>CM017895.1:7606562-8806562 GCA_008369825.1 Triplophysa tibetana
TTCGTATTTTGGTAAAATTTTGTCTGGTGCTTTCCATTATAAGACGCTTCTGTTTTTATTGTCACAAATTTGTCATGTTTCTTACTTTTTAAAAGCAAAAGAATAAACGAAAGGATCTTTCTGCCTGTAGTTTCAACGTAAACTTTTAAAAGTGGTTGAACGGTAAGGTTAGTGCTTACCAATTGCGCCAAACCGTTACTGAGGAAATACTCTTCAGATCTGACTTCCTCTGGGATTTTGCCTTGAAATCTAGGACTATACTTTCAGGGATCATTTCTATAGTTATTTACTTGGAAATGTGTTTCGTGAGTGTTTGTTCCCAAACCACGATGATGAGCTGAGATGTTTCTTTTAGAGCATGAATCGGCACCTAGTTGTGACTCGATTCACATGCTTGTGCAGTTGATGAATGTTCTTTATTGCTTTTTGGCGATAATGAGGAAAGACGCATGATCTTAGTGGTTTTGGATGCTTTGTGAGTACTAGAAAAAAAGAAGTTGATTTAAGAAATTAACTATGAATCAAGTCATATAAGGTTTCGGCTGGGTTTCTAGATTTTGCTCAATTGAGTATTTGGTTAATTTTATCTGGTGTTTCTCCTGTATAAGACGTTTCTGTTTTTATAGCCACAAATTGGCCATGTTTCTGTATTTTTTTAAAGCAACAGAATAAACAAAAGGATCTTTCTGCCTATAGCTTAGACGTATACCTTTAGAAGTGGCTTGAGAGGTAAGGTTAGCGCTTACAAACGCGCCAAACCGTTACTGAGGAAATACTCTTCAGACCAGACTTACTATGAGGTTTGGGCTAGAACTTTGAGTCTATACTTTCAGGGATCATTTCAATAGTTATTTTACTAGGAGATTGTTTAGTGAGTGTTTGTTTCCCAAACCATGATGATGAGCTTAGATGTTTCTTTTAGAGCATGAATCTGGCACCTAGTTGTGATTTGATTCACATACTTTGTGCAGTTGATGAATGTTCTTTATTGCATTGGCGATATTGAGGAAAGGAGCATGATCTAAGTGGTTGTATGTCTTGAGTACTAAGACAAAGAAACAGATCAGGAAATTCTCTTGGAATCAAGCCCTACAAAGATATGGCTGGATTTCCAGAATTTGCCAATTTCGATTTGTTAAAATTTTGTCTGGTGCTTTCCATTATAGGACGCTTCTGTTTTTATTGTCACAAATTTGTCATGTTTCTGCTACTTTTAAAAGCAAAAGAATAAACGAAAGGATCTTCTGCCTGTAGTTTCAACGTAAACTTTTAAAAGTGGATTGAACGGTAAGGTTAGTGCTTACCAATTGCGCCAAACCGTTACTGAGGAAACTCTTCAGATCTGACTTCCTCTGGGATTTTGACTTGAAATCTAGGACTATATTTTCAGGGATCATTTCTATAGTTATTTACTTGGAAATGTGTTTCGTGAGTGTTTGTTTCCCAAACCACGATGATGAGCTGAGATGTTTCTTTTAGAGCATGAATCTGGCACCTAGTTGTGATTCGATTCACATGCTTTGTGCAGTTGATGAATGTTTATTGCTTTTGGCGATAATGAGGAAAGACGCATGATCTTAGTGGTTGTATGGCTTGTGAGTACTAGAAAAAAGAAGTTGATTTAAGAAATTAACTATGAATCAAGTCATATAAGGTTTCGGCTCGGTTTCTAGATTTTGCTCAATTGAGTATTTTGGTTAAATTTAGTCTGGTGTTTTTCCTGTATAAGACGTTTCTGTTTTTATAGCCACAAATTGGCCATGTTTCTGCAATTTTTTAAAGCAACAGAAAAAACAAAAGGATCTTTCTGCCTATAGCTTAGACGTATACATTTAGAAGTGGCTTGAGAGGTAAGATTAGCGCTTACCAAACGCGCCAAACCGTTACTGAGGAAATACTCTTCAGACCTGACTTACTCTGGGATTTTGCCTTGAAATCTAGGACTATACTTTCAGAGATCATTTCTATAGTTATTTACTTGGAAATGTGTTTCGTGAGTGTTTGTCTCCCAAACCACGATGATGAGCTGAGATGTTTCTTTTAGAGCATGAATCTGGCACCTAGTTGTGATTGATTCACATGCTTTGTGCAGTGATGAATGTTCTTTATTGCTTTAGGCGATAATTAGGAAAGACGCATGATCTTAGTGGTTGTATGGCTTGTGAGTACTAGAAAAAAGAAGTTGATTAAGAAATTAACTATGAATCAAGTCATATAAGGTTTCGGCTGGGTTTCTAGATTTTGCTCAATTTGTATTTTGGTTAAATTTTGCTGGTGCTTTCCTTTATAAGACGCTTCTGTTTTATAGCCACAATTGGCCATGTTTCTGTATTTTTTTAAAGCAACAGAATAAACAAAAGGATCTTTCTGCCTATAGCTTAGACGTATACCTTTAGAAGTGGCTTGAGAGGTAAGGTTAGCGCTTACCAAACGCGCCAAACCGTTACTGAGGAAATACTCTTCAGACCAGACTTACTATGAGGTTTGGGCTAGAACTTTGAGTCTATACTTTCAGGGATCATTTCAATAGTTATTTACTAGGAATTTGTTTAGTGAGTGTTTGTTTCCCAAACCATGATGATGAGCTTAGATGTTTCTTTTAGAGCATGAATCTGGCACCTAGTTGTGATTTGATTCACATACTTTGTGCAGTTGATGAATGTTCTTTATTGCATTTGGCGATATTGAGGAAAGGAGCATGATCTAAGTGGTTGTATGTCTTGTGAGTACTAAGACAAGAAACAGACTAGGAAATTCTCTTGGAATCAAGCCCTACAAAGATATGGCTGGATTTCCAGAATTTGCTCAATTCGTATTTTGGTTAAATTTTGTCTGGTGCTTTCCATTTATAGGACGCTTCTGTTTTTATTGTCACAAATTTGTCATGTTTCTGCTACTTTTTAAAGCAAAAGAATAAACGAAAGGATCTTTCTGCCTGTAGTTTCAACGTAAATTTTAAAAGTGGATGAACGGTAAGGTTAGTGCTTACCAATTGCGCCAAACCGTTACTGAGGAAATACTCTTCAGATCTGACTTCCTCTGGGATTTTGCCTTGAAATCTAGGACTATACTTTCAGGGATCATTTCTATAGTTATTTACTTGGAAATGTGTTTCGTGAGTGTTTGTTTCCCAAACCACGATGATGAGCTGAGATGTTTCTTTTAGAGCATGAATCTGGCACTAGATGTGATTCGATTCACATGCTTTGTGCAGTTGATGAATGTTCTTTATTGCTTTAGGCGATAATGAGGAAAGACGCATGATCTTAGTGGTTGTATGGCTTTTGAGTACTAGAAAAAGAAGTTGATTTAAGAAATTAACTATGAATCAAGTCATATAAGGTTCGGCTGGTTCTAGATTTTGCTCAATTTCGTATTTTGGTAAAATTTGTCTGGTGCTTTCCATTTAAGACGCTTCTGTTTTTTGTCACAAATTGTCATGTTTCTGCTTTTTTAAAAGCAAAAGAATAAACGAAAGGATCTTTCTGCCTGTAGTTTCAACGTAAACTTTAAAAGTGGATTGAACGTAAGGTTAGTGCTTACCAATTGCGCCAAACCGTTACTGAGGAAATACTCTTCAGATCTGACTTCCTCTGGGATTTTGCCTTGAAATCTAGGACTATACTTTCAGGGATCATTTCTATAGTTATTTACTTGGAAATGTGTTTCGTGAGTGTTTGTTTCCCAAACCACGATGATGAGCTGAGATGTTTCTTTTAGAGCATGAATCTGGCACCTAGTTGTGATTCGATTCACATGCTTTGTGCAGTTGATGAATGTTCTTTATTGCTTTTGGCGATAATGAGGAAAGACGCATGATCTTAGTGGTTGTATGGCTTTGTGAGTACTAGAAAAAAGAAGTTGATTTAAGAAATTAACTATGAATCAAGTCATATAAGGTTTCGGCTGGGTTTCTAGATTTTGCTCAATTCGTATTTTGGTAAAATTTTGTCTGGTGCTTTCCATTTATAAGACGCTTCTGTTTTTATTGCCACAAATTGCCATGTTTCTGCTACTTTTTAAAGCAAAAGAATAAACGAAAGGATTTTCTGCCTGTAGTTTAACGTAACTTTTAAAAGTGGATTGAGACGGTAAGGTTAGCGCTTACCAACGCGCCAAACCGTTACTGAGGAAATACTCTTCAGATCTGACTTCCTCTGGGATTTTGCCTTGAAATCTAGGACTATACTTTCAGGGATCATTTCTATAGTTATTTACTTGGAAATGTGTTTCGTGAGTGTTTGTTTCCCAAACCACGATGATGAGCTGAGATGTTTCTTTTAGAGCATGAATCTGGCACCTAGTTGTGACTCGATTCACATGCTTTGTGCAGTTGATGAATGTTCTTTTTGCTTTTGGCGATAATGAGGAAAGACGCATGATCTTAGTGGTTGTATGGCTTTGTGAGTACTAGAAAAAAGAAGTTGATTTAAGAAATTAACTATGAATCAAGTCATATAAGGTTTCGGCTGGGTTTCTAGATTTTGCTCAATTGAGTATTTGGTTAAATTTTATCTGGTGTTTTCCTGTATAAGACGTTTCTGTTTTTATAGCCACAAATTGGCCATGTTTCTGTATTTTTTTTAAAGCAACAGAATAAACAAAGGATCTTTCTGCCTATAGCTTAGACGTATACTTTAGAAGTGGCTTGAGAGGTAAGGTTAGCGCTTACCAAACGCGCCAAACCGTTACTGAGGAAATACTCTTCAGACCAGACTTACTATGAGGTTTGGGCTAGAACTTTGAGTCTATACTTTCAGGGATCATTTCAATAGTTATTTTACTAGGAGATTGTTTAGTGAGTGTTTGTTTCCAAACCATGATGATGAGCTTAGATGTTTCTTTTAGAGCATGAATCTGGCACCTAGTTGTGATTGATTCACATACTTTGTGCAGTTGATGAATGTTCTTTATTGCATTTGGCGATATTGAGGAAAGGAGCATGATCTAAGTGGTTGTATGTCTTTGTGAGTACTAAGACAAAGAAACAGACTCAGGAAATTCTCTTGGATCAAGCCCTACAAAGATATGGCTGGATTTCCAGAATTTGCTCAATTTCGTATTTTGGTTAAATTTTGTCTGGTGCTTTCCATTTATAGGACGCTTCTGTTTTATTGTCACAAATTTGTCATGTTTCTGCTACTTTTTAAAAGCAAAAGAATAAACGAAAGGATCTTTCTGCCTGTAGTTTCAACGTAAACTTTTAAAGTGGATTGAACGGTAAGGTTAGTGCTTACCAATTGCGCCAAACCGTTACTGAGGAAATACTCTTCAGATCTGACTTCCTCTGGGATTTTGCCTTGAAATCTAGGACTATACTTTCAGGGATCATTTCTATAGTTATTTACTTGGAAATGTGTTTCGTGAGTGTTTGTTTCCCAAAACACGATGATGAGCTGAGATGTTTCTTTTAGAGCATGAATCTGGCACCTAGTTGTGATTGATTCACATGCTTTGTGCAGTTGATGAATGTTCTTTATTGCTTTTGGCGATAATGAGGAAAGACGCATGATCTTAGTGGTTGTATGGCTTTGTGAGTACTAGAAAAAGAAGTTGATTTAAGAAATTAACTATGAATCAAGTCATATAAGGTTTCGGCTGGTTTCTAGATTTTGCTCAATTTCGTATTTTGGTTAAATTTTGTCTGGTGCTTTCCATTTAAGACGTTCTGTTTTTTTTTGTCAACAATTGTCATGTTTCTGCTACTTTTTAAAAGCAAAAGAATAAACGAAAGGATCTTTCTGCCTGTAGTTTCAACGTAACTTTTAAAAGTGGATTGACGGTAAGGTTAGTGCTTACCAATTGCGCCAAACCGTTACTGAGGAAATACTCTTCAGATCTGACTTCCTCTGGGATTTTGCCTTGAAATCTAGGACTATACTTTCAGGGATCATTTCTATAGTTATTTACTTGGAAATGTGTTTCGTGAGTTTTGTTCCCAAACCACGATGATGAGCTGAGATGTTTCTTTTAGAGCATGAATCTGGCACCTAGTTGTGATTGATTCACATGCTTTGTGCAGTTGATGAATGTTCTTTATTGCTTTTGGCGATAATGAGGAAAGACGCATGATCTTAGTGGTTGTATGGCTTTGTGAGTACTAGAAAAAAAGAAGTTGATTTAAGAAATTAACTATGAATCAAGTCATATAAGGTTTCGGCTGGGTTTCTAGATTTTGCTCAATTTCGTATTTTGGTAAAATTTTGTCTGGTGCTTTCCATTTATAAGACGCTTCTGTTTTTATTGTCACAAATTTGTCATGTTTCTGCTACTTTTTAAAAGCAAAAGAATAAACGAAAGGATCTTTCTGCCTGTAGTTTCAACGTAAACTTTTAAAAGTGGATTGAACGGTAAGGTTAGTGCTTACCAATTGCGCCAAACCGTTACTGAGGAAATACTCTTCAGATCTGACTTCCTCTGGGATTTTGCCTTGAAATCTAGGACTATACTTTCAGGGATCATTTCTATAGTTATTTACTTGGAAATGTGTTTCGTGAGTGTTTGTTTCCCAAACCACGATGATGAGCTGAGATGTTTCTTTTAGAGCATGAATCTAGCACCTAGTTGTGACTCGATTCACATGCTTTGTGCAGTTGATGAATGTTCTTTATTGCTTTTGGCGATAATGAGGAAAGACGCATGATCTTAGTGGTTGTATGGCTTTGTGAGTACTAGAAAAAAGAAGTTGATTTAAGAAATTAACTATGAATCAAGTCATATAAGGTTTCGGCTGGGTTTCTAGATTTTGCTCAATTGAGTATTTTGGTTAAATTTTATCTGGTGTTTCTCCTGTATAAGACGTTTCTGTTTTTATAGCCACAAATTGGCCATGTTTCTGTATTTTTTTTAAAGCAACAGAATAAACAAAAGGATCTTTCTGCCTATAGCTTAGACGTATACCTTTAGAAGTGGCTTGAGAGGTAAGGTTAGCGCTTACCAAACGCGCCAAACCGTTACTGAGGAAATACTCTTCAGACCAGACTTACTATGAGGTTTGGGCTAGAACTTTGAGTCTATACTTTCAGGGATCATTTCAATAGTTATTTTACTAGGAGATTTGTTTAGTGAGTGTTTGTTTCCCAAACCATGATGATGAGCTTAGATGTTTCTTTTAGAGCATGAATCTGGCACCTAGTTGTGATTTGATTCACATACTTTGTGCAGTTGATGAATGTTCTTTATTGCATTTGGCGATATTGAGGAAAGGAGCATGATCTAAGTGGTTGTATGTCTTTGTGAGTACTAAGACAAAGAAACAGACTCAGGAAATTCTCTTGGAATCAAGCCCTACAAAGATATGGCTGGATTTCCAGAATTTGCTCAATTTCGTATTTTGGTTAAATTTTGTCTGGTGCTTTCCATTTATAGGACGCTTCTGTTTTTATTGTCACAAATTTGTCATGTTTCTGCTACTTTTTAAAAGCAAAAGAATAAACGAAAGGATCTTTCTGCCTGTAGTTTCAACGTAAACTTTTAAAAGTGGATTGAACGGTAAGGTTAGTGCTTACCAATTGCGCCAAACCGTTACTGAGGAAATACTCTTCAGATCTGACTTCCTCTGGGATTTTGACTTGAAATCTAGGACTATATTTTCAGGGATCATTTCTATAGTTATTTACTTGGAAATGTGTTTCGTGAGTGTTTGTTTCCCAAACCACGATGATGAGCTGAGATGTTTCTTTTAGAGCATGAATCTGGCACCTAGTTGTGATTCGATTCACATGCTTTGTGCAGTTGATGAATGTTCTTTATTGCTTTTGGCGATAATGAGGAAAGACGCATGATCTTAGTGGTTGTATGGCTTTGTGAGTACTAGAAAAAAGAAGTTGATTTAAGAAATTAACTATGAATCAAGTCATATAAGGTTTCGGCTCGGTTTCTAGATTTTGCTCAATTGAGTATTTTGGTTAAATTTAGTCTGGTGTTTTTCCTGTATAAGACGTTTCTGTTTTTATAGCCACAAATTGGCCATGTTTCTGCAATTTTTTTAAAGCAACAGAAAAAACAAAAGGATCTTTCTGCCTATAGCTTAGACGTATACATTTAGAAGTGGCTTGAGAGGTAAGATTAGCGCTTACCAAACGCGCCAAACCGTTACTGAGGAAATACTCTTCAGACCAGACTTACTCTGGGATTTTGCCTTGAAATCTAGGACTATACTTTCAGAGATCATTTCTATAGTTATTTACTTGGAAATGTGTTTCGTGAGTGTGTGTCTCCCAAACCACGATGATGAGCTGAGATGTTTCTTTTAGAGCATGAATCTGGCACCTAGATGTGATTCGATTCACATGCTTTGTGCAGTTGATGAATGTTCTTTATTGCTTTAGGCGATAATTAGGAAAGACGCATGATCTTAGTGGTTGTATGGCTTTGTGAGTACTAGAAAAAAGAAGTTGATTTAAGAAATTAACTATGAATCAAGTCATATAAGGTTTCGGCTGGGTTTCTAGATTTTGCTCAATTTCGTATTTTGGTAAAATTTTGTCTGGTGCTTTCCATTTATAAGACGCTTCTGTTTTTATTGCCACAAATTGGCCATGTTTCTGTATTTTTTTTTAAAGCAACAGAATAAACAAAAGGATCTTTCTGCCTATAGCTTAGACGTATACCTTTAGAAGTGGCTTGAGAGGTAAGGTTAGCGCTTACCAAACGCGCCAAACCGTTACTGAGGAAATACTCTTCAGACCAGACTTACTATGAGGTTTGGGCTAGAACTTTGAGTCTATACTTTCAGGGATCATTTCAATAGTTATTTTACTAGGAGATTTGTTTAGTGAGTGTTTGTTTCCCAAACCATGATGATGAGCTTAGATGTTTCTTTTAGAGCATGAATCTGGCACCTAGTTGTGATTTGATTCACATACTTTGTGCAGTTGATGAATGTTCTTTATTGCATTTGGCGATATTGAGGAAAGGAGCATGATCTAAGTGGTTGTATGTCTTTGTGAGTACTAAGACAAAGAAACAGACTCAGGAAATTCTCTTGGAATCAAGCCCTACAAAGATATGGCTGGATTTCCAGAATTTGCTCAATTTCGTATTTTGGTTAAATTTTGTCTGGTGCTTTCCATTTATAGGACGCTTCTGTTTTTATTGTCACAAATTTGTCATGTTTCTGCTACTTTTTAAAAGCAAAAGAATAAACGAAAGGATCTTTCTGCCTGTAGTTTCAACGTAAACTTTTAAAAGTGGATTGAACGGTAAGGTTAGTGCTTACCAATTGCGCCAAACCGTTACTGAGGAAATACTCTTCAGATCTGACTTCCTCTGGGATTTTGCCTTGAAATCTAGGACTATACTTTCAGGGATCATTTCTATAGTTATTTACTTGGAAATGTGTTTCGTGAGTGTTTGTTTCCCAAACCACGATGATGAGCTGAGATGTTTCTTTTAGAGCATGAATCTGGCACCTAGATGTGATTCGATTCACATGCTTTGTGCAGTTGATGAATGTTCTTTATTGCTTTAGGCGATAATGAGGAAAGACGCATGATCTTAGTGGTTGTATGGCTTTTTGAGTACTAGAAAAAAGAAGTTGATTTAAGAAATTAACTATGAATCAAGTCATATAAGGTTTCGGCTGGGTTTCTAGATTTTGCTCAATTTCGTATTTTGGTAAAATTTTGTCTGGTGCTTTCCATTTATAAGACGCTTCTGTTTTTATTGTCACAAATTTGTCATGTTTCTGCTACTTTTTAAAAGCAAAAGAATAAACGAAAGGATCTTTCTGCCTGTAGTTTCAACGTAAACTTTTAAAAGTGGATTGAACGGTAAGGTTAGTGCTTACCAATTGCGCCAAACCGTTACTGAGGAAATACTCTTCAGATCTGACTTCCTCTGGGATTTTGCCTTGAAATCTAGGACTATACTTTCAGGGATCATTTCTATAGTTATTTACTTGGAAATGTGTTTCGTGAGTGTTTGTTTCCCAAACCACGATGATGAGCTGAGATGTTTCTTTTAGAGCATGAATCTGGCACCTAGTTGTGACTCGATTCACATGCTTTGTGCAGTTGATGAATGTTCTTTATTGCTTTTGGCGATAATGAGGAAAGACGCATGATCTTAGTGGTTGTATGGCTTTGTGAGTACTAGAAAAAAGAAGTTGATTTAAGAAATTAACTATGAATCAAGTCATATAAGGTTTCGGCTGGGTTTCTAGATTTTGCTCAATTTCGTATTTTGGTAAAATTTTGTCTGGTGCTTTCCATTTATAAGACGCTTCTGTTTTTATTGTCACAAATTTGTCATGTTTCTGCTACTTTTTAAAAGCAAAAGAATAAACGAAAGGATCTTTCTGCCTGTAGTTTCAACGTAAACTTTTAAAAGTGGATTGAACGGTAAGGTTAGTGCTTACCAATTGCGCCAAACCGTTACTGAGGAAATACTCTTCAGATCTGACTTCCTCTGGGATTTTGCCTTGAAATCTAGGACTATACTTTCAGGGATCATTTCTATAGTTATTTACTTGGAAATGTGTTTCGTGAGTGTTTGTTTCCCAAACCACGATGATGAGCTGAGATGTTTCTTTTAGAGCATGAATCTGGCACCTAGTTGTGACTCGATTCACATGCTTTGTGCAGTTGATGAATGTTCTTTATTGCTTTTGGCGATAATGAGGAAAGACGCATGATCTTAGTGGTTGTATGGCTTTGTGAGTACTAGAAAAAAGAAGTTGATTTAAGAAATTAACTATGAATCAAGTCATATAAGGTTTCGGCTGGGTTTCTAGATTTTGCTCAATTGAGTATTTTGGTTAAATTTTATCTGGTGTTTCTCCTGTATAAGACGTTTCTGTTTTTATAGCCACAAATTGGCCATGTTTCTGTATTTTTTTTAAAGCAACAGAATAAACAAAAGGATCTTTCTGCCTATAGCTTAGACGTATACCTTTAGAAGTGGCTTGAGAGGTAAGGTTAGCGCTTACCAAACGCGCCAAACCGTTACTGAGGAAATACTCTTCAGACCAGACTTACTATGAGGTTTGGGCTAGAACTTTGAGTCTATACTTTCAGGGATCATTTCAATAGTTATTTTACTAGGAGATTTGTTTAGTGAGTGTTTGTTTCCCAAACCATGATGATGAGCTTAGATGTTTCTTTTAGAGCATGAATCTGGCACCTAGTTGTGATTTGATTCACATACTTTGTGCAGTTGATGAATGTTCTTTATTGCATTTGGCGATATTGAGGAAAGGAGCATGATCTAAGTGGTTGTATGTCTTTGTGAGTACTAAGACAAAGAAACAGACTCAGGAAATTCTCTTGGAATCAAGCCCTACAAAGATATGGCTGGATTTCCAGAATTTGCTCAATTTCGTATTTTGGTTAAATTTTGTCTGGTGCTTTCCATTTATAGGACGCTTCTGTTTTTATTGTCACAAATTTGTCATGTTTCTGCTACTTTTTAAAAGCAAAAGAATAAACGAAAGGATCTTTCTGCCTGTAGTTTCAACGTAAACTTTTAAAAGTGGATTGAACGGTAAGGTTAGTGCTTACCAATTGCGCCAAACCGTTACTGAGGAAATACTCTTCAGATCTGACTTCCTCTGGGATTTTGCCTTGAAATTTAGGACTATACTTTCAGGGATCATTTCTATAGTTATTTACTTGGAAATGTGTTTCGTGAGTGTTTGTTTCCCAAACCACGATGATGAGCTGAGATGTTTCTTTTAGAGCATAAATCTGGCACCTAGTTGTGACTTGATTCACATGCTTTGTGCAGTTGATGAATGTTCTTTATTGCTTTTGGCGATAATGAGGAAAGACGCATGATCTTAGTGGTTGTATGGCTTTGTGAGTACTAGAAAAAAGAAGTTGATTTAAGAAATTAACTATGAATCAAGTCATATAAGGTTTCGGCTGGGTTTCTAGATTTTGCTCAATTTCGTATTTTGGTAAAATTTTGTCTGGTGCTTTCCATTTATAAGACGCTTCTGTTTTTATTGTCACAAATTTGTCATGTTTCTGCTACTTTTTAAAAGCAAAAGAATAAACGAAAGGATCTTTCTGCCTGTAGTTTCAACGTAAACTTTTAAAAGTGGATTGAACGGTAAGGTTAGTGCTTACCAATTGCGCCAAACCGTTACTGAGGAAATACTCTTCAGATCTGACTTCCTCTGGGATTTTGCCTTGAAATTTAGGACTATACTTTCAGGGATCATTTCTATAGTTATTTACTTGGAAATGTGTTTCGTGAGTGTTTGTTTCCCAAACCACGATGATGAGCTGAGATGTTTCTTTTAGAGCATGAATCTGGCACCTAGTTGTGACTTGATTCACATGCTTTGTGCAGTTGATGAATGTTCTTTATTGCTTTTGGCGATAATGAGGAAAGACGCATGATCTTAGTGGTTGTATGGCTTTGTGAGTACTAGAAAAAAGAAGTTGATTTAAGAAATTAACTATGAATCAAGTCATATAAGGTTTCGGCTGGGTTTCTAGATTTTGCTCAATTTCGTATTTTGGTAAAATTTTGTCTGGTGCTTTCCATTTATAAGACGCTTCTGTTTTTATTGTCACAAATTTGTCATGTTTCTGCTACTTTTTAAAAGCAAAAGAATAAACGAAAGGATCTTTCTGCCTGTAGTTTCAACGTAAACTTTTAAAAGTGGATTGAACGGTAAGGTTAGTGCTTACCAATTGCGCCAAACCGTTACTGAGGAAATACTCTTCAGATCTGACTTCCTCTGGGATTTTGCCTTGAAATCTAGGACTATACTTTCAGGGATCATTTCTATAGTTATTTACTTGGAAATGTGTTTCGTGAGTGTTTGTTTCCCAAACCACGATGATGAGCTGAGATGTTTCTTTTAGAGCATGAATCTAGCACCTAGTTGTGACTCGATTCACATGCTTTGTGCAGTTGATGAATGTTCTTTATTGCTTTTGGCGATAATGAGGAAAGACGCATGATCTTAGTGGTTGTATGGCTTTGTGAGTACTAGAAAAAAGAAGTTGATTTAAGAAATTAACTATGAATCAAGTCATATAAGGTTTCGGCTGGGTTTCTAGATTTTGCTCAATTGAGTATTTTGGTTAAATTTTATCTGGTGTTTCTCCTGTATAAGACGTTTCTGTTTTTATAGCCACAAATTGGCCATGTTTCTGTATTTTTTTTAAAGCAACAGAATAAACAAAAGGATCTTTCTGCCTATAGCTTAGACGTATACCTTTAGAAGTGGCTTGAGAGGTAAGGTTAGCGCTTACCAAACGCGCCAAACCGTTACTGAGGAAATACTCTTCAGACCAGACTTACTATGAGGTTTGGGCTAGAACTTTGAGTCTATACTTTCAGGGATCATTTCAATAGTTATTTTACTAGGAGATTTGTTTAGTGAGTGTTTGTTTCCCAAACCATGATGATGAGCTTAGATGTTTCTTTTAGAGCATGAATCTGGCACCTAGTTGTGATTTGATTCACATACTTTGTGCAGTTGATGAATGTTCTTTATTGCATTTGGCGATATTGAGGAAAGGAGCATGATCTAAGTGGTTGTATGTCTTTGTGAGTACTAAGACAAAGAAACAGACTCAGGAAATTCTCTTGGAATCAAGCCCTACAAAGATATGGCTGGATTTCCAGAATTTGCTCAATTTCGTATTTTGGTTAAATTTTGTCTGGTGCTTTCCATTTATAGGACGCTTCTGTTTTTATTGTCACAAATTTGTCATGTTTCTGCTACTTTTTAAAAGCAAAAGAATAAACGAAAGGATCTTTCTGCCTGTAGTTTCAACGTAAACTTTTAAAAGTGGATTGAACGGTAAGGTTAGTGCTTACCAATTGCGCCAAACCGTTACTGAGGAAATACTCTTCAGATCTGACTTCCTCTGGGATTTTGACTTGAAATCTAGGACTATATTTTCAGGGATCATTTCTATAGTTATTTACTTGGAAATGTGTTTCGTGAGTGTTTGTTTCCCAAACCACGATGATGAGCTGAGATGTTTCTTTTAGAGCATGAATCTGGCACCTAGTTGTGATTCGATTCACATGCTTTGTGCAGTTGATGAATGTTCTTTATTGCTTTTGGCGATAATGAGGAAAGACGCATGATCTTAGTGGTTGTATGGCTTTGTGAGTACTAGAAAAAAGAAGTTGATTTAAGAAATTAACTATGAATCAAGTCATATAAGGTTTCGGCTCGGTTTCTAGATTTTGCTCAATTGAGTATTTTGGTTAAATTTAGTCTGGTGTTTTTCCTGTATAAGACGTTTCTGTTTTTATAGCCACAAATTGGCCATGTTTCTGCAATTTTTTTAAAGCAACAGAAAAAACAAAAGGATCTTTCTGCCTATAGCTTAGACGTATACATTTAGAAGTGGCTTGAGAGGTAAGATTAGCGCTTACCAAACGCGCCAAACCGTTACTGAGGAAATACTCTTCAGATCTGACTTCCTCTGGGATTTTGCCTTGAAATCTAGGACTATACTTTCAGAGATCATTTCTATAGTTATTTACTTGGAAATGTGTTTCGTGAGTGTGTGTCTCCCAAACCACGATGATGAGCTGAGATGTTTCTTTTAGAGCATGAATCTGGCACCTAGATGTGATTCGATTCACATGCTTTGTGCAGTTGATGAATGTTCTTTATTGCTTTAGGCGATAATTAGGAAAGACGCATGATCTTAGTGGTTGTATGGCTTTGTGAGTACTAGAAAAAAGAAGTTGATTTAAGAAATTAACTATGAATCAAGTCATATAAGGTTTCGGCTGGGTTTCTAGATTTTGCTCAATTTCGTATTTTGGTAAAATTTTGTCTGGTGCTTTCCATTTATAAGACGCTTCTGTTTTTATAGCCACAAATTGGCCATGTTTCTGTATTTTTTTTAAAGCAACAGAATAAACAAAAGGATCTTTCTGCCTATAGCTTAGACGTATACCTTTAGAAGTGGCTTGAGAGGTAAGGTTAGCGCTTACCAAACGCGCCAAACCGTTACTGAGGAAATACTCTTCAGACCAGACTTACTATGAGGTTTGGGCTAGAACTTTGAGTCTATACTTTCAGGGATCATTTCAATAGTTATTTTACTAGGAGATTTGTTTAGTGAGTGTTTGTTTCCCAAACCATGATGATGAGCTTAGATGTTTCTTTTAGAGCATGAATCTGGCACCTAGTTGTGATTTGATTCACATACTTTGTGCAGTTGATGAATGTTCTTTATTGCATTTGGCGATATTGAGGAAAGGAGCATGATCTAAGTGGTTGTATGTCTTTGTGAGTACTAAGACAAAGAAACAGACTCAGGAAATTCTCTTGGAATCAAGCCCTACAAAGATATGGCTGGATTTCCAGAATTTGCTCAATTTCGTATTTTGGTTAAATTTTGTCTGGTGCTTTCCATTTATAGGACGCTTCTGTTTTTATTGTCACAAATTTGTCATGTTTCTGCTACTTTTTAAAAGCAAAAGAATAAACGAAAGGATCTTTCTGCCTGTAGTTTCAACGTAAACTTTTAAAAGTGGATTGAACGGTAAGGTTAGTGCTTACCAATTGCGCCAAACCGTTACTGAGGAAATACTCTTCAGATCTGACTTCCTCTGGGATTTTGCCTTGAAATTTAGGACTATACTTTCAGGGATCATTTCTATAGTTATTTACTTGGAAATGTGTTTCGTGAGTGTTTGTTTCCCAAACCACGATGATGAGCTGAGATGTTTCTTTTAGAGCATGAATCTGGCACCTAGTTGTGACTTGATTCACATGCTTTGTGCAGTTGATGAATGTTCTTTATTGCTTTTGGCGATAATGAGGAAAGACGCATGATCTTAGTGGTTGTATGGCTTTGTGAGTACTAGAAAAAAGAAGTTGATTTAAGAAATTAACTATGAATCAAGTCATATAAGGTTTCGGCTGGGTTTCTAGATTTTGCTCAATTTCGTATTTTGGTAAAATTTTGTCTGGTGCTTTCCATTTATAAGACGCTTCTGTTTTTATTGTCACAAATTTGTCATGTTTCTGCTACTTTTTAAAAGCAAAAGAATAAACGAAAGGATCTTTCTGCCTGTAGTTTCAACGTAAACTTTTAAAAGTGGATTGAACGGTAAGGTTAGTGCTTACCAATTGCGCCAAACCGTTACTGAGGAAATACTCTTCAGATCTGACTTCCTCTGGGATTTTGCCTTGAAATCTAGGACTATACTTTCAGGGATCATTTCTATAGTTATTTACTTGGAAATGTGTTTCGTGAGTGTTTGTTTCCCAAACCACGATGATGAGCTGAGATGTTTCTTTTAGAGCATGAATCTAGCACCTAGTTGTGACTCGATTCACATGCTTTGTGCAGTTGATGAATGTTCTTTATTGCTTTTGGCGATAATGAGGAAAGACGCATGATCTTAGTGGTTGTATGGCTTTGTGAGTACTAGAAAAAAGAAGTTGATTTAAGAAATTAACTATGAATCAAGTCATATAAGGTTTCGGCTGGGTTTCTAGATTTTGCTCAATTGAGTATTTTGGTTAAATTTTATCTGGTGTTTCTCCTGTATAAGACGTTTCTGTTTTTATAGCCACAAATTGGCCATGTTTCTGTATTTTTTTTAAAGCAACAGAATAAACAAAAGGATCTTTCTGCCTATAGCTTAGACGTATACCTTTAGAAGTGGCTTGAGAGGTAAGGTTAGCGCTTACCAAACGCGCCAAACCGTTACTGAGGAAATACTCTTCAGACCAGACTTACTATGAGGTTTGGGCTAGAACTTTGAGTCTATACTTTCAGGGATCATTTCAATAGTTATTTTACTAGGAGATTTGTTTAGTGAGTGTTTGTTTCCCAAACCATGATGATGAGCTTAGATGTTTCTTTTAGAGCATGAATCTGGCACCTAGTTGTGATTTGATTCACATACTTTGTGCAGTTGATGAATGTTCTTTATTGCATTTGGCGATATTGAGGAAAGGAGCATGATCTAAGTGGTTGTATGTCTTTGTGAGTACTAAGACAAAGAAACAGACTCAGGAAATTCTCTTGGAATCAAGCCCTACAAAGATATGGCTGGATTTCCAGAATTTGCTCAATTTCGTATTTTGGTTAAATTTTGTCTGGTGCTTTCCATTTATAGGACGCTTCTGTTTTTATTGTCACAAATTTGTCATGTTTCTGCTACTTTTTAAAAGCAAAAGAATAAACGAAAGGATCTTTCTGCCTGTAGTTTCAACGTAAACTTTTAAAAGTGGATTGAACGGTAAGGTTAGTGCTTACCAATTGCGCCAAACCGTTACTGAGGAAATACTCTTCAGATCTGACTTCCTCTGGGATTTTGACTTGAAATCTAGGACTATATTTTCAGGGATCATTTCTATAGTTATTTACTTGGAAATGTGTTTCGTGAGTGTTTGTTTCCCAAACCACGATGATGAGCTGAGATGTTTCTTTTAGAGCATGAATCTGGCACCTAGTTGTGATTCGATTCACATGCTTTGTGCAGTTGATGAATGTTCTTTATTGCTTTTGGCGATAATGAGGAAAGACGCATGATCTTAGTGGTTGTATGGCTTTGTGAGTACTAGAAAAAAGAAGTTGATTTAAGAAATTAACTATGAATCAAGTCATATAAGGTTTCGGCTCGGTTTCTAGATTTTGCTCAATTGAGTATTTTGGTTAAATTTAGTCTGGTGTTTTTCCTGTATAAGACGTTTCTGTTTTTATAGCCACAAATTGGCCATGTTTCTGCAATTTTTTTAAAGCAACAGAAAAAACAAAAGGATCTTTCTGCCTATAGCTTAGACGTATACATTTAGAAGTGGCTTGAGAGGTAAGATTAGCGCTTACCAAACGCGCCAAACCGTTACTGAGGAAATACTCTTCAGATCTGACTTCCTCTGGGATTTTGCCTTGAAATCTAGGACTATACTTTCAGGGATCATTTCTATAGTTATTTACTTGGAAATGTGTTTCGTGAGTGTGTGTCTCCCAAACCACGATGATGAGCTGAGATGTTTCTTTTAGAGCATGAATCTGGCACCTAGATGTGATTCGATTCACATGCTTTGTGCAGTTGATGAATGTTCTTTATTGCTTTTGGCGATAATGAGGAAAGACGCATGATCTTAGTGGTTGTATGGCTTTGTGAGTACTGGAAAAAAGAAGTTGATTTAAGAAATTAACTATGAATCAAGTCATATAAGGTTTCGGCTGGGTTTCTAGATTTTGCTCAATTTCGTATTTTGGTAAAATTTTGTCTGGTGCTTTCCATTTATAAGACGCTTCTGTTTTTATAGCCACAAATTGGCCATGTTTCTGTATTTTTTTTAAAGCAACAGAATAAACAAAAGGATCTTTCTGCCTATAGCTTAGACGTATACCTTTAGAAGTGGCTTGAGAGGTAAGGTTAGCGCTTACCAAACGCGCCAAACCGTTACTGAGGAAATACTCTTCAGACCAGACTTACTATGAGGTTTGGGCTAGAACTTTGAGTCTATACTTTCAGGGATCATTTCAATAGTTATTTTACTAGGAGATTTGTTTAGTGAGTGTTTGTTTCCCAAACCATGATGATGAGCTTAGATGTTTCTTTTAGAGCATGAATCTGGCACCTAGTTGTGATTTGATTCACATACTTTGTGCAGTTGATGAATGTTCTTTATTGCATTTGGCGATATTGAGGAAAGGAGCATGATCTAAGTGGTTGTATGTCTTTGTGAGTACTAAGACAAAGAAACAGACTCAGGAAATTCTCTTGGAATCAAGCCCTACAAAGATATGGCTGGATTTCCAGAATTTGCTCAATTTCGTATTTTGGTTAAATTTTGTCTGGTGCTTTCCATTTATAGGACGCTTCTGTTTTTATTGTCACAAATTTGTCATGTTTCTGCTACTTTTTAAAAGCAAAAGAATAAACGAAAGGATCTTTCTGCCTGTAGTTTCAACGTAAACTTTTAAAAGTGGATTGAACGGTAAGGTTAGTGCTTACCAATTGCGCCAAACCGTTACTGAGGAAATACTCTTCAGATCTGACTTCCTCTGGGATTTTGCCTTGAAATTTAGGACTATACTTTCAGGGATCATTTCTATAGTTATTTACTTGGAAATGTGTTTCGTGAGTGTTTGTTTCCCAAACCACGATGATGAGCTGAGATGTTTCTTTTAGAGCATGAATCTGGCACCTAGTTGTGACTTGATTCACATGCTTTGTGCAGTTGATGAATGTTCTTTATTGCTTTTGGCGATAATGAGGAAAGACGCATGATCTTAGTGGTTGTATGGCTTTGTGAGTACTAGAAAAAAGAAGTTGATTTAAGAAATTAACTATGAATCAAGTCATATAAGGTTTCGGCTGGGTTTCTAGATTTTGCTCAATTTCGTATTTTGGTAAAATTTTGTCTGGTGCTTTCCATTTATAAGACGCTTCTGTTTTTATTGTCACAAATTTGTCATGTTTCTGCTACTTTTTAAAAGCAAAAGAATAAACGAAAGGATCTTTCTGCCTGTAGTTTCAACGTAAACTTTTAAAAGTGGATTGAACGGTAAGGTTAGTGCTTACCAATTGCGCCAAACCGTTACTGAGGAAATACTCTTCAGATCTGACTTCCTCTGGGATTTTGCCTTGAAATTTAGGACTATACTTTCAGGGATCATTTCTATAGTTATTTACTTGGAAATGTGTTTCGTGAGTGTTTGTTTCCCAAACCACGATGATGAGCTGAGATGTTTCTTTTAGAGCATGAATCTGGCACCTAGTTGTGACTTGATTCACATGCTTTGTGCAGTTGATGAATGTTCTTTATTGCTTTTGGCGATAATGAGGAAAGACGCATGATCTTAGTGGTTGTATGGCTTTGTGAGTACTAGAAAAAAGAAGTTGATTTAAGAAATTAACTATGAATCAAGTCATATAAGGTTTCGGCTGGGTTTCTAGATTTTGCTCAATTTCGTATTTTGGTAAAATTTTGTCTGGTGCTTTCCATTTATAAGACGCTTCTGTTTTTATTGTCACAAATTTGTCATGTTTCTGCTACTTTTTAAAAGCAAAAGAATAAACGAAAGGATCTTTCTGCCTGTAGTTTCAACGTAAACTTTTAAAAGTGGATTGAACGGTAAGGTTAGTGCTTACCAATTGCGCCAAACCGTTACTGAGGAAATACTCTTCAGATCTGACTTCCTCTGGGATTTTGCCTTGAAATCTAGGACTATACTTTCAGGGATCATTTCTATAGTTATTTACTTGGAAATGTGTTTCGTGAGTGTTTGTTTCCCAAACCAAGATGATGAGCTGAGATGTTTCTTTTAGAGCATGAATCTGGCACCTACTTGTGACTCGATTCACATGCTTTGTGCAGTTGATGAATGTTCTTTATTGCTTTTGGCGATAATGAGGAAAGACGCATGATCTTAGTGGTTGTATGGCTTTGTGAGTACTGGAAAAAAGAAGTTGATTTAAGAAATTAACTATGAATCAAGTCATATAAGGTTTCGGCTGGGTTTCTAGATTTTGCTCAATTGAGTATTTTGGTTAAATTTTATCTGGTGTTTCTCCTGTATAAGACGTTTCTGTTTTTATAGCCACAAATTGGCCATGTTTCTGTATTTTTTTTAAAGCAACAGAATAAACAAAAGGATCTTTCTGCCTATAGCTTAGACGTATACCTTTAGAAGTGGCTTGAGAGGTAAGGTTAGCGCTTACCAAACGCGCCAAACCGTTACTGAGGAAATACTCTTCAGACCAGACTTACTATGAGGTTTGGGCTAGAACTTTGAGTCTATACTTTCAGGGATCATTTCAATAGTTATTTTACTAGGAGATTTGTTTAGTGAGTGTTTGTTTCCCAAACCATGATGATGAGCTTAGATGTTTCTTTTAGAGCATGAATCTGGCACCTAGTTGTGATTTGATTCACATACTTTGTGCAGTTGATGAATGTTCTTTATTGCATTTGGCGATATTGAGGAAAGGAGCATGATCTAAGTGGTTGTATGTCTTTGTGAGTACTAAGACAAAGAAACAGACTCAGGAAATTCTCTTGGAATCAAGCCCTACAAAGATATGGCTGGATTTCCAGAATTTGCTCAATTTCGTATTTTGGTTAAATTTTGTCTGGTGCTTTCCATTTATAGGACGCTTCTGTTTTTATTGTCACAAATTTGTCATGTTTCTGCTACTTTTTAAAAGCAAAAGAATAAACGAAAGGATCTTTCTGCCTGTAGTTTCAACGTAAACTTTTAAAAGTGGATTGAACGGTAAGGTTAGTGCTTACCAATTGCGCCAAACCGTTACTGAGGAAATACTCTTCAGATCTGACTTCCTCTGGGATTTTGACTTGAAATCTAGGACTATATTTTCAGGGATCATTTCTATAGTTATTTACTTGGAAATGTGTTTCGTGAGTGTTTGTTTCCCAAACCACCACGATGATGAGCTGAGATGTTTCTTTTAGAGCATGAATCTGGCACCTAGTTGTGATTCGATTCACATGCTTTGTGCAGTTGATGAATGTTCTTTATTGCTTTTGGCGATAATGAGGAAAGACGCATGATCTTAGTGGTTGTATGGCTTTGTGAGTACTAGAAAAAAGAAGTTGATTTAAGAAATTAACTATGAATCAAGTCATATAAGGTTTCGGCTCGGTTTCTAGATTTTGCTCAATTGAGTATTTTGGTTAAATTTAGTCTGGTGTTTTTCCTGTATAAGACGTTTCTGTTTTTATAGCCACAAATTGGCCATGTTTCTGCAATTTTTTTAAAGCAACAGAAAAAACAAAAGGATCTTTCTGCCTATAGCTTAGACGTATACATTTAGAAGTGGCTTGAGAGGTAAGATTAGCGCTTACCAAACGCGCCAAACCGTTACTGAGGAAATACTCTTCAGATCTGACTTCCTCTGGGATTTTGCCTTGAAATCTAGGACTATACTTTCAGAGATCATTTCTATAGTTATTTACTTGGAAATGTGTTTCGTGAGTGTGTGTCTCCCAAACCACGATGATGAGCTGAGATGTTTCTTTTAGAGCATGAATCTGGCACCTAGATGTGATTCGATTCACATGCTTTGTGCAGTTGATGAATGTTCTTTATTGCTTTAGGCGATAATGAGGAAAGACGCATGATCTTAGTGGTTGTATGGCTTTGTGAGTACTAGAAAAAAGAAGTTGATTTAAGAAATTAACTATGAATCAAGTCATATAAGGTTTCGGCTGGGTTTCTAGATTTTGCTCAATTTCGTATTTTGGTAAAATTTTGTCTGGTGCTTTCCATTTATAAGACGCTTCTGTTTTTATAGCCACAAATTGGCCATGTTTCTGTATTTTTTTTAAAGCAACAGAATAAACAAAAGGATCTTTCTGCCTATAGCTTAGACGTATACCTTTAGAAGTGGCTTGAGAGGTAAGGTTAGCGCTTACCAAACGCGCCAAACCGTTACTGAGGAAATACTCTTCAGACCAGACTTACTATGAGGTTTGGGCTAGAACTTTGAGTCTATACTTTCAGGGATCATTTCAATAGTTATTTTACTAGGAGATTTGTTTAGTGAGTGTTTGTTTCCCAAACCATGATGATGAGCTTAGATGTTTCTTTTAGAGCATGAATCTGGCACCTAGTTGTGATTTGATTCACATACTTTGTGCAGTTGATGAATGTTCTTTATTGCATTTGGCGATATTGAGGAAAGGAGCATGATCTAAGTGGTTGTATGTCTTTGTGAGTACTAAGACAAAGAAACAGACTCAGGAAATTCTCTTGGAATCAAGCCCTACAAAGATATGGCTGGATTTCCAGAATTTGCTCAATTTCGTATTTTGGTTAAATTTTGTCTGGTGCTTTCCATTTATAGGACGCTTCTGTTTTTATTGTCACAAATTTGTCATGTTTCTGCTACTTTTTAAAAGCAAAAGAATAAACGAAAGGATCTTTCTGCCTGTAGTTTCAACGTAAACTTTTAAAAGTGGATTGAACGGTAAGGTTAGTGCTTACCAATTGCGCCAAACCGTTACTGAGGAAATACTCTTCAGATCTGACTTCCTCTGGGATTTTGACTTGAAATCTAGGACTATATTTTCAGGGATCATTTCTATAGTTATTTACTTGGAAATGTGTTTCGTGAGTGTTTGTTTCCCAAACCACGATGATGAGCTGAGATGTTTCTTTTAGAGCATGAATCTGGCACCTAGTTGTGACTCGATTCACATGCTTTGTGCAGTTGATGAATGTTCTTTATTGCTTTTGGCGATAATGAGGAAAGACGCATGATCTTAGTGGTTGTATGGCTTTGTGAGTACTAGAAAAAAGAAGTTGATTTAAGAAATTAACTATGAATCAAGTCATATAAGGTTTCGGCTGGGTTTCTAGATTTTGCTCAATTTCGTATTTTGGTAAAATTTTGTCTGGTGCTTTCCATTTATAAGACGCTTCTGTTTTTATAGCCACAAATTGGCCATGTTTCTGTATTTTTTTTAAAGCAACAGAATAAACAAAAGGATCTTTCTGCCTATAGCTTAGACGTATACCTTTAGAAGTGGCTTGAGAGGTAAGGTTAGCGCTTACCAAACGCGCCAAACCGTTACTGAGGAAATACTCTTCAGACCAGACTTACTATGAGGTTTGGGCTAGAACTTTGAGTCTATACTTTCAGGGATCATTTCAATAGTTATTTTACTAGGAGATTTGTTTAGTGAGTGTTTGTTTCCCAAACCATGATGATGAGCTTAGATGTTTCTTTTAGAGCATGAATCTGGCACCTAGTTGTGATTTGATTCACATACTTTGTGCAGTTGATGAATGTTCTTTATTGCATTTGGCGATATTGAGGAAAGGAGCATGATCTAAGTGGTTGTATGTCTTTGTGAGTACTAAGACAAAGAAACAGACTCAGGAAATTCTCTTGGAATCAAGCCCTACAAAGATATGGCTGGATTTCCAGAATTTGCTCAATTTCGTATTTTGGTTCAATTTTGTCTGGTGCTTTCCATTTATAGGACGCTTCTGTTTTTATTGTCACAAATTTGTCATGTTTCTGCTACTTTTTAAAAGCAAAAGAATAAACGAAAGGATCTTTCTGCCTGTAGTTTCAACGTAAACTTTTAAAAGTGGATTGAACGGTAAGGTTAGTGCTTACCAATTGCGCCAAACCGTTACTGAGGAAATACTCTTCAGATCTGACTTCCTCTGGGATTTTGACTTGAAATCTAGGACTATATTTTCAGGGATCATTTCTATAGTTATTTACTTGGAAATGTGTTTCGTGAGTGTTTGTTTCCCAAACCACGATGATGAGCTTAGATGTTTCTTTTAGAGCATGAATCTGGCACCTAGTTGTGATTTGATTCACATACTTTGTGCAGTTGATGAATGTTCTTTATTACATTTGCTGATATTGAGGAAAGGAGCATGATATAACTGGGTCTATGTCTTTGTGAGGAGTAGAAAAAAGAAGTTGATTTAAGAAATTAACCATGAATCAAGTCCTATAAAGTTTCTGCTGGGTTTCTAGATTTTGCTCAATTGAGTATTTTGGTTAAATTTTGTCTGGTGTTTTTCATGTATAAGACGTTTCTGTTTTTATAGTCACAAATTGGCCATGTTTCTGCAATTTTTTTAAAGCAACAGAATAAACAAAAGGATCTTTCTGCCTATAGTTTAGATGTATACCTTTAAAAGTGGCTTGAGAGGTAAGGTTAGCGCTTACCAAACGCGCCAAACCGTTACTGAGGAAATACTCTTCAGATATGACTTCCTCTGGGATTTTGCCTTGAAATTTAGGACTATACTTTCAGGGATCATTTCTATAGTTATTTACTTGGAAATGTGTTTTGTGAGTGTTTGTTTCCCAAACCACGATGATGAGCAGAGATGTTTCTTTTAGAGCATGAATCTGGCACCTAGTTGTGATTCGATTCACATGCATTGTGCAGTTGATGAATGTTCTTTATTGCTTTTGGCGATAATGAGGAAAGACGCATGATCTTAGTGGTTGTATGGCTTTGTGAGTACTAGAAAAAAGAAATAGATTTAAGAAATTAACCATGTATGAAGTCATATAAGGTTTTGGCTGGGTTTCTAGATTTTGCTCAATTGAGTATTTTGGTAAAACTTTATCGGGTGTTTTTTCCTGTATAAGACGTTTCTCTTTTTATAGCCACACATTGGCCATGTTTCTGCAATTTTTTTGAAGCAACAGAATAAACAAAAGGATCTTTCTGCCTATACCTTAGACGTATACCTTTAGAAGTGGCTTGAGAGGTAAGGTTAGCGCTTACTAAACGCGCCAAACCGTTACTGAGGAAATACTCTTCAGATCTGACTTCCTCTGGGGTTTTGCCTCGAAATGTAGGTCTATACTTTCAGGGATCATTTCTAGAGTTATTGTCCTTGGAAATGTGTTTCGTTGGGATTTTGCCTTGAAATCTAAGACTATACTTTCAGGGATCATTTCTATAGTTATTTAACTTGGAAATGTGTTTTGTGAGTGTTTGTTTCCCAAACCATGATGATGAGCTTAGATGTTTCTTTTAGAGCATGAATCTGGCACCTATGAATGTTCTTTATGCTTTTGGGGTTATTGATGAAAGACGCATGACCTTAGTGGTTGTATGTCTTTGTGAGTATTAGAAATAATAAATAGATTTAGGATATTAACCATGAATTAAATCCTACAGAGGTGTATAGTCCCGGGGCCAAAAAGTAAAATCCTGCTATATTTTTGCTTCACCCATGAACTCAGCAGCTGATTTCACCAGCGGAGGAACCAAAACATTCCTTTCAAGTCTCAATTCAAATCCCAATGTCCTCAAAGAGCTAAAGTTAATGAGATAATTAAGTGAGCAATTAAATGATGATTGAGTGATGAACACCTGCTGTTAACAATCAACACCACTGAAGAAAAGAGAAACACAAGAACTACAACTGACTTGAGACACAGCCTTGGATGACATCAGCTGGAAGAAAAAAACAACATTTCCACCATAATTGTGATCAGTGTTTCCTATAGTTGTTCTCTTGAGCCTTTCAGTAATAGGAAGTGGCTCTGTTTCTCTCTCTCCTCTCCACTGATAGCTGGTCAGTCGTGAGCGCATTGGTGGTCTCACAGACTCCCCACATATGATTATAAAGCACTTTAGGTGTGCAGAAATAAACTATTGAGAGCTATATAAATGTCTTATCATTCAACGATAATTGCTTCTTAAATGATAACAAACCTTTGTTCAATGCTGAATCGCATCTTGAAGGAACAGAATAGTTTGTGTTTCTGGTTTAAATCTCTCTGAGTTTATGATCTGCATTTGGATATAAAAGCCTCCTAAATCAATGGCACGATAAACCTTCAATATTGCGATCCGTCTTTTACACATGAACATTTATCACATGAACCTCAACAGTGGTGACAATTATTAGTCATACTGCATTGCATGATGGGAGTTTTTCATGCATTGCAGCTTGAAGCATTTTGTTGATTGTCACCATTGTTGAGCTTCATATGTTGGTTCTTGATGTCTGCTTAGAAGGTTTTAAGTTAGCATTTGTTTTGTTGCTATTAAATTTATTCATTGAGACCGTTAGAGAAACATTTTGTTTAAACACTTAGTGTCCGGAGTTGCTTATGCTAAATATAAACATGAGAATGATCAAAAAGAGACATCTTTCTTGCTATAATTTCCATGTTAGATCATCTCACTATTTGAAATCAGTGAAGAGTTGATTACTTCACAGAACTGATCTCTCTGCTTCATAACAGTACATGAATTGATACAGTGTGAAATCTAACAATAGAGTCAAGGGTCAAGAGCGCATCTAAAGCAAACACTGATCTCCATGATGGTGACATCTCAATCACAGCAGGTTTTCATCACTAATGCTCAATCATCATTGAATTACTCACTTAATCATCTCATTAACTTTAACTCTTTGAGGTCTTGGGATTTGTCTTGAGACGTGCTTTAGACTTGAAAGGAATGTTTTGGTTCCTCCGCTGGTGAAATCAGCTACTGAGTTCATGGGTGAAGCAAACATATGGCAGGACTTTTACTTTATGGCCCCTGGACTATACACCTCTGAAGTCCTAGAAGCTTATGGCCGTGTTTCCATATTTTGCTCAATTTAGTATTTTGGTTAAATTTTGTCCGGTGTTTTTCAGGTATAGGATGTTACTTTCAGTGATCATTTCGATAGTCATTTTACTTGTTTAGAATTTTATTTCAGCAAAAATGAAAAATGAAATGAACTTTTTCAAAGAAGAAGCTATGCCTTTCTTATTACCAAATGCATTAAGTTTGTTTTTTCAAACATTTCAAACATTATGTATGATATATAAGCTTCATATAAAAATGTCTGTCAAAATTTGGTCACCTTAACGTTGGGAATATCAACACGCACACACACACAGTAGTATAATGCATACTAGTAATTTATATTGTAAAAACAATATTAATGTGACCGGGCTCAGTGGAGGGGAAGGAAGGGACAAGAAAACAAGAAAAGGGAATTGATTTAACCGTCTACGCCACCCAGTATACCTATCTGGGAAATATAGATTCAGACACACAGGTTCAGATTTCTATTAACTTTTAAGACAATGAGACCTGAATATCAAAATGTAATTTATTTAAATAAATAATTTGGGAAAACTCAATGCTCATTTAAAACAGAAATAATTTTAATTAAAACAAATAGTAACATGGATCAGAAAACAGTACAATAGCAAAGTTTAGTATAGATCTGCCAACCCGAGTCTGGGGATCGCCAGCAGGGAGGCAGGCTAGGTGTCCGGCTTCCAACGCAGCCACACGTGCTACAACTAAATAAAGTACAAATGTGAAATTCACGGTGTTGGAATGTAATATTCTCAATGTCCCCTACAAAATATTATTCTATGGTTGAAAAGTCTAGTCGACGGAACACACAGAGTTGCAGATCTGGAGACAGAGTTTGACACAGACAACAAGTGCTTGTTTCAATCAAAGTCCAATGTTTATTTGTATAAGGACTAGTAAGATTAAAAGGAGGTGTCATAAAAAACCACCGGGGTGGAAAAAGACAAGACTTGATGTTTAGTCTTATTCCTCCTGAGAACAATCAGATATGATTACAAAGTACGTATTAAGCATCAAAACACATCAATACACATCAGTTCACATCATTAGGAGCCTTGAGATGGAGACTGATAGTCACTCAGGTCAGTACGACTTTCAACGAGGTTAAACAACAGGAAAGTAAGGCCCATATTAGGGTGAAGGAAGCTTATACTAATATAAATTGAATACGTATGATAGACAAATGTTCTATTAGACACGGATGATATATTTAAAGAGGACAGGACGAAATCCAGATTCTCACACACGGCAAGGACAAAACCTAGAGCACAAAAAAAGGAAAACCACACAAGGCAATTAAGGAACTCCAGTATATGGCTGCACCAGCCTGAAACCCCCCCTGGTCCTCCCCAACTCCTAGAAGCAAACATACCAAAAAAAACAATCACTTGTAACGAAATAGACAGGATGAAAATACAATAATATTTCCAAGCAACAAAATCATAAAACTCCTAGTACGAAACCAGTTGTGATTACCCAAAGCGTGGGTAACACAAATATACACAGGTAATCCAAAATAAACAAATACACTAAACCTAAACAAAGAAAGGAAAATAACAGAAGTCCAAAGAAAAGTTATGCACACGGGAAATATAATTAATATTTCCAGCAAAACAACATGAATTAAGGGAATATATGGGATACCCGACACCCACAGGTTTACATGCACTTAGAAGTGAGCAGGTGTAACGGAGGCAAGCCAGTGAAGTGCTGTGGTTACACAGGCAGCTAGCCAAGCAGAGCAAGCTTGCAATGTAAGCAACACAGCGGTGTAAACAGAAACCAATTTAGACCAAATAGTAATAGGACGTATGGCAACGTAATCAAAATGTAAAAAAGAAATCAAAATAAACAGAGCGAAACAAAGCAAGACAAAACAGCAGCATTGGAGCGTCCCGACATGCAGCAGTAACACACCACAAAATGTGCTTACGCCTTGCTGTGCATCTGAAAGCTACAAGAACAAAAATAAAATGGTCACTTACCTTTCTTAGGCAATCAACACATTACAAGTGAGCTCTACATACCCATATGCGGAGGACGCATTGTCCAGTCGTCAGAACAGCACCCGAACGCTACACCACATACACAACGACTCATATCACTTTTGACATACACTTGTTAAACAACAAATATAACCGTCTGCTTACCAGCCAGGAAGACAGCAGCCACACATGAGGTAATGCGACAAGAGGTAGAGGTAAGAAGATTTACCGCCACGAAACGGTGGTTTTCAACGCGGCCCATATAACAGGCACCCACCAAAGAGACACCAGCCTTTCCCAAGGAAAGGTAAAACAAATCAAACGAGATTGCCCAAACCTCAACAAGGGTGAACAAGCTGTGGTGAACGACCTACACTTAGCAACAGGCAGCGGAACACCAGTCCACACAGGAAGTTAGCTGAAACAATGCCCGACCTGAGCAACCCCTTTGTATAGAGTCCGTTCCGAAACATACTAACAATGGGCGTGGCGTCAATACAGCAATCCCATTTCACCACATTAAAAATAATTTTTTCCTCATTGTTCAACAAGTGGGGCCAACATATAGGCGCACATCCATGACGGGTTACCTGTCATCAAAAGACATAAATTCGGGTGAAGGTTGGGTAGGAAAAGTGCACTAACAGGTTCATGAACCAAATCATGAATTGCGACAAAAGGTAGGCATTACCCTGTCTTTTAGGGCTTGAACAGAGTTATTTGATATGTCCGATAATTTTAAAGTTTATTAATTAAATTAATTAATTAATTTTTACATTTAGGGTGTACGCGATCTGAATCCAGTCCCCTACTGTGCAGAATACATGTGGCATAAACTACACCTGGACCAAAATGAGAAGCTGGTGATGTTTGGAGTGACGCATGGTGTGGCAATAGATGGCTTCAGCAGCCAAATAGTGGCTTATAACACCAAGCCTGTTAAAAATAACTTAACAGTCTATCAGAAAGTTTACAGGTATATAGAAGTCATTAGGGATGAGCAAGTACAGCATTGTCTGTATATGTATTTGTATCTGTTAACCATATGAATTATCTGTATCTGTATCTGTACTCGGACTGGGCGGGCCTAACCCGGAAGTGTGCGGAATTTAACCTGGAAGTGGGTCGGGTTGTCTTGAGACGGACGGGGCTTTAACCGGTATGTCATTTTAAGCAGGCAATTGATATGGGTTGATCAGAAATTGTTATATTTTTTGCTGATTAGAAAACTATTTAGATGACAGCTTCAGCATTGAGCTTCAGATCAATGGTTTTGATCACGATAACAAACGAACTATATACAGAACATGTTTTGCAACAATGAATACAACACATGCGGTTGCAATTATGAAGTAAATTGTAATGAACAAGAGTTTTCATTTCAACATAACTTTCTATTCTTAACTTTAAATTTTTTTAATAAACATCGTTTCAACTGAGTATCCGGCTCAACTCTACAAGTCATCACATTACTTTGGCCCTTATGAACAATTTGCAAAAGGTGTTGAATGTGACATCAGATTATGCAGTCTTACTGGAATTGAGAATCACAATCATGGACGAATTCAGCATGTTTTGAACAGCACTGTAACAGTTTTTAAGGCTAAGATTTTCTTTCAGAGAAGCAGTGAAAAAAACGGCATGTGGGATCAAATCCGGTTTGACCACGGAAAATAATTCTATATGTGCCTGTATGTGCAAGAGCTGCTTTCCAGATACATTATAAACAGACAACCAAATGTCCAAAGAATATCATCAAAGGTAAGCTTTCCTACTACTTCAAAAACAAGTCCATAATGTCTTTGCACAAAACTATAAAATATTATGATACCTTATCCACAGAACCTTAAAGTTGAGCGTATTTGGCCAGAAATAAACAACTGAATCAACTATCCCCTGCTGCAACTTCAGGACCAAGAGATCATCGACATGGAGGACAACACAACAAAATGTTTGTCCAATCTCACCTGTCAGGTTTCCTCAATTGGGCTCGAACGAACTGTGCAATCATGGAATGAACATCGAATTGCAGGTATTTCTAAACATGCATGAATGACAGGCTATTTTCTTTTCTGTAACAATGTAAAGATACAAAATGACTTTCACATCATTTAGTAGTATAAAATTGCACCATTGTCAAGCATCACAGATTTGGTAGGTCCTTTCTATGTTTGACATTACAGCCGTTTTATGCACAAGTTGGCTGTTCTGTAAAAAAAATGTATACATTGATTAATTATTGTGCTGCTTTTGTAGGAAAAGGGATACCAAACATCTTGGCTAAAGGTGGGTGTGCAGCAAAGATTTCTGAGGAACTCCTTCCACAGGCCTCTGTTGTTGCAGATATGTATCAACAAGATATGGGTTCTTGTCTATCAAGAACATCAACATTTGGGACAGATCCCTTTTCTTCTGGGGATGACAGAGCCAGAGCAGAGGAAGATTTTGCTGAGCACTACCCAGACATTACTCTGTGCTTTGATCAGTCTGTAAACTATGACTTTCAACCATTTAAAGAAGCCATATTACACCACATAAATGTGACATGATGTTTTTCCTGAATTTGAAGATTTCTTGGAGAAAAGCAGGAACAAGACCTTTATTATCAAACAAATAAAGTTTATTGCAAATGCCTGTGAAAAACAATTTTACAAAGTACAAATAATAAATAGTAACTTCTTTTGCAATATCAATTCTATTAAAATAATTTGCATTTTAAAAAGGTTGAGGTGAAGCACTTTTTTGTTTTCTGACTTACACTGTAAGAAGTATAATTACTCTTTGATTAAAGCATATCAAAGAACATGTGCTGACTAAAATGCATTTCACTGTCAAGACAAATTCTGAACTGGACTAAACTTGAACATTAATGCATTCTTTTCCTGTATGTTCAAGAGCATATTAACAAAGTTAATTTAATTAATATTAATTAAAGATTGTGACTGCTAGTCACAAACACCAGTCACTAATAAAGAGTAGCCGTATTAGTCATAATATAAAACAGTATAATTCAGTCAGGACCTTTCAAGTCAAGAAAAACCCAAGTCAAAATTGAAGACAAGTAATCTTTAATTTGGCAGATTTGCTTAATTTACGTTTGGTGGTATGGCTCTGTTCTAAATTTCCCATCCTTCTCATGAGCTCCATGAGAAGTAAGATGGGGAAGCAGCAGCAGCATCTGGGGTGACTCTCCCGGTTTAGCTGGGAGAGCAGCTCAACCCCCCCCCCAAACAAAACCATACCAGGTAATCCTCTTTGGCTCTTCTTACTAAATCGGAGAGCCAGCAGAGGAACAAAATGAGCGATCTTTGAAACTAGATTTACTGCATTTCTCATGTTACTGCCTTCCCAGACAATCGCTTGATCCTCGACTTTATTCATGGATAGAAGCATCTGCCGAATAAATAGATCTGAGGGGAGTTGACTGATTTGCAAGAGCATGAGAAGCGCAGCGATGATTATAAAATTGGTATAAAATACTTAGTCACCAGGCCCGATATAGCTGAAGCTTTACATTTTAATTTATTTTTGCCACAAATCAAAGAGCTGCACTCATAGCTTTTTGAGCCTCGAGGAAGGCTCGAGCATCAGGAAGATGGATGGCGAACCAGCGTGTAGTGACTGGATCAACCTCTCACTCCCTTTTGTTTTGGTTTCAAGATAACATCTTCAAAGACCATAACAAAACTGGCGCCATATCTGTTAGATATGCAAGTTTTGATTGAGGGTTCATTCGATGTATTCATACGTTGGGATGATTCACAGCTCAAAGACTTGCATGTTTCATATGTAACTACACATCTCTGAATTCCCTATATGATGAGCTATGTTATAAAAACATAGCATGCATCATACTTTGTCCATAACTAAGTTTAGGTATTAAATGCTAACTGACCATACTGTCAGAGCCATGCAAATGAGGCGCCATGAGAACAAAGGAACTTTCTCTGGCCCAGTTATCACTTTCACGTCATTGGCCCGCAGACAATCTGGGGGCAGGGCAGGTATGCATTTAAAACACAATCAACGAACCATTTTTTTACCCTTACTTTTTGGAATCCGAAGGGAAAAGAAAGAGGGCGAGAAGGACACTCCAACGGACACCCCCGCTTGGGGCTCCCCTCTGGGGAGTCCATTTAGGCCATGGAACTTTGGACTAAGAACCCAAACTCAGCGTTTCAACAGGACTGCATTCTGAAACCATTCAAGATTTCCATCCACGCGCATACGGATATTGGTCCAACAACGAGATTGCAAGTATCCGTTTCTAAATATAGATTAGCTGCGTTAAGAGCGTGCCCCTTTGTTAAAGATGATTTTATTGGTTTTCAGACATGTTTTACCTGCCTCGCGGCCATGCCCTCTCACTCTATCTCTCATTCTCACTCTCTCTCTCTGCGCAGCCTAGCGCGTTTGTGTTTCATGTATTTGTTTGTCGTCATTATGTTTACCATGTAGAGTAGAGTTTAATAAAAACCCATAAAGGCATTTGTGATGGGTTCTCTTTGTTCATGCTCACAAACTCGGTCACTTAAACTGTGTTTCGATCTATGCTACTGCTGCTCTTAATTCTGTTTGGTAAAGTCACGTTACTTATAGTCATGAGATAACGTTGGTGTATGAATCATTGATGCATTTGCTGGACGAATGTATATAGGATTTTTATCACTATTGCTAATCAGAATTATAAAATATGTATGTGTAATGACGATTATGATACATATTTTCCCTTTGAGCTAAACTAATTCCTTGACTGAAATTGACATTTTAAATAACTCATTTCATATATGTTTGATCTTGATAGATCTGGTGGAGAATAATATTTGGGGAGTTTAACTCATCCCTATTTTAACATGCAGCTTAAAATCTGTACAAGCGCCAAAACATGCTTTCCTTCCTCTGTGGCAAATAATGGGTCTTTCGGACCATCTTGTGAACGTTTTTTCAGGTAGGCCAACATGAAAGACAATGGACAAAATGCATTGTTACTTTCAGAGATGAATACGACAGTTCCTTCCTGGTTTCTATCCGTTTTTGAATGTTTAAGAAATAAGGTGAAGTGGTGAGGATAGATTGATAAATCTAGAACTGTTAGGTCATGTGTGTAACGCTTTGACCAGGATAGCTCTCACAAAGTCAATAGAAGAAAGAGGTTAGAGGCGTAAAGGCTGTATCACGTACATTTAATGGCAGGTAACACAAGCAACGCAATTCTCTCACACATGAGAGATTACTCTTTCTCAGCGTCACAAAATAAAAACTAACAAAACAAAAGTATAGAAAGAGGGTAGAGCACGTTTAGTATCTACGGTGGATCCCACTCACTTTCAACTCAACAACGTCATCACGCATAGCACGCTTCAGAAATGACGTGATCAGTCTCTTAAAGAGGCACACCGCACAATAATGTGATGCATGTAAATACACTTTCGTTCGTTACATGTGATGGATTGAAAGAATCTGTTAGAGTAGTAAACTCGCCACCTCTAAGAAAACCATAGAATGCCGTGAGCAGAATGGTTTCCAGCAATAGATCAGAATAAGGCCCAAAGCACCCTTATCTTAGCAGTGATATTATCTTTCGTAAGAGTGAGAGTGAAAAAGGGAGATGCTTATCGTTGGCTTGGGGTTTTCTCTTTTTAGAAACATTTAGCAGAATACGAATCGATGAATTTCCTAATAGGCTGATGGTGGATGGATCCAGGCAGCGCAGGTGGAACTGGATGCGGGCAATCATGTATTTTATGCTAGAAGGCTGCATTTTTCTCTATTCAAAACAATGAACAATAAAAGCACTGAAACATGAAATATCAACTGGAAGAACAGATACAGAAACTGTGGCACAGAAGGAACTGAAGTGAAACCAAGCAGTGCACTGTAAAAAATGCCCGTGAAGTTAACACTAAAATTCTGTTGATTTCACACAAAAAACCTGTTATCAGAAAGCGTCCGTAAAAAATATGGAAAAATACTGTAAAATTGTCTGTAAAATTAACAGCATTTTTTACTGAAAAACCCTGTTAAAATGCTTGTGAAATTAACAGTGAAATTCTGTAGTTTTCAGAGAGAAAACTGTCATCAAAAAACGTCCGTAAAAATTCGAAAAACACTGTTTAATTCTGCGGGAAATGAGCAGTGAAATTCCATAGTTTTCACAAGGAGTTTTTTTCAAACTCCACAAAAACTATTATCACCTTCACTTACAGACACCACTTGTCACTTTATTTTTGTTGCAGGTCTACAAAAGTTGTAATTGAGAATTAACACAAGTTCACATGTTGATGGTTTGTTGAGTCACCATAATGGTGATGAGTGTTTGCTTTAGTTGGGATCTTGACCCTTTACTTCTTATGTTTATTCACTCCCTTTTTTTAATAATTATATGTTAAAACAGCCACGAAAACAGGTGCAAAGAAGCTCAGCAAATTTCAGCAATACTTTCTTTCTACTTGGGAGAGTTATTACATGTTTTAGAGTTTAGGTAGAGATTTAAAGTTATTTGTAATATTTATTAATGACATTGTATGACATTAAATTAAATAATGCTGATCTATTTAAAAAAAAAAAAAAAAAAAGATCTAGCGGACATCAACAATGGTGAAAACCAAAAAACCTCTTAAGATAAACGCAATGCATTATGGTTATCATCAAAGCACAAAACTCATCCATGACTCCCAGCATGCATTGCAGCTGTAAGATTTTCATTTGTTGGTCACCACTGTTGAGATTCATACACTGATTCTTAATGTTTAAGTCAAAGACCAAATAGAAGCCTTTTGTCGATTTAAAAACTTTTTATATTGACTGTTGCAAGAAATGTGAATTTTAAATGTTAATTCACTCAGACTGTTGTAACATTAAAGCCCAATGAGTAATTAAACAACTTCATGGCAAAATTAAGTGAAAATGTCTAATCATATTTTCTTTTGATGTCATTTGCTACAAAACTATGTTTCATATAAATCATGTCACATGCAGCACAAAGAAAACTGAAATTTATTCGAGAATTACCGATAAGGAGGAAAGAACACAACTAAAGCAAACACTGATCACAATAACGGTGACTTAAAACAAAAATAAAACATCAAGCTCATTCAAGCTCACACTTTTGCAAATATTCACAGTGTAAGCATAACAACTATTGTTCTGAGTCCTGAAAAATTATCAGGTCAGGATGAAATAGTTGTACAATGTGCCTTTTGAGAGAAACTCTGAACATGTCAAGCAACTCAGCAACCAATATGTCTTGGTAAGATCACGATAAAATACAGAACTGCTTTTGAACAAAACCAAACACACACAAAGACAATTTTTACAATTGTACTACTGTAACAGCTTATGTTGCCTTGTGGATTTATTTTAGAGAGTCATGGAGATTGAAGGCAGGCAAACACCCCACATATTCATCTTTGTGGATGAGGCGGGTTTAAACTTGGCCAAAACACGGCGAAGAGGGGGGAATGTGATTGGGCAGAGGGCCGCAGTGAATATCCTGGGCCAGATGGGTGCCAACATCACTATGTGCGCAGAAATATCCACTGATGGACTGCTGTTACACAGACCACTAATTGGGCCATACAACACTGAATGTCTCCTTGCGTTCCTGCATGATCTCTATGGAAGGGTTGTGCTAGGTGAGGAAAGGGATGCAGAGAGAAGGAATCAGCCAACATTTATAGTTGTATGGGACAATGTGGCATTTCACCACTCCTGTGCAGTCACCGAGTGGTTTGATGCCCATCCCAGAATGGAGTCACTTTTCCTTCCACCTTACTCTCCATTCCTCAACCCCATAGAGGAATTATTTTCGTCATGGAGGTGGAAGGTTTATAACCACCATCCACATTATCAAATGTCCCTCCTCGACGCAATAAATGCTGGATGCCTGGACTTATCATCAGAAGATTGCCAGGGATGGATAAGGGCATGCCAGAAGATTCTTTCCTAGGTGTATTGCCCCAGATTGGATTGGATTCAATTTATTGTCATTATAAGTACAGTGTAACGACATGGATTTAAGAAGAAAACAGCAAACATGAGGGAAGTGGAGAGAAAAAGAGATACACATAAGACACCATAGACAAGACTTGCAACAGGGTAAAATAATCCAGTTCCGACAAGCAGCCATCTGGCCCAGTGCCATTACGGCGCCGCATCACAGACCCGCTCGTCAGGCTGGCGGTTCAAAGCATACGGAGGAGTGGGAGGGATAAGTCTGTTTGTGTGTGTGTGATAGTTCTGAGTCTTTGTGTGGGTGAGGAACGCAAGAGCGTCTGTCTGCAGTGCTCTCACAGGGTTAATTTTCCAGTTGCAATATTTGTCCAAGGCCGTTTCTGGAGCAGGGGAGCCGAAAAGAAAAGATTGTGATTTGTTTAGTCGGGAAACCGTATTCCAATATGCCACGGCAACCCTCATAGTCCAAGTGGTTCAATGGTGATCCTGATCTCCGATATTATCAATTTTCCTTCCCAGAGCTGTTAGAATTTCCCTGATAACGACCATATTTCGGTTAATAGTCTCAGTCTCAATGCTGACCGCTCTTCCCACAGCTTCAATCGATACGTGCAGCCTTGTGAGGCTTTGGACAGCTGTTTCCGTTTTGTGAATTTTCCGATAACCCAGGGCAAAGCCTAATCCAATAAGCACAAGACCTGTTATCATGGTTCCAAATATGTAAATATCCTCGATATCCTCGACTGAAAGAGCCGCCAGACACACGATCCGCCATCTCTCCCACCCATCCATCGTGAAGCCAGCTGCGTACGTTCCGTCAAGGCACGCGGGTTCCCCCGAACCCAGTTTCCTCGTTGAGAAAATGGTGTCAATTGCGTTGAGAGACCAGTTGATCACATCCATAATTTTCTAAGTTTGGAGTGCAGTGCAGAGAGAGTCTCTCAGTAGATGAGACGAGACAAGACAAGAGACAAAGCAGGGAAAAAATGGGCAAGGACGGGCAGTGAGAAAATGCGACCGCCTCCGCTGAGAGCCAAACGAGAAGGTGATATAAGACGTGATGTGGATGAGAACCTTTGGCCAACACTGTAAAAAATGCCCGTGAAGTTTACGGTAAAATTCTGTTGATTTCACACAAAAAACCTGTTATCAGAAAGCGTCCGTAAAAAATATGGAAAAACACTGTAAAATTGTCTGTAAAATTAACAGCGAAAAATCCATTGTTTTTACGGAAAAACCCTGTTAAAGTGCTTGTGAAATTAACAGTGAAATTCTGTAGTTTTCACAGAGAAAACTGTTGTCAAAAAACGTCCGTAAAAATACGGAAAACCCTGTCAAATTCTCTGGGAAATGAACAGTGAAATTCCATAGTTTTCACAACTTTTGGAGTTTTTAACTCCACAAACACTATTATCACCTTCACTTACAGACACCACTGTCACTTTATTTCTCTTGCATGTCTACAAAAGTTCTAATTAAGAATTAACACAAGTTTACATGTTAATGGTTTAGTTGAGTCACCATTATGGTGATGAGTGTTTGCTTTAGTTGAGATCTTCACCCTTTACTTCTTATGTGAAGAAGTCTTTCCCCAGTTTTGATATCTATGTGTTGAAACATAGACCGAAACAGGTGGGTAAATGCTCAGACAAAGCAAACTATTAACTTCTTTAGGTTGGAGAGTAAATAAATGGTTGCGAGTTTAGGTTTTGATATAAAGTTATTTGTTGTCCTCATTTATGATATTGTATGAAATTAAATAATATACTGAAAGTCTTTGTCAGCACATGTGACACATAATAAATGTTCTAGCAGACATCAAGAATATAACAGTTTGTCTCAACAATGGTGACAACAGAAAAAACCTCTAAAGAGAAACGCAATGCATTGTGGGTATCATCAAAGGACAAAACTCATCAATGACTCCCAGCATGCATTGCGGCTGTTAGATTTTCAATTGTTAGTCACCACTGTTGAGATTCATACTCTGATTCTTGATATGTGAGTCAAAGACCAAATGCAAATCTTTTGATTGTTCAAAAAATCAACTTTTATATTGATTGTTTCTGGAAATGTGAATTTTAAATGTAAATTAATTTAGACGTTTGTAAAAAAAAAAAAGTAATTAAACAACATCGTAGAATTAGCTTTAGAAAAAATCTTATCACATTTTCACTTGATGTCATTTGCTACAAAACTATGTTTTATATAAAACAATGTCATAGCAGCCCAAAGAAAACTGTAAATTTATATATGACGGCTGAAAGACCCCAACTAAAGCAAACAGTGATCACAATAACGGTGACTTTAAACAACAATAGAGCATCAAGTCATGGATGTTATGCTGCAGTCCCTGTGAAGCAGAAGTGATGATCGTCTTCAGTATTCTGACATATTTCCAAGATGAATAGTGGGTGTGGCTCATGTTTTGCACTGTGAATTGATTGGATGAATAAAAACAGGATGTTCCTGTAATTTTACGGTAGCTTGCTGGCAACCACAGCTGCCGGTATTTTTCCGTAAAAACTACGGAATTTGTATTTTCTCTCTTTTTTTCTGATATTTAATGTTTTGTGGGTCACCACTATGCTGAAGAATGGAGTCTGTGTTTAAGTCAAGGTCAGGCAATGAGATGCAGATGTCATGCTGCATGTTGCTTTGTTTAAAAGTGACTTTGATGTTTTAATAACAAATTACAAAGAAGAAAATTAAGTAAATGTTGTTTTCACTTTTGTGCATTTGGACCAAGTTTCAATTTTATATTAAGAAATTCTGTTGATGTAAAAGACTCAAATGTATTAAGTTCATACACAGCTTGAAGTTTGTACCCTGAGTTTTAAACTGCAAAGCTGTTTACGTTCTTTTTTCTGTATTTTTTACGGAATTTTCCTGGTAACCACAGCTGCCGGTATTTTTCCGTAAAATTTACGGAACATTTTTTACAGTGAATGGAGAAGACTGAGTAGATTAGCATCACTATTGTATATGTATCAGTGGATGCGGTATGCAAATTCTTGTATTTTGGAATTACTCAGCGCAAAAAAAATAAATAAATTAACGACATAAAATATTGACGAATTCTGCATCATGTCTGATTCATTCCAGGAATATATATTGCAGTGAAATATAAACAGAGATGTGTCCTTGTTATACACAAGAAAACATTGTATAATGCTACATGTTGTTAGTGTTTTTTAGGTCATTGTTTTGTGGGTGAGAAAGTGTGTTTGTCGGCTGTCAACCTTTGCTAGTGTTCTGGAAGAACGAGTTGATTTGAGACCTGAATAAAGTGTTTTGGTAGTTGTAGTGCATTTTGAATGTGAAATGAACTGCTTTTCAAAAATGAAAGTTTGTTAGGAGAACTATGTGAAAAGTTTTGCAAAAGTGACCTAAGTATTGAGAAATGTGTCCTAGCATCTGTAAAAAACTGTAATTAGATATTAGAATGATCTTGCTTGTTCTATAAAAACCATGCACTGTGCTTTACCTTTGTGCTTTTCCTGGTTGCTCCTGGAACAATGCACATTGTGAAAAGCGCTATACAAATAAACTTGCATTGAATTTATTGAACAGGTATATGCCTACAGATGATTTGACAAACTATCTACATGTATGGAAAATGAACAAGGACAGCTTAAGAATATTTATTTGTATGATGCACAGAGATCCTGTGGTCGTAACTCATTTTTCTACATTGTTGCAAAAAATGAAGTTGTTTGAAAAACTCAGAGATGTATTTGATTCATTTATAAAGGAAAAGTTTATAAAAGTTTATATATAGTTTTGGATGTCTCCCTAACAACACATGAACAAGTTAATGAGTTAAATCATGTTGAGTTAAGGAATCAATCATCACTTCATTAATGATGAACAGCTGCTGTTAACAAACACAATCACTATAAAAAAACATGACCAATAAGAAGTCACCATGATAGTGTTTAGTGTTTCCTTTAGTTTGGCCTTTACCCTTGATTTATTATTGGAAGTTTTCTGGAGCACAAATATAGCTACAAGAAAAAGTGATCTTGTTGGGAAAATATGCACAGCTTTAAGTGCTGGTGTGTCATTTATTAGTCATATGTGTCCCTAAATTACATCTCTGTTTTGAAATATTAGAAGGAAGGAGCAGGAATCTAAACTGTCAAGACTTCCAAACATCAAGAATCATGAATCTCAACAATGGTGACAAAGTTGAGTTGCATCTTTTCTTCATGCAGCAAGCATGCTGGGAGTCATGGAGGAGTTCAGTTCTAGGCTGTTACCCACAATGCATAGACGCATGAAGCTTTCTTTTGTTGAGTGTCACCACTGTTGAGTTTCATGAGCTGATTCTAAATGTCTAAATTGATGATGCCTTAACTCAACCCGATTTAACTCATTAACTTGTTCATGTGTTATTTAGAGAGACATCCAAAACATTCAGGGTGGGAAGGCATGTGGATTGGAGCGGTCTATGGAACACACCCCAGCTAGCAAAAGGTGTGTTCCATAGACTACTCCAGTCAACGTGCATTCTCACCCTGAATGTTCTGGATGTACATCACTCAAAGCTCAGCTAAAGGAAACACTAAACCCTATCATGGTGACTTCTTATTGCTCATGTTTTCTATAGTGATTGTGTTTGTTAACAGCAGCTGTTCATCATTAATAAGATAATGAAGTGATGATTGATTCCTTAACTCAACCTGATTTAACTCATTAACTTGTTCATGTGTTGTTAGGGAGTCTAACGAACGTCTAAGAAACACATTTTTGCTTGCTGGGACCTTTTGCTAGCTGGGATGTTACTGCAGGTTTTTTACTTGTTGAAAGACTTGTCAACTTCGAATTAAAATGTGTATTGAAAATAATTTACTTGCTTGAAATCTTCATTGCGATTGATTAGCATATGAATGAAGTTATTGTATATTTTAATAGAATTATTGTATATCTGTGTTTAAAATTGATGATTTAAAGGACATACTTCTTTCAATCTCAACGGATATGTCTATTTTCATACCAGAAAGTGCACGATGTTATTGTATTGTTTTATTTGTTGTTTGACAAATTTCAATAAATTGTCAGAAGTAAAAGTCACATGGTTCTTGGAAAAAAAAGGTTTATGTTTAACATTTCATTACATTACTTTTTTATTAATGATTTGAAGTATTTTAATTTGAACATATCAACATTAAATAAATACACTGGGTGTGTGGGATTTATCACTATAAAGTGTTAGGTGTGTATAATAGTTTCTCAACACCTTGAGTTCTAAAATAAAACAGTTACACGCTGTTTTCAAAATAAACATCTTTTAGCAAAGATGGACCAGTATGTTCACCCGGAAAGTGTTAATTTTAACACCCATGTTGATTAATCTCCCAACATATTTTCTGCTCTTTCCTGAATATGGAGACAGCGTGTCTCAGCTTGTCCCTTTAAAAGTTGATAAAAAATGTAATGTTAAGCCTAGTATAAAAGTTTTAAATATTATCAGTGCGATGAAATGTGGATGGAAACATGGTTTCATGTTTGTGCTTGCGTTTGTGTGTTTTGCATGTTTGTGTTTTTGCATGTTTCTGCATCTATGAGTGTGTGTTTGCATGTGTTTGCCAATGTGTGTTTGCATGTTAGTGTGCGTGTGCTTACATATGTGTTGTGTATGGTTGAATGTTTGCGAATGTTTTGAAGTCATAGGTTTCTGCGTGTGTGTGTTTGCATGTGTGTTTTTGCATTTTTCTGCATATGTTGGTTATATTGGTGTGTTTGCATGTTTGTATGCTTGTCTTTGTGAGTTTGAAGGTTGAAACTCTAATACAATAGGTATGTTTTCTTATATTAAACTGCAGAGTCTCTTATGTAATAGGTGTCTCTAATATAACACCAATGTACACTGCACATTATAACACTGCAGAATCTCTAATGTAATAGGTGTGTCTAATATAACACTTGACAATATAACACTGCATAACATATATACGTATATGTATAATTTAAGTTTAAGCACTGTTTTTATTACACAAAAGCACATGAAAAGCCTAGAGGACACTTAGAGTCAGGATGGTAGAACATATAATTGCGCATGAGGTGTATATTGTAGGGAAACACAATGGCAGATGTGTTTTTCTTACATAATGGTGTATATGTTTTTCTTAGAGTGTGAGATGTTTGTGTATTTTTTCTTTGTAGAAATACGGAAGGTTGAAACATAACTGTGCCAAAGGGCAAGAGTAGTGGGCCGAGGGGCGGTCCGGGAACTCTAATTGGAATATAATGGTAGCAAATGAGAAAGGGGTAGGGCTAACAAAAAAGTAGATATCATATGAAACCTGATTGGTAAATAATGTGAAAAACAACTTGAGATTTCTGTATAAAGTATGGAGTCAGATGTACAGTTGTTAGATCACAACAGATGAACTCTTAATTATCTCACTTTGCTTGCTCGAGCAAAAAAGATTGAACACTTTTTGATTGTGCTGCATTTACATTTATGTATTTGGCAGACGCTTTTACCCAAAGCGACTTATATTACACATTTGTTTCTGACTATGTGCAATACACTGGAATCGAACACATAACCTTGGCATTTCTAATGCCATGCTCTAACCACTAAGCCATGTCAAACCTGTATGGCTTTCTTTCTTCTGCAAAACACAAAAGAAGATATTTTGAAGAATGTTGGTAACCAAACAGCGATGGCAGTCATTCACTTCTATTGTATGAACACAAAACCAATGCAAGTCAATGGAGACTACTGGTTTTCTGTTACTAACATTCTTTAAAATATCTTTTGTCTTTGGCAGAAGAAAGAAAGTCATTCAGGTTTAAATGTCAAAAGGGTGCGAGTAAATGACAGAATTATTGTTTCGGGGAACTTCCCTTTAAGTGAATTAGGATGAATAAAGTGACAAAATATTAATTAATGTTGCTTAATCATGTAATATAGTATCTTACCAAGCATGACCAGCCTTGGAGTAGAAGGAAAATGAAAGCCTGGTCTCACACAGATGGAGACACACACACAGGAACGCATGCACACAAACCCACAGTTTTTTTTAACTGTCAGTACCATCAATTCTCAATTTTACAAACGAAAAAATACTTACATCAGCTAAAAGGAACAATGATTCCTCCTTTTCATTGAAGTTGGCCATCATCAACAGGACAGCTGCAAGGCCTGGGTGAACTGCCCTCTGGGTCCTGGCCCTCTCTGTCAATATTTACAGAGATTGATATCTGAAAACCACACTAATGGTTTCAGCTGAAAAAGTTGACTTCACTCTAAATAATTTTTACAGCCTGTGATCAGACAGTAGATTTGTTTACCGTCAGGAATGTGCCATTTTAGATGTTCACAAAGGTTGGCAAGTTTAACGCTGTATCTAGAATTGAGATCATGTTGTTCAGATTTGATTGTTATTTTTGTAGGCTTTCTATGTTTGAGGTATGTAGTATCTGCGACTGAAGTTTAGAGGTGCTTGAAACGTGCACATAATGCTGTAGTACTGAGTCCGGACTCAATGTACGTTTTTTTATGGTCTCGGACTTGTCTTGGACTCATTGGTATTTGTCCTCGGACTTGGTCATTGGCCTCCACAAATGTTCTAATCGGTCTCGTCCGAGTCCAGCAATATATGTTTTATTTTCTTCTTCTAAACAGAACATTGATAGATCAATATTCTTGTGATCCGAAAACTTATGATCCGAAAACTGATGCGGACTCTCTAGTCAAGAACAAGAGCCGCACGTGCTCATAAGTTCTCTCTTCACACAGCAGTTCAGCTCAGTGTGTGCTGTTGGTGTAACTAAATGACTCATGTATATTTTTTCAAGTCTCCGGGACTGTCTTACACGCCAACACGCCTTCTCGTTTGGCTCTCAGTGGAGGCGGTCGCATTTTCTCACTCCCCGTCCTTCCCCATATCTTCCCTGCTTTGTCTCCTGTCTCGTCTCATCTCATCTATTGAGAGACTCTCTCTGCACTGCTCTCGAAACTTGGAAATTATGGATCTGATCAAAGACGAAACAACTGCAATCTTATCTTTTCGGCCCCCCTTAACCAGGACTGGCCTTGGCCAAGGCTGATACTGGAAAAACAACCCTGAAGAGCAATGTGGCGAGACGCTCTTGCGTTCCCTCACCCATCATACAAAGACTCAGAACTATCACACACACATTCATACATACAATTCGCCTGACCGATTCAAAGCCTTCATCGCTTTGACCCACCAGCTTGGCAAGCGGGTCTGTGTAGAGCGCCTTCATGGCTGCAGGACCGGATGGCTGCTTGCCGGAGCTGGATTACTTACCCTGTTGCAAGTCATGTCTATGTGTACTGTTTGATTGTTTTTCTCCCCACCTTCCTCATGTTATGCTGTATTTCCTTCTTGATACATTTCGTTGCATAGTACTTGTACATGTGTAATGACAATAAATTGAATCTCATCTCAAAAAGTAAATAACTGAATTCATTTGTGGATAATATTAGGTGTTTACCGAAGATGCTAAATGTGAACGATTCAGCTAGAGGTGCGAACCAGAGAACATCGATTATTCATCAGGCACGATGTCAGCGAGCAGCGGGACAATAGAATTTGGTTTTACAAACTACAAAGAATTTATCGAAAGTGAGCTTAAAAGGAAACTTTTTGCAACAAAACTTTCCCGGAAACCTGTTGGACATCATCCAATTTCGAAAGACACCTGCAAAGGCATCACAAAGAGAGGTAAGTTAATGCCATGTTTCAGAGTTAGGCTCGCAGTTTAAGTATTTTTATAAGTTTAAAGATAAGATCGATCGTATTGTTATTGTCATTGCGATATTTTACATTTACATTTTTATTTAGGCATTTGGCAGACGCTTTTATCCAAAGCGACTTACATTGCTTTATCCTATTCATTTTACATAGGTATTTGCAATCCCCTGGGATCGAACCCACAACCTTGCGTTGTTAATCTTGCTCTGACCACTGAGCTACAGGAAAGAAATGAACATGCTATAAATGATGGGCACCTAAACGTGCTTTTGAACGAGCCTTGGGGCCTCTGCTCTTTTTAGCGGATCCTCGATTGAAGTTAGAACACGCACGAGCACGTTCAGGGGCGCAGACGCAGAAATAGGTGTTTATTGCTGCACAGCCTTGCTGTTAGGAGGACTAATAAAAAAATTCCTTTAAAGAAGTGGTTTCTTTTTGGTTACTTTGGGGGACACCAAGTAATAAGTACAAGAATGGGAACATATTCAAGTGTTTGCTGGATCAATTATTTCAATTCAATAAAAATTTTTGAAGTTACATTTCGGCTTTGTGACTTTAGTGCTATACCTAAAGTTAATAAAATTACCTTATTTTATCTGCTTTTTGATTATAGCAAACAATAATGAAAATGATTATCTTAGAATGGAAGATATGCTTTCTCTTGCATCACAAAAATGATCAATAGCTAAGTATGTGGTCTTGTAGTCATGATTTTATTCTGTCTCTGTCTTGACTGTCTCAATTGGACTCGCTCTTGACCTGGACTCAAACCTCTTTGGACTCGGTGTCGACTAGTCCTGTTCTTGGACTTGTCTTGGACTCGACAACAGTGGACTTGTCTACAGCCCTATGTGCACAGGCCTTCAGGAACTGCACACGAAAACCTTAAGTTCGCCATGTTTTTGTGCCCTTTCACATGTTTTATTAAGGTATATAATGTCTCCATGGAGACGCCACACGAACACTCTTGCAATACATTCAAGCTGTTCAATTGCATGACAATAACAAGTTAACAGCAAGCGATAGGGAACACAAATCACAATGAAACTGCTGATTTAAAAGTAAACCCACAATAGCTTGTTTTGTTGTTTGTTGTTTTGAGGTAATTGTGCGACGTAACGTGACACCCCCTTTTTAAATTAAATAAAGAAACCAAAAAATGTCAAATATGTTAGGAAAAAACTTGAACATTGGTACACACCTATGCAACTGTCAGGTTCTTGGATCTGTGACTTGGCTTGGTTTTCTTCTATCTCCCATCAAGACATCCATATGGTAAGTAAGCTGTGTGGGACTATTTTCACAGTCTTGGGTGGATGGTGCTGCGCAATGTCAGGTATTGTGTTTGCTAACATTAATGCTACCTCGGGGGGTATACCAAGGGCGTCGCCAGCATTATTTTATTCAGGGCTTTAGCCCCGATTGTTTGGAATCTAACCCCGAACTTGAAGTTTAAAATTCGCTGGTGACAGTGTGAAGGGCAATTCCAGCGTTATTGACGTGACATAATAATGCTCAGAGAATGAACTTGTTAAGATTATATTGAACCGTCTGTTTAAATTTTACTGAACACTTGTTGATAGAGTCTAAGGATAAAAAAATGTCAGTCTATGAAAAAAATATATAAAAAAGGGAAATAAACATGCTCATGGATGTGGAAAAAAAGAGAATGCAGTTTTTGGGAGACGATTAACTTTGTAGGATTTCTATAAAATAATATGCGCAATCCTAAAGCAATAAGACCCACCCAGGCAACACAATGATGTCACAGCAATCTCACAGAGATGTCACCATGGGTTTACAGGATATTCACGATGAGGTCAAAATGTAACCTCACAGCAAACTCACTGTGTGCTCAAACTGTGATCTTATGTTTGTGTTATAGAAGAGAGTGAGATTCTGCTGGTTTGAGATGACTAGATATAGCAAAGGCATAAAGCACACATATTCTGCAACAAATGTTTTACACACAAATTCATCAAGAATCAGCATATTAAGCTCAATAATCTTGACAATCAGCAGAATGATAACTTCAAGCTGCAATGCATGCTGGGTAACATCATCATAGTTCAAAACTCATTCATGACTCCCAGCATGCATTGAAGCATGAAGATTCTCAGTTTATTCGTACCATTGATGAGATTCATACAATGACTCTTTCTGTATTTGAGTCTTAATTATAAATTGTAGCAATGTTTATGTGTGGAATTCATTTAGAAGATCTTTATAAAACATATATATATTTTCATCTCAAAACAATCACACATTAAGCAGCACAACACTGCACTCATCAACAATTATCCATGATAGTACTATCTTCAAAAACTCCATAAGCATTACTCAACATCACAAATGTGCACTATATAGGAAACGCTGTAGAGTCAAGAGCTCAACTAAAGCAAACACTCATCAACACAATGGTGACTTCAAATGACAAACCAGTCACATTTAAACGATCACAGTACAAGAGTAAGATCACAGTCAAGTCAAGTCAAGTCAAGTCAAGTTGAGCTTTATTGTCATTCCACTACATGTGTGGACATATAGCGGGACGAGATGTCGTGCCTCACAGGACCACGGTGCTACATAAATACAGATATACAACACGAAGTAAAACAGTATAAACCTATACCCAACTAACCTACTGTCAGCTTTGACTATACATATGATATATATAAAAGTGGTTACCTATACATAAACTAAGAGATAAAAAATAAATAAATAAAAACAAACTGTACAACTGTGCAAATGACTTCAAATACTGTACATGTGCAAAGAGAGAGACATTCAAGCAGCTGGCTGGGAAACAGTGTAAGGTGATTTGTGGTGCATGAGCCAGTAAACATACATACATTACAGTCATATATTACAATCAGTCTTTTGTGGGATTATGGACACACAATGGTGTGTGAAAGTGTCTAGTGCATGCTGAGGAGAGTGTGTTGCTACAGGTGGCTTGTGCAGGCCCGCTCACCTGAATTGCACAGAAATAAAAGTTCACAGTTTTTTCCTGAGACGTGGTATGGTGTATGTTGGGGGGGGGTGGGGGGGGGGGGTTGTTAGGGGTTTCAGAGAGGGGCGGTGTGATGCGAGTTCAGGGCTCTCACAGCCTGGGGGAAAAAGCTGTTGAGCAGTCTGGCGGAGCGGGCTCTGATACTCCGGTACCGTCTACCTGAGGGTAGGAGCTGGAAGAGACTGTGGGAGGGGTGGGTGGGGTCCTCCACGATACTTTTTGCTTTGCTGGAGCATCGTGTGAGGAAAATATCCAGGATGGAGGGGAGAGGGGCACCAATGATTTTTGCAGCGGTGTTCACTGTCCGCTGGAGGGTCTTGCGGTCTGTTGCACAACAGTTTCCGTACCAGACAGTGATGCAGCTGGTCAGCACGCTCTCAATGGTACCCCTGTAGAAGGTGGTGAGGATGGGTGGAGGGAGGCTTGCTTTTTTCAGCCGGCGGAGAAAGTGTAGGCGCTGTTGTGCCTTCTTGGAGACAGACTTGGTGTTGGTAGTCCAGGTGAGGTCCTCTGTGATGTGCACCCCCAGGAATTTAGTGCTGCTGACTCTCTCCACAGTCGAGGTGTCGATGGTCAGTGGGGGGTGGTCAACGGGGTTTCTCCTGAAGTCCGTCACAACCTCCTTTGTCTTCTCCACATTGAGGGACAGGTTGTTTGCGCCACACCATTCAGCCAGCTGTGCCACTTCCTCTCTGTAGTGCGTTTCATCGTTGTTGCTGATGAGACCTACCACTGATGTGTCATCGGCAAACTTGATGATGTGGTTGGAGCTGAACTTGGCAGTGCAGTCGTGGGTCAGCAGCGTGAAGAGCAGCGGGCTGAGGACACAGCCCTGTGGGGCACCTGTGCTCAGTGTGGTAGTGCTCGAGGTGTTGTGGCCGACACGGACTGACTGAGGTCTTCCGGTTAAAAAGTCCAGGATCCAATTGCAAAGGGAATTGTTGAGGCCCAGCAGGCTTAATTTATTGATGAGCTGTTGTGGGATTATTGTGTTGAATGCTGAGCTGAAGTCGATGAACAGCATTCTAACATATGAGTCTTTATTTTCTAGGTGGGTAAGAGCCAGGTGGAGGGTGGAGGAAATTGCATCATCCGTAGAGCGGTTTGGGCGGTATGCAAACTGGAGCGGGTCGAGTGTGTTGGGGATGCTGTTTTTGATGTTGTGCATGACTAGCCTCTCAAAGCACTTCATTATGATTGGAGTCAGTGCTATGGGACGGTAGTCATTTAGACAGGACACAGGTGATTTTTTTGGTACCGGTATGATTGTCGTGGATTTGAGACATGTGGGGATGACTGCTTGGCTCAGCGAGGTGTTGAAGATATCTGTTAGGACATCTGTCAGCTGTTCAGCGCAGTCTTTCAGTACGCAGCCAGGTATATTGTCAGGACCCGCAGCCTTGCGTGGGTTAATCCTAGATAGGGTCTTCCTTACGTCGGCTGGAGACAGACAGAGTGCCTGGTCGTTGGGAGGTGTGGTCAGTTTTTGTGCAGATGTGTCGTTCTGCATTTCAAACCGTGAATAAAAGTGGTTAAGTGCATCTGGGAGGGATGTGTCGTCGTCACAGTCTTGTGGCGGGGACTTGTAGTCAGTGATGGTCTTAACTAGCAGTCTGAGCACACAGTAAGTTTGCTGTGAGGTTACATTTTGACCCCATCGTGAGTATTCTGTAAACTTATGGTGACATCACTCTGAGATTGCTGTGACATCATCGTGTTGCCTGGGCAATGAATGGAGAAGTGATGCCCCTTTATAGAACATAAAATAGTTCATTTATATTCATTTCCATGTGTCCATTTATGAGGAATATGTAGCGTTATAGATGTGAAGATCCTGATAATGGCACTTACCTGACAATAAAAAAACAAAAATATGCTTTATAAATTTGAAGGGAGATCTCACAAGGGTATTTGAACCACCAAATGAAAAAATCTGTGCTGTTATCATAGTAAAACTGCTGGTAAAAATTTTTTTTGGTGGTACAGTGGACATTTTCAAGGAATTGCCACGTGCGCCACACCTCACATGCACAGGCACGCACATACAAACACCACGTGTCTGCTTTCAACATTTCCCTAGAACGGGTTCTGTGCCAGGGACCACCATTCTGACTACCAAGTAATCGGCGGCCCACTATTGTGTGTGTGTGTGTACCAGGGTTGCCAGGTCCAAGAAATATTTCCAGCCCATAACCCCTCAAAACCCGCCCAAAAGGAATGAAAACTAGCCCAATATTTTCCCTGTGTCGAATCAAGTTAACAACTCCCTAAAGACGTTTCTATTGACATATTGTTTTATCTGAATGGTTTCCTGGGTATTGTATATATCGTTTTGTTCTGATGAACACAAAATAAGTTTTGGGATATTTAGGAAAGCAAACATTTCTGGGTCATGTTTGACTACCGTTAATTTTTTTCTGCTATGGTAGTCAATGATGCCAAAGAATTTTCAGCAGCTAACATTCTACCAAATATCTTTGTGTTCAACCGGACAAATAATTGTATACAAGTTTGGAACAACTAGAGTAATTCATAACAGAATTTTAATTTCTGGGTGGAGTGTCCCTTTAAAAATATCCCACATCTGCCACGCACGCAAATGGACGAGAAACATGTTTTCTCTTCGTAAGACATTCAGAAACTTGCTTAAGAAATAAGGATGGTTACATTTATTGCATAACGTATAATGTGTACAAGCACGTCAATGTTTTAGTTGTTCTAGACTGTGTATAGCGCTGCTCAAACCTGATATTTGGCAGCCGGAAGAATCAAGTGTTGTACACTCATGAGTGATTTCTTTCATTGTGCAACGTGACATTCACCTGATGAAACATTTGTAAAAACATCATTCGGATGCACTGTGTCTAATACCACCGCTAATTTCTCCTCTTTGGTTGAGCTGATCTCCCGCGTCACTCCCTGTACTGTAGCCTGTCTGTCAGACTTGTTCTCCACACTTTTGAGAACGAGCTGGTCCCCAGCAAGCAAAAATGTGTTCTTTAGACGTTCATTAGACGTTAATTAGACCACTCCAGTCCACGTTCATTACCACTGGAAATGTTTACGATGTCTCCCTAACAACACGTGAACAAGTTAATGAGTAAAATCAGGTTGAGTTAATGAATCAATCATCACTTTATTATCTCATTAATAATGAACAGCTGCTGTTAACAAACACAATCACTGAAGAAAACATGAGCAATAACCCAGCAAACAATTTTTGGTTCCCAGAACGTTCTGGGAACGTTAGCGCATGGTTCCCAGAACGTTCCCAGAAAAGATTTTCTAACGTTCCCTGTTGGTTTTCCAGTAAAGTTTTCTTAACGTTAATAGAACGTTCCCTCTAGGTTAGGGGAACGTCCCCCTACCTTTGTACTAACGTTAGGGGAACGGTCCCGTAACGTTAGGGTAACGTTCCCCTAACGTTAGGGTAACGTTCCCCTAACGTTAGGGTAGCGTTCCCCTAACGTTACGGTGACGTTCCACTAATGTTACGTTAACGTTCCACTAACGTTACGGTAACGTTCTCCTAACCTTAATGTTATGATTAAAGCAAATAAGTCTAAAATTATGTGTTATAGATTTTTTATTGCTCACAGAACAAGAACTGGGTTTAAATAAATCAACATTTATTAAATTAAACTGCATTAACAACCTTAAACAACATGCAAATAAAACAAATAGAAAGAAAATAATAATAACTTTAAAACGTTAAACTAATTGGTAAAATTTAATTTTAAAAGAATCGTATCATTAATATTTATTAAATGTAGAATGAGAAATATATATATAAACTACATAGAAAACCTTAAAAAACATACAAATAAAACAACTGGAAGGAAAATAATAACTTTAAGCCGTTACACTAATTGGTAATATCAAATTTTATACATTATAATTACTATTTATTAAATGTAGAATGAGAAATATACCCTGCAAACAAAGGCAAGTCCAAAAGACGTCTTTTCAACGTTGTTGATGACGTTGCATGGACGTCCCCTGAGGATCCAGAATGTAAGTTTTTACAACGTATTTTTATGACGTCTTCTGAACGTGTGCTATTGTTGTCCAGGTGATCGCTATAATTGTATTGGACTGATATCACTTTTGCACCTGCAATTAATATTGAAATTGAATTAATCCACCATTACTGTGATCAGTGTTTGCTTTGGTTGGGCTCTTAATACTTGACCTTCATTCCATGAATCCTCTTTCAGACAATCGTGTTTTAGCAATAATACTTGATTGTCATTAAAGAAAGAGATGGTGAGGGGAAGTTATTGTAATGTAAACTCCATTTACTCATGAAAAATCATACTTAAATATTTAAGATGGTTAGATAAAACTAGATCATACATGACTTATGTTACAAGCATTGAAATTAAATTATCCTCAAGCCTTCATTGACACACTTCCACATCAACAATCACCATACAAACCTCAACAATGGTGCCAATTAACTAAAACTTGAGATAATTAGATCAATTGCAATGCATTCTGGGAATCATGAATGTGTTTTTTAATATGATGTCACCCAGCATGCATTGCACCACAAACGATTCTTCTGTTGGTTGTCACCATTGTTGAGCCTCATACAGTAATTCATCATGTCTTTGTGTGTTTCTTTGCCCTTGCTCTTCAATCATTTGAAAATGTATTTCAGAAAATTGTAAAAAAAAGTCTGACAAACGAAAGGCTTTAACCTCATACTATGCAAAAGTAAATTGATCAGCCAACATTTGTACAAGAATACAACACACTCATTTTAGTGAGAATAGTCATTGCGCAAAGAAAACTTGAAAGCTGATATCATTATAATTTAGTATTCTTTGGCCACTGAACCAGTGTCTTAAAACAAATTTACAATGGCAAAGTACACCCAGATTTTCTGTGGTAAATAAGAGTCAAGAGCCCAACTAAAGCAAACGCTGATCACATTAATGGTGGAATAATTCAATTTCAATATTAATTGCAGGTGCAAAAGTGATATCAGTCCAATACAATTATGGAGATCACCTGGACAACAATAGCACACGTTCAGAAGACGTCATAAAAAGACGTTGTAAAAACTTACATTCTGGCTCCTCAGGGGACGTCTATGCAACGTCATCACTGACGTTGAAAAGACGTCTTTTGGACTTGCCTTTGTTTGCAGGGTATAGGCTACAAGTAATTAAAATACAGAAGCACCATCAAGTCCACTATCTTCTCTTCAGCATCATCTGAAAACAAAACAAAAAGGAAATGAATAAGACGGATATTAAACATTGTAGTTGAAGTGAATAATTATTATGTGAAATATTTATTAATTGCAGTGTCGCCACTGAATAATGTTGATCGTTAATACTGCTTGCAATTAATTTACAGTATATGCATTTAGCAGAGGCTTTTCATACTAAAGCGCACGTACAATATGGAAGACTATAAAATGATTGGCAATAATATGAAAAGTTCTATACAAAGTGAATTCTTTTATAAGAATTGGTACTGCAGAACCAACATTGGGAAACACTGGGATAAAGTAAACATCTGTTAAGTATATTAATTTAAATATTTATGACTGTAAAATACATGCTGTGGCTTAGATCTACAAAAACTGAGTAACTGCTCCATTTACTGTGGCATCAGCCGAAGGAAATCAGCCTGCTAGGTGAGAGGTCTTCTGTATAGGCTATATATGAATTTGGAGTGTGTGAAGGAGCCAGCTCTCGCGCTCGCAGCCAATCTGTGTGCGAGGCAACGCTTTTCATACAAAAATGTGTATTTATTTTCAAGTAACGTTACCATGTTGGGTGTAACTCTGAAAATAACATGTTTATTAACTCCGACGAATTTTCTCCATGAGCACAAATATGTGACGTTAACGGAGGTAACATTTAACACAGTCTTAAGCTAAAGACGGAAAGCCGCGTGTGTTAGCAACAGATGTAGTAAGCTAATGCTAGGCTACATGAACATGTAATGTAACGTAAGTTCGGCAGTCAATTTTATAAGTTAGTTCAGTGGGTTTCATGTGAAAGCGAAAGTGGTTGTGAGGAAAGCGATCTCCTCCTGCTGCAGAAGGTAGTTATATAACAATGTGTATGGATAAACGTTAATTAAATTTGTAGTAGGTTTATATGTTTAACTTAAATACATTACAGGCTGTATTTACCTCAGGAAAACTGTCAGAGATTCTAGATATTCTTACCCTTTTCATAGTTTTAAATGCTTTTTACATTTAAAACGTAAAATATCACCACACATGTCTTTTTTATAGGCTGGTTAAGTAAAAATAATTTTACCTCAGGATAACTGAAGGGATCGGAGGTTCCTCTCAGAAGGGAGTCGCTCTGTGCGCGCGTGGCCACAGACCAAGTCAGCTTCCGCGGGCCTTGCACGAGACCAGAGCAAAATGTTAACTCTTCTGATAGTTTTATTTTAATTTCGTAAATTTATTTTCGTTTTTTGAAGAAAATAATGTGCATTTATGTTATGATACCCTCTCATAAAATTATGAATATAAAAAAGATATATAAGTGTACACTTGGTAATTAGAATCTGAAAGAGAGTTGGGAAACACTAGATTTTTTTAGAATTGAATGCCAATAAAAGACTAATGTAAATGTTTTAACTGGTAGATGTACGCAGTTATTACAAGCTTACCTAAACTGTTCTTCAATAACATTATCTGGTTCTTAAGTTTCCAGGTAAAAGATCATTTTCATCATTACCTCTAGAATGCATATTGATTAAAAATCATCTTAGTCTTTGCTATTTACTATTTTGCTCTATTCAAAACAGTTGTTATGCCCTAAAACAATAATAGCTTTTTTTTTATTTTGTCTATGTGGTAAACCCCCAAAATATTTAAAAAACATACTGCCTATTTTTCCATTAAGCAGAGTACAGAAGTGTTTGCCTCTATATATTGTCACTAGTGTCTTTAGTCTCCCTGTCTTTCAGAGATAAGGTATTCTACCTTATGTACTGTCTTACACTAACTGAACTCATGTTACACTCACAGATGGCAAAATCCCTGATTCATCAATGTAAAACTGTCAATAAATACATATAAAAAACACTGTAATGCCACACATGGGATTTATATGTTTGTTATATTGATAATGTGCTTGTAATTGGTCCTTGAAAGTAAAAGTGGTCCCAGTTCTATACTTTACATAATCTCACTGACTTGATTCGTAATATGCTTGAAGACCTGAATGCAGACTTCGGGAAATGGTGAGAAACGAATAAAATGTTGTGCATATTTGAGTTAAATAGCGTTACGTTTTCATATGTGTTTATACTGTATGCTGCTTTGAAAAATTAACATTTTTAATGTAGCGTCACAGTAAGTCTTAATGTTAATTAAGTCTATTTTAATGCTACTAATTAAAAACCTAAAGGGAACCTATACAGAACGTTCCTTCCAGGTTATTTTTGGGTTTTATTTTTACCCCAAAAAAATAACCTGAAGGGAACGTTCTGGGAACATTTAGCTGTGGTTAGAAAAACGAACCTGCAGGGAACGATCCGGGAACGTTAGCTGTTAGTTAGAAAATCTAACCTACAGGGAACGTTTCGGGAACGTTAGCTTTTGGTTAGGAAAATATAACCTACAGGAACGGTCTGGGAACGTTAGCTGCTGGTTAGAAAAAAACTAACCTGCAGGGAACGTTCGGGAACGTTAGCTTTTGGTTAGGAAAAATATAACCTACAGGGAACGTTCTGGGAACGTTAGCTGTTGTTAGAAAAAACTAACCTGCAGAGAACGTTTCGGGAACGTTAGCTTTTGGTTAGGAAAAATATAACCTACAGGGAACGTTCTGGGAACGTTCCCATATGGTTCCCAACAAAAAAAACAAATGGGAACCATAGGGGATCGTTAGGGGAACGTTCTGTGTTTGCTGGGAAGAAGTCACCATAATAGTGTTTAGTGTTTCCTTTAGTCTGGCTTTACCCTTGATTTATTATGGGAGGAGTTTGCAAGCTCAAATATAGCCACCAAGAAAAGAGTCATCTTGTTTCTTATTGCTTGTGAAATTTGCACACCTTTAAGTGCTCATTTAGTAGACGTATGTGTTCCTAGATCACATCTCTTTTTTGACAACTTGCATGGAAGCAGAGGGAATATAAAAGTTGTATTTTTTTACAAATTTAACTTTCAGAAATCAAGAATCAGCTTAGGAATCTCAACAACGGGGACAAAGTTGAGTTGAATCTTTCCTTCATGCAGCAATGCATGCTGGGAGTCATGGAGGAGTTCTGTTCTAGGCTGTTACCCACAATGCATTGCAATATAAAGCTTTCTTTTGTTGAGTGTCACTACTGTTGAGTTTCATAAGCTGAGTCTTGGTTTTGTAAGTTGTTCAAGTGATATTTCTACAATTATAATAGTAAAAAATATACTCCTTAGCAAAAATGTTCACCTCAATTTTTCATACAATAACAGTATACATCTACATTTAACTATAAAATCCATTATTGCAATTGCCACCTAAAAGGGAAATTATCCATTTTACCTTTTGTCAAAGTGTTTTAAATGTGCTTCTAAAACACACTATTACAACTAACAACAAACTTTCCATAATGAATCAAGTGTGAGACACCGACTAAAGGAAACACTAAACACTATTATGGTGACTTCTTATTATTTCTGGTTTATTTCACTGATTGTTGCTGTTATTTGATCATTAATGAGATAATGAAGTGACAGTTGATGCCTTAACTCAACCTGATTTAACTCATTAACTTGTTCATGCGTTACTAAGAGAGACATCCAAAACATTCAGGGTGGGAATGCACATGGACTGGAGCGGTCTGCGGCAAAATTGTTTTGCTAGCTGGGTCCTGGAGTTGCCAGGTATTCACTCGGAGTTTGAATACACAATAAGAAACTCATCAATTATCATTTATCCTTAGAATATAAATAAACATTTTGGCGGCCGAAGTACATTATGAAAGTAGTCCAACCACTCGCAACCCGCGGATCCATAATTTTTCCCGCAACTGCATTCTTAAAATAGCCCAATTGTGCGGAAAAACTGCGACCCTGGCAACACTGGTATGTACGTATATGACGTTAGGGACGCAAAACACAACGTTAGCAAAGCATAAGATAGACCTGATAGGTGCAAAGCTATCCTATCCTGTTTCACTTTGAATCTCAACTCACTCAAATTATTTGAAATATTTTCATTAAATTTAGTATTCACACCAATGCGCAAATATTCTGGAAATGTTTGAAAAATAAATTATGGAAAAAAAGGGATTTTAATAGTGAAATTGGATAGGCTGGAACGCATGTCACGGACCACATGCAATGCCATATACAACCGGTTGAAAATCCCTGCCCTAGAACATCACGATGCAGTTGACCTTCTTCCTGCTAGACAAGATTAAATATGGCCTAACACTGCTTTTGTGCCATAATCTTAATCAAAATCGATGGAAAATAATAAAAATGAATTTGATCAATTTGTGATGCATTATTTTTACAAGGATCCACAGATGTTGCCGGTCGCTAATGTGAGGTCATTGAATGTCAGTGTGAACCTTTCTTACAAGGCTGCTGCCTAACATAAGTGCCATGGATCGGGCAAAGGAATAGTATCCTAATATATGACAGCAAAGTGGAGCAATACTGTTTTGTAATCCTGGTAGAAAAAAACATCATCCTTGAGCAAATGGTTCCCGTCAGCGTGCAAATCTTGCCTTTCAATCTCATTGCTTGAATCGTAAAATACATATATAATTATATCAACATTTTCATCAAGTTTTTTTTAACACATTCGGGTATGAAGTCAAACAGTTTTTTTTTCACTGGATCCGGGCTTTACCGCAAGTCTCACCAGCAGTTATTAGGCCACTGGCTGTTTGTGTTTACTTAAAAATGTACTTCAAAACCATTCATTTTTTATTTACATTAGGTTAAGCATTATCAATTATAGTCATTAGGTGCACTGTAAAACTTTGATGTAAATTTACAGTGAAATTCTACTGTATTTTGGTGTATTAATGACAAACAGGGTCATACTGTAAACTGCAATGCAATATTGGTGGAACATTTTTACACAGTTTTGAGGAATGCTGTCATTCACTCTTGAGATACTGTGATGTCATACACTGATTGGTGGTTGTAACCCTGTATTTAGTCGAACACATCAAATAAATCATGTGATTTCATGTGAATACAGATAATGAGTCATTCATGAGAATTATCTGCTGTTAAAAACACAATCCCTAAAGAAACCACGATCAATTAGAGTCACCATAATAGTGTTTCCTTTAGTTGGACTCTTCCCCTTGATATATTATCAATAGTATTTTGTTAGCTGTAATAGTGTGTTTCTGAAAAACATTAAATCGTAAGGCTTGAATTAAAGACCACCAGTAAAGGATCAAACTATTATGTCTTTTGTTAGGTTTATATCCAAAGAAGTGTTATACGGATGTGATTCAGAATCACAATATAATAACTATCAAAAATTTTCCCAAAATAAATCAAGTGTAAGAGTTCAACTAAAGGAAACACTCAACGCTATTATGGTGACTCTTTTTGATCGTGTTTTCGTTTGTTATTGTGTTTTTTAACATCAGGTGTTCATTATTAAAGACTCAATCTAAACTTCATTATCTCATTAACTTGTTCATGCGTTCCATCGGGAGACATCTAAAGTATTCTGTCAGGGGGTCCTGAGGACTGGAGTTGAGAACCACTGTTGTACACATTGATGAGCTTCTTCAGATTTGTTTGATTTGGCCTGGAGCTAAACTGTGTGGCTTCTGAGACTGTCTTCTCTTCTGTACGTCGCTTTGGATAAAAGCGTCTGCTAAATGACTAAATGTAAATGTTCTTCCTCATGTTTCTTATGTGATTGTGTTTGTGTTTATCACTTCATAGTCTCAAATACAGCAAGCAAACTGTAGAAAAACAGTATCATCCGGGTGAACGTGCTGCCAGTAGTTTACTGTCAAATTACAACAATGTCACCAAGGTGCTGCGGACTAGTGCTAGTGTTTTAGGGTTTGTTGATCTATAGTTATGGTTATGAAATTACTACATAGTTATTGATGTAATGATAATAAGTGTAAATGATGTTGGCACCCATGTGTTATTGTAAGTTATTGTTGCTTTTTGCAAGGCTTCAGTTCAGGTGTTGTTTTGAATGTTTAGTTTGTTGTTAAATATGTCTTTGCAGGTTCATTTTGTGTCAGACAATGTTTTAAAGTGGGATGAAATAAATACTCTCACTAAACTAACACCAAATTTACATTAATTAATTTGGCAGATGCTTGTAAATGTCATTACACGTTAACATTTTAAATTTGAATAGTAACTAAATGATTTTGAAATCACAGCTGCCAGTAATATACTGAATTTGAACAGGTCAATTCTTAATACAGTATCACACTGTAATTCTAAATAAAGTGAAGAACTTTGGAAAACAAGTTCCTTGCAGGTGAAACTGTTACCTGTAATTTATTGCAAATATAAAATTAAAAGTTTTACAGTGTATTTATTTTCATATAAATACTTTTAGTATTTAAGTAATCAAAGTTGAAAAAAAAACCATTACAGATATTTACACAATTTACAAAAAAGGAAAAATCCTTAAGGAACTGACTGTTAATTTCATGCATTATTATTACCCAGCTCATAAACGTGAATATAGCTTATAAACATTGCCATACACTGTTAATATTGATCCGTAATTTTTACGAAAAAATACGGGCAGCTGTGGTTGCCAGTAAAATTCCGTAAAAAATACAGGAAAATAACGTAAACAGCTTTGCAGTTTAAAACTTCAGGGCAAAAACTTCAAGCTGTGTATGAACTTAATACATTTGAGTCTTTTATATTAACAGCATTTCTTTATATAAAATGAAAAACTTAGTCTAAATGCATAAAAGTGAAAAAAATACATTTACTTAGTTTATTTCTTTGTAACTCATTATTAAAACATCAAAGTCACTTTGAAACACAGCAACATACATCATAACATTTGCAACTCATTGCCTGACCTTGAATTAAACACAGACTCCACTCTTCAGCATAGTGGTGACCCACAAAACATTTAATATAAGAAAAGAAAAGAAAAGAGAAAATACAAATTCCGTAGTTTTTACGGAAAAATACCGACAGCTGTGGTTGCCAGCAAACTACCAGTAAAATTACGTGAACATCCTGTTTTTTTTCATCCAATCAATTCAAAGTGGAAAACATGAGCCACACCCACTATTCATCTTGGAAATATGTCAGAATACTGAAGACGATCACCACTTCTGCTTCACAGGGACTGCAGCATAACATCCATGACTTGATGTTTTTTTGTTGTTTAAAGCTGCAGTATGTAACCTTGGTATTTGACCACAAGAGGGCGCATTTCCAACAATAACAAAGGCGAAGCTTGATGACGCTATGAAGCAGGTGACGATGGGAGATGTCGTTTTAAATGCGTTTTCGCCATAGCGATGTATCTAAATTGGATAAACGAATCATGATCACGGATTAGGTAATTTATTTGTTTTTGTATTACCTGTATATCTGATCGTATTATTTTATGTCATCATAATTAATGAACTGCAAGGAACGTGAAATGTTATGCTATATTATCCCGTTACTTGTACAATAACAAAATAAATAATTGATTTGCTTACCTGTCTATCAATACACTCGCGAGAGCAGAGTCTCTGTCAAGTCCAAGATTGTCGCGCAGCTCTCTCCATCTCGAAAACGCCTGGCCGATATTTATCCTGGTTTTATTCCTCCGTTTGTCACACAGTCTGCGTGTATCCAAATATGGACGCTTCCGTTTTACTGGCACTTCAATACTCGCCAAAGAGTAATCGTGATCCATAACAACCACTTCCGCATTTGACCATGTGATATTCTGGTCTACACCGGAACAAAGTATAGAGCGGACATTGCGTCACTGAGAGGCGACATTTCTTTTCCGGGACGGCCAGTTATTTAAAATCGGAATTTCTCTGAAATAAAAAATCTTTAGAGACTTTTGAAATATTGTAAGTACACAACTGGAGGAAATATATCACACTGTGCAAGTTATTTTCTGAAATTTTATTACAAAAGTATTACATACTGGAGCTTTAAGTCACTGGTATTGTGATCAGGGTTTACTTTAGTTGGGATCTTTCATCCGTCACCGATGAAATTCTTGTTTTCTTTAGGCTGCTAGACAGTTTTTTATATAATACATTGTTTTGTAGCAAATAAAGACAAATGAAAATGTGAAAAGATTCTTTCACAAGCTTTTTCTATGATGTTGTTTAATGACACATTGGGTCTGACAGTCTGAGTGAATTTACATTTTTGATTCACATTTCAAGAAAAAATCAATAAAAATAGTTTTTTTAACCTTTAAAAGGCTTGTATTTTGTCTTTGATTCAGATATAATGAATCAGTGTATGAATCTCAAAAGTGGTGACCAACAAATAAAAAGCCTACGCCCGCAATGCATGCTGGGAGTCATGAATGCGTTTTGTGCTTTGATGAAACCCAGAATGCATTGCGTTTATCTTAAGAGGGTTTTTTAGTTGTCACCATTGTTGAGACAAATTGTTTTATTCTTTAAGTGTGCTAGAAATTACGTCATATGACAGACATATTCCATCAGTATATTATTTAATCTCATACAACATTTCAAGTGAGGACCATAAACCCCTACCTAAATTCCAAAGCATATAATAAAGCTACCAACTAAAGAAGAAATTATAGTAACCTTGCTGGGCTATTTTTCCCACCTGATGTGTTTCAGCACATAGATATTAAAACCAGGGAAAGACTTAATAGTCTAAGCAAGGGTCAAGATCCCAACTAAAGCAAACACTCATCACCATAACAGTGACTCAACAAATCATCAATATGTAAACTTGTGTTCATTTTTAATTAGAACTTTTGTAGATGTGCAACAGAAATAAAGTGACAGTGCCCAGCAAGCAAAAATGTGTTCCTTAGACGTTATTTAGACCACTCCAGTCCACGTGCATTACTACAGGTAATGTTTTGGATGTCTCTCTAAACAACACATGAACAAGTTAATGAGTTAAATCAGGTTGAGTTAAGGAATCAATCATCACTTCATTATCTCATTAATGATGAACAGCTGCTGTTAACAAACATAATCACTAAAGAAAACATGAGCAATAAGAAGTCACCATAATAGTGTTCAGTGTTTCCTTTAGTTGGGCTTTTACCCTTGATTTGTATGAGAAGTTTTCTGAAGCACAAATCTAGCAACCAAGAAAAGAAAATATTATTTATTTTCTTGTTGTTGGATAAATTTGCACCCATTTGTGTGCTGGTGTGTTATTTATTAGACGTATATGTCCCTAGATTACATCTCTGTTTTAACAGTTTAGATGGATACGGCAGAAATTTAAACGTTTGTAACATTTTTATTGTTTAAACTTCCAAACATCAAGAATCAGCTTATGAATCTCAACAAGGGTGACAGAGTTGAGTTGCATCTTTTCTTCATGCAGCAATGCATGCTGGGAGTCATCGAGGAGTTCTGTTCTAGGCCGTTACCCAAAATGCATTGCAGCATAAAACTTTCTTTTGTTGAGTGTCACCACTGTTGAGTTTCATGAGCTGATTCTGGATGTCTGAATTGTTCACGTGATATTTCTACTATTGTAATAGTAAAAAAATTCTTCACAAAATGTTTCACCTCACCGAGTCATACAATAACAAAACACATCTACATTTTACTCTCTTGTCCTCTAATGCAATTACCACCTAAAGGGTAACAGTTCATTTCACCTTCTGTCAAGGTGTTTTGAATGTACTTCAGAAACACACTATTATAACTATCAACAAACTTCACATACTGACTCAAGGGTGAGAGCCCTACTAAAGGAAACACTAAACACTATTATGATGACTTCATATTATTTCTGGTTTATTTCACTGATTGTTGTTGTTATTTCATCATTAATGAGATAATGAAGTGACAGTTGATGCCTTAACTCAACCTGATTTAACTCATTAACTTCATGTGTTATTTAGAGAGACATCCAAAACACTCAGGGTGGGGATGACATGGACTGGAGTGGTCTATGGAACAAACCTTTTTGCTTGCTGGGTGGTGTCTGTAAGTGAAGGTGATGTTAGTCTTTGTGGAATTGAAAAAAAACCTCCTTGTGAAAACTACAGAATTTCACTGTTAATTTCGCGGGCATTGTTGACAGGGTTTTTCCCTAAAAACAATTTGAGTTTTTGCTATTAATTTTACGGACAATTTGACAGTGTTTTTCCGTATTTTTGTGTGAAAACAACAGAGTTTCACTGTTAATTTCATGGGCATTTTTTACAGTGTATGCTTTTTTTTCCACCATCAAAAAAAGAACATGAAAAATACATGGATAAAAGAATCATAAAGAACTTTGAAAAGTCCACAAGAGAAGGACGTACAGTAGACATAAGTAGCTAGACATAGAAAACAATGGGTCAGATATATAAAGTTACATATATTGTGATTGATAGTATATTGCATAAATGTGTTCATGCAATGCATATTTTCCATGAGAAGAATAAACTAACATTTCTGTGATTATTTTATGTTTGCTAATAAACTATATTGCATTAAAAAGTTAATGCAAAGCATGTTTTCCATGAAAAAAATACCCCTTACAACCTAATCCAAATTCCCGACATTAGTTCCTCATGTTTTAGGCTCAGCCCCTGATGGTTTCGTATCCTAGATACATTCCTGGGCAATATTACACTGAAAAAAATGATTCTTAAAGATTAGTAAATATTACCCATGCAAATCAGTTACATTTTACTTACATATACTAGGTAGCAAATTCAACTACATTTAAACTTCCTGAATCTATTCAATAAAATTGAGGCAAAGATTTTCACTCAATTAGATTAATAATATTATGTATTCTATGTTTTTAAGTAAAGAGTTCCTAAATTTATCAGATATGAGTCATGACACACTAAAAGAAATAAGATAAAGTCTACCTAATATTTCTCAATATTAATTACTTATAAAAATTGAGTAATATTAGTTTATGTAACCGAAACAGTTCATCTACTTATTATGAATGATAAATATTGAATAATTAAACAATAAATATGACTTATTCAGAGAAGCGTGAATTGACCTAAAAATGGTCAGAAACAGGAGATCAGATATATTGCTTTTATTGACCAAATAACAAACTTCTACAAACCCCTTTGTGATAATGAACACAAGATTAATTTGATGTCACCATTATTGTGATCAGTGTTTACTTTAGTTTGGTTAAAAAAATACCCCTTGCAAACTACTCCAAATTCACAACATTGTTTCTTAATGTTTTAGGCTCAGCTCCTGATGGTCTCATATCGTAGGTACATCACTGGGCAATATTACACTGGAAAACATGATTCTTGAAGATAAGTTAATATTACGCATACAATGCAGTTAAAATTTACTTACATATACTAGATAACAAAGTAAATTATATGCAAACATTTTATACGATGAAATGTTCAAATGATGTAATATTATATAAAATGACAGGGAAAACTAAGTCTTAAAATAACATTTCTCACAACATTTCTCTAAACATGACATCATAGTATTCATTTTCAGAATATATATTTTACATAGCCTTTTTAGTTTTCATCTTGATACAGAAAAAGTTAAGTCTCTCCTCACAGTCTTGAGGTTTTAAAACCTTAAGTGTGGTATCCACAGCTGCACACCGGAGATTATTGGCCGGGCACTGAAGAGGAATATTCTGAGAGCCGTCTTCATATTCATCCCCATTGACCCAGAACCAATGGCCAGCCAAAAATCTTAGGCCAGTCCACACATAAAGTGTTTGAGAAGTCATGGTGTTTGTCTTCACATCTGTCGTAATATTTTCAGAGGTGATACTGACCAGATCAATGTAGTTCTCTCTGCAGTAGTCCAAAGCCCCTTCCCATGTTTTGGTTTTATTAACCAGAATCAGGTCAAACATCTCCATACAAAAAAATGTAAAACGCGTGTGGCAGTTGATATTTAACAGTAAAGAGTTGGATGTCACCACACCAGCACAGTCTTCATATTCAAGTTGATTGGGCTCACCAGGACACCAAAAATATGGCTCATTTTCTCCTCCAGACCAAATCCACAATAGGCTTTTAGGAATTTTGTAAAGTCCAACCCAGACGGCCCAGTAATTAACATCCTGATATTTAATGACCTGTTGTGCTTCTTTAGAAGTGAGTGTGGAGAGATCATAATGATGCTCTCTGCAGTACTTCTGTGCCTCGTTCCAGGAAAGTTTTGTGTTCACATGAAGATGTTTTCTAAAGAGACTAAAGTTTAGTCCACAGAGGCTCAAAAACAACGATATAGAAAGTGTAGTCTTCATTTCTAAACATGTGTTCTTTGCCGTACAGTCTTTATGAGCAAAAGTCAAAGTGTTGTCAAGCCTCTTAAATGTATTCTTATATAGGGAGAAAAAGGTGAAAATCCTTGACCAATCAGATGACCAGGTTCCGTATTTGAGTACACAAATCGTAAGTAAACATACAGTTTTCCATGGCAAATATGCTGATAAAAAGAAAACAGGAGATTCATTCTAGTCATACTAAGAGTGCATGTGTGTAAGTATATTGCAAACAACACTCAACTCAAAGTTTTTTACTGACATTGAACAATTTAAATTATCCTGAATTTCTGTGAATTTAATTGTATCAATTGTGTCAATAGCCTGTTAACATTGGCTCAATGAGAAATAATATGTTGAGTCAATGTAAAACATGAACCAAGTTGTTGGCCAAATCATGTATTTCAAATTTATAGTTGCAATTTTGTTTTGTTTTACCCAATCTAAAAATATATATTGGTAAAATTGTTTAGAAATGCAACCTCATTGAATTGTTTATTTTCCATTGTCCTAAAATAAAAACATATTAAATCTGTATGCACTAAACTCTCAATCTATTATATCACATTTTATTAAAACACTATTATACAACAATATCGTGAAAATATAAATCATAAATAAATTTTTGTATGTTTTTTGCATTTTACGTTTTTTGCAACATATCTATTTTTGGTCAAATTAAAATTATCACAACTATGAACATTAGAAAAACTGAAAAACAGGTTAAAGAAACAGAGAAGATGTTGTAATAAATTAAATACAGTATTATATACAAGCTTATATTAATTTACTGGGGTTTGTACCAGTGGCGGAGCTACAGTTTTACACATGGGGTGTCCTGGGGGTGGCCTAGGCAACTTCAGGGGGTCCATAGACCATGATAGAAAGTCAGTGTGTAACCTTAACCTGGCATCAAAAGAGAAATAATAGAGTAACGTAGCTGTATTTGAATAGCCCTTTATTATATGTAAACAGGCTAGTTGCTAGAGGTAGGGGTAATATTTTGAGTATCACGACCAGAAAAAAAAGCTTAATGTTGTGTTCAGACCAAACGCGAATGGCCCGAATGAATATCGCTATTCGCGCATAGCTGGACGCTTGAACATTTTGTGTTTACTCGCGCGTCAAATTCGCTTCATTCGCGCGTCAAATTAACTTCATTGCAGACGCGAATTCGCGTCATGGGAGGGGCTTCTGCCAGGCGGCTCCAGTCTCGTTTATATATATTGCTCAAATTATGTAAAGATCGTTTCTGACAACTTGCCAGATTATCCGACCTCCTCATTCACTTTCTTCCAAACAAGATCCTTTTTATTTATGTTTCGATCATAGTACGATGTATTTTACAGCTCCAGGTATCCACATACAGCAACGATGATTTTGTCCTCCATTGTTGTTTGGGATTTCTGCCTCCGTTCGCGACATCATAATCACCTCACTGCTAGAGCAAGATCCTGATTGGTTAACGCGACGAAAATATTTGCCAAAATTCAGATTTTTCAACTCGCGTCATTCGCACCATTCGCGCCGCAAGTAGCCCACCCAGCAAAAAGTCGTCGAAAAGACGTCAGTGCCAGACGTCCAAACTACGTCCAAATGTTGTCGAAAAGTGAAAGGTGAAACGACGTCTTTTTCGCGTCGTTTTAAGACGTCTTTTTCCGTCTTTTTCGGGTTGTTGAAAGACGTCTATAAAAAGTTTTGTCTTTTTCCAGACTCGAATTTAACTTCATTTTAAGCACAAAATCATTTTTATGCATTCAATATTATATTTTATATCTCAAAATAAGACAACTGACTCTACTACGAAACATTTATTGTCAGTTACATAACATACAAATGATCGAAACATTTGAATAACAAAATGTAATAAGAACACTTTAGTTTGCACGGTGCCCGCTACCGCCAGATCGCCCAGGGGCATGTGTCGTCTCCCACGGCTTTGACTATGATGTGATCGGTGGCCTTGCTGTTTCACATTTTGACTGCATCTGCAATGACAAAGAAAAACACATTTGTTCTCAGTTTGTTACTCAAAATGAATAATTAATTTGTTGTAAAGATGGTTCAGTTCGCATATAGCCTAAATGAAATGCCTCGATTCACAGTTTAGGAATATAGATTTACGGCGCCTTCCGTACAATAACATTGGAGCCGGAAAAGGTATTTTATATTGTACGACAGCGGCCTTTAACATTATACAGTTCAGATGTAAACAGCACATAAAAGATAGGAAACCAAGTGTGAGGAGTTAATGCAGTACATCGAACGGAAAGGACAGTCCGTCAACTGTTGTGTGAAAGCGTGAAAGAAACTGCACTGTAAAAAATGATAATGTGTCGTAGTAGACAGTATTACAGAAATATCTTGGAATTCTAAATGCACAAATAATTGAGTGAATTCAACTTAATTTCATCATGTTCAAACCACTTAAACTTGTATAAAGAATCTTAACTTAATTACTTTGTGGTGGAACTACATGAATTATTTAAGTTAATTTCCCTAACAGAGCAGTGAAATTAGAGTTCCCAGCATGCTCTGCATGCGACAGCATTAGGAGAGTCATTTTTGTGAAAACATGCTATTTCATGTGCTATAGAATAAAATGAAAGACTAGATAGTGTTTTTTGTTCCATTGTCTTTAAGATTAAGAAGATATTCTGTTTGTATTTCTGAGTTTCGTGGATACCATCTTTCTGAAGAGTGGTGCTTGTGCTCATGTTTCAGGGAGAGCTCTTAATGCCTGTTTATTCAGACAGTGAACTGTAATATTGCTAATGTCAGTGCTGAGTCAACTCTCAGCTAACTTGTACATCATATATGTTGTAAACAATAATAAATGTTAAACTGGAGTAAAATAAGGTCAATGAGTTTATTAAGTTCAAAGCAGTATTTCGTCTTGATTTTTTAAAGTTTATCATGTGACATGCTTAAATAATTTAGGTAGTTTACTTGATTTATTCGTGGAACATTGCGTTAAAAATCTGCTTTAAAGTACTTAAAAATACTTTCGGTAATACTGTTACCTTAATTTTTTTAAGTAAATATCTGTGTCATTTTTTACAGTGTGTCCCCTCAGACTGTCCTGTGTCTTTATTCGATGATTATTACTATGATTATTATTACTTTCTCCATAAAATGTAATTTTCTTTTGTTGTGAGCAGATGCTTTAGGGTGAGTTTAAATAAAACGGTTAAGTAAAAAGCTGTTACCTCAGATAAACGGCTGTAGTGTGGTCCACTCAGAAGTGAGTCAGGTGCATTGCGCATGACGGTCACAGACCACAGTTTATATTCCAGGTTTCGCGGGGTTGGCACGCGCAACCACCCAAGTACTATTTTAATATATTTTTTATATATGACATTTTTAATGTGCATCTATGGAAACATACCTTGCGTTATACTACCTTATGACAAAAAAGTACATAGATTTGGAAAAAATGTGCAGTGCGGCTCCGTAAGCGTAGGCTAACTATAGTGGTGTGTGTGGCTCTTTGCTAAAAAGTACACTTTCAAAATATACTTAAATTGCTATTTTTCCGCACACTAAATTTATAGTTGTATTCTAAAAATTCTGCTTTAGTACTACTGTTTTTAAGCCTCCTCAGAGACAAACTCTTAATTTGAAATCGTTGCTATAGTAACAGTTCCGCTCTATCTAGTAGTCATAGTTGATGTAGCGGAGCTTTCCTGCTCCGGGAGAAGTTATAGTTCACACTTCCTGTTTATTGATTTATTTGCTTTTAAAATACTATTCATGTAGGCATATTTAAAATGTGTTTAATTACCACCTGTTACTAAGTGTTAACTAAATACAATTTTATCACATTTCATATTCGTGGTGTCTTAAAACAGGGCAGGCCCAGCCTGTGTTTGTGCCCTAGACAAGATTTTAGATTGGCTGAGTACAATTATGTTTTTAAGATTATCTGAAGTAGTAATACATTTAAAAATTGATTTCCTTAAGTAAACGAAAACATTTATAATTATTAAATATGAGATTAAAAATCGTACCTGTTTCCCTTTTTTTCAATGAGATGTGGCATAACATTAATGCTTGTTTTTGGCGCTGTAAAAGCTGTTATTATAACAAATTATAAATTACAACAAATATAACAAAAACCGGAAAAAACTAATGCACTCTGTAATTTGCGGAGAACGGTTGCGTGATAAATAAGGAAATCTCTCACGAATGCAACATTATGAGCAACTATTAACAACAAGTCGACCAACCTTAAGAAGCGTCTGAAAGGTATGTGCATCATGAAGAAGCGTGGAAAACACTTTATAAAAATGAATTAGCAGTCACAACGTTATTTTTATGGATATTTTATAATGAATATTACGGCTTCCATTATAAGCATATCGGCTCATTATACAAATATTTGTGTGCTTTAGCCACATTGTTGAACTAATTAAATTATATCTTAAGAAATAGTCGCAACACACGTTTTTATCAAGAAACTACTGCAATGTGATTTTCTTTTCATGTCAATATTAATAATATACGTCGATCTTTGGGCTAATTTCGACCAAATTTCGACGTACCAAAAAAGACAAAATTTCGACGTCGATTTTTGGGAATAATTTCGACCAAATTTCGACGGACCAAAAAAAGACCAGATTTTTGGGCTAAATGACGGCTAGGACGGGTCGACTTGATTTTGCCCAAAAAAAGACGTCCAAATGACGTCTAGTGCTGGGTGGGAGGTCTATCGCGTCTTTGAATTGATTAAACATGTAAATCACTCGCGCTTGACGCGCCATTCGCGTTTGGTCTGAACACAACACAAGAGTTTCAAAGTTATCTTAACATTTAAACACTGGTGGTGGCTGTAGCTGACGTTAGCCTGCATTAAGTTAACAGGTTAATAGTGTAATGTATTGGCACTGCACTGTTTATGTGTATATTACTTGCACAAATGTAACGTTAAACATAATGTTTACACTGTAAAAAAAATTCCGAAATTTTTACGGAAAAATACCGGCAACTGTGGTTGCCAGTAAAATTCCATAAAAAATACATGAAAGAACGTAAACAGCTTTGCAGTTTAAAACTTCAGGGCAAAAACTTCAACCTGTGTATGAACTTAATACATTTGAGTATTTTTTATTAACAGCATTTCTTTATATAAAATGAAAACTTGGTCCAAAAGAGTAAAAGTGAAAACATTACAATTACTTAATTTATTTCTTTGTAATTCATTAAATTTAATTCATTAAAGTCACTTTTAAACAAAGCAACATACATCATGACCTCAGTAACTAATTGCCTGACCTTGACTTAAACACAGACTCCACTCTTCAGCATAGTGGTATTCAACAAAACATATTTATATCAGAAAAGAAGAGAAAATACAAATTCCGTAGTTTTTACGGAAAAATACCGGCAGCTGTGTTGCACGCAAACTACCGTAAAATAACAGGAACATCCTGATTTTATTCATCCAATCAATTCACAGTGAAAAACATGAGCCACACCCACTATTCATCTTTGAACTATGTCAGAATACTGAGGACGATCACCACTTCTGCTTCACAGGGACTGCAGCATAACATCCATGACTTGATGTTTTTTTGTTGTTTAAAGTCACCGTTATTGTGATCAGTGATTGTTGGGCTCTTTCATTCTTCACAAGAAGAATTACAGTTTTCTTTGGGCTGCTATGACAATGTTTTATATAAAACATAGTTTTGTAGCAAATAACTTCAAAAGAAAATGTGATTAGATTTTTTAACAAGCTTTTCTCTGATGTTTTCTCACACATGATGAGTCAGTGTATGAATCTCAACAGTGGTGACCAACGAATGAAGAGTTTACAGCCGCAATGCATGCTGGGAGTCATGGATGAGTTTTGTGCTTTGATGATACCCAGAATGCATTGCCTTCGTCTTAGAGGGTTTTTTTTGGTTCTCACCATTGTTGATACAAACTGTCATAATATTGATGTATATTATAGTATTCTCCGGTATATTATATAATTTCATACAATATCACAAGTGAGGACAAAAAGTCACTCTAAATCACTACCTAAACTCTAAAACAAGTAATAACTCTCCTAAGTAAAGAAGATATTGCATAACTTTGCTGGGCTTTTATTCCTCACTTGTTTTGGTGTCTGTTTCAATACAAAGATATTAAAACTAGGGAAATACTTAACATAAGAAGTAAAGGGTCAATATCCCAACTAAAGCAAACACTGATCACCATTATGGTGACTCAACAAACCATCAACATGTAAACTTGTGTTAATTCTCAATTAGAACCTTTGTAGTCGTGCAACAGAAATAAAGTGACAGTAGTGTCTGTAAGTGAAGGTGATAATAGTGTTTGTGGAGTTGAAAAAAACTATGGAAGTTCACTTTTCAGTTGCCACCGAATTTGACATTGTTTTCCATATTTTTACGGACATTAGGTGTACTAGGTGTATTGCCCAGATGACATAAGATGTGATGTGGATGAGAACCTGTGGCCAAATGGAGAAGACTTACTAGTAGATAAGCATTACTATTGTATCTGTATCAGTGGATGGTGTATACAAATTCTTGCATTTTGGGATTACTCAGTGCAAAAAAATTTAAAAAAATTATCGACATAAAATATTGACAAATTCTGCATCATGTCTGATTCATTCCAGTAACATATATTGCAGTGAAATATAAACAGAGATGTGTCCTTGTTATACACAAGAAAACATTGTATAATGCTACATGTTGTTAGTGTTTTTTAGGTCATTGTTTTGTGGGTGAGAAAGTGTGTTTGTCGGCTGTCAACCTTTGCTAGTGTCCTGGAAGAACGAGTTGATTTGAGACCTGAATAAAGTGTTTTGGTAGTTGTAGTGCATTTTGAATGTGAAATGAACTGCTTTTCAAAAATGAAAGTTTGTTAGGAGAACTATGTGAAAAGTTTTGCAAAAGTGACCTAAGTATTGAGAAATGTGTCCTAGCATCTGTAAAAAACTGCAATTAGATATTAGAATGATCTTGCTTGTTCTATAAAAACCATGCACTGTGCTTTACCTTTGTGCTTTTCTTGGTTGCTTCTGGAACAATGCACATTGTGAAAAGCGCTATACAAATAAACTTGCATTGAATTTATTGAACAGGTACATGCCTACAGATGATTTGACAAACTATCTACATGTATGGAAAATGAACAAGGACAGCTTAAGAATATTTATTTGTATGATGCACAGATGTCCTGTGGTCGTAACTCATTTTTCTACATTGTTGCAAAAAATGAAGTTGTTTGAAAAACTCAGAGATGTATTTGATTCATTTATAAAGGAAAAGTTTATTTTATCAAAATGGATGTTTTCAAAACAGACTTTTAGTGAGGATAAAAATGAGTCAATTTCTATAGCGCTTCTTAAGTGAGGCTGAGAATATAGCTTCTGATAGTATTCCTCAAAACACCGTTGTATTTGTTCTAAGTTAGTCTCAATTTGGTTTGTTTCAGGGTGTTTAATTTTGAAAATTGTTCTCTCCGCCTGTTGTTTCCTTAATCTATATGATAAAAATTTAAGCGTTTTCCCCCCAGTATCGTAATATTGTGGTTTTGTAAAAATAAACTTTTTTTGAATATCTTGTGTGTTTATTTCTTCTATCTCCTTCTTTACTTCGATCATTTTTACTTTCACTGAATCCTTTAGAGAGGTAAAACAGACTTTTAAACATTAAGGTTGATTTAAAGGATGGAATTTTAAATTGACGTATTTTCAAAGTAAATATCCCAGCAAGCAAAAATGTGTTTCTTAGACGTTCATTAGACCACTCCAGTCCACGTGCATTACGACTGGTAATGTTTTGGATGTCTCCCTAACAACACATGAACAAGTTAATGAGTTAAATCAGGTTGAGTTAATGAATCAATCATCACTTCATTAGCTCATTAATGATGAACAGCTGCTGTTAACAAACACAATCGCTATAGAAAACATGAGCAATAAGAAGTCACCATGATAGTGTTTAGTATTTCCTTTAGTTGAGCTTTACCCTTGATTTATTACAGGAAGTTTTCTGGAGCACAAATATAGCTACAACGAAAAGAAAAAGTAATCTTGTTGGGAAAATTTGCACAGCTTTAAGTGCTGATGTGTCATTTATTAGTCGTATGGGTCCCTAGATAACATCTCTGTTTTGAAAGATTAGTAGAAGCAGCAGAAATCTAACCTGTCAGAACTTTTTTGCTGTTTAAACTTGCAAACATCAAGAATCAGCTTATGACTCTCAACAATGGTGACAAAGTTTAGTTGCATCTTTTCTTCATGCAGCAATGCATGCTGGGAGTCATGGAGGAGTTCAGTTCTAGGCTGTTACCCACAATGCATAGACGCATGAAGCTTTCTTTTGTTGAGTTTCATGAACTGATTCTTGATGTCTAAATTGTTCAGGTGATTTTCTACTATTGTAATAGCCAAAATTATATTCCTTAGGAATCATTTTCACCTCAATTTTTACTACATTTAACTGTTAAGTCCTCTATTGCAATTACCACCTGAAAGAGAAACGATCCATTTTACCTTTTGTCAAGGTGTTTTGAATGTGCCTCAGAAACACTATTACAACTAACAACAAACTTCCCATAATGAACCAAGTGTGAGAGCCGACTAAAGGAAACACTAAACACTATTATGGTGACTTCTTATTATTTCTGGTTTATTTCACTGATTGTTGTTGTTATTTGATCATTAATCCGATAATGAAGTGACAGTTGATGCCTTAACTCAACATGATTTAACTCATTTACTTGTTCATGTGTTATTTAGAGAGACATCCAAAACATTCAGGGTGAGAATGCACGTGGACTGGAGTGGTCTATGGAACACACCTCTTGCTAGCTGGGTAGGATGTTACTGCAGGTTTTTTACTTGTTGAAAGACTTGTCAACTTCTAATTAAAATGTGTATTGAAAATAATTTACTTGTTTGAAATCTTCAGTGCGATCGATTAGCATATGAATGAAGTAATTGTATATTTTATTATAATTATTGTATATCTGTGTTTAAAATTGATGATTTAAAGGACATACTTCTTTCAATCTCAACGGATATGTCTATTTTCATACCAGACTGTTGTACCAGAATTGTATTGTTTTATTTGTTGTTTGACAAATTTCAATAAATTGTCAGAAGTAAAAGTCACATGGTTTTTGGAAAAAAAGGTTTATGTTTTACATTTCATTACATTACTTTTTTAATAATGATTTGAAGTATTTTAATTTGAACATATCAACATTAAATAAATACACTGGGTGTGTGGGATTTATCACTATAAAGTGTTAGGTGTGTATAATAATTTCTCAACACCTTGAGTGATAAAATAAAACAGTTACACGCTGTTTTCAAAATAAACATCTTTTAGCAAAGATGGACCAGTAAGTTCACCTGGAAAGTGTTAATTTTAACACCCATGTTGATTAATCTCCCAACATATTTTCTGCTCTTTCCTGAATATGGAGACAGCGTGTCTCAACTTGTCCCTTTAAAAGTTGATGAAAAATGTAATTTTAAGCCTAGTATAAAAGTTTTAAATATTATCATTGCAATGAAATGGGGATGGAAACATGGTTTCATGTTTGTGCTTGCGTGTGTGTGTTTTGCATGTTTGTGTTTTTGCATGTTTCTGCATCTATGAGTGTGTGTTTGCATGTGTTTGCCAATGTGTGTTTGCATGTTAGTGTGCGTGTGCTTACGTATGTGTTGTGTATGGTCGAATGTTTGCGAATGTTTTGAAGTCATAGGTTTCTGCGTGTGTGTGTTTGCATGTGTGTGTTTTTGCATTTTTCTGCATATGTTGGTTATATTGGTGTGTTTGCATGTTTGTATGCTTGTCTTTGTGAGTTTGAAGGTTGAAACTCTAATACAATAGGTATGTTTTCTTATATTAAACTGCAGAATCTCTTATGTAATAGGTGTCTCTAATATAACACCAATGTACACTGCACATTATAACACTGCAGAATCTCTAATGTAATAGGTGTGTCTAATATAACACTTGACAATATAACACTGCATAACATATATACGTATATGTATAATTTAAGTTTAAGCACTGTTTTTATTACACAAAAGCACATGAAAAGCCTAGAGGACACTTAGAGTCAGGATGGTAGAACATATAATTGCGCATGAGGTGTATATTGTAGGGAAACACAATGGCAGATGTGTTTTTCTTACATAATGGTGTATATGTTTTTCTTAGAGTGTGAGATGTTTGTGTATTTTTTCTTTGTAGAAATACGGAAGGTTGAAACATAACTGTGCCAAAGGGCAAGAGTAGTGGGCCGAGGGGCGGTCCGGGAACTCTAATTGGAATATAATGGTAGCAAATGAGAAAGGGGTAGGGCTAACAAAAAAGTAGATATCATATGAAACCTGATTGGTAAATAATGTGAAAAACAACTTGAGATTTCTGTATAAAGTATGGAGTCAGATGTACAGTTGTTAGATCACAACAGATGAACTCTTAAATATCTCACTTTGCTTGCTCGAGCAAAAAAGATTGAACACTTTTTGATTGTGCTGCATTTACATTTATGTATTTGGCAGACGCTTTTAACCAAAGCGACTTATATTACACATTTGTTTCTGACTATGTGCAATACACTGGAATCGAACACATAACCTTGGCATTTCTAATGCCATGCTCTAACCACTAAGCCATGTCAAACCTGTATGGCTTTCTTTTTTTTCTGCAAAACACAAAAGAAGATATTTTGAAGAATGTTGGTAACCAAACAGCGATGGCAGTCATTCACTTCTATTGTATGAACACAAAACCAATGCAAGTCAATGGAGACTACTGGTTTTCTGTTACTAACATTCTTTAAAATATCTTTTGTCTTTGGCAGAAGAAAGAAAGTCATTCAGGTTTAAATGTCAAAAGGGTGCGAGTAAATGACAGAATTATTGTTTCGGGGAATTTCCCTTGAAGTGAATTAGGATGAATAAAGTGACAAAATATTAATTAATGTTGCTTAATCATGTAATATAGTATCTTACCAAGCATGACCAGCCTTGGAGTAGAAGGAAAATGAAAGCCTGGTCTCACACAGATGGAGACACACACACAGGAACGCATGCACACAAACCCACAGTTTTTTTTAACTGTCAGTACCATCAATTCTCAATTTTACAAACGAAAAAATACTTACATCAGCTAAAAGGAACAATGATTCCTCCTTTTCATTGAAGTTGGCCATCATCAACAGGACAGCTGCAAGGCCTGGGTGAACTGCCCTCTGGGTCCTGGCCCTCTCTGTCAATATTTACAGAGATTGATATCTGAAAACCACACTAATGGTTTCAGCTGAAAAAGTTGACTTCACTCTAAATAATTTTTACAGCCTGTGATCAGACAGTAGATTTGTTTACCGTCAGGAATGTGCCATTTTAGATGTTCACAAAGGTTGGCAAGTTTAACGCTGTATCTAGAATTGAGATCATGTTGTTCAGATTTGATTGTTATTTCTGTAGGCTTTCTATGTTTGAGGTATGTAGTATCTGCGACTGAAGTTTAGAGGTGCTTGAAACGTGCACATAATGCTGTAGTACTGAGTCCGGACTCAATGTACGTTTTTTTATGGTCTCAGACTTGTCTTGGACTCATTGGTATTTGTCCTCGGACTTGGTCATTGGCCTCCACAAATGTTCTATTCGGTCTCGTCCGAGTCCAGCAATATATGTTTTATTTTCTTCTTCTAAACAGAACATTGATAGATCAATATTCTTGTGATCCGAAAACTTATGATCCGAAAACTGATGCGGACTCTCTAGTCAAGAACAAGAGCCGCACGTGCTCATAAGTTCTCTCTTCACACAGCAGTTCAGCTCAGTGTGTGCTGTTGGTGTAACTAAATGACTCATGTATATTTTTTCAAGTCTCCGGGACTGTCTTACACGCCAAAAAGTAAATAACTGAATTCATTTGTGGATAATATTAGGTGTTTACCGAAGATGCTAAATGTGAACGATTCAGCTAGAGGTGCGAACCAGAGAACATCGATTATTCATCAGGCACGATGTCAGCGAGCAGCGGGACAATAGAATTTGGTTTTACAAACTACAAAGAATTTATCGAAAGTGAGCTTAAAAGGAAACTTTTTGCAACAAAACTTTCCCGGAAACCTGTTGGACAACATCCAATTTCGAAAGACACCTGCAAAGGCATCACAAAGAGAGGTAAGTTAATGCCATGTTTCAGAGTTAGGCTTGCAGTTTAAGTATTTTTATAAGTTTAAAGATAAGATCGATCGTATTGTTATTGTCATTGCGATATTTTACATTTACATTTTTATTTAGGCATTTGGCAGACGCTTTTATCCAAAGCGACTTACATTGCTTTATCCTATTCATTTTACATAGGTATTTGCAATCCCCTGGGATCGAACCCACAACCTTGCGTTGTTAATCTTGCTCTGACCACTGAGCTACAGGAAAGAAATGAACATGCTATAAATGATGGGCACCTAAACGTGCTTTTGAACGAGCCTTGGGGCCTCTGCTCTTTTTAGCGGATCCTCGATTGAAGTTAGAACACGCACGAGCACGTTCAGGGGCGCAGACGCAGAAATAGGTGTTTATTGCTGCACAGCCTTGCTGTTAGGAGGACTGATAAAAAAATTCCTTTAAAGAAGTGGTTTCTTTTTGGTTACTTTGGGGGACACCAAGTAATAAGTACAAGAATGGGAACATATTCAAGTGTTTGCTGGATCAATTATTTCAATTCAATAAAAATTTTTGAAGTTACATTTCGGCTTTGTGACTTTAGTGCTATACCTAAAGTTAATAAAATTACCTTATTTTATCTGCTTTTTGATTATAGCAAACAATAATGAAAATGATTATCTTAGAATGGAAGATATGCTTTCTCTTGCATCACAAAAATGATCAATAGCTAAGTATGTGGTCTTGTAGTCATGATTTTATTCTGTCTCTGTCTTGACTGTCTCAATTGGACTCGCTCTTGACCTGGACTCAAACCTCTTTGGACTCGGTGTCGACTAGTCCTGTTCTTGGACTTGTCTTGGACTCGACAACAGTGGACTTGTCTACAGCCCTATGTGCACAGGCCTTCAGGAACTGCACACGAAAACCTTAAGTTCGCCATGTTTTTGTGCCCTTTCACATGTTTTATTAAGGTATATAATGTCTCCATGGAGACGCCACACGAACACTCTTGCAATACATTCAAGCTGTTCAATTGCATGACAATAACAAGTTAACAGCAAGCGATAGAGAACACAAATCACAATGAAACTGCTGATTTAAAAGTAAACCCACAATAGCTTGTTTTGTTGTTTGTTGTTTTGAGGTAATTGTGCGACGTAACGTGACACCCCCTTTTTAAATTAAATAAAGAAACCAAAAAATGTCAAATATGTTAGGAAAAAACTTGAACATTGGTACACACCTATGCAACTGTCAGGTTCTTGGATTTGTGACTTGGCTTGGTTTTCTTCTATCTCCCATCAAGACATCCATATGGTAAGTAAGCTGTGTGGGACTATTTTCACAGTCTTGGGTGGATGGTGCTGCGCAATGTCAGGTATTGTGTTTGCTAACATTAATGCTACCTCGGGGGGTATACCAAGGGCGTCGCCAGCATTATTTTATTCAGGGCTTTAGCCCCGATTGTTTGGAATCTAACCCCGAACTTGAAGTTTAAAATTCGCTGGTGACAGTGTGAAGGGCAATTCCAACGTTATTGACGTGACATAATAATGCTCAGAGAATGAACTTGTTAAGATTATATTGAACCGTCTGTTTAAATTTTACTGAACACTTGTTGATAGAGTCTAAGGATAAAAAAATGTCAGTCTATGAAAAAAATATATAAAAAAGGGAAATAAACATGCTCATGGATGTGAAAAAAAGAGAATGCAGTTTTTGGGAGACGATTAACTTTGTAGGATTTCTATAAAATAATATGCGCAATCCTAAAGCAATAAGACCCACCCAGGCAACACAATGATGTCACAGCAATCTCACAGAGATGTCACCATGGGTTTACAGGATATTCACGATGAGGTCAAAATGTAACCTCACAGCAAACTCACTGTGTGCTCAAACTGTGATCTTATTGGTTTAAATGTGACTGATTTGTCATTTGAAGTCTTCATTATGATGATGAGTGTTTGCTTTAGTTGAGCTCTTGACTCTAGAGTGTTTGACCTCTGTGTCTAGCTGCTGTAACTTTGTGTTCACTATGGTAGAGCACATTTTTTATATCGAGTTATACCAAAGGAGTCTTGGATGATAATATAATAATTGTTAAATAATGATGAGAAAACTGTATGTTTGTGTTATAGAAGAGAGTGAGATTCTGCTGGTTTGAGATGACTAGATATAGCAAAGGCATAAAGCACACATATTCTGCAACAAATGTTTTACACACAAATTCATCAAGAATCAGCATATTAAACTCAATAATCTTGACAATCAGCAGAATGAAAACTTCAAGCTGCAATGCATGCTGGGTAACATCATCATAGTTCAAAACTCATTCATGACTCCCAGCATGCATTGAAGCATGAAGATTCTCAGTTTATTCGTACAATTGATGAGATTCATACAATGACTCTTTCTGTATTTGAATCTTAATTATAAATTGTAGCAATGTTTATGTGTGGAATTCATTTAGAAGATCTTTATAAAGCATATATATATTTTCATCTCAAAACAAACACACATTAAGCAGCACAACACTGCACTCATCAACAATTATCCATGATAGTACTATCTTCAAAAACTCCATAAGCATTACTCAACATCACAAATGTGTACTATAAAGGAAACGCTGTAGAGTCAAGAGCTCAACTAAAGCAAACACTCATCAACACAATGGTGACTTCAAATGAAAAACCAGTCACATTTAAACGATCACAGTACAAGAGTAAGATCACAGTCTGAGCACACAGTAAGTTTGCTGTGAAGTTACATTTTGACCCCATCGTGAGTATTCTGTAAACTTATGGTGACATCACTCTGAGATTGCTGTGACATCATCGTGTTGCCTGGGCAATGAATGGAGAAGTGATGCACCTTTATAGAACATAAAATAGTTCATTTATATTCATTTCCATGTGTCCATTTATGAGGAATATGTAGCGTTATAGATGTGAAGATCCTGATAATGGCACTTACCTGACAATAAAAAAACAAAAATATGCTTAATAAATTTGAAGGGAGATCTCACAAGGGTATTTGAACCACCAAATGAAAAAATCTGTGCTGTTATCATAGTAAAACTGCTGGTAAAAAAAATGTTTTGTGGTACAGTGGACATTTTCAAGGAATTGCCACGTGCGCCACACCTCACATGCACAGGCACGCACATACAAACACCACGTGTCTGCTTTCAACATTTCCCTAGAACGGGTTCTGTGCCAGGGACCACCATTCTGACTACCAAGTAATCGGCGGCCCACTATTGTGTGTGTGTGCGTACCAGGGTTGCCAGGTCCAAGAAATATTTCCAGCCCATAACCCCTCAAAACCCGCCCAAAAGGAATGAAAACTAGCCCAATTTTTTCCCTGTGTCGAATCAAAGTTAACAACTCCCTAAAGACGTTTCTATTGCCATATTGTTTTATCTGAATGGTTTCCTGGGTATTGTATATATCGTTTTGCTCTGATGAACAGAAGAAATTTGTTTTGGGATATTTAGGAAAGCAAACATTTCTGGGTCATGTTTGACTACCGTTAATTTTTTTCTGCTATGGTAGTCAATGATGCCAAAGAATTTTCAGCAGCTAACATTCTACCAAATATCTTTGTGTTCAACCGGACAAATAATTGTATACAAGTTTGGAACAACTAGAGTAATTCATAACAGAATTTTAATTTCTGGGTGGAGTGTCCCTTTAAAAATATCCCACATCTGCCACGCAAGCAAATGGACGAGAAACATGTTTTCTCTTCGTAAGACATTCAGAAACTTGCTTAAGAAATAAGGATGGTTACATTTATTGCATAACGTATAATGTGTACAAGCACGTCAATGTTTTAGTTGTTCTAGACTGTGTATAGCGCTGCTCAAACCTGATATTTGGCAGCCGGAAGAATCAAGTGTTGTACACTCATGAGTGATTTCTTTCATTGTGCAACGTGACATTCACCTGATGAAACATTAGTAAAAACATCATTCGGATGCTCTGTGTCTAATACCACCGCTAATTTCTCCTCTTTGGTTGAGCTGATCTCCCGCGTCACTCCCTGTACTGTAGCCTGTCTGTCAGACTTGTTCTCCACACTTTTGAGAACGAGCTGGTCCCCAGCAAGCAAAAATGTGTTCTTTAGACGTTCATTAGACGTTAATTAGACCACTCCAGTCCACGTGCATTACCACTGGAAATGTTTTGGATGTCTCCCTAACAACACGTGAACAAGTTAATGAGTAAAATCAGGTTGAGTTAATGAATCAATCATCACTTTATTATCTCATTAATAATGAACAGCTGCTGTTAACAAACACAATCACTGAAGAAAACATGAGCAATAACCCAGCAAACATTTTTTGGTTCCCAGAACGTTCTCAGAAAAGATTTTCTAACGTTCCCTGTTGGTTTTCCAGGAAAGTTTTCTTAACGTTAATAGAACGTTCCCTCTAGGTTAGGGGAACGTCCCCCTACCTTTGTACTAACGTTAGGGGAACGGTCCCGTAACGTTAGGGTAACGTTCCCCTAACGTTAGGGTAGCGTTCCCCTAACGTTACGGTGACGTTCCACTAATGTTACGTTAACGTTCCACTAACGTTACGGTAACGTTCTCCTAACCTTAATGTTATGATTAAAGCAAATAAGTCTAAAATCATGTGTTATAGATTTTTTATTGCTCACAGAACAAGAACTGGGTTTAAATAAAGCAACATTTATTAAATTAAACTGCATTAACAACCTTAAACAACATGCAAATAAAATAAATAGAAAGAAAATAATAATAACTTTAAAACGTTAAACTAATTGGTAAAATTTAATTTTAAAAGAATCGTATCATTAATATTTATTAAATGTAGAATGAGAAATATATATATAAACTACATAGAAAACCTTAAAAAACATACAAATAAAACAACTGGAAGGAAAATAATAACTTTAAGCCATTACACTAATTGGTAATATCAAATTTTATACATTATAATTACTATTTATTAAATGTAGAATGAGAAATATATAGGCTACAAGTAATTAAAATACAGAAGCACCATCAAGTCCACTATCTTCTCTTCAGCATCATCTGAAAACAAAACAAAAAGGAAATGAATAAGACGGATATTAAACATTGTAGTTGAAGTGAATAATTATTATGTGAAATATTTATTAATTGCAGTGTCGCCACTGAATAATGTTGATCGTTAATACTGCTTGCAATTAATTTACAGTATATGCATTTAGCAGAGGCTTTTCATACTAAAGCGCACGTACAATATGGAAGACTATAAAATGATTGGCAATAATATGAAAAGTTCTATACAAAGTGAATTCTTTTATAAGAATTGGTACTGCAGAACCAACATTGGGAAACACTGGGATAAAGTAAACATCTGTTAAGTATATTAATTTAAATATTTATGACTGTAAAATACATGCTGTGGCTTAGATCTACAAAAACTGAGTAACTGCTCCATTTACTGTGGCATCAGCCGAAGGAAATCAGCCTGCTAGGTGAGAGGTCTTCTGTATAGGCTATATATGAATTTGGAGTGTGTGAAGGAGCCAGCTCTCGCGCTCGCAGCCAATCTGTGTGCGAGGCAACGCTTTTCATACAAAAATGTGTATTTATTTTCAAGTAACGTTACCATGTTGGGTGTAACTCTGAAAATAACATGTTTATTAACTCCGACGAATTTTCTCCATGAGCACAAATATGTGACGTTAACGGAGGTAACATTTAACACAGTCTTAAGCTAAAGACGGAAAGCCGCGTGTGTTAGCAACAGATGTAGTAAGCTAATGCTAGGCTACATGAACATGTAATGTAACGTAAGTTCGGCAGTCAATTTTATAAGTTAGTTCAGTGGGTTTCATGTGAAAGCGAAAGTGGTTGTGAGGAAAGCGATCTCCTCCTGCTGCAGAAGGTAGTTATATAACAATGTGTATGGATAAACGTTAATTAAATTTGTAGTAGGTTTATATGTTTAACTTAAATACATTACAGGCTGTATTTACCTCAGGAAAACTGTCAGAGATTCTAGATATTCTTACCCTTTTCATAGTTTTAAATGCTTTTTACATTTAAAACGTAAAATATCACCACACATGTCTTTTTTATAGGCTGGTTAAGTAAAAATAATTTTACCTCAGGATAACTGAAGGGATCGGAGGTTCCTCTCAGAAGGGAGTCGCTCTGTGCGCGCGTGGCCACAGACCAAGTCAGCTTCCGCGGGCCTTGCACGAGACCAGAGCAAAATGTTAACTCTTCTGATAGTTTTATTTTAATTTCGTAAATTTATTTTCGTTTTTTGAAGAAAATAATGTGCATTTATGTTATGATACCCTCTCATAAAATTATGAATATAAAAAAGATATATAAGTGTACACTTGGTAATTAGAATCTGAAAGAGAGTTGGGAAACACTAGATTTTTTTAGAATTGAATGCCAATAAAAGACTAATGTAAATGTTTTAACTGGTAGATGTACGCAGTTATTACAAGCTTACCTAAACTGTTCTTCAATAACATTATCTGGTTCTTAAGTTTCCAGGTAAAAGATCATTTTCATCATTACCTCTAGAATGCATATTGATTAAAAATCATCTTAGTGTTTGCTATTTACTATTATGCTCTATTCAAAACAGTTGTTATGCCCTAAAACAATAATAGCTTTTTTTTTATTTTGTCTATGTGGTAAACCCCCAAAATATTTAAAAAACATACTGCCTATTTTTCCATTAAGCAGAGTACAGAAGTGTTTGCCTCTATATATTGTCACTAGTGTCTTTAGTCTCCCTGTCTTTCAGAGATAAGGTATTCTACCTTATGTACTGTCTTACACTAACTGAACTCATGTTACACTCACAGATGGCAAAATCCCTGATTCATCAATGTAAAACTGTCAATAAATACATATAAAAAACACTGTAATGCCACACATGGGATTTATATGTTTGTTATATTGATAATGTGCTTGTAATTGGTCCTTGAAAGTAAAAGTGGTCCCAGTTCTATACTTTACATAATCTCACTGACTTGATTCGTAATATGCTTGAAGACCTGAATGCAGACTTCGGGAAATGGTGAGAAACGAATAAAATGTTGTGCATATTTGAGTTAAATAGCGTTACGTTTTCATATGTGTTTATACTGTATGCTGCTTTGAAAAATTAACATTTTTAATGTAGCGTCACAGTAAGTCTTAATGTTAATTAAGTCTATTTTAATGCTACTAATTAAAAACCTAAAGGGAACCTATACAGAACGTTCCTTCCAGGTTATTTTTTGGTTTTATTTTTACCCCCAAAAAAATAACCTGAAGGGAACGTTCTGGGAACGTTAGCTGTTGGTTAGAAAAAACGAACCTGCAGGGAACGATCCGGGAACGTTAGCTGTTAGTTAGAAAAATCTAACCTACAGGGAACGTTTCGGGAACGTTAGCTTTTGGTTAGGAAAAATATAACCTACAGGGAACGTTCTGGGAACGTTAGCTGTTGGTTAGAAAAAACTAACCTGCAGAGAACGTTTCGGGAACGTTAGCTTTTGGTTAGGAAAAATATAACCTACAGGGAACGTCCCATATGGTTCCCAACAAAAAAACCAAATGGGAACCATAGGGGAACGTTAGGGGAACGTTCTGTGTTTGCTGGGAAGAAGTCACCATAATAGTGTTTAGTGTTTCCTTTAGTCTGGCTTTACCCTTGTTTCTTATTGCTGGTGAAATTTGCACACCTTTAAGTGCTCATTTAGTAGACGTATGTGTTCCTAGATCACATCTCTTTTTTGACAACTTGCATGGAAGCAGAGGGAATATAAAAGTTGTATTTTTTTACAAATTTAACTTTCAGAAATCAAGAATCAGCTTAGGAATCTCAACAACGGGGACAAAGTTGAGTTGAATCTTTCCTTCATGCAGCAATGCATGCTGGGAGTCATGGAGGAGTTCTGTTCTAGGCTGTTACCCACAATGCATTGCAATATAAAGCTTTCTTTTGTTGAGTGTCACTACTGTTGAGTTTCATTAGCTGATTCTTGGTTTTGTAAGTTGTTCAAGTGATATTTCTACAATTATAATAGTAAAAAATATACTCCTTAGCAAAATTTTTCACCTCAATTTTTCATACAATAACAGAACACATCTACATTTAACTATAAAATCCATTATTGCAATTGCCACCTGAAAGAGAAACTATCCATTTTACCTTTTGTCAAAGTGTTTTAAATGTGCTTCTAAAACACACTATTACAACTAACAACAAACTTTCCATAATGAATCAAGTGTGAGACACCGACTAAAGGAAACACTAAACACTATTATGGTGACTTCTTATTATTTCTGGTTTATTTCACTGATTGTTGCTGTTATTTGATCATTAATGAGATAATGAAGTGACAGTTGATGCCTTAACTCAACCTGATTTAACTCATTAACTTGTTCATGTGTTACTAAGAGAGACATCCAAAACATTCAGGGTGGGCATGCACATGGACTGGAGCGGTCTGCGGCAAAATTGTTTTGCTAGCTGGGTCCTGGAGTTGCCAGGTATTCACTCGGAGTTTGAATACACAATAAGAAACTCATCAATTATCATTTATCCTTAGAATATAAATAAACATTTTGGCGGCCGAAGTACATTATGAAAGTAGTCCAACCACTCACAACCCGCGGATCCATAATTTTTCCCGCAACTGCATTCTCAAAATAGCCCAATTGTGCGGAAAAACCGCGACCCTGGCAACACTGGTATGTACGTATATGACGTTAGGGACGCAAAACACAACGTTAGCAAAGCATAAGATAGACCTGATAGGTGCAAAGCTATCCTATCCTGTGTCAGTTTGAATCTCAACTCAAACTCAAATTATTTGAAATATCTTCATTAAATTTAGTATTCACACCAATGCGCAAATATTCTGGAAATGTTTGAAAAATAAATTATGGAAAAAAAGGGATTTTAATAGTGAAATTGGATAGGCTGGAATGCATTGTCACGGACCACATGCAATGCCACATACAACCGGTTGAAAACCCCTGCCCTAGAACATCACGATGCAGTTGACCTTCTTCCTGCTAGACAAGATTAAATATGGCCTAACACTGCTTTTGTGCCATAATCTTAATCAAAATCGATGGAAAATAATAAAAATGAATTTGATCAATTTGTGATGCATTATTTTTACAAGGATCCACAGATGTTGCCGGTCGCTAATGTGAGGTCATTGAATGTCAGTGTGAACCTTTCTTACAAGGCTGCTGCCTAACATAAGTGCCATGGATCGGGCAAAGGAATAGTATCCTAATATATGACAGCAAAGTGGAGCAATACTGTTTTGTAATCCTGGTAGAAAAAAACATCATCCTTGAGCAAATGGTTCCCGTCAGCGTGCAAATCTTGCCTTTCAATCTCATTGCTTGAATCGTAAAATACATATATAATTATATCAACATTTTCATCAAGTTTTTTTTAACACATTCGGGTATGAAGTCAAACAGTTTTTTTTTCACTGGATCCGGGCTTTACCGCAAGTCTCACCAGCAGTTATTAGGCCACTGGCTGTTTGTGTTTACTTAAAAATGTACTTCAAAACCATTCATTTTTTATTTACATTAGGTTAAGCATTATCAATTATAGTCATTAGGTGCACTGTAAAACTTTGATGTAAATTTACAGTGAAATTCTACTGTATTTTGCTGTATTAATGACAAACAGGGTCATACTGTAAACTGCAATGCAATATTGGTGGAACATTTTTACACAGTTTTGAGGAATGCTGTCATTCACTCTTGAGATACTGTGATGTCATACACTGATTGGTGGTTGTAACCCTGTATTTAGTCGAACACATCAAATAAATCATGTGATTTCATGTGAATACAGATAATGAGTCATTCATGAGAATTATCTGCTGTTAAAAACACAATCCCTAAAGAAACCACGATCAATTAGAGTCACCATAATAGTGTTTCCTTTAGTTGGACTCTTCCCCTTGATATATTATCAATAGTATTTTGTTAGCTGTAATAGTGTGTTTCTGAAAAACATTAAATCGTAAGGCTTGAATTAAAGACCACCACTAAAGGATCAAACTATTATGTCTTTTGTTAGGCTTATATCCAAAGAAGTGTTATACGGATGTGGTTCAGAATCCCAATATAATAGCTATCAAAAATTTTCCCTAAATAAATAAAGTGTAAGAGTTCAACTAAAGGAAACACTCAACGCTATTATGGTGACTCTTTTTGATCGTGTTTTCGTTTGTTATTGTGTTTTTTAACATCAGGTGTTCATTATTAAAGACTCAATCTAAACTTCATTATCTCATTAACTTGTTCATGCGTTCCATCGGGAGACATCTAAAGTATTCTGTCAGGGGGTCCTGAGGACTGGAGTTGAGAACCACTGTTGTTCACATTGATGAGCTTCTTCAGATTTGTTTGATTTGGCCTGGAGCTAAACTGTGTGGCTTCTGAGACTGTCTTCTCTTCTGTACGTCGCTTTGGATAAAAGCGTCTGCTAAATGACTAAATGTAAATGTTCTTCCTCATGTTTCTTATGTGATTTTGTTTGTGTTTATCACTTCATAATCTCAATTACAGCAAGCAAACTGTAGAAAAACAGTATCATCCGGGTGAACGTGCTGCCAGTAGTGTACTGTCAAATTACAACAATGTCACCAAGGTGCTGCGGACTAGTGCTAGTGTTTTAGGGTTTGTTGATCTATAGTTATGGTTATGAAATTAATACATAGTTACACTCAAAAAAACGATTCAAGAACGTCTTTCAGAAGAAACATTAAAATTGAGTTGACTTTATTAAAAAAATGTAATTAATAGCAATACATGTTAATATTGATTTATTCTGACATAAAATGAATAAATAGTGTCAACTATGAGATTTATTTTAGTTTGACCAACTCAAATTAATTTGGTTTTGGAGGCTCTGTTTGCGCATGAGCAAGATAAACTCAATGAACGAACTTGAAGTGTCAGTGTGTGGCCGCCATTTTTCACTGTGGTCTCTGCTGCAAAGAGGAGTTACAACGGATTCTCTTGCTGTAGAATTCGTAATTGGTAAGTATTCGATTTTTTTACTATTAAATACTGTCTATGTCGTAATTTTGAGTTAAATATGCAACAGCGTTGAAAGATCAAGTTAGGTGAATTGGTCTCCTCAGTTTCGGAGCCGATGCTTGCTTCACATTGTGGTATTCCCGCCCCTTTGTAACCTCCTAAATTTTAAAACGTCTTTATTTCACAAACTGACTTTATACACGGCTCAGGCTGCAATACATACGTATCTTTTTGTGGGAAATTATTTTATTGCTTCATGAATTGTTATTCAGCATGTGTAAAGTTATGTCAGTGTGCTGTAAGTTACGTCAGCTTTAGGTTAACGTTATGTGTGAATGCTGCGGCTTGGCGCTTTTCGTCCATACACATGACCAACTATATTATAAAGTTCGATGTTATTAAATACAGCGTTTCCGCTCAAATCCTCCTGCAGCTTTTCGATGACACCGTGTTTTCCACAAAATATTTTGTACCGCCAGTGTTGGCAAGTCTCTTTCACAAGATTTAGCTACTTTTTCGACCCCTTTAGCAAAATTTGATCGGAAGCAGCGCATAGCAACAAATCTAGCGTGTTTTTTGGATAAACATCAGCTTTCATTTTGTGGGAAATTGTCGACAGTACTGCCCCGAGAGCCCGAGGTCTCGCTTTCCCGCCGCATGGATCTCTTTCTCAGGGCATACTCTGTACCGCGAGCGGCATGGAGAAGTAACTTAAGTTACCACATTTAGTTCACCTTACAGTGGCGGACACGTTAACAATAGAGTACAAAACATGTCACTGCTTTCGACTGTTTGTATATATAATTCGAATAAAAATGCTTCATATAAACACCTCAATTGTAATATGGCCAAAATTACATTCGTATTTTAAGGTGATGTGGAAGTGACATAATCATGTAATGATGTATAGAACATGCTGCTGTCAAAGGAAATGTTGCATCTGTGTTTGTCGTCATGTCATGTAAAATTCTCTTTACACTTATAGTTTATGAAGAGGTGTTGCATAACCTTGAAACAAGATGCTATGTTTATACGAAAGAAAACCATAATATATTTTAAGCAAATAAGTGATGCCCTAATGTAAACTTGAGTTACCTGTTGTATCAAAATTAACTTTGTCATGTCATGTACTTTGTTTTGTCTAGGCCTCAGCCATTGAGGATGCAGAAAAGGGAATTGCAAGCACTGGGGATTGGGGATGGGGATTTACACAATCCGAGGATACTACAAAACCAGATGATGTAGGAATTGTGATCGAGGGCATCAAGATTTTGAGTAACCTAGACTGTGTGATTTTGGCATTCATCATGCTGAACGGTCTAATTTATGCTCTTGACCTAAACTTTCCCGACAACCTTAAGAACACCTTTGAGTTTATCCAGAAAATCCTAATGAACTTGGATGGACATAAGCTGACCACAAAGATCCAGCATCTTAAAATTAAGATGTTTGAATGACATGTACAGATTTGCATGAATGTAGGATTAATGTGGAATTCTACATCAATGCAAAAACACCTGTTCCATTACATAGCCCACGGATGATTTTACTTGCATCTGTTATTTTTCATGTTTTCATATATATGACTAAGTACCTTATTGTCTGTACTTTAGTTTATCCACATGAACGGGTATTTATAGTTGTTTATAGTTTTATTATTGATGGTCAAATTTATTTTGAATGTTGTTGTCAGGCTTGTTAATGTTTGTCACCTGGAAATTTACAGAGGCGTTTTAAATGTTATAAAATGTGTTCTTTGACTGTAACATAATGTAGCTTATTTTGTTAAATAAGTGTACAGTTTAACTGTTATCTTTTGAAAAACTATGAATAGTTTTTCAGACATGCATTTTAAAAATTGTTTAAATTTGTACTTACATATTTGAACTTAAATACATTTTACAGTTTAACTTGTACACCTGTTTTATGAATTGTTCAATGTACCTATTAACTGACATGCCATTGAAAATTGTTACAATGTGTACTTTCACAGCTACTTTTGTAAAAGATTGTACAGTTTAATATTTACCCGTTTTACAAATTGCCAGACATGCATTTAAACATTTCTTAAAATATGTACTTTTATGCTGTTAAAGAAAGTTTAAGCTAAAGTTGGTTTAAATAATTGTCTCTAAAGTGGAATAATAAAAAAAGATTTTCACACAATTTTACATTTCTAGTGTTCTATTTTAATTTGGCAAGCATAAAGATCAATCTTAAACATAAATTTAATTTGAACTCTATTTGACCGAATCAAGTTGGGTCAACCCAATAACATTTCATTGTATAAGTCTGTAAGTTTTATCGAAGCTGTATTTATTAAAATTGAGTTGGACCAACTCAATTCAATTTTATTGAACGAGTCTGTTTTTTATGAGTTTGACCAACACGTATTTATTGGATGGAAATCCTGCCCTCAATTAAATTGAGTTCAACCAATGAATAGTTTTTTTGAGTGTATTGATGTAATGATAATAAGTGTAAATGATGTTGGCACCCATGTGTTATTGTAAGTTATTGTTGCTTTTTGCGAGGCTTCAGTTCAGGTGTTGTTTTGAATGTTTAGTTTGTTGTTAAATATGTCTTTGCAGGTTCATTTTGTGTCAGACAATGTTTTAAAGTGGGATGAAATAAATACTCTCACTAAACTAACACCAAATTTACATTAATTAATTTGGCAGATGCTTGTAAATGTCATTACACGTTAACATTTTAAATTTGAATAGTAACTAAATGATCTTGAAATCACAGCTGCCAGTAATATACTGAATTTGAACAGGTCAATTCTTAATACAGTATCACACTGTAATTCTAAATAAAGTGAAGAACTTTGGAAAACAAGTTCCTTGCAGGTGAAACTGTTACCTGTAATTTATTGCAAATATAAAATTGAAAGTTTTACAGTGTATTTATTTTCATATAAATACTTTTAGTATTTAAGTAATCAAAGTTGAAAAAAAAAACATTACAGATATTTACACAATTTACAAAAAAGGAAAAATCCTTAAGGAACTGACTGTTAATTTCATGCATTATTATTGCCCAGCTCATAAACGTGAATATAGCTTATAAACATTGCCATACACTGTTAATATTGATCCGTAATTTTTACGAAAAAATACGGGCAGCTGTGGTTGCCAGTAAAATTCCGTAAAAAATACAGGAAAATAACGTAAACAGATTGCAGTTTAAAACTTCAGGGCAAAAACTTCAAGCTGTGTATGAACTTAATACATTTGAGTCTTTTATATTAACAGCATTTCTTTATATAAAATGAAAAACTTGGTCTAAATGCATAAAAGTGAAAAAAATACATTTACTTAGTTTATTTCTTTGTAACTCATTATTAAAACATCAAAGTCACTTTGAAACACAGCAACATACATCATAACATTTGCAACTCATTGCCTGACCTTGAATTAAACACAGACTCCACTCTTCAGCATAGTGGTGACCCACAAAACATTTAATATAAGAAAAGAAAAGAAAAGAGAAAATACAAATTCCGTAGTTTTTACGGAAAAATACCGACAGCTGTGGTTGCCAGCAAACTACCGTCAAATTACGTGAACATCCTGTTTTTTTTGATCCAATCAATTCAAAGTGGAAAACATGAGCCACACCCACTATTCATCTTGGAAATATGTCAGAATACTGAAGACGATCACCACTTCTGCTTCACAGGGACTGCAGCATAACATCCATGACTTGATGTTTTTTTGATGTTTAAGTCACTGGTATTGTGATCAGGGTTTTCTTTAGTTGGGATCTTTCATCCGTCACCGATGAAATTCTTGTTTTCTTTAGGCTGCTAGACAGTTTTTTATATAATACATTGTTTTGTAGCAAATAAAGACAAATGAAAATGTGAAAAGATTCTTTCACAAGCTTTTTCTATGATGTTGTTTAATGACACATTGGGTCTGACAGACTGAGTGAATTTACATTTTTGATTCACATTTCAAGAAAAAATCAATAAAAATATTTTTTTTAACCTTTAAAAGGCCTGTATTTCGTCTTTGATTCAGATATAATGAATCAGTGTATGAATCTCAAATTGGTGACCAACAAATAAAAAGCCTACGCCCGCAATGCATGCTGGGAGTCATGAATGCGTTTTCTGCTTTGATGAAACCCAGAATGCATTGCGTTTATCTTAAGAGGGTTTTTTAGTTGTCACCATTGTTGAGACAAATTGTTTTATTCTTGAAGTGTGCTAGAAATTATGTCATATGACAGACATATTCCGTCAGTATATTATTTAATCTCATACAACATTTCAAGTGAGGACCATAAACCCATACCTAAATTCCAAAGCGTTTAATAAACCTACCAACTAAAGAAGAAATTATAGTAACCTTGCTGCGCTATTTTTCCCACCTGATGTGTTTCAACACATAGATATTAAAACTAGAGAAAGACTTAAAAGTCGAAGCAAGGGTCAAGATCCCAACTAAAGCAAACACTCATCACCATAACAGTGACTCAACAAATCATCAATATGTAAACTTGTGTTCATTTTTAATTAGAACTTTTGTAGATGTGCAACAGAAATAAAGTGACAGTGGTGTCTGTAAGTGAAGGTGATGTTAGTCTTTGTGGAATTGAAAAAAAACCTCCTTGTGAAAACTACAGAATTTCACTGTTAATTTCGCGGGCATTGTTGACAGGGTTTTTCCCTAAAAACAATTTGAGTTTTTGCTATTAATTTTACGGACAATTTGACAGTGTTTTTCCGTATTTTTGTGTGAAAACAACAGAGTTTCACTGTTAATTTCATGGGCATTTTTTACAGTGTATGCTTTTTTTCCAACATCAAAAAAAGAACAGGAAAAATACATGGATAAAAGAATCATAAAGAACTTTGAAAAGTCCACAAGAGAATGACGTACAGTAGACATAAGTAGCTAGACATAGAAAACAATGGGTCAGATATATAAAGTTACATATATTGTGATTGATAGTATATTGCATAAATGTGTTCATGCAATGCATATTTTCCATGAGAAGAATAAACTAACATTTCTGTGATTATTTTATGTTTGCTAATAAACTATATTGCATTAAAAAGTTAATGCAAAGCATGTTTTCCTTGAAAAAAATACCCCTTACAACCTAATCCAAATTCCCGACATTAGTTCCTAATGTTTTAGGCTCAGCCCCTGATGGTTTCGTATCCTAGATACATTCCTGGGCAATACTACACTGAAAAAAATGATTCTTAAAGATTAGTAAATATTACCCATGCAAATCAGTTACATTTTACTTACATATACTAGGTAGCAAAGTCAACTACATTTAAACTTCCTGAATCTATTCAATAAAATTTAGGCAAAGATTTTCACTCAATTAGATTAATAATATTATGTATTCTATGTTTTTAAGTAAAGAGTTCCTAAATTTATCAGATATGAGTCATGACACACTAAAAGAAATTAGATATATTCTACCTAATATTTCTCAATATTAATTACTTATAAAAATTGAGAAATATTAGTTTATGTATCCGAAACAGTTCATCTACTTATTATGAATGTTAAATATTGAATAATTAAACATTAAATATGACTGATGCAGAGAAGCGTGAATTGACCTAAAAATGGTCAGAAACAGGAAATCGGATGCATTGCTTTTATTGACCAATAACAAACTTCTACAAACCCCTTTGTGACAATGAACACAAGATTGATTTGATGTCACCATTATTGTGATCAGTGTTTACTTTAGTTTGATTGAAAAAAATACCCCTTGCAAACTACTCCAAATTCACAACATTGTTTCATAATGTTTTAGGCTCAGCTCCTGATGGTCTCATATCGTAGGTACATCACTGGGCAATATTACACTGGAAAACATGATTCTTGAAGATTAGTAAATATTCCCCATGCAAATCAGTTAAATTTTACTTGCATGTACTAGTTAGCAAAGTAACCTATATGCAAACGTTTTATTCAATCAAATGTTCAAATGATGTAATATGATGTAATATTATATATAATGACAGGGAAAACTAAGTCTTAAAATAACATTTCTAACAACATTTCTCTAAACATGACATCAAAGTATTTATTTTCAGAATATATATTTTACATAGCCTTTTTGGTTTTCATCTTGATACAGAAAAAGTTAAGTCTCTCCTCACAGTCTTGAGGTTTTAAAACCTTAAGTGTGGTATCCACAGCTGCACAACGGAGATTATTGGCCGGGCACTGAAGAGGAATATTCTGAGAGCCGTCTTCATATTCATCCCCACTGACCCAGAACCAACGGCCAGCCAAAAATCTTAGGCCAGTCCACACATAAAGTGTTTGAGAAGTCATTACTGGTCAGTAAATGCCTCATGTTTTATGACCTATTGTGCTTTTTTAGAAGTGAGTGTGGAGAGATCATAATGATGCTCTCTGCAGTACTTCTGTGCCTCGTTCCAGGAAAGGCTTCTGTTCACATGAAGATGTTTTCTAAAGAGACTAAAGTTTAGTCCACAGAGGCTCAAAAACAACGATATAGAAAGTGTAGTCTTCATTTCTAACCATGTGTTCTTTGCCGTACAGTCTTTATGAGCAAAAGTCAAAGTGTTGTCAAGCCTCTTAATGTATTGTTATATAGGGAGAAAAAGGTGAAAATCCTTGACCAATCAGATGACCAGGTTCCGTATTTGAGTACACAAATCGTAAGTAAACATACAGTTTTCCATGGCAAATATGCTGATAAAAAGAAAACAGGAGATTCATTCTAGTCATACTAAGAGTGCATGTGTGTAAGTATATTGCAAACAACACTCAACTCAAAGTTTTTTAGTGACATTGAACAATTTAAATTATCCTGAATTTCTGTGAATTTAATTTTATCAATTGTGTCAATAGCCTGTTAACATTGGCTCAATGAGAAATAATATGTTGAGTCAATGTAAAAAGTGAACCAAGTTATTGGCCAAATCATGTATTTCAAATTTTGTTTTGTTTTACCCAATCTAAAAATATATATCGGTAAAATTATTTAGTAATGCAACCTCATTGAATTGTTTATTTTCCATTGTCCTAAAATAAAAACATTTTAAATCTCTACGCACTAAACTCTCAATCTATTATGTCACATTTTATTAAAACACTATTATACAACAATATTGTGAAAATATAAATCATAAATACATTTTTGTGTGTTTTTTGCATTTTACGTTTTTTGCAACGTATCTATTTTTGGTAAAATTAAAATTATCATAACTATGAAAATTAGAAAAACTGAAAAACAGGTTAAAGAAACAGAGAAGATGTTGTAATACATTAAATACAGTATAATATACAAGCTTATATTAATTTACTGGGGTTTACTTTGTACATGCAGTTTAAAATAACCTAATGTTTTCAATCACAGTTTCCATAAGCTATGTCGTTCTGCTGTCTTTCGAGTTGCTGTTGTGTGACTTTAGATGTCACTTTTTTCCCTGTACTATGTTCAGTGCGTACAGGATGCCAAGGTGGACTTTTAATGCATTTATCAAGTCTTTCAGGTTTTCCAGTAGACATAGCGCCTGCAGTCCAGCAGTGCTCCTCAGCAGAACTAGCTCTAGCAATGCTCACCATTTCCAGAAATCTCTTTTTTATTAGACTTGTGTGATGCTCCAATGTCTGCGTGCTCTGTTAAAAGAAATACAATAGCAGTATCAAAACTGAGTCTACACAAATGAATAAAATAGAACATCTCCACTATTCTCACCAGTTAATAAAATAAAAAATAGTTCACACTTTTCTTGTAATCAAAATGATAAAAGTAAATTAAGTTTATTGAATAGGTTTTGCTCAATAATGTGTTTAAATGTATTTAATATAACATAACAAGAACTTGCTTTTCATATGATGGGACACAGGCATGATTCAGCCACGCAGTGCAGTTCTCACACGGGCTGTGTGAACAGACAGAAACCGCCGCCGAAGAACTCTTAGTCTAAGAATTCCCTTTAAGATGCCTCGTGGACCTAAAAAGGTTGCTCATAGTGGCCATAAGACACGCTGTTTCTGCCAATCTTATATCAACCTCGATTACCTATAATGCAGTATTGCATACTTTGAATTTTAGAAGATTATGTAGTTTGATCACATTTATAAAATATAGATACAGCTATACGACTATTCCCGAAATCATACGGCGCGGACAGTAACATGTAATTAAAGCGATGTTTTGCTTTTTGAACAATATTTATCATAATATAATATATATAATAACCATTTTTATTTACTTTATGAAAAGTCTTCAGTGAGGAACGGAATAAAGGATTGAATAAATAAATAAAATATCGTTATTTTCTCATGAAGTAGATATTTGCCATATACTGTATATACACTGTGAAACTTCGCCAGTAACTTGCTGTAGATTAAATTTACAATTTTGTTTTAAACCAAAACTTACCTATTTCTTGTATATTTTTACTAAATGTTTTAGGTTATGTTTCTTCTTATGTAAATGTATCTTAATTTATGAAGTTTAAATACTTTAACTAGAATACAAAACAAAAATGCTCAGGAAGAATGTCATTTTTGCAGTGTAATGTCTCTTGCTTGTTTTGAATCTCAAAAGTCAAAGTGTTTTACTTTTGCTTAAAGTAGTTGAACTGAAATTAAAAGCAGTACTAATGGGAAAGCATTAAGTAGAAAATAAATCTGCAAAATTACAGCAAAGTTTTACAGTGTATATGTAAGGAATAATTGACGACGGGCCGTTCAATTATCGAAAGTTAATGCACACCACGAGGTGGTCGCGGAGTGGCCGTTTCTCCTCGGGTGTGCATTAACTTTCAATAATTGAAAGGACCGGAGTCAATTATTCCGCTTATCCCACGGTTTCCACATCACAAGCAATTTTTCAGGTGTTATATTTCAAGAGATGTGTTATGTTTTGCCGCTCTTCTAATGATACTGTGAGTGGGGGACTATTCTCTCAGCCGAAACTGCCGGTAATTCCAAGACGTCATTTTAATGGCTTTGAGAGAGAGCACGCATGAACACATGATAGTAATGACAAAACCCTGCAAAACAGTACTCTACTCCAGTCTTGTCTCTTTGTTCCAAGGTTACCGCAGGATGCAGTTCATGCCCAGACCTGATGGCAGAGCTGAGAATGGGAAGCAGTGACCTGTCAAGAGCTAAGAGGATAGAGCTGGATAAAGGACGTGGCAACTTTGATTTTCCTACAACATTTCAAATGCTACTAGATTGTTAATGATAATCTTAAATCTATCATTTACCTTATGAAGTTTATTTTTTTTATTTTATTTAGCCTTGTTGTGCAAGTACTGTTGAGCTTGTGCAGAGGCAGCAGCTTTTGCCAGAGGGGAACTGGAATCCCCTGGTTGGGCCTGGGTTCTCCTGAGTTTTGGGTTCCTCACCACCGTTTGCATATTGTTTTGCACTATCTGCCTGGCCGGGGGGGCTGCTTTAGAATTCAAAAATTAGACATAATTAATATTGCATATAAGAATTTATAGTCCGTTTAATATTTGACCTGTGGTTTTCTCTCCTTTATCGCCAATGTGTGCTTTCACTGTGCGTGTGTGCGAGTGTGTTTGTGTGTGTGTGCGAGTGTGTTTGTGTGTGTGTTCGTCTATGTCAATGTGTGTAAGTATGTATGCATATTGTGTGTGTGGAGCATTTGTATGTCTGTCTTTTGTTGTTTTCAACTTTTTCTTGTTTTTACAGGTATATGCCTTTAGTTGTTTTACTTGTATTCAATGTGTCTCATGTACAGCTGCTTTGTAACAATGAAAATTGTAAAAAGCGCTATATAAATAAAGTTGAGTTGAGTTGAGTAAACAAGTAGGCCTTACAAATGACTTTGTTGGTATTTTATAGTTATATGCATGATGTAAAAAAACGGAACAAGCATTCAATAGAAGTTTATTTATTCAATCAGTGCCAGCAAACGTTCTCGAAGTTGCATAGAAAGCTTGCTGGTGGTTGTTTAAAGCGTTTTCCCCCTCTTTTTCTACCTCTTCAGCAGACGTTTTTTTTGTTTTAAGCCAATCTTTGAACACATTTACTGCCAAAGCTGTTTGTTTGTTGTTGTTTTTCGTGTTTTTCACCTTCAATCTGTTGTTCTTTACTGACCGGTTATGACGATTGCTAATGGTGGCTGCCTTTGATGTTCACTATCTTTTTTTTTCATCATCTGCACTGTCCAGTACACCCTTCGCCCAATTGGCGAAATTTTCTTACTTCCCATAAATATTAAAAGATATTTCTGGAAATTTAAATCATCTTCAATGTTGTTTGTGGTGGACTAGCTACAGTTTAAATCCGCTATAACGATTAAACTTGGCGCAGTGACATCGAACTGTAATTCGGTCAACAGATCTGGAACTTCACTTCACAGGTGTCAGTTGACTGAAAAATAATGCAAAGCTGTAGAACCTTCGTCAGCCAATCAGAATCAAGCATTCCACAGCAAGTCAAGAATCTTCAGTCACATGTATGATGGCACTATGTTTAAAGACACTTTTCCCTAACCCAAACTTGTTACACTGTGGCTCTAGCCAGGACAGGATCTTGAAATAACCTTTGGCCAACGGAGAGGAATAAAAGGGTTCCAATGGTGCTAGCAAGTGTTTTTCTGCGTCTTTTGGCGTGTTATAAGTTTCCCATGCATGTATAAAACACATAAAATTGCAAAAATTAAAGTGTCGGAACAAAAGATGCATTCTATCTAAAAGCGAATGCTCACCCATACGTGCATAAAACACTGCATGAAACCACACCCCAACAAATCCACATCAGTTCATGGTATGAGTTGTCTAAAATGCCCAAACGTACAGTATATGTAATCAATTTAGGCGTACATGTCATTACAATTGCTTTGGAACCTGATTTCAAATATGGTAAGAAGCGTTACATTTCCATCACGCGCTTGCAGTATTCAACCAATCACCACGCACTGGTTAACTGGCCAATCATAGCACACCTCACTTTTCAGAGTGATGAGCTTTGTTAAAAATCTGTGTGTTTATGAGAGGCGGGGCAAAGAGGAGGTACAAACATACACGGTATGTGAAAAACGCAGCGTTTTTGACCTTAAATAGTACATACACATTGCATAAGTTCTAAAACAATTGATAATATTTGTTTTAGCCGTATCATATGACTCCTTTTTTTCAGCAGAGGTGTGGACCAAGTCATTGCTTAGCAAGTCACGTGTCTCAAGTCTATGCATGCAAGCCTCAAGTCAAGACAAATAAGTCCAAGTCATGTCCGGAGTAAAGACAATCAAGTCCAAGTCTAGTCCATGTCCTCCTCAAGTTTAAACTCCAAGTCTTTAACAAGTCATAAGTTCTCTTTCCCCAAATAAGGTGCACTGTATTAAATAGTGTAGTAGATTTATAATAATTTATGTCAGAAAGGCTTCACAATATTTTATATGAAATGTACTTCACACTCCTGACTGAAGATATAGACTCAGCAAAAAAAGAAACGTCCCTTTTTCAGGACTGTGTATTTCAACAATAATGTTGTAAAAATCCAAATAACTTTACAGATCTTCAATGTAAAGGGTTTAAACAATGATTTCCATGCATGTTCAATTAACCATAATCAATTAATTGACATGCACCTGTGGAATGGTCGTTAAGACCTTAACACCTTACAGAGAGTAGGCATTTAAGATCACAGATCTAAAAACGCAGGACACTAAAGAGACTTGTCTACCGACTGTGAAAAACACCCAAAGAAAGATGCCCAGGGTCCCTGCTCATCTGCGTGAACGTGCATTAGGCATGCTGCAGGGAGGCATGAGGACTGCTGATGTGGCTAGGGCAATAGATTGCCATGTCCGCACTGTGAGACGCCTAAGACAGCGCTACAGGGAGACAGGAAGGACAGCTGATCATCCTCGCAGTGGAAGACCACGTGTAACAACACCTGCACAGGATCGGTACATCCGAATATCACACCTTCGTGACAGGTACAGGATGGCCACAACAACTGCCCGAGTCACACCAGGAACACACAATCCCTCCATCAGTGCTCAGACTGTCCGCAATAGGCTGAGAGAGGCTGGACTGAGGGCTTGTAGGCCTGTTGTAAGGCAGGTCCTTACCAGACATCACCAGCAACAACGCCGCCTATGGGCACAAACCCACCTTCGCTGGACCAGACAGGAGTGGCAAAAAGTGCTCTTCACTGATGAGTCACGGTTTTGTCTCACCAGGGGTGATGGACGGATTCGTGTTTATCGTCGAAGGAATGAGCGTTACACCGAGGCCTGTACCCTGGAGCGGGATCGATTTGGAGGTGGGGGGTCCGTCATGGTCTGGTGCGGTATATCACATCACCATCGGACTGAGCTTGTTGTCATTGCAGGCAATCTCAATGCCTTGCGGTACAGGGAAGACATCCTCCTCCCTCATCCGGACATGATCCTCCAGCAGGACAATGCCACCAGCCATACTGCTCGTTCTGTGCGTGAGTTTCTGCATAACAATAATGTCAGTGTTTTGCCATGGCCAGCGAAGAGCCCGGATCTCAATCCCATTGAGCACGTCTGGGACCTGTTGGATCGCAGGGTGAGGGCTAGGGCCATTCCCCCCAGAAATGTCCAGGAACTTGCAAGTGCCTTGGTGGAAGAGTGGGGTAACATCTCACAGCAAGAACTGACAAATCTGGTCCAGTCCATGAGGAGGAGATGCACTGCAGTACTTCAAGCAGCTGGTGGCCACACCAGATACTGACTGGTACTTTTGATTTTGAGCCTACCTTCATTCAGGGACACGTTATTCTATTTCTGTTAGTCACATGTCTGTGAAACACTTTTAGTTTATGTCTTATGGTGTTGACTCTTTTAGTGTTCATACAAATATTTACACATATTAAGTTTACTGACAGTAAAAACAGTTGAAAGTCAGAGGACGTTTCTTTTTTTGCTGAGTTTAGGTTAGATAACACATATTGCAAATACGCCTTTTCTGTGGTGTGTTATAAGTTGCCAATTCATGTATTAGACACATATAATTGCAAAAATTAAAGCGTGAGAACAAAAGATGCATTCTTTCTATAAGTGAATGCTCACCCAGACCTTCCTGTAACGCCTTGTGTAACCACACCCCCACAAATCTACGTCAGCCCAAATGTATGTGCAAGTAATGTGGACGTACCTCTCAGTACAATTGCTTTGGAAAGTGATGCTTGCCATTGTTAAGTCAGCTTCTCTAATTCTCTTTCAATGCTTGTGAATGTGTTTAATGAAGCAAATGTAAAGCATGAAGAAAATTAACTGTCACAACAGGACTTTTATGGTTGTTTGGATTTCTTGGTGTGTTATACGATGCCTTAAGTTTATAGCAAGTGATTTGTGTCTAATTATTGATCAAAATTAAGTTTTATCAACACCTGTAGAAATCAACTCTCATCACATAAACCTCAACAATGGTGACAATCATCAAGAAAAAATTCAGAATAACAGATCAACTGCAATGCATATGCTGGGAGTCATGAATGCATTTTGTACTATGATATTACCCAGGATGCATTGCAGCGCTAAGCTTTATTTTGTTGATTGTCACCATTGTTGAGTTTCATACATTGATTTTTGATATGTAATTGATTCAGCAAATATATGTACCAATCCCTATTATCGGGTCCCAAAGGACTTTAATATTTATTGCTTCAACAAATGTGTTTCAGCACATTATTATAAGAGAAAATAAAACACAACAGTCAAGAGCCCAACTTAAGTAATCATTGATCACAGTAACAGTGGTTTTCAACATTAATTGTGAGTGCAAAGGTGATATTTGCCATTTACATTGACAATTTTAACATTGATTCAATTCTTGTTTGCTACTGGAGTTATCATTGTGTAGTATTTTGTTCTGTTGATATTTTTTGTGTAGGTTGTTGGTACTTTGGTATAAAATAATTCATGTGAAATGTTGCTCTGATCAGAAGGCATTGCATTGGAACTGCAAATGCATTGATCGGCTGTTGGTTTTATCACAACTTTGAGCAATGATCATAAATAGAACCTTGTGAATATGTTATTAAATTGCATGTAACAAAATATATATATTTTCCATTTGCTTAAAAGCTAAAGCTACAGTTGGGTTAAATATTAAGTTATTCCAAAATTAAAGAAAATGGGGTGGTCTTAATAATAAATAATCTTTTTACCTTTTTGACTTTGTTCGAATTTAAATGTAATGCTTGATCAAAGCAAAAACATAAGTTGAGAAAAGGTATGATCTGCTGTAACAAATTGTACTTTCCTTCATTGATTCTGCTCATTATCATCATGTGTCCATCCCTAATATTCAATAATCACTTATTTAATCCTGTTATTATCTCATCAACTTTAATTCTGATTCAGAGTTACTTTAACACTATTTAGAGTGGAACCAAATGTTCTCTAAGCAGAGTTAATTTTACTCAGGTGATTTTGACATATTTGATATTTATCATATTTTTGTATACATGACAAAGACGGAATGCACAATGGTGAGTATATAAAGAGTCTGGGTAGGTGTGGCTCAGGAAACTGTGGTCTGTAATATGAGTTTAACGAAAGTGAAAGTGTGTACAACCATCAAAACACTCTCCAAGGTTGATGCAATAACAAATTCACAATGGAAAGGTACAAGCATGCTGTGTTTTTTGAGGCAAATCATTCTTTAGATATAGCACAAATACAAAAGTACTTTCAAATCAAGAGAAAATCTGGAGGTGGAGACTGTGAAATCCTTAAACTTGGTGTCAACACTTACAAAATATCTTTTAGGGACAAAGAAGGTAAGCAGATGATTTTCTTAAACCAGGTAACAGTTCTTGAAATTACTACCATATAAAAGTCATGCTTGTTCAAACAACTACATAATATTAATTTATTACATTATACATTTGAATGATGCACTAATTAAATGCCTTTGAATTTAAAGCCCAGAAAAGAGTTCTGGCCCAGAAAGATCATGTCATCCATTTACAAGGACAAGAGGAGCTCTATATTTCTTTAAGATCTGACGACATTGCTGAAAGGGATAAACAGACTAAAGCCTCTGATCAACAGGTATGTGGCAAGCATAAATTCAGGCATATATATTTTTTGTTTTTAGATTTGTTCTAGCTTGATGTAATTATACTGCTGAGACTTGTTTTCTGGTTTTACAATGTGGTCAAACCAGTTTTTTCATAAGGGCGGTGAAAGGCATACTCTGTGTTTGTGTGAAGTAAATACATCAGATCAATCTTTGAAATCACATACAATAATAAGTACGGTCCAATGCCCCATGAGAATTTTGTGCAGTTGACATAAAAATTTCTTGTCATAAGGCAAGCTTTGGACTAAATTTTTTATTAATCATGCTGTATTATTAAACCTTATGAAATTGAATGTAAACATTTTCCCACTTGTAGAGAGGCCAAGTGCAAAGTTTGCAGGAAAATTTGAAATCCGACCTTTCAAATTGTTAAAATTTGTGTTGTTAAATTTTATTTTTGTAATTGATGTTAAATACTTGTCCTCCTCATGTATTATGCATTACATACAGCATTCTTTTTTTATAGACGTGTGCTAGTGCTAAACATATGGAGAAGGTTTTTAATGTGGACCGATATCTGCTACGCTACCTCAACGAATGTAAAAATGCAACTTCAGATTTGAACCAACGTCTTTCTAAGCTCTCCAGCTCCTTTCATATCTGCATGGACTCTGAAAAGTTAGTGGTGGTAACAGAACAGCAAGATAAAGATAGCTGTCCCCCAAAGAAATGGCATTTAGCAGTTGAAGAAGTTTTAACAGATATTCAGAATCACTATATTCTCCACTTTGAAGTTGAAACAGACAGACTAGAAATTCTACAAGAAAACTCTTTCCTTTTAAATGAGAACTTAAAGAAATATCATGAAGAAACCTTAGCTGTTGTCGTTGGAAAGCGTGAAAATGTGGAAAAGATTACAAAGTTTATTGATACATTACAGGCCAAAAAGCAGGATCATAGAAAGTGTCACATATCAGAGAAACAATTGGCCCTTGTAAAAGAACAGTTTGAACAGAGCAGAAAGTCTAGCTTCTCAAATATTGAGATTAGTCAAGAAAAACCAGGAACTGTGATTTTGAAAGGTCCAGAAAAAGAGGTTGATGCAGGAGAAAAAGAGCTTTTGAATTTAGTGAAGGTAATTGAGGAAAAAAGGATCCCATTGCATCATAGCATTATTACCTTCCTAGAATCAAGTGGTGGTATACAACTCTTCCAAAAACGATTTCAGCAGAGCCTCCGCAGCCCAGTTATGCTTGAGATTGCAGGTTTAGATCTTCTTCTGTTGAGTCTTACTGATGGAGCTCTAACTGAGGCAGCTGCAGCGGTGAAGAGAGACATGTGCTTTGAGAGTTTATGCCTGGAGAACACTGAAAAACAGTCACCTGGATTTATTACACTTAAAGACAATTTGAATGCCGCTGTTCAACAGGCCAATCTTGGAGGTGTGAAAGTGGATGTTGCCTTCAAGGAGAGCTCGAATTCGACTAGCCCCAGCATCAACGTGGAAATTGTGGGCTATACTCATGAAGTATGTAGGCTGAAGGACATCTTGCTAGAATACAAAACAAATAATGAAAATATCCATCAATCTCTGCCTCTTCCCCTGCCAGAGATGGCGGAAAAATTCTCTGACATTTTGTCATTCGTTGGCTTGAAGAGCAGTACGGTAAAAATGGATCCAACATGTTCTCCTTCTCCATGTGTCCAACTCACGGGACCTCGTTGGGAAGTTGAAGGACTTAAGAAAAACATAGAGACATCTCTTAAGGGACTTGTCAGTAAGCTATATGAAGTGAATGGACCTGGAGTTCAACATTTTTTTCATGGGGATGGTAGTGAGACTTTAAAATTAGCAAAAAAATCTTATGGGGTACAGATTATTCCTGTTCAAAGAACACAGAAAAGTGTTCAAGTGCCAAGAAATGCAAGCACCAGTTCCAGTCAATACAGCCTACCAGTTGTACCACGACCTGATTATGGCCCAAAACCAATGGAGGTGGATTACCTTGACAAAGATCTTCATATTCAAGTTGTGATTGGAGGGCTTGAGGAACAGCAGGTAAGGCTTACTTATTTTTCAAGGTAGCTTACCTCCTAAGAAATGTTTTGTTCCATGGACGTTCTCAGAAAGTCACTGCTGGCGTCGAATACATTCCCGGAACATTCCGAGATGGTCACGTTGTGGAGTTCTTTAAAGGGTGTGGGGACGTTATTTGGCGGAGCTTCACAGAACATTCAGGATGTTCTCCTAACGTATGGGGGACCTTTACTAGAAGACATTCTCATTACAGTTGCAGGACCTTCAGGGGACTAAACTACAATGTTGCCTGCCAACAAATGACAACAAGACATATTATTTATTTGTCATCTTGGAAATTTTATCTAACTTTCATATCCCATGCATATAATATTATTATTTTTAAATGACAAATTGACCATCAATATCACATTTATACCTGCAATTATTATTAAAAAATGAAAGAATTTGTTGTGTTCAGTGTTGCTTTAGTTGAGCTCTTCAATCTTGACTTTTTTTTCTTTGGTTCCTCTTTTTATCTATGTGGTGGTGTTTCAGTAAGAAAACTTGTGCATTGACAAAGAAAGAGATATTTGCTTTTTCATGGTATGTGCAATAATAAAGTGTAAACATCGTATATATTGAAAGAGGGGATTGAAATTATAATCCAGAGTTAAGAGTCCACCTAAAGCTAACACTGATCACAGTAATGTTGGTTTGTTAAAATTCAAAATTATTTCACCATTAAAAGCATTAATTAACATTGACAAATCAACTATTTTTATCATCTGTTTAATGGTTATTACCTGTTAGCTTGCTGTCTGTGAGTCCCCTAAACGTTCAAAGAAGGTCCCAAATAACGTCGACATAACCTTTAGAAAACTCCACATTTTGACCATATCAAGGCAAGGCAAGGCAAGTTTATTTATATAGCACATTTCATACACAAGTGCAATTCAAAGTGCTTTACATAAAATGATTGACAGAAAGAATAAAACGTATCTTTAAAATGCAAATGATTTAAAACAATAAAACAGCAATAAAATTGATTAAAAATGTGAGTGTATATATAAAAAGAATAAGAGCAAAATAAAAATAAATTAGAAATAGAAGTGCAGTTGATGTAAAGTAGCACAGTGCTCAGGTTGTGAATGCACAGCTAAACAAGTGTGTTTTTAATCTGGACTTAAAAGTATCTACTGTTGGTGAACGTCTGATGTCTTCTGGAAGCAGATTCCAGCTACGAGTGGCGTAATGGCTAAACGCTGACTCGCCCTGTTTTGAGTGAACCCTTGTTATCTCTAACTGACTTGATCCTGATGATCTGAGAAGTCTGATTGGTTTATATTCAATGAGCATATCTGAGATGTATTTAGGTCCTAGACCATTGAGTGATTTATAGACAATTAATAATACTTTGAAGTTGATTCTAAAAGTAACTGGTAACCAGTGTAAGGACCTGAGGATTGGAGTGATATGCTCAGATTTTTTGGTTCTGGTCAGAATCCTGGCAGCAGCGTTCTGTATGAGCTGCAGCTGTCTGATGGTCTTTTTGGGAAGACCTGTAAGGAGTCCATTACAGTAATCCACCCTGCTGGTGATGAAAGCATGAACTAGTTTCTCTAAATCTTGGCTTGAGACAAAACATCTGATTCTGGCTATGTTTCTGAGATGGTAGTACGCTGATTTGCTTATTGCTTTGACATGACTGCTGAAACTAAGATCAGACTCCAAAATGACCCCAAGATTTTTTACCTTGCTTTGTGTCTTTAGACCTCTTAAGTCAAGGTATGTGTTTACCTTGTTAGTTTCATCCTTGTTACCAAAAACAATGACTTCAGTTTTGTTTTTATTTAACTGAAGGAAGTTTTGACACATCCAGCTGTTAATTTCATCAATGCATTGGCAAAGAGAGTCAATAGGCCTGTAGTCATTGGGTGCGAGGGCTAGGTAGATCTGAGTGTCGTCTGCATAGCTGTGGTAGGCAATTTGGTACTTTTTCATTATTTGGCCAAGTGGGAGCATATACAGGTTGAAGAGGAGCGGAGCTAGAATTGAGCCCTGTGGAACACCACAAGTCATGGGTGTCCAGTCAGATTTATGGTTGCCTATGTTCACATAGTAACCTCTCCCTTTAAGGTATGACCCAAACCATTTAAGTACCAATCCAGAAAGCCCTACCCAGTTTTCCAGCCTATTTGGGAGTATGGTGTGATCCACTGTGTCAAAAGCAGCACTGAGATCTAGTAAAACCAGAACTGATATTTTGCCTGAATCAGAATTCAATCGAATATCATTAATTATTTTTATGAGCACTGTCTCTGTGCTATGATGCTGACGGAAACCAGACTGATAATTGTCCAGGTAGCCATTTGAGTTCAAAAATTTGGTCAGCTGATTGAAGACAACCTTTTCAATGATCTTGCCTATAAAAGGAAGATTTGATATTGGTCTGTAGTTAGACAGTAAGGTTTTGTCTAGATTGGCCTTTTTTAGAAGAGGTTTGACAACTGCATTTTTTAGGGACTCGGGGAAAGTTCCTGAGAGCAGTGAGGTATTAACTATTTTTAGGAGATCTGCTTCCAAACAGTTAAACACTCTTTTGAAAAAGGATGTGGGAAGTGTGTCAAGGCTGCAAGTTGACGCCTTAAGATGCTGGACCGTTTCCTCCAGGGTTTTGAGATCAATTGTCTGAAATTCAGACAAAGTAACTAATTTCTGATGTACTGAAGTCAGACTGACCTGACTGCTGCATGGAGCTTTGCTGATTTCAATTCTGATATTACTGATCTTTTGAAGGAAAAAAGTTGCAAACTCATTGCATTTGTCATCAGACAGCATTTCCCTCGGAACTTGACTAGGGGGATTTGTTAGTCTCTCTACAGTTGCAAAAAGGGTGCGAGTGTTATTTATTTTGCTGTTTATAATGTTAGAGAAAAAATTCTGTCTGGCTTTGCCTAAGTCAACATTGAAGGCATGCAGGCTGTCTTTATAGATGTTATAGTGAACTTCAAGTTTGGTTTTTCGCCACATACACTCAGCTTTTCTACATGTTCTTTTCATGCTTTGTACTTCTGGTGAGTTTCTCCAGGGTGCTTTATGCCTGCCAGTTATCGCTTTGACCTTTACTGGAGCAATGTCATCGATAGCATTTTTTACTTTTTCATTAAAGCTATCGAGGAGAACATCAATAGAGTCTGCAGATATACTCGGTGACAAAGACATAGCATTCATAAATAGCTCACTGGTGTTCTCATTTATGAATCTCTTTTTTATAGAGACAGGTCTATCTTCAGTGGCAGGACTAATTGATATATCAAAGAAAATACAGAAATGATCATACAGTGCCACATCTCTAATAATAGTGGATGAAATGTTTAGACCTTTGCTAATGAGCAGATCCAGAGTGTGTCCACGATTGTGTGTGGGACCGTGCACATGCTGGATCAGATCAAAAGTGTTTAAAACATTTAAAAGTTCATTTGCATTATTGTTTTCTGTCTTGTCTACATGAATATTAAAATCTCCAGCAATAACAAAGCAGTCAAATTCTGAGGATATAGCTAACAGTTCTGAAAAATCATCAACAAAGACTGGGGAGTATTTGGGAGGTCTGTAAATAATTGTAAACAGAATGCGTGGTGAACCTTTTAAAGCAATACTCAAGTATTCAAACGACAGGTAGTCACCAAGTAAAACTTGCTTGCAGTCAAAGAGATTTTTAAATAGAGCAGCTATTCCTCCACCTCTCCTTACAGCTCTGCAGACATTTATAAAAGTAAAGTTTGGGGGGGCAGATTCATTGAGGATTGTAGCACTACAACTATCATCTAACCAAGTTTCATATAGAAACATGAAGTCCAGTTTGTTACTGGTGATGAGGTCATTGACCAAAAAGGATTTGTTTTTTAGTGAACGGATGTTTAAAAGTGCTAATTGAATAGTAACTGTTTTTAGTTTTTTACCCCTGTCATTCTCAGAGTGACGTCTAAAAGGTATTAGATTAGATAGCTTTGCCATACGACTGGAAAAGGCCTTAGTTTTGCGATCACTTGTCAGGACAGATATAGGGAAAACTAAAGGAACACTGGGTTCCCACTTGTTCTGTAAATATTTGAGATTGCTGGTGTTATCATAGCAGGGACCCAATTCATATCAGTTACCAGTGCTATTTGCAGTCTTGTTTAGTCCATCTCCAGCAGATGGGGGTTTGTGTGATCCCTGGCGTTGTGGCAGAGGACGGAGAGCTCTTTCAGAGAGAACAGGTTGGCCAGATTGACCCAGAGTCTTTGGTGGTTGTGGGGCCCGTCGCTTTTTAGTTGAAACCTGTGGACTCGCGACAATAGAGTGGGAGAGTTTTGTTCCAGCAAATACTAGTTCCTCCATTTTCTCTGAGAAGCTCAAAAGAGATGATGTGGTAGAGAGGGAGAAAGTGTGTAGTGAGAGGGGCTGCAAGTCTGGTGTTTCTGAAGACTGAAGTATGTTGTTTTGGCTCTCCCGGTTGTTATCCACAGAAACGTCCTTGGGTGTCGAGTCCTCGTCATCTTCTAACTGATGTGATGTCACTGGGCAGGGTACAGCCTGAGTGGTGTTATCCAAATGTCCATCCAACTGCTGAGGTGGGTCACTATGGCCAGGTGTATTTGTGCCATTTAGGAGTGGAGTAGCACACTCTACTGATGGGTGAAGAAGGGAGAAGAGGATATTGTCCTTTAGCACTCTTGAACCAAGATTGTTTGGGTGGAGGCCATCTGTTGTTCTGGGAACAAAACATTTCTTTGGGGGTAATATCAAAATGCTCACTCTCTGAGAACCCAATCTAAGTCATTATTTTTTGCATTATTTTAAACAGGCTGATGTGTTTGTTGCTCCGATGATAAACACGAAATTAACCTCAACCATGATTGGATCGTGCCTGTTAGAGAAAGGAGGACAACAGTTCCAGACTAATTTTAACAATGCCAAGGGACAGAGTACACTTACACCTGGAGATGTGCTGGAGGTTGATGGGACACTAACTTTGGGATGCTCCAAGGTTTTTTTCATCGAATGTGTGCCAAAGAGTGGAGAGGTAAGAAACGTACAATATTGTGTAGTGCTTTGGTAAGAAAAAGTTATAGGAAAGGACTGATAGTGTGTGGTAAATAAATGCATACATGTGTTGATATAATAAATATGTTTTATTTGGCAATGGATTCTGTACTTTTCATATCAACTTGTCATAGGCACTTCATTCGGGACTCGCCAGAGTTTTGACATTATGTGAGCAGCAATCCTGTGGTTCAGTTGCATTACCAATAATTGGACCCGGTTTGGCGCTGTCAATACCTGTCAATGATGCTGTAAATATTCTTACCCGAGAGATTACCATATTTTTCTCCGGATTCACTGGTTCTCTCCACACCATTTACATTACCATAATGCCCAATGACACTCATTCTGAAGAGGTAAATCATCTATAACATACAAACTATACCTGAATACACCCAGAAATTAACACTATACAGTATTACATCATGATTTACTCACCCCTCATGTTGTTGAAAACACATTTAAATATAATCTATTACTGTATAAATATTATGACCTGTTCCATATCTCTGACAATGATATTCCTATTTTGTGTGGCGTCTATGTTTCAATATTATGGGCACAATTGCAGTTCACACAATTCAAAATGCAACTTAAGCCTGTTCTCATGCAAATACCCTACCTATTTGAATGTGAACCTCTCTGAAGATATAATGTTCCTGCAAAAACCCGTTTTGTTGCCTTTTGAAAAGCTTGAATGACCACTGTGTGAAGGCTCAACGAGAAATATAAATATCACAGGTCAGGATTTATGAAGTGATATATCCCTTTAATCGCCCAATAAGGCATAAAAAAAGACGTTTAAAAAATGTTTTGCAGATGTTCCAAACAGTCTGTCTGGAGCTAAGTGCAAAAATGGTGGACAACACAGGGCAAGGCAAGTGTGTCTAAAGTGTCTAAATAAAACAAAACTGAGCTTATTACCCCCTAAGAAATGTTTTGTTTCAAATACGTTCTCAGAACGTCCCTGCTGGTGTTGAATACATTCCCGGATCATTCCAAAATGGTCACGATGTTGAGTTTTTTAAAGGGTGTTGGGACGTTATTTGGTATACCTTCGCAGAACATTCTAGGGGAACTTTACTATAGGACAAATTCATAACATTTGTTGGACCTTCAGGGGACCAAACAACAATGTTGACTGCCAACTAATGACAGCCATGTTATGTTATTTATTTGTCCTTTTGGTAGTTTTATGACTTACCATCTGGCAAAGTAACACAATTTTATAAACAAAATCACATTTACACCTGCAATTAATGTTAGCAAATAAAATACATTTATTGTGATCAGTCTTTGCATTAGATGCGCTCTTCACCCTTGCCTTTCATTGTGTCAATTCTATTCTTTCCTCTTTTGATGCATGTGGTGGTGTTACATTAAGAACACTTGTTGAATTTGATGATATGTGGAATAATTAAGTTAAGGAACCACTTAAATAAATCTTGAGCTTCTTGATCTCATGACTTATGAACATCTAATGCAAAAAAAGAACAAGACAAAAAACATATTGTTTTGCCATACTTTGACATCAACTCTCATGCAAACATCATCAATGGTGACTATCATCAAACTGATTCACATAAACAAATCAACTGCAATGCATGCTGAGAGTCATGAATGAGTTTTGTGCATGAAGCTTTTTTCTGTTGATTATCACCGTGGGCCAGTTTTTTTTAGCTTGTTTTGTTGCAGTTATTCCCACTTTTTTTCATTATCATAAAAGCATGAATCTCAGTATTATTTAAATAATTTTTTATTGTATATGTCACAATTAGCATATAATTATTCTTCAACTTTACTTTTAACAACACACAAATGTTTGAATAGAAACATATTGGATGCATTGAAAGAGGAAACTGAACCGACACAATGAACATAAAGAGTCAAGAGCCCAACCTAAGCAAACACAGATCACAGTATTGGTGGTTTGTTGAAATTCAACAGAATTTCAATATTAGCTTTCGTGTGGTTCATCGATTAGAGCAGGGCACAAGCAATGCCAAGGTCATGGGTATGGTCCCAGGGATTGCACATACTTAATAAAAACTAATTTATTGTACAATGCAATGTTAGTCGGTTTGGGTAAATGTGTCTGCCAGATGCATAACTGTAAATGTAATGGCATCCATTAACATTGACAAATCAAACATTTTTCAAATTTTTTCACTGGTTTGTACGTGTTGGCAGTCTGTCTGGGGGTCCCTTATACATTCAGAGAACGGTGTGAATGTTCTGTGAAGGTCCGCCAAGTAATGTCCCCACACACCCTTTGAAAAACTCCACATCGTGTACATATTGGAACGTTCTGGGAAGGTATTAGACAACAGCAGGTACATTCTGAGAGCGTTCTTGGAACAAAATATTGTTTAGGTGGTAAAATCAGAAAGATTACTTGCATCCCATTTAAAACTTACCATAGCTGCAGTATAATTGACTGAAAATCAAAAATAGCAAATCAGTTCAGAATGACATTATTCAAAGATCAAATAATATTATACAAGTATAGATGGGTACATGGAAACCTGGATTAAAACGTATTCATTTACATGCCTTTACAGCTCTTTTTAGTTCACTGACCACTGACCTTGATGAGATTGTCACGGCAGAATCTGGGACCCAGGTCCATCTAGTGTTGGGCGACATAACCAATGAGACTACTGATGTCATTCTCAACACTACTGACTTCACTACAGCAGACTTCCAGACAGGTGATGTTCTCTACAAAGGACTTATTCTACCAAATAATTTAATATAACCAATAAGATTTTAAAGGAGAACAGTCTGACCAAATATCTGAATTTCACAGGAGTGTGTAAGGACATTCTCACTAAGGCAGGACCACACATCCAGTCTCAACTGACAGGGGGTAACGTAATTTTGTATAATTTCTTTATAAAAAGACATGTTTATATACATGCTAATGGTTGTTGACGGTGGCGATTTTATTCCACAATGTTGTCCCATTTGATAAACTGCAATTAAAACCTTCTGAACCTAAAAGCTTCTAAATATTTATTAAAATTATAAACAGGAAACCAACAATTTGTTTGTCAGCATATTCTTTTATGTGTTTCCAGCTCAGGTCCAGAGTGGAGAGATCTTTAAGACTCAGCCAGGAGGCTTTCCCTGTAAGCAGATCATGCATGTGTGTGGACAGAAAAGTGCCAGTCTAATCGAGACTTTGGCAAAAGAAATAGTTGTTCACTGTGAACGTGATCACTACCAGTCAGTGGCCATACCTGCTATCTGTGCTGGTCAGTAGTTTTTATATATTATTGAAAATAATAATACTGGATATGGGAAAATTAAAACATTCATGTTTTACTTTTAAATTGTTCTTTTTTTGCACGAGTTATACATTTGTTGTCATCTGATATCTTGAGTATAATGCATTCTCCAGATGTCCACAAGTATGTAGGCCGTCTTTGTTCAGAAGGATGTTTACAAGTGACAAATATGCGCCCTTAATTTAATGCAATATCCCATGCTTGTGGTCATAGTATCCTAAGTACAGCCCTCCGCAACCACATCTTTGATTGTGATCAGTGTATCCTTTAGTTGGGCTATTGGCTCTTCTATTCTCATGTCGAATTTGAATAGTTTGGTTCCAAAATGATATAACTCCATTTCTGAAAATTTGTCAAAAATCTTGTTTTTTATTGTGCATTTCCAATTAATATCAATTAAACTGCATTTGGTTTGTTTTGATTTAGGCCATAATAACAACAACAAAAATACAGCTAACTTGCACAATAAAAACATGCTAACATAACATAACATAACATAAAACATGAAAAAACATTTTAAGTTATCTCAAACTCTTCATTTCCTTCAGCTATAACTGTGTTAAAATACTTTTGTGGTGGCAAACTGGTTCAATGTTAATGATTGGGAGACATTGTCAATATCTAATTTCTGTAAAACTATTGTATGAGGCTTAAGCATATACACTCACCTAAAGGATTATTAGAAACACCTGTTCAATTTCTCATTAATGCAATTATGGTGGTGGAGTAATGGTGTGGGGGATGTTTTCTTGGCACACTTTTGTCCCCTTAGTGCCAATTGGGCATTGTTTAAATGCCACGGCCTACCTGAGCATTGTTTCTGACCATGTCCATCTCTTTATGACCCCCATGTACCCATCCTTTGATGGCTACTTCCAGCAGGATAATGCACCATGTCACAAAGCTTGAATCATTTCAAATTGGTTTCTTGAACATGACAATGAGTTCACTGTACTAAAATGGCCCCCACAGTCACCAGATCTCAACCCAAGAAGTCAAGGATCAAGAGCAAAAGTAAAGCAAACACTGATCACAATAATGGTAATAATAAAGTACAAAACTGACATCGATTCAAAGCACTTAACATTGATTCAATGGTTGCTTGCCAATATTTTTTATTCAAAGGATGCACCATAATTTGTTTCGAAAAGTCACTTAATTTGTTTCCATAATAAAAACTGAAAGTAGTCTGATGAACTACAGATTTGAACCAGTCTAGTACAGAGGTCCCCTGGACAACAATATCAGATGTTCGCAAGATGGCATCAAACTTTTGGCCCTCAAGGGACGTCTTTTCAATGTTGTCACAGAAGTAGAAAAGATTTGTTTGCTCGAGGGGAGAGTGATTATGTTCATGGGTACTTTATTTTATTTCAAATAATTTTGATTATGTATATTATTATATTAAATTGATATAATGAATGATTTATATAAGACTTATCTGTATATATCAGCTTGGGTATACTTGAAATTTAAAGAAGGTGCATGGAAAGGTCCAAAGATTAATATATTCAAGGAAATGCCTATCAGTTTAATGAAAGTAGAGCTTGACAGCTTATTTAACTTATCTAATTGGAAATACAGATATATGGACATTTTCATGTCATATCTGCAATTAATTGTTAACTCTAAATGTTCGGTCTGTGCAGGAAAAGGATGCATGGACCCAAAGGAGGTGGCCAAGTCCATTTTACAAGGAGTAAAGAATGGCATTCAAGGAGCTAATCTCCGATATCTCAAAACTGTTCGCATTGTTCTGCTGAAAATCAATGTTTTCCTGGCTTTCAAAGAAATGGCAAAGCAAATCTTGGGCATCAATACACAGTTGTCAGGTTAAGATAAATCTCTCTAACCAGCACTAACATAAACGTTAGATGTGTCTGACTGATTCATTATTTTGAGCTTAATGTCAATGTTTTACATAATTTGCAAAAAACTTTTATTGTCAATAACACGCATACCTTTTTCAGTTCTTGGACCTCTTGCACCTACCCGTGTAACCACCAGAGGGCGCAGTTCAACCACTGGAGGGCGGGACGCAACCACCACTAGAGCAAGCCGATCCCTTTCATTACCTATAAGAAACAACAATAATTTGCTTTTGAGTTTGCCTGCAGCCTTGGCCAAGGCTGAATTTCTAGTCATTGGACATACTTTTGATGATGTGTCTAATGCATGCACCGCACTGAAATGGGAATATGAGAACCAGTGTTCTTCTCAGTCTATCGCCTCTGAAGATATTAAATGTCTTAGTGCTGATGAGATCAACCAGCTTAACTCTAAAGTGAAGTCACTGCACCTGCACATGCAAGAGACCAGCTCTGGTGTCTATGAAGTGATGGGCCAGAAAGATGGAGTCAATGAAGTGGCAGGACTTATTCAAGGTGCACTGCGCAGACAGGTGAGAAACAGAATGAAATGTTACTAAATAACAAATAAAAACCTACAAAATGTGGTTTGATGAATATATAATATAAAAATAAAGTGATTCTAAATAGTTTAGATAGAATGCAAGGCATGAAATGTTCATTCTACCACAAATGCTCATTATAAATGAATAAATATGACTATAAATAAATGTTGGTGTATCTACAGTACATCTCATCGTTTAAGATAATAGCCACTTGTTCAATATTGGTTTGGGAGGATTGGAATGGCTCTTAAAGTGTCCCATTTATTTATTTTTAATACGTATAAAACACTTGATTTTGATTGGTCGCTTGCAGAACTCTCTGATTAGACTACATTTATAAGAAATATCACTTATATCCACAAGTTTCCTACACCGCATGACGCTTTGGATAAATGATGGATGAAACTTCGGTTCACTTTATACAAACGCCTTTCTGGCATATTTCAAGTCATTCGTTTATAGCACAATGTGAATGTACATACTGACAGCACTTATAAACTACGTCAGCATACTGTCCACTTCTTTTTAGTGGAATGGTATGATGACTGTAATTCTTTACGACGGATATTTTGCTAATTTATTAATTCTGTGACAGTAAACCGATAAAGGTAATATAATGATGGAGGGTTTTCAATATCTTCACACAATGTTGATTATGTGCTACTAAATGATGTGGCAAATCTTGTTTTTTGTTTTTAAAAGCGAACTGCAAAGCGTTACACAGGCCGCGTGCACATATCAGAAAGCTCCTTAATCGTCAGCTGGCCATAAATCTAAAAAATATTATACTAAAGATCACGTGCTAAAGCTGTCTTTTTACATCTCATAACATCAACTCTGCCTTTTGTTTATACGACGATTAGTGGAAGAAATACGCACTTTACATGACGCCTATCAGATGAGAAATGTATTCCACATGATGTGATATTCAAAAATATTTTGACAATTCATCTGTAAAATACAGTAAAGAATCCTTTTCCAGTTTACTGTCTTTCATTTTTATTGAAGACCATACAGTGTGTTGATGATTACATTTATCTATTTGAACTCCATTTTAAAAACTGCAAACTCTGAAAATATGAGTACATTCAGTCTAAGTAATGTTAAATGTCTGTTATCTATTTGCTTGAGTTAAGCGATCCACATTTTAAAGTTTTCTTTGGGTCTGAGCAAGCAGAAAAACTTAATAAAACTAGACCTGACAATGAGACAATGGACAAAGCTGGGTTTAAAAAGAGTCTGGGATGATAGGCTGCAGGTGTTGGTGTAATAAGAAGGCTGGTCAATGAGATCCTGAGTTTCTGAGAGAGAGTGCTGGTGTAGGTGGTTTGTCCAGCAGAGGCACAGAGTTCGATACAGTACCCCTCCCTCCACGGTCCGCTACAGTGGACCTCTCTGGCTGATGAGGACAGTTGAGGGGGCGAGGACCTGGGCAGTTAGGTTATTTTGTGATTTGTGAAAGTCCCGGAGCAAAGAAGGGTCCAGAATGTCACTGTGAGCAACTTAGGACTGTTCCTCTGGCCCACAACCCTCCCAGTCCACCAGATATTCCAGACGGCCGCCTTGTCGTCTCGAGTTCAGGATGGATTCTCCTGGTTATTGTTAATAGGTTGGAGGAGCAGGGGGGTCAACCACTCTGTGGAGGGAATCGAAACAAGGAATAGTGTATAGTTTGAGGAGTGAAACATGGAAGGAAAGCAGCAATTTCATTGTCCACTGCCCACAGAATCGGATTCAGGAACACGGTGAAGGATGTGATCTGGGGAGATGGAATCTGAGGTTGAGTTGTATTGACAATAGAGGGCATCTGCTTTAACAATCTTGGTTCCAGGTCGGTAGGTGACTGAGAAATTAAACGGGTCGGGGAAGCAGATAGTGGGTGCAGAGCAGAAAGCTTCCATGAGTTGTTGAAAGGCGAGGAGGGCCTCGGTGCTCCAGGACAGATATTTGGACTGCTTCTTTATCATGGAGGTCAGGGGTGAGCAGATTGAGCTAAAGTTTGCAATGAAATGTTGGTAGAAATTCACCAATCTTGGAAACGTTGCAGTTATCGGATGGTGGAGGGTTGAAGCCGAGGAAGTGTAACTGAGGAAGTTTATCATTGCAAGATGGGACTGACTTTGGAGTCTTTGGAGAACTTGAGTGACGTGATAACCATGATCTGTGAGGCTAGGGGGACCTATGAGGATGTCATCTATGTTAATGATGAGGAACTGATTCAGGGTTTCTCTGAAGATCTCGTTCATGAAATTTGTAAATGCAACACTCCAGACTTTTAGTCAATGTGAGGCTAGTGTTGTTGGAGCCAAAGACGTACCAGGATGATGTTGATTGTGGAACCCTCCAGAGCCCGGGAGGATATGGCCTTTGTGTGTGCTGGTCCAATTCAGAGAATTATTGTGGGGGAGTGGTAACGAGGTAACGAGGCGCTTCCGAGGTAACCGAGGGGTTCCGAGGGTGGTGAGAAGAGAGAGATGATTAGGACCACATGATAGACGAAACACAACCTCAGGGCAAATAGAGCCAGCTGTAATGCAACCTACACTGAAAAAAATGATTCTTGAGAGTTAGTAAATATTAACCATGCAAATCAGTTAAATTTTACTTACATATACTAGGTAGCAAAGTAAACTATATGCAAACTTACTGAATCTACTCAATAAAATTGAGGCAAGTCTATTTAATATTTCTCAATATGAATTACTTATAAAAATGGAGTAATATTAGTTCATACAACCAACAACAGTTCATCTACTTATCATGTGATACATTTTGAATAATTAAACACTAATTATGACTTATTCAGAGAAGCTTGAATTGACCTAAAAATGGTCAGAAGCAGGAGATCGGATCAATTGCTTATATTGATCAAATAACAAACGTCTACAAACCCCTTTACGAAAATGAACACAAGATTAATTTGATGTCAACATTATTGCGATCAGTGTTCACTTTAGTTGATCTCTTTTACATTTATGCATTTTGCCTTACATTGTATTATACTATGCATTGTATCTAAGTATGTGCAATCCTTTGAGATCTGCTTCCCCTTGGGATTGAACACATGACCTAAGTGTTACTAGAGTCATACTCTTACCACTGAGCTACAGAAAAGCACACGCTGAAAGCACACATTATTACAAATTGAGAATATTACTTATATGTGATTATTTTTGCTGTAGAAAATGAAAGTGCTTATAGATTAGCTATTGAGCTTTGACTTTCTGAGCGGAGTTGATTTTATATTTTAATAATAACTTTAGTCCTGCCACTCAAAATATGAGTGATTTTGAGAATTTTAAAGCTACTAAATCACACATGTGCCCAAACAAATGAAGAATCAGTGAATGATACTCAACAATGGTGACAATCAACAAAAGAAAGATTCATGCTGCAATGCATGCTGGGTAACATCGTAATACTAAACTTATTCATGACTCCCAGCATGCATTGCAGTTTAATTGAATCAGTTTGATGATTATCACCATTGTTGAGGTGTGTATGATTAATGTTGATCTCTAAGTTTAATCTATACACATACTTGTCGCTTGTCGCATGTTGATGTAACTTTTATTTTTGTCATTTCATTATAGAATCTTTATTAAATGCATTAACTTATATTGTAAATCTTATTTTACTACTATAACAAACTCTTTTGACAGTAACAATGTGATTGATAAAAGAGAAATAAGCTGCGAGAGTCTGGAGCTCAACAAGAGCTCTAATTTCTTTTAGTGTGTCATGACTCATATCTGATAAATTTAGGTACTCTTTATTGAAAAACATGGAATAAAATCCACTCAATCTAATTGAGTGGAAATCCTTGGCTCAATTATATTGAGTAGATTCAGGAAGTTTACATATAGTTTACTTTGCTACCTAGTAAATGTAAGTAAAATTTAACTGATTTGCATGGCTAATATTTACTAATCCTCAAGAATAATTTTTCCATGTAGAAATCCTAAAGAAATGGTAAGATGCAAAACCTCTTTGCTTTCAGTTCTTTTATATTGTAGAATCCGTTGCACTCATCTCAACCATCGAATTCCAGCAACAGGAAATTGAGTATTCTAACCACAGATTTCATTTTCTCTGGATATATAAAGTTTTGTGATGTCGATAAACTATTTAACAAACCGAATACGTAATTTCGGGTTAAAATTTGTTGTCGTAACATGCTTTACTAAGATTGTAATTGGTATAATATTACCAAAATCGTATTAGTAAAGCACTTTATTACTGCGCTACTTTATACGTATACACCTTATACTAATAAACAGTACTTTTCCCACTTTCTAAGCTAAGACAATTGGACCAGGAAAACCTTTATGGCCAAGTAACATGGTGCATTCTGGGACAAAGGGGACTTTGGCAGAAGTTATCCAAAGATATGAATTATAAGCTTGAAAAGGGGGATGTTAAAGACGGAATTATGGATGCACAAGGTGTGAAATGGACTGTGGATTTGAAAAATATGGTGGCCAAAGCAAGTGGGACAAGAAAGAAGACCAAACTTAAACGACTAGAGAACCATTCAGGTAAAGTGAACCTTTTAATAGTCTCTTGTGTAGTCTTGTGTTATTTACACAAGTGGTTCCAAGCTGCATTCAAATCTACTCACTGCCTTATCTATGTTATAGATTATTCTTTACCTATCTATTGGGACAAAATGACTCCAGATGAGCCCGTAAAGGTCGTCAACTTAGACCAATCATCTACAGAGTACCAGAAAGTAAAGGCAGACTTCAGGAAGACTGTCAAACAAACAGTTCTCAAGGTATCACCAATCGTTTTTTGTATTACATAATATTGTATTTATAATAAGGTTGTATTTGTCAACATAAGTAGACATTGACTCCAAGCGCTGGAGATTTGCGGTTAAAACATGGGTTATTACATGAGAGATGATACACTATAAGCATGACTCTATTTTACAGATCGACTGATTTATTTTGAAATTGAATGCGTTTTTAAGACAATGTCCCAATAACTTGTATTTCTCTGCTAAAGTATATCACACGCACACACCATGAAGAGTAAAACAGCATTTGATGTTGAAAATGAATAAAAAATGTATCCTTTGGATGGCAAGACTTTTTCACAAGCAACTCATTATTACTTAGACTTTGAAATGCTAGTGCGCACAGACATACAGCGCAGCAAGCTCAAAGTCTACTTCTGATGCAGGATCAGCCAATTTTAACAATTTTATTCTGGTTTAGTTGAATACAGAGTACAGTAGTTGCTGCTGTGCTGTTTCTGAAATTAAATGCTGGAATAGAGTTTTGCGTGTTGATTTTTTTATTCAGGTATTCGCATCAGTGAATATATCTTATTTAAAATTACCGATGAAGAAATAAGATTTTTGTTTCTGTAAGCTAAATACTTCCGCTGATTTACACTATATAAACTCCAAATCCATAAAATTGTGTTCAATGGGTGGCATTTGGATGAGTTTATTGAGTTGTTTGGGCAGGCAATGCCCCCATTAAAATCAAAATAAATAAACATTACATTTTACATTTAAATGATGAAATAAAACATAGTGGCTTAAAGAAATTACTAATGATGTTATGGTTAAATATTACAAGAAGAAGCTAAAGTTGAGCTTACTTTTAATTGTTCAAATAAGCCACTGTCTTCAATTAATACAAATTAAAGATGTGCATTTTTTTTATTACTATTATTCTGTTAGTCATAATGGAGTCATTATGAGTAATTTAACCTAGTTTTATATTTACTTTATCTGCCACCACGTTATAAATGTCAAAAATAGAAAATTTGACAATGACAAGGGACACCTTGATGTAGCGATTTTAGCTGCATGTTAAAATAAGGATGAGTTTTACTCACCAAATATGATTCTCCACCAGATCTATCAAGATCACATCCATGAAATCAGTTATTTAAAACGTCAATTTCAGACAAGGAATTAGTTTAGCTTAAAGGAAAATACGTATAATAATCGTCCTTACACATACATATTTTACAATTCTGATTAGCAGTATAGTAATAAAAATCCTATATGTATTCGTCAAGCAAATGCATCAATGATTTATACACCAACGTTATCTCATGACCATAAGTAACCTGAATTTACCAAACAGAATTAAGAGCAGAGGTAGCATAGATCGAAACACATTATAAGTGACCCGTTTGTGAGCGTGAACACAGAGAACCCATCACACATGCCTTTCTGTTTTTTTATTAAACTCTACTCTACATGGTAAACATAATAACGATCGCATAAAAACAAACAAATACATGAAACACAAAACCACACGCGCTAGGAAGCGCAGAGAGAGAGAGTGTTAGAGAGAGAGGGCAAGGCAACCAGGCAGGTAAAACATGTCTGAAAACCAATCAAATTATCTTTAACAAAGAGGCACGCTCTTAACGCAGCTATTTTAATATATTGAAATCGGATACTTACTATATCCATGTTTGACTAATATCCATTAGCGCATGTGTGACGAGGGCATGTGGTGTTACGAAATATAAATCAAAACCGACTACGCCACCCCGGATCAGGTCCGGGCACCCAAAAGTAAGAAACACCAAAAAGCTCACAGATTCGTTATTGGCTGGAACGGATAACAGACAAAAAGGGAGATGGCAAACCATTTAATTCATATTCAAGATAAAATACAAGTTAACATTTAATTTAGAGCCTTAAAACTCATGCCATCAATTTAATAATACTAGAGACACTCAATCACTCACACACACACAACAGAAATCCTCCAGCCCAGAATTGGGGAAAGTCGTCCGATGGATCCGATCACTCAGCAACCGTTGTGCTCACTCACGTCACCACACGCCAAAAACATCTCGGTTGTGAACACTGCAAACCAATCAACCACAGCACCACACACAGAGGATCTCGGCCGCGACCAATTCCCCAGTTCTAGGACAGAGGATAATTAATGAAACAAACAAAAACAATAAAACAAATTCATAACAAATCACTTTAAACAAAACAACCACAAAATAACAAATTATAATTCGCATATCATCCTCTAGTCCGGTAATCACCCCTCTCGAAGACCTCAAAACGAGAGAAAGAGAGTTCAATGTCGTTTGGCTATAGCCGCGTCAGCAGCGAGGAGCAGAACGCTTCACAGAGGCACAGCGAAGGAAACAACATAATTCTAATACACTAGAAATAACTGTCCATTAAGTAGAAGTATTACTCCACCAACCCCGGAACAAAAACACAGTCCCAAGCACGGCAGAGAGAGAGCTCACGTGAATCAGCATGAGAAGCGGCGAACTGTCCACTTTGTCCCGGGATAACCCGGTTCAGGCATCCGCTACGTGGTTCAGCCCTTAAATGGCGCCAATAGGCCTGCTGATAGCGTCGGTTCAGCCTTTAAATGGCGCCGGTTCAGCCTGCTTCAACACCTCCAACACCCCAAGTCACTGCAGCTAATAACACGCAATGCACCACGCACTTGACGCGGAACTTGTCTAATAGCTCGCCAAAAATAAACAGCCTTTCAAAAGTGCCCGCAGTACTCCTCAGCCACACTTCTGGACGTGTAACCCAACCCACCGGAAATAACGACACTCCCCGCAGCCCTGTAGGACACACCTATCTGGCTTACCAGTGCTGCCTACTTTTATACCCCTGGACCGTACCATTTCATCACGCATAGGTAGATCGGGTGATCGCATCACCACACATGGATGGAAATCTTGAATGGTTTCAAAATGCAGTCCTGTTGAAAAGCTGAGTTTAGGTGCTGAGTAATAAGTTCCAGCGCCTTATCGGACTCCCCAGAGGGTCCGTTGGATCGTCCTCCGCGTTCTCTTTTTTTTTCCTTCCAATTCCTTATTCCAAAGTATCCAAAGTGCATCGGTGATGGTGTTTTAAATGCATACCTGTCCTGCCCCCAGATGGTCTGCGGGCCAATGCCATTAAAGTGATAAGTGGGCCAGAGAAGGTTCCTTTGTTTCTCATGGCACCTCATTTGCATAGCTGTGACAGTATGGTCAATTGGCATTTAATACCTAAACTTAGTTATGGACATGGTATGATGCATGTTATGTTTTTATAAATTAGCTCATCAAATAGGGAATGAAGAGAGGAGTAGTAACATAGGAAACATGCTAAGCTGTGAGCTGTGAATCAACCCAACATACATCGAATGAACCCTGTATCAAAACTTGTACATCTAACAGTTACAGACTATATAAAATGGCTCGAGCGCAACACACAACCTAGACATTTCGATAAATGTATAGAAATGGATAGTTTATATCACATAGGTTCCTATTTGTTAGAGAAGTTTCTCTGGTTGGCCTCAGATGTTAAGTTAGAGATGAGACAAACACAGTTTTTTTTAATCAAAATCGAATTTTTACAAATTGTTAATTATGTCATGAAATATCTGATATTCCGATTGTCAAATATCTGCATGTGATTTTGTTTTGTCATTTACACACTTTTATAATGAAGCAGGCGCCGTTACCCTTTAAACCTCAATAAGTTGTGTTTACTTCAACATTTTTAGGAAACCAATTGCCTTAAAAAAGTTGAGTAATGTGTATTTAATACTTGAGTAAAGTGAACATAAAATATCAGCTCATCCAACAAAAAGGGGCACTGCACTAAATTCTGAGTAGACTGAAATAAAAATAATTAGTAGCATCAAGTGCTCTGTCAAACTGTGAAATAAAATACGGTGACTTTACTAATAAAAAATGAGGAAACTGATTGTACAAATATTTCTAAGTAAAGAAGTGTTTTAATTCCAAGTTAGTAGAACTAAAAATAATTGTTGTCTGAACTTAGTGATCAAGTATAATTAAGTACTGCTGGACTCAAAATCATTACTCAAGTTAAGTTATTAACTTATAATGAAAGCATATGCGCAGGCTGCAATGATGGCTCTTTTCCTCCTCCTCCGGCTCAAAATCAATTTAATGTTTGGCAAACTTTTCATATATTGCTAACATCAAGTACATTTGGCGTTCGTCCGTCATGGGCTAGACAGTATTCTTGGCCAATAATTTGCATTCACGCATGTGCAATGTTTTAAATGGTCTAGCAAGTGTAAGCACATAAATCGGTTATGTCTCACAATTGAAAATACATGTAAACGGACAGTCGTTGCGGATATAGGAAACGATATAGGAAACAAATCTGAATTAAGCGTCAAGACCTGGAGTGTAAACGCGGCCTTCGTCTAATGTAAAGCTACTTTATAAAGCGCTATACAAATAAAGTTGAGTTGAGTGTAGGAGAGAGGGATATAGAATCAGAGAGAGACAGCGTTAACATTTCTGTGTGACCAATTTTTTATGGACCTTTTGTCAGTCTTTTGTTGGGTTGTTCACGTCCGGTGTTGACACAGTGTAGGCTTAACCCAGAGTTATATTGTAAAACCACAATATCTGCTTAAACAACATAGTCCCAGATAGCCCAGGTACGTCTGTAAGATGTCTGCTTAAGATCTAGAGGTTTCGAAAACATATGCAGTGTAAGAACATCTGCTACATATCTCAGAGAGAGAAGCATAAACATCTTACAGACAGCTTCTAGATGTCTTTTTGACATCTTCCTCAAAAGTAGCCTCGATACTTTCCATTGGGTCGTACTAAAAATAATTGTGTGTGCAAACTTATTTCAATAGATTGAACGTATCCAAAATGTGCATCTTCGGCGGTCATATGAGGTACGTACAAAAGAACAGGAGAACAGGAATGGTCCCGACGGAGCAGAAGAGAAGATACTTTATCACGGCACAACAGAGGAAGCCTCTAAAGCCATCATGGATACCAACTTTAACCGTAGATATGCTGGGCAAAATGGTACGTACTGTTTTAAAAGGTTTATACTACACTGTAAAAAATGACACAGATATTTACTTAAAAAAATTAAGGTAACAGTATTACACAAAGTATTTTTAAGTACTTTAAAGCAGATTTTTAACGCAATATTCCACGAATAGATCAAGTAAAACTACCTAAATTATTTAAGATGGTCACATGATAAACTTTAAAAAATCAAGACGAAATACTACTTTGAACTTAAAAAATTCATTGACCTTATTTAACTCCAGTTTAATATTTATTATTGTTTACAACATATATGATGTAAAAGTTAGCTGAGAGTTGACTCAGCACTGACATTAGCAATATTACAGTTCACTGTCTGAATGAACACGCATCATGAGCTCTCCCTGAAACATGAGCACAAGCACCACTCTTCAGAAAGATGGTATCCACAAAACTCAGAAATACAAACAGAATATCTTCTTAATCTTAAAGACAACGGAACAATAAACACTATCTATTCTTTCATTTTATATAGCACATGAAATAGCATGTTTTCACAAAAATCACTCTCCTAATGCTGTCGCATGCAGAGCATGCTGGGAACTCTAATTTCACTGCTCTGTTAGGGAAATTAACTTAAATAATTCATGTAGTTCCACCACAAAGTAATTAAGTTAAGATTCTTTATACAAGTTTAAATGGTTTGAACATGATGAAATTAAGTTGAATTCACTCAATTATTTGTGCATTTAGAATTCCAAGATATTTCTATGATTTTAACTTGAATTTTGGTTAAAAAAAACAAGATCACAATTGTATTAAGTAAAGTTTACTCAAATCATTTCATGAAATCTACTACGACACATAATCATTTTTTACAGTGTACATATGGACAGTAGGCAAGTTTTTTGGGGAGGTAATTAAAGCAATTTTTATTCCAAAAGAAATAAGAAAAAAAAGGATATTATTTGTTTACTATAATCAAACTCTTCTGACGCCAAGCTTTGTGAAATAAACAGGCCAAAATTCTGAAATGTTTTCTCACAATTATTTCATGTTTAGGTAGAAAGAACTAACAGTATTTTAGTCAGTTTGATAACAAACTATTTTATGTTCTAAAGGGATGTTCTGATACATCTTCAACAGAATTAAATACAATGAATGGGAATGTGCAATATTTTGTGAACATATTCTTTTAGTTTCTTTATTTCCTTGGATGAACTTTCATTTATTGATTTTCTAGTTGCTTGCTTTGCATGACTAATCGGTTTACCCATATACTTTTTTTTACATGCTTTTCAGCAACCGTGTATGGAGTGGGAACATATTTTGCTGTGAGTGCTAGTTACTCTGCCAACCCTCTGTACTCGATACCTAAATCAGATGGCACCCAACTCATGTTCGTGGCTCGTGTACTAACGGGTCGTTACACTCAGGGTCAGGGCACCATGAAGGCACCTCCTAATAACTTTGACAGTGTGGTAGACAAAACACAGGACCCCACTATTTTTGTGGTGTTTCATGATTGCCAGGCCTACCCAGACTACCTCATCACTTTTAAATAATCTCCACCTCTGACTTTACCAACAGCTTGTTTTCAGTTAAATGTTCTGCCAGGATAATATATCACTACTGTGATTATCTAAGTTAACCCCTTTACAAATATTTCCGTACCTCACAACTCTTAGTCTTTACACATGTTGAATATTCTTTGCAAAATATGTATATGCGTAGCAAACAAAGCATCAACGTTAATCTATATTTTTTATTGCTAATGCTGAATTTTGAAGAGTTTCACATACCAATAATTTGTAAAAATTAATACAAAGCAGGCATTAAGAGGTAAGCATTGGTGGTGAGACTTCAAAAAGGAAGATCATTAATAGGATTTTTTTAGTTGGGAGTGTTTAGTCACAATACAATTCCTATAACACTGATCGATCATTGGATATTAATTTCTAAAAAGCAACATGTGTGTGTGCGTGCGCGTGTGCGTAGGGTTAGGGAACAATAGAATATATGTAACAGCGTTGCAAATGTAAAGAACATAAATCAAATTACTGTTACATTTACATTTATTACAGACAATTTGAGGGAATTTGTTGCTACAGACAGATCTGGGTAGAACCATACATGAATTTCTAAATTTATTTTATTATTCTATTTCACTTTTCTCCTTTATTTTATTATTCCATTTATTACTATTTCCAATATATATTTACTAATCATAACTAAGTTTTATTCATTCATTACATTAAATGTATCATATCTTCGTTTATCATACACAATATATATATATATATATTCTTTATCTTGTCATTTATTATTCACTTTTATGTATTTTATTATGTGTTACATTTTGTCCTTATTTTTAATATTGTTTAATCTTCTATTGGAGGCTGTATTGTCTTTTATGCTGATAGGAGTCTACAATGGTCTCAATCTCAAGGTTCATTATAACGTCACAAGATTTATAATACCTATTGAATCTGTTTCTAGTCAGACAAAGTTGGACAGAGCTAGACTGAGCATTGAAATCTAACTGAGATTTAATTCAACATAACTTCATCTCCTGCCTGCTGTTCTTCCCTTCATCTCTGTATCTACCTAGTGTTTGATTTGCAGTATTAACTCACAACTGAGTTGATATTTTCAGATTAATAAATTATGTAATATCATTTTGCAAGTTATATCCGTAGTTGGATCTTTCAGTAACTTTGCAAAACATTGAAATAATGCTATATATCCATCCTGTAAAAGACCACCCATTGGCCCCACTGAATCGAATGTCGTGGTTGAAGGTATCTCGTGTTCTGCTTCTCCTCAGTGATTTCTACATGAAGTTATTTAAGAACTGTAAGAATTAAGTTCAATTTATATGACTCTGTGGTAAAGACCGATCTGACTCCAATTTGAATGTAATAATATAAAATAACTTATATAATGTTTCAAATGTATCTCTTGATTGTTGTTAATTTATCTATAAATCTCCATACTTTAATATTTATTATTTAGAGTTATTCTTTCGATTGGGACCTGCAGTCACACAGAGTCTCATGCCGGCCGGGTTCATGGGTCTCACGGACAAAAAACGGTCAGTTCCGATCAAGTCAGAGGTTGCCAGGTAAACTAATATTATTAAGTTTGGCCGCGATATGCTTGCTCAGAAACAAAACAATAGCTGTTTTAGTCACGATCATGCAACTTGCTAGGCCAGATGATAGGTGGAAATCTGTGACATGTGAGCTTTAGTAATGCCCCATTTATAATAAAAAGTCTACTATAAACTAGCCTATCCATTCCTGACACATCAATTTTGCGGTAACAGAACAGGTTCCTTCAAATCTATTTGTAATAACAGACTTTGAAGAATTCAGATAATATCAACAATAATATTTTTTTTACCAGGCAGGCACAACATTAATTAAAATCATAGAATGCATATACAAAGATATTCCTAAATTACTAAGCAAAGATTACCAATATATTATAAAAATAAAATAAAACCACAAAGTTTATCATACCTGGTAAAATCGAAACACAAAGTTGCAGTGTGGGAAGTTCTGGTTATAGATGATTCCAAAGCGAGACACACAGCTGCAATGGGGGAAGTTCTGGTTACAGAAGCTTTCTTGAGTCTTTTGCCAATTCACCTTATATACCCAGATGTAACAAAGCCAATGGTCAGTGAGAAACTTGGTTTGTTTGTTTTCTCGTGACTGAAGAGAACATCGAATGAGATCTCAATCTACATGTAAATGTGATTCCATGTGAAAGTCACACCTCTTTGAGGAGTGCAGGTGATGGATTAGAGTAAAAAAGTTTTATTATACTCTCTGTTAGGTTTGAAAGAGCTAGACCTTTTTACCCATCGCACCATGACCTTTAAAACAATACCAAACATGAATCATCAAAACTGCATACTATGACAATAAATGATATGCACATCATAAAGCGTAAGCATTTTCCAGGTGATCAGGGCCTGAAGAGAGGAGGGGGAGAGGTGTGATAAGAAGAAGAATGGTTCAATTCCTGGGCATCAACAACCCCTGAGGGGAGGGCAGGATATTACAACAAATGGGGGTTAGGTTTTGGTTTAAAAAAAACCTACATTTTAATATACCCGTAAACAGACTACAGCTACTTTTTAATGGATATCTCGATTACATACAATTCACAAAATGGCCGTAAGTTGTTATATGTAAAACTCAGTAATCCCCAAATGTTATATATATATTTTTTTTATGTCTTAATGTATCTAAAAATACCTACCACTTGTACTGTAGGTTTCCATTCTTCACGTTTTTTACAGCAGAGAGGGAAAGGAGTGCAAAATGTAGCGGCACCCAGCTCTTGACGGCTGAATGTATAGAAACCAGGGTGTTACAAGACGCGTATCCCATGTGATGAGACCAGATGAAACACAAGATAGGGTTCACCAGAACACAACATGATTTTAGCACTATTTTTAAGAAATTCTCATTGATTAAAGGGCCGCAAATCGAGGGGTTTTCTGCAATGTTAAAATAGTCAGTGCTATCCCCAGAATGTCTCTATAAAGTTTCAGCTCAAAATACACAACATGTCTTTTATTATAATATGTTGAAAATGGCCATTTGTGGCTGCAATGGAAAATGCTGTGTTTTTGTCTGTGTCTCTTTAAATGCAAATGAACTTCTGCTCCCCTCTCCATATGAGGTTGCTCGCTTACACATGTGCTTTGGATGACATCAAGACAAGCAAAATGGCGGAAAAAGCAAGGACTTCTGTTAAGCATTGCCCAACCAACACGATACACTAAATGCTATAAAATCATCTTAATGCCTTGTTCATGAATACAAATTAAATGGAAAAGACAAAAACATAGATAGAACAACATATATTGACCATTTGCTGTATGAAATGTTGACCATTGATGATTAATCATGTGCATTCATATTACTAACAGCAGTGTTGGGCAGTAACACATTATTGTAATTTGATTACTTTATTGGTAATGGAGTAATTTAAAGCTTTATACATTTTTAAATAGTAATTCAATTATAGTTCCAAGTCCATGTAACAATACGTTACAGCTGCATTCAACGTTGCAGATTATAGTTTTATAAACTACATTGTAAAAGCGAAATATATTTTTCAAAGTCTGGACGCCTGACTGTTGCACCAGTGACGTCATCGAACTGAAACAACCTTTAAGCGCCTGTGCATTAAGTACTACCAAAGCCAATCCATGGATAGCCTACCACCTTACAATAAAATCTCGTTCAGCCAATGCTATCGCCGCAGCTTCAACGGATTGGACAGAACGCAGGCAGGAGGCTAGACGCTGTAATATGATTGGCTGAGGTGTCTCTCGTGATCCATGTAAGCCTTTATGCTCCAATTGTAATTATTACAGACCAAGACATCTCTCTATAATAAGACAATCGTTGCGATGATTCACAGTTCCTATGTAACTACACCTCTCTGATTTTCTTATATGATGAGCTATTTTATAAAAACACCATCACCGATCCACTTGGGGGAAAATGGAAGGAAGAAGAAAGAACGCGGAGGACGATCCAGCGGACACCCCACCTCACGGCTCCCCTCTGGGGAGTCCGATTAGGCCATGGAACTTCAGACTCAGAACCTAAACTCAATGTTTCAACAGGACTGCATTCTGAAACCATTCAATATCTTTGTTAAAGATAATTTTTTTTCCTTTGAGCTTAACGAATTCCCTGATGTTTTAAATAACTCATTTCAGGGATGTGATCTTGATAGATCTGGTGGAGAATCATATTTTGTGCGTTAAGGTTAGGGTAAGTGTTAGACTAAACTAAGGAAAGACTTTACATTATGGAGCATGCAGGAAAAGAAATACTACAATTAACATATGAAAAGTTTTTAGTTAAAATGTCTCTAAGAGTTTCATTATTATTATTATTATTATTTATGAAAGGCTTTTTTATGGAATAAGCAGTAATAATTCATTAAAATAATTAAAGACAAGTTTAATTTAGTAAGTGATAGAGTGTGCACTTCCCAGTAAAGTTTAGTAATGAGAAGGCTAAAGAGGTTATTTTTGTTTTTGGAGGGATTGGGTGTAACGTTAGTATTGTAACAAATTACTTTTGAAATAAAGTATTTTGATTACTTTTAAAAGAAGTAATCAGTAATTTAATTACATTTCCAGAGTAACTTTTTTGTGTAACCTCATTGTCTTACAAATGCGAACTCTGTTTCCATCCGCCCTTATTGTTGATGCACTAAGGACATATGAGACAACACTGAAGTCACCGAGAAAGACACTGCTATAACTATCTTTCTTTGTAATGACTAAGCTTTACAGAAATTATGTCACAAGTCTTCTGAACCGTTGGGTGCGATGCGTTTTACCACTTAGGTTACAATATGACACCTGTCTTTGGACCATGTCTCAGGTTTAGCCGCGAATATGTAAAACAACAGCCGCTAACATGCTAAACACGTTATTTAGATTAGATTCAACTTTATTGTCATAACACATACACAAGTACAGTGCAACGAAATGTAGTTTAGGTCTAACCAGAGGTGCAATTAGCAAGTGCAGGATATACAGTGTGAATAAATACAGAATTCAATATTAGGGGAATACTATACAAATGTACTATGGACAATATATACAGAAGGATATATACTGTGAACATTAATGTGCAGGTGGTTATGAACAGATAATGAGAAATGTGAAATTAAGAAATGTGATTTAAAAAAGATGTGAAATACTAACTTCTTCTGGAGATGAAGCTTGATCGTCAACAGCTTGTGCTGGATATTACAAAAAGAAGAATAGATGGATTTGTATAATTACAGGGGGTTTCTGCACATACGCTGGCGACTCAAAATCTAGTTATGAACATTTAATAGTGCCTTTTTGGGGGGATTGCGGCCCTTTAAAAAAAGAGTTTGGTTCCAAAATTGAAATTCCAATTAATATCAATCAAACTGCAGTTGGTTTGTTTTGATTTAATCAATAATAACTTTAAGTGCACTTTATATTTGACTTTTATTTTGTAATTTGGAAAAGCTTTTCCGGCTGTGGTAGTTGGGGTTCAGTTGTGTATTTAGCTGACTTCAGTATTCCGGTTTCTGGCATGTGAAGAGGGGCTGAGCAAGCGAGGAATGCTTACCTTCTGTTGACCGTATTATTCTGTTATCATTTGTATCAAATGTCTTCATCAGTTTTGTTTAATATTGGATGTTCGTTATGTACATAAATGTCGACTTTAAAAGCATGGAACACGTCAACAATGATTACCCTTGCTACTTAGCATCTAAGCGGCTATAGAATGACGCTATGTTTAGTAAGCAGAAAACAGGCTTAATCAATGAATTGTGGACACGTTTGGAAATGGCTTCATCTGATCACTTCTTGGTGCAATATACAAGAAAACAGGCAAGAGAAAATGTTCGAAGTTGCGGACACATTACTCCATTACAAGGCTATCTATAGGCAAAGACTTTACTCATGGAGAATTTTGCCGATGAGGTGAAAATATCTTCCTCTTTTATGGACAAGGCTCTTTCATGGAAGGCTATAAAAACAGAGGATGAGAAGGCTTAACATGAATATGGTCTATTTCTGAGGAGCTCAATGCTATGCAAAGCATGAACTACATGAATGAGTTAAACCTTACTACCAACATGCAGATCATTCTCTCAAACTTCCTTACAAGGTCAGAGATAAATGGAGAGTTATTGTTTGGTAATATCCAGGATACATTTCTTGTTGGAACTAAGAAGGGAAATTCTAGAATTATTCAGCCAAAACCCAGAAGTAGTTTTGCTACCACTATTGCTTCAATGCCTGATGCAAAGGAACACAGTAAGATGTTAACCAATCAAATATGCCTCTTTTGGGATAGAGAACATAAACTGAATGTATATGTCACCAACTTTCCACAAAAGGTCACAGAGAAAAGATGAACTTCCTGAAAGCGAAATGAATATGCTTGGCTGTTTACAAAATAGTCACATCAGCAGAGACTGCAAGAAAATAAGTACTTGTACTATACTTGTACTATATGTAACTTTACACATCCAGATCCCCTTCATATTTGCCCACATGAAAAAGCAAACACCTTGAACAAGCAATCTGAATTGAAGTACGCTTTTTGGGGTTCTATGATTTCCCTTCAATCCAGCACTCCAACTGGGGCTGGAAGAGACTGCTGCACACTATCAATTGTTCCTGTGTGTGTCAAGTCCAAGAAGGGAAATTTTGTTGTAAAGACTACTGCTTTTCTTGATTCTGGCAGTTCTAAAGCTTAATTTTGCTGACCGGTCTCGTGTAATGGTGAATAGGAAATGTTCAGCAAAATGGATTGATGGTCAATATCATGTTGGACTGCCATTTAGATATAATGATCTGGTCATGCTAATTAATATTCTGAATTAAATTCAGAAATAATAAATATTGCATATAAGAATTTATAGTCTGTTTAATATTTGACCTGTGATTTTCTCTCCTTTATCTCAAATGTGTTTGCACGTGTGCGTCTATGTCGATGTGTGTAAGTATGTATGCATATTGTGTGTGTGGAGCATTTGTATGTCTGTCTTTTGTGTTTATCTTGTTTCTCTTGTTTTTACAGGTGTATGACTTTAGTTGTTTAACTTGTAGTCAATGTTACTCATGTACAGCTGCTTTGTAACAAATTGTAAAAAGCGTTATATAAATAAAGTTGAGTTGAGAATAGAAAAATTGTAGAGCAGCATGTTGTTCATCTTTAAAAAGATTTTATTTGAATTCTACCCCTCATGCAGATTACGCAACCTTCATGGAGGATGTCATCAATAATGGTTATGCAGAAAATGTCCCAGTTTCTGAGTTGGAAAGATGTGATGTACATCTGTGGTATATACCGCATCATGGTCTATATCATCCTCAAAAACATAAGATCATAATTGTGTTTGATAGTGGAGGTTCATATCAAGGCACATCTCTGAATAGTAATCTTCTGCAAGGTCCTGATTTATCCAGTTCACTAGTGAGTGTTCTTGTAAGATTCAGACTGGAAACTGTTGCCCTGATGGCTGACGTTGAATCCATTATTCATGAGGTTAGAGTCCACCTAGCGGACTTTAATCTTCAAAGATTTCTGTGGTGGCCTGAAGGTAATACAACAGTTTGGAGGAATACATAGCGTTGTCTCATAAATTTGGTGCTACATCGTCCCCATGTTGCTCAAACTTTGCATCGAGAAAATGTGCAACGGATCAAAAAGATCTAATTGGTGCCAAGACAACAGATGTTAAAGCGGCCCTTACACATAAAGATAATTTTTTTTTTATAAAACAGTTTTTTATGTTCAAAAATGTGTGCCAAAGGAGGATTCCATTTAACTAAGTGGATGAGTAACAACCAATCTTGGGTGTCATACCTGAAAAGGACAGAGAGAACAAGGTAAAGGATCCAGCCTTTGATCATGAAATCTTGCCACTAGGAAATGCCCTGGGAGTGCAACGGTGTGCCATGTCAGCTGACACTCTTGCTAGAGAAAGAAAACGATTACAGACTGCTCTTGCTGGCTGTGTTGTGGATCCATCAGAGAATGGTAATTATTGATAAAGAAATACAGAAGTTTAAATCAATTGGACATAAAGACCTGCTTTCCTTGGAAGAATTGGAAAAAGTAGAAATGGAAATCATTTGACTGTCAAAGTGGAAAAAATTCCTGATGAATTGAAAAGTTTAGAAAAGGATGGAAGAGTCAAGCGGAGTAGTTCTCTTTACAGTCTTAATCCAATACTTCAGTCTGTTATCATCAGAGTTGTTGGTGGTCTTGGTAATGTAGAGATACTCGAAGAGGCGAAACACCCAATTTTACTTACTAAAGATTCACATATTTCTAACTTGATTCTGTGCCACATTCATGAACTTGATTCTGTGCCACATTCATGAACATGTAGGACACAGTGGAGAAAACTACATGTTGGCTAGCCTTCGACAATGATATTCGATCACTGGAGCTGGTGCAGCCATAAGAAGAAAAGTGTCAAAGTGTGTGGTATGTAGGAGGTTCCATGCAACAGCGGGCCATCAACAAATGTCTGATTTACCCCCAGATCGAATCTTAGCAGACATACCGCCTTTACCTCAAAGTGGCCAAAACAATCAATTCCAACATAAGTAAAAGCGAGGGCAAACCACCTTAAAATGCTATGGAGTTATCTTTACTTGTTTAGCCATTAGAGCTGTCCACATCGAAATGGCTAGTTCACTAGACACAGACTAACTGATTCATGCATTAAGATGCTTTATTGCTCGACAAGGATAAGTGGCTGAAATATGCTCAGAAAATGGGACAAACTTGGTCGGAGCTGAACGTGTATTATGAGAGGGAATACAAAATTGGAATCAACATCACATCAATGATGTTCTTCTTCAAAAGAAGATAAAACGGACCTTCTGGTTCGCACCGTGGAAGAGTCTGGGAGAGACTCAGTCAATCAATAAAGAACATTGCACATTTTTATGTAGAGTCCATATTTGACAGTGGACCCATAACATGAGCTTCATCTGATCCTAATGATCTGGAGGTTTTATCACCCAATTATCTCCTTTTATAAAAACCAAACTTTGCAATACAGCCTGGATCATTCCATAAAGAGGCGATGCACTGTATCGAAGTGCTTTTGGAGTTATAGATGATTGGTTGGCTGTCTACAAATTGTCACATATTATTATTATTGTTTTTTTTGTTTCCAAATGTTAAGGTCTCTCCCAGTCATCCCGAGCAACTACAACATCATCAATGCACAGTATTAAGTATCATGTCCTTTAATGTAATTTAAGTAAATGTAAACTATTGTACAATGCAAATGATGTACTAGTGCTTATTTGTTTTTATAATTTAAGAGTCATGCTGTAAAAACTAGTGCTTATTTGTTTTTATAATTTAAGAGTCATGCTGTAAAAACTATTGCTTATTTGTTTTTATAATTTAAGAGTCGTGCATGTTTTGGTTTGACTTATTGTAAACTGTTGCCATATGAAATGTCTGATTTATTGCCTCAGTTATATGTGTAACTATGTGTCAATGTGGCCTTTTCTTTACGTCTTCTTTTGCAACAATGTATGAATTAATTTGATACTTTTCTGTGTATACTGATGTATGCATTACATTTTTTCACATCAATAAACTGTCAATTTATCAGTTGAATATTTATCTCCATTCTTCAATTCAATCTCATTATATTCATATGCTTGGGAAAGACAATGTTATGTCGTCCCTTATAATTAGCGTTTTCTTTTTACATGTTATTTATATGTAAATAACACACATGTAAATAATCAGACACATTATTGTTCACAAAAATTATTACTTTATTTACTTACTTAGAATATGAAATATTAAATAAGGATATACAATAAGTAAAAAACACAGTTTTCAGAAAGAAACAACCTAGAGTGCTGTATTATTCAGCCCTGTTGAAGTATACATGTTTTTTTTATTAAACTTACAAAAATATATATCAATGTTGGGTTGCATATAACATGAAATATAATATAATATGAAATATTAGGTACGTTAAATAAAATATAACTGGAATGAAATAAAATACCATATTCAAGACAAGCATCACAGTTACATCAAGTATAAAATAGTTACGTGATATAGAAAATATGTGTTAAAGGCAAAAGGCAATCCTATATATTGTTGCTTTTAAAAATGAAACGGCAGATACACATATAAACTTTATACCATTAACAATTGTCAGTAAAAACTACAGTAACATGAAATAAAAACGGTGTTCCCCTCTCACAACAGCAAAAAAAACCTTCACTTTTGTGAGTCCACGACAGTGGTAAAGTCTTCATAGCTGGTGAACAATCTGTTGTCCAATCCTAAGGAGGTCCACAATATTTTCCGAGTACAAAAAGTCTTTTTTTTATATTTTTTGGCAAAGCGTACAAATAGGCAAGCTATCTCCACGTGACAGTTTGACTCCAACTTGAGTAGGACTGTCTGTGCTTTTTCTTTTGTACACTGTCGCTCTGGACCAGGCTGAGGGGGTGTCAATACTCTGTGGTGTGTCAGTGGGGTCGGAAGACACTGTCAAGGGTGTGGTGCTGGTGGACCTGGCCGGAATCAATCGTGTAGGAGCAGTGGATGAAGTGATTCTTGGTCGAGGTCTGAAGACGGTGACATAACTGGCATTACCCGGGACGAGGTTTTAGGAGCTGGCATTACCATATCTGATCGTTCTTTTAAAACCTAGGTCCCTGCCTTGCTGGGCATGTGTTCATACACAATTTGTTGATATACAGGTGGAGGGAGAACCGACGGTTGATGTGGTGCTGGAGGTAAGTCTTTTGAGGAGGCAGACGCAGTCTTTGATATTGTGGCTGATGGCATTCTTGTTGACTGCAGGTTGATGAGCCTCTCTTGACGAGGGATGAAATCCCTCACCCTCTTGATGTTAATTTTTGGTAGAGGAATACCAACTTTACTCAGCACTGGATCCTCCACCAATATGCACTGCTGAATTCTCTCATAGGCTTTCAGGATGGATGTTTTTTCGGGGCTTGCTTTGGATCTTTGAGGTAAGCCCAGCCAAAGAAGTTTGACCAGTGTGTATATTAGTCGGTTTTGATGAGCGCTGATGTCCTGCTGAGCCGGTGCTAAGGGCTTGGCCATCTTGACCCGCTGAATCACAGCAGCATCTGCAAGATCGTCCCTCTTTGTGCGGCAATACAACGTGTTACCCCAGTGTGTTCTGTACTGCTGATGAAGCTTCGGTGGTTGCTTGTCATGTTCCATTACAGCGTGCCATGCGGCGACGAGCCTGTTCCTTTGGTCTGTCATCAGGCTCAGCTTATTCTCAGTCTTCCCAATCTCCACAAGCAGAGGACAGAAGTTTTCCAGCTGCTGGAATCCAGGCAGCTGGAAAGGGCTACAGGCATCTTCCTTTTGAAAAGTAGAACAATCCCATGTTAAGATACCTTTTTTTCATCAATTGGCATTGTAAAAAGTCAGTTTAGACTCAGACTAAAAAGATTGTAAAAATGCTAGTGATGCATTCAGGTGAATAGAAAATGACTCAAAGGCCGGAGGGTAAGCAGTCAAGAGTAAGTGCTATCACAGCATTTGTGAATAAGAATTTGAAGGCTGCAAAATGCACATTTACAATTCGGGGCCAATACATATAGAGGTAAGGACAGAATATCTGACAACATCTTGCACATTTGTATTACTTTTTTTTTTTAACACTTTATTTGTAATTTTCCACTTATTGTATACAACAGTTATGCAAATAACAATAGACTAAATGAGTGAACCGAAAACCCAACAAGAGAAAGACAAAGACAGACGAGACCCAAAATCGACCTGACAGACTTGTAACATACAACAGAAAATAAAATAAAAAAACAAAAAAACAAGTGCACCTAACATTCCTTATCACAGGATTGACCAAGGGTAGGTGTAAACATTCAGAGTTCCAGTTCCAGCCCAGGTAAATTGTTCACATAAGTTATCAGAGGGTCCCAGGTTTTGTAGAATCTGTTGATGGAACCGTTGAGGGTACATTCGATTTTTTTCAGTTTGACATTCTGCATAATGTCCCTAATCCAGTGGTGGCGTGATGGAGGAGCAGCAGCCTTCCATTTAAATAAAATTAAACTTCTAGCTATTAAGGAGGATAAGGCAATGCCCTTCTGTACATGAACAGGGGGAAGGACCCCATTGTATCCGAAAAACAACCAAAAACGGCAATCAAGAGAGAAGGTGGGATGTTATAGGCATACGCCTAAGAGATTACTTCAAAAAAGGACGACCAGAAAGGGACAAGTGTCGTACAAGACCAAAACATATGATAGGAAGTACCTGGCGTCTGTTTACATCTATCACATATTGGGTCTACGTTAGGACCTGTGTAGCACTTTGAACTGTATTAAAGAATGTCCGGAACATATGGAAGAATAGTGGACTCTAGTAAGAGCCATGTCCCATTCCTCATCAGACAGTTGCACCCCCAAGTCACTTTCCCACTGTTCTCGAATATGTGAAATAGAGAGGTTTCAGCTATCCATTTTATGGGAATAAATAAGCGATATTCTACTTTTATTCAGCATATTGACCCTTAATAGGGAATCCAACCAGGAGGGAGAGGGGAGTGTAGGAAAATTAGCAAACTTTTTACGAGTAAAATCTTGAATTTGCAAGTATCGAAAAAAAATATTATTGGTCAGACCAAATTTTCTGGACAGTTGTTCAAAGCTAGCAAAAGTATCATTAATCATACAAATCCTCAATACTATGAATGCCCTTGTCTACCAAATTTCGAAGCCATTGTCCATTAAGGATGGTTGAAAAAGATGGTTATGTGTTATTGGTGAATGAGAAGACATACTCTGAATACCCAGACATCTTTTGAACCGAGTTATGATCCGTAGTGTTTGAGTTACTATTATATTATCCTTAATATTATTAACTAGTGATGGCAGGGGTGCACAGAGCAAAGCAGGGAGTGAGTGTGGGCTGCTAGTAACCGTTTCAATCTGGAGCCATGCAGGGGTCTTGCCATGCCAATCTTTGAACCACAAAGAGATGGCATTTAAGTTTGCGGCCCAATAGTATGTGCCTAAATTTGGAAGTGAAAGCCCACCTACATCTTTTGGCCTTTTCATAAAATATTTTCTTATGCAAGCTGATTTGTCATTCCATATAAAGGAAGAAATCATTTGATTTAATGCCTTGAAAAATGATTGTAGTATATAGACGGGCAGTGCCTGAAATAAGTATAGAAACTTTAGTACAACATTCATCTTTACATAATTCGCTCTCCCGATAAGAGATAGGGGCAAAATTGACCATCTTTTAATATCTTGTTTGCACTGTTCCAACAAAGGGGTGATGTTACTTTTAAATAGACTAATAGGATTTGCTGACTTTTACACCTAAATATGTAAAGGACTCGGCAGACATCTTAAATGGAAGATGTCTGCAGATAATCTCTGGCATTATTACTAATGGGGAAGTATTCGCTCTTATTGAGATTTAGTTTATACCCAGATATGTTTCCAAATTCCTGCAAGATTTTAAGGATTCTAGGGGTAGTTGTGCTGGGGTTGGTGACATATAGTAGCAAGTGGTCTGCATAGAGAGAGACAGTGTGAGTAAGGCCCCCTCGTGAGATACCTTGTATATTGTTGCATCTGAGAGCAATGACAAGTGGCTCTATAGCTAAAATGAAAAGCAACGGACCCACTGGATCCCCTTGCTTTGTCCCTCTGTGAAGAGGAAAATACTTAGATGAGATACCGTTGGTATAAACTAAGGCAGTAGGATCAGCGTAAATGAGTTGATAAGGTGAATGAAGTAAGGGCTAAACCCAAACCTTCCAAGTGCATAAAAAAGATAATCCCACTCAACCCGATCAAACGCCTTTTCGGCATCAAGCGATATTAATGCCTCTGGGGTTGGGGTGCTAGATTTAGTGTAGATGATATTAAATAATCGTCTTAGGTTGAAATAGGATTGTCTTCCCTGGATAAACCCAGTCTGGTCCTCCGAAACGACATGAGGAAGAATTGTCTCAAGCCGGAGTGCAATGGCCTTTGAGAACACTTTACCATCACAATTGGTCAAGCTGATTGGCCTAAAAGATGAGCAATCTCGAGGGTCCTTATTCTTCTTCTGTAATAGATGCCTGGCGGAGCTTAGGCGCAATAATATTATTCTCCAGTGCTTCTGCAAAGACAGAGAAAAAGCGGGGCAAGTTTATCTTTACATTTTTCATAAAAATCAGTTGGAAATCCATCTGGGCCAGGGGCTTTTCCACTCTGAAGGGACATTATTGCATTGTTGATTTCCTCCAGTGTCAGATTTTGTTCCAATTGTTGTTTAGAGTCAGGATCAATTCTAGGAACGTTCAAATTAGAAAAAAAGTGTCAAATTGATTTTGATCTAATATTGAATCTGAAGAATATAATTTAGAATAGAACTCTTTAAAGCAGTTATTAATGGCCTGATGGTCCTCCGTTGAGGAATCATCAGGTAGCATAATTTGCGAGATAACACAGGGCGCAGCTTTTTGGCGTAGTTGACTAGCTAATAGTTTGGAAGGTTTATTCTCTTCTTCGTAGAATCTACTACGCGACTTAAAAATGATCCTCTCCACTTGGGTGGTAATTAGGAGATCAATTTCAGTTTGTAAGCCAACTCTCCTCCTAATCAAATCAGGGGTCCGAGAACCAGTCATGAGTCCATCCAGAGCCTTAATTTCTAAAGATAGCTCCTGAATATTCCTATATTTCGTACTCCTGATATAAGCAGACCGAGAAATCATCTGTCCCCTGAGATAAGTGTCTCCCAGAGGGTTGAGGCTGATATGCCATCTGTCCTATTAACCTGCAGAAAGAAATCTATTTGTTCCGCAATGAACTTCACAAAGTCTGAATCAGCCAGCAGGAGTGTATCAAGCTGCCATGTCCGTTTGGTCCTCTGAGTCGGAAGAGTTACCTTAATACTAGCCAGGGCGTGATTGGAAATAATGATTTGATAATATTTACAATCTGTAATAACATTGAGCAAATAGGGGTCAACCAAAAAAAATCTATCCTGGAGAATGACTTATGTACACTTGAGAAATATGAATACTCCCTTTTGGTGGGATGTTTAAGTCTCCATGGGTCTATAAGAATATGAACGTATATATCTATGAACAATTGGATTGTTTGTATAGATTTAGACGGTCTTGGTACAGACTGAGAAGAGCGATCCAAGACACAATCCATCACCAGGCTGTAATCCCCCGACATAATCAAGTGACAACTATCCAGATTAGGGATAGTTAAGCATTTTCTTAAAAAAAAATTCACCATCGCTTAGTATTGGTCAATATTTACAGCCAAAACTTTGAAGTTATAACAGCTCTCCCACAACCATCACATATCTGCCATTTGGGTCCAAGATAGTGTCTGATACAATGAGAGGAATCTTTTCATGAATGAGTATAGCTACTCCTCTGCCTTTATAGTTGAATTGTGAATGAAACATTTGCCCAACCCATTCTTTCTGAATTTAGACTTGTCTCGATTTTGCAGGTGGGTTTCCTGTAGGAAAGCAATGCCAACCCCAAGATGTTGTAAGTGAGAGAGAACCTTTTTCCTCTTAATTGCCTGACTCAGACCCTTCACACTTCAATGTAAAATTTCCATTTCATCTTTACCTGGGACAAGATGTGAATTATTCTGTGTCATTAGAACCACTCAATTCAGAAATTCCTGTGTTTACCCCATTTAGATGATAAGAAAGCCGGAAAGGTGCACTTCAAAACTACAACATATGACGCATATACAAGCCTTGCAAAGGCTATAAACAATAATACTAATAAAATAAAAATAAAATAAATAAGAGTAAGCATTTAGGATGGAGTGCATGTATAGCGTTATATGTGATGTATATACACACCGTAACAAACAAAACATTCACTGCCACTGAACAATGCTAATATATATATATATATATATATATATATATATATATATATATATATATGTACACATAGTACAATAAAAATAGAAAGTACTGTCAGAAAGTATGACAGAGTTCCTTACCAATGATACCACCGGTTCTTTTAAATGATTATTGGCGTCATGGACCCGATAATTAACAGTACCTCGATCACCATTCTCTGCAGCGTGTGAGGCGTTATCATCAATAACCTTGTTATCAATGTAGGTCAGCGCCTCCACAGGGTAGGTGAACTTCATACGTTTCCCGTTGTGTGTGAACTGCAGAGTGGCTGGATAGTAGAGGCCGAACTAGATCTTCGCAGCGTAGAGCTTCTTTTTGGATTCGGAGAAGGCTGTGCATCGTTTGATGACATCAGGGCTGTAATCAGGAAAGATGTGAAATCTTGATCCGTTGAAAGAGAGCAGTCCCTTCTGTCTGGCGAGGCGCAGGATCAACTCTTTGGTTTGAAAGTGATGGAGCTTGAAAATGAATGGTCGTGGTTTATTGTCGCCATCCGCTGGTTTTGGGGCCAAACTCCTGTGGGCTCTATCGACCGACGGCGGCTTCTCAATTTGTCTTCCGAGCACATCGATGAGTAGTTTGGTGATGAATTCTGTTGGTCATGGGCCCTCCACATTTTGTGATATCCCAACAATGCGTATATTCTGCCGTCTAGTGTAGTTTTCCAAGTACGCTACCTTCTACCTAAACGCATCGTTCTCTTTAATCAGCGAAGTTTGTGAAGTACCCCGCTGCTCAGCCTCTTGTCAAACTCATTCAGCCCGTCCTCCACGTCGGTAATTCGTTGGCCATATGTACTCTGGATCGGATGTAGAGAGCCAATAGACACCCGGTTCTCCTCCCGAAACAAGTTGATAGATGTCTGCAAAGAAGTAACTGTGTTTGCCAGCGCATCCATGTTATTAGCATTAGCACCTGTTTCCGCACTAACGCTAGCCGAGGAGTTCGTATCTCCCCGCGTTGCGGTTTTCCCAATTTGTTGTTTGACCAATTTAGGAGGCATTCATCCAGTCAAGCGGTAGTTAAGTCACTTATTATGTGTTTCCAACGGAATGTGAACGGTTACGAGGTCCAAAATGTATATATGTGATAGATCTTTGCGGGAGCTATCGAAGCCACGTCTACTCGCTACTCATGCGCGCCCCACATTTGTATTACTTTTACCTGGTATCATGTGAGGCAGATACAGTTTTGTGGAATCCTTACAGGCTGTTGCTTCCAAGGAGACATTTGAAATAAGGAACGTCCACCCTGTTGATGTTGGTTCTATGAGCCACTCTGTACATGCTCATCTTTGGAGGATCCTGAATGCACTCTAGGTGGCGTTGCTGGGCTTCCCATAAACAGTCTATTGCTTCTGTAAAAAATCATAATAAATATTCAATGAGATAGTATACATGTGTAAGCAGTACATGACTAATATACTGTTTATTTACATGACACGCTCACAGCATAGTATGCAGTGCAACAATATATAGATAATAAAGTTAACATGTACCGTATAAGCGCTTTTATATTTTTGCATCAAATGATTTACCTGCCGATTTGAAGAGGCTGACTCCACTCTCGTCTAGCCCAGCAGGACCTTTGAGCTCATCTATGGCTATCTGGACGAGCCGATAGGTCTCCTGAGCCCCAAGTGTGACTCTGCGAACGTGGTGCTTCAGCTGTTCCCTGGATACATAATGTGGCACCATGTCTTCATCAGCCACGGTGTAAAAAAGTGTCGGTCCTTCGCTCTAACAGCTTTGATGAGCAGCTCCAAGTCTGCACGGTTGTAGGCCAGCACCGCTCCTGCTAGGGCAGACTTGAAAACAGCGTACTTTGAGTGGCTGTCTGTACGAAGGGCTGCATCAAAGCGATATATCCAGTGGAAGATGTCCAAACGCACCACCATACCATTCTCCACCCACGTCTGGAATAAGCTCTACACAGCGCTCGGGCCTTGTGCCCGACAACACCCGCGGTCAATGTACAAGATGTTGGGCACAGGTTGATTGGCCTGGTGGAAGCTGTCCATTAATGCCTGACACATGGGCTTCCGACACTGGGTGGACTCTTCACAGGTAACAACAAATGAGACAATCTGTGAATGCACAGGTAAGTAGTGTTACAGTGCAGTAGGTGAGTTAGTGCAGTTATTGAAGTTACAGTGCATAGATGAGTTAATGCAGTTATGAAAGTAGTTCATTAGTGCAAATGAGCATTCAGTGTAATATTCCTGGTGTGCAAGTGAGCAGTATAGAGTGCAAATGATGCTATGTGTGTGTAAACAGTCCGGTAGAGCAGATAACATGAAGTACTGGTTTGTACAGTTCAGTCATGCATGGCAGCCCTGTAGTGCAATGTAAACAATGTAATAGCAGCATAACAGTTAAAGTTATGAGGGGTAGTGGAATCAGTGGGGATTCAATAATGAAACAGTTCTGGGAAAAAAGCTGTTTCCTAGTCTGCTGGTTCTTGCCCGAAGGCACCTGAAGCCCCTACCGGAAGCCAGGAGAGTAAACAGTCTATGAGCGGGGTGAGAGGAGTCCTTGAGAATGCTGCGAGCTCGACGCAGACGGCGTTTCTTCTGGATGTCCTCAATGGAAGGGAGTGTAGGTCCTGTGATGCGCTGGGCTGTTTTCATCACCCGCTGCAGTGCCTTGCGCTCAGCAACAGAACAGTTCCCGTAGCAGACTGTGACACAGTTGGTCAGGATGCTCTCTATCGTGCAGCGATAGAAGTTCACCAGGATAGTTGAAGACAGTTGGTGGTCCAGGACAGGTCCTCCGAAATATGGGTCTCCAGGAACTTAAAACTGGAAACGCGTTCAACAGCCGTCCCGTTAATGTGGATGGGGTCGTGTGTGCCTCCTTTCGCCTTCCTGAAGTCCATGATGATCTCCTTTGTCTTGGAGGTGTTAAGGAGCAGGTTGTTTTTTGAGCACCATGTGGCCAGGTGCCGTATCTCCTCCCTGTAAGCGGTCTCATCATTGTTGCTGATAAGACCAATGCAAGTGAGTGTCTGTCAATGCAAGTGAGTGTCTGTTAACAACATTCTTCAAAATATCTTTTCTTGCGTCTTGTAGAAGACTGAAAGTCCATTTAAAGTATTTTAAATATGTAAGCATGATTCATACTATTTAAATCCTTTATAACTTTAACATTTAATTCTTCGCTTAGGTGCCTTTTGGGCAAGCTCCTGGCGGACTGTCATATGAGTTTTACTGAGGTGTGGCCACTCTGTCATACAGGCCTGATTGGTGGAGTGCTGCGGAGATGGTTGTTGTTCTGGAAGGTACTCCTCTCTCCACAGAGACATGCTGGAGCTCTGTCAGATTGACCATCGGGTTCTTGATCACCTCACTGACTAAGGCCCGTCTCCTCCGATCACTCAGTTTGGCTAGGACAGTTTTTCTGTACCCCTCACCAGATCTTTGCTTCAATACAATCCTAACTCAGCGGTCTACAGACAATTCCTTGGACTTCATGGCTTGGTTTGTGCTCTGATATGCACTGTTAACTGTGGGACATTATATAGAAGGTGTGTGCCTTTCCAAATCATGTCCAATCAACTGAATTTACCACAGGTGGACTCCAATCAAGTTGTATAAACATCTCAAGGAACATCAGTGGAAACAGGATGCAACTGAGCTCAATTTTGAGGGTCATGGCAAAGGCGGTGAATACTTATGTACATGTGCTTTTTTAATTTTTAACAAATTTGCAAATATTTCGAACAAACTTCTTTCATGGCTTCCTTATGGGGTATTGTTTGTGGAAAATAATGAATTAAATTTTTTTTGGAATAAGGCTGTAACATAAAATAATGTGGAAAAAATGAAGCGCTGTGAATACTTTCCGGGTGGACTTTATAATATACATTCACATTTATTTGTGCATTATATACTCAATAAAAGATTAAGTTCTTTTTTTTCATGAGAATTGTCCAATAAGGGACTAAAAAAACTTGTTGAGTAATGGAAATTCACGTACACAAAAAAACTTTGCGGAACCTGTACGAACTCTTGCGGAGTGTAACGAGCACAGACTTTTTGACAAGTTGACCACGTTAAGGATGAAAACTAGCATGTTTAACAGTATAAAGAAGTTCCCCCCAACTTCGGGCCAGGCGCATGTGTTTAATCGTGGCATCTACATTTAATTGGTCGAAATTCTGGGGTGTTGGTGTAATTTCTCTTTGGTGAACAGTAATCTTCCTTCCAACCCCATTTTCTATGAAAATGGAAAATGTCTTATATTTTCAAACAGCACAAGATGCATTAGAGAAAGTACTTTTATATACAGTATATTAAATCTTCTGTTTACATTTTCTGAACCTCTGATGATAAATCCAGACCAGTCAGACTTCTACTGGGGCATGGGCCGAAACACCAAAATGGGGAACTTACTGTTTTTATTTTGGTCAAACAAGTGCAGTAATGATTTATTGAATATAAAATCTAACCGAAAGAGACAAAGTCCCTGGTCTGATCTCCTGCTTGTAATTTATAATAATATGCACAGTTTTTAACATACAACTCGAGTGGTCAAGGATTTATCTGTGTCTGCACTGTATGAGGATATGAACACATGAACTTCTCCAGAGTCGCTCTGAGAGTCTTTGTTCCAGGCGTTTTACTGTTTGACTGAAGCTATCTCCAAAAACCGTAAAACCTGAGCGTATTCTTGAATACCCTTCAAATGAAAAATCCTGTTAAACTGAACACTGCCAGTGTAGTGTTGTTTACTATAGTATTTGCTATTGAAAATTGTAGTGCATTTGTAGTAAATTAATAAACACTGTATACTATAGTTACACTATAGTATCTAAGAATTTTACTTCAAAAATTATAAGAAATATCTTGGATTTCTAAATGCACAAATAATTGAGTGAATTAAACTTAATTTTATCATGTTCAACCCACTTAAACGTGTATAAAGGAGCAGTGAATTTAGAGTTCACTGGGACAGCATTAGGAGAGTCATTTTTGTGAAAAAGTTTAGACATTCTAAATGTCCTTTAGAATGAAATGAAAGACTCAATAGTGTTTATTGTTCAGTTGTCCCCATCTTTCTGAAGAGTGGTGCTTGTGCTTAGGTTGTTGGAGACCTCATGGTGTATGTTTCTTTTTCACGCTGTAAACAGTGTTGCTGCTTATGTCAGTACTGAGTCAACCCTGAGCTTAACTTAACATCATATATGTTGTTAACAATAATAAATGTTTAAGTGAACTTAAAAAAGATCAAGAAGTTTACTCCAATGCTCAAATCAGTATTTCTTCTTGATTTTTTTAAGTTTATCATGTGACGTGTTCAAATAATTTATGTAATTTTACTTGATTTATGCGTGCAATATTACTTTAAAGTACTTAAAATATTTTGTGTAATACTGATAGCTTAATTGTTTTAAGTAAATTTCTCTGTCATTTTTTACTCTGTACTGTTTGGCCTGTGCTACCAAACTCTAAACCTCTGTAGCACCAGTGCTATGTGTTAACTAAAAAAGTTAACTTACAACCATAACATAATAATTACTTCTTGCCTTTGTTTAATAGCAGTCACGGAAAGTAGGCCTATAACAGCCAAAGCAGACACTAGTTAAAATGCTTAGAAGCAAAATTGACCAATCTAAACCCGAAACAATAATATTGAGAAATCAAATGAAATATAATGTTTTACCTTTGCACAAGTAAATTTTGTACTCGGACAAGTGAATGACAATTTAGCATGGCAGTGCTTAATGTCAAGCCCTGTGGCTTGTATAGGAATCAATATGCTCAAAAATCATAGGTGCATGATTGTACGTGTGAAACCTAGAACCAGACACGTAGCCTGTGTGTCCATGTTAAATTATGAATCACTGACGGAGAAACTCAAGCGTGTTTAAACTTGCACAATGTGGTTAAAACTTTGAATTTTGGTTTTCAGATAACCAATAGTTAAGAATTATGTTTCTGTATTGTTCACAGAGTTCTAATGTACAGCAATCACTGTTTGCTCATTCGCTATTTGAAGTCCCACTTCAATGTGAGGTGTTTGCATTGTGTATTAATATTATTATTGGCTACAGGACACTGAGTAGCCCCTCTTAGAGCTGGACCACATGTGACAAAGGAAAAGTCATTACAACAAAATGTCATGTGTATCCCATCAAATTATTCTTTCTGTTCCTACAGAGTAGGTTGTTGTTTCAACATTATTTAATATTTTGCTTTCTCACCCAGCAAGCAGATTCAATTTAAAAAAAAAAATTGTATTAAACTGAAGGAAAAACTAACAATCCAAGCTTAAAAAATTACGCCTGTCATTAAAATCGGCTTATTGCCCCGTTAGTCCTTCTCTACAACCATTACTGGCAGCTCTCTCTCCTGAGGCAGACAATATACAACACACACAAGGCATAACATTTTGCCTTGATATTTTTGGAAGCTGTAGTTTACTATAAATTATTTGGATTTATATACTCAATCTTTTTGGCCAGTATAATAGTTTGAAATTGTTCTGTTTCTAGCTGTTACCCATTTATTGGGGAATGCTTGTATTCAAACTTTATTGACATTAATTTAAACATTTATATTAAATCGATATAATCTAACAGATGTTTGACCACAGAATGTATATTTGTTTATTATTGTGGTCTATAATTTATTTAATTGATTTCTTTACAGTTTTATTTATAATGTTCAATAAAGTTAAATAATATTGCAGCATGACAGAGAATCAGTTGAAAAATGTTAACTGATCTCTATTTAAGCAACAACTAAGGCTAAGCCTGACAGTTAGCCTGCCCCGGACCTAGTTTCCCAGCATAAATTGCCATAGTAACTGAGCTCAAACTATTCTAAGTTAGCTTTATGAAACAGAATCGATCGACAATAAGTCTGACTTAACTTATTTTTTAATGAAAATTGCATACAACTGATACTTTTTCAAAATATCATTCACTTTAGGATACTCTATAAAATACTCTATATTACAGCCACAAAAATAAGATATATTTTATTTTTAACTTAAAACAATTATTGATATTTTTGGTCGCACCACATGATTAGTAGTCATTATGTCACTGAACCATATATGGATAAAATTATCGGGATTCCCTCTTCCTACGTATTTGACTCCTTTAATAATAAAAGTAAAACGTTTTATTTATAAAACACCTTTCCCAAGCCCAAGGTCGGTATACAAATGTATTGGATAACATCAAGTCAGACACAAATACAAGTATCATACAGACAATAGACATAGGCATGAGTATAAACAGTTAACACATACAAGAACTGGAACATAAAAGACTAGACTGAGGAGGAGTGGAAATGCTTGCTGAAAAGAAGGAACATCACTGACAAGAAAAGCAATAGTCCCCCAACCTCCATTGACCCCTCCCTTCCTGATCATCTTATTACATTCTTCACTCGCTATAGACATCAGTTTCTTAGAGAGTGATCAGCCACCCACTCTCCAGAATTACCAGTTTAAAGCAGAGCACTATCCAGAATAAATTGTCATAAACCAACGGGACCGGCTGGTATTTCAGGGTAAGTAAAAGGCAGGTGCAAATGAGCTCACTGGAGTATTCACACATATCTTCAAACTGTAGTTACAGCAGACTGTTCCCACCTGCCTGAAAACCGCAACAAAATTTTACAAATTTGTGGAAAGAGAGGCTGCGATTATATGAACAGCTGCCTTCTATGTGACGGGGATGTTAAATTCGAGGACACCCACATCCACCATGTTAATTAAGCAATGAAAGAACGATACGCAACTGTTACCTGTTGTTATATCTACCCGTTAAAAAATAAAAGTGACAACTTGTGGATAGCAATAAGATGAACGTTAATGATTGTTCAGTGCTTGCAGAAATGTGAGAGAAAAAAACGATTAAAAAAACTTTAGAGAATCGACATCCAATTCATCGCATTTTAACAGAACGAGTCATTTTTTTGCCCAGCCCCAGTAAAAAGTGTTTTTCTACTTAAGTTGAACTTTTAAGCATAGGCATAGCTAGACATCTGGACTGGGGGGGCAGACATGGTCTGTATTTGAATTGGGCTTTGGGCAACTAGGCCTTTTTTGAATATCGGCGGGTCTGGTCTAAAGAGTGTTTCATTTCGCACTGATGGACCTAGGTAATTCACACTTGCATCAGAAAAAAAACATATCTTAACAAGCATTTTTGTCTTGTTAAAAAAAATTATATGAGGAAGCATATTCTCAATGGGTAAAATAACCAGTGAAAATAATATTTTTTTTAACAAAAAGATATCAAATGTGGGTCAATTTGTGCTAAGAAAAATAAAATTGTGGCTAAGAACAAAGCCTTGAATTAATAAGTTTTATATATACGTACTGAATTCAATATACATTTTCTCGCCACGCCAGTAAATGCTTATTCTGAATAAAAATTCACATTTATGTTCTTAAGGCATTCGCTAATTTAGTTATTGCATGTAATATCACTGCAATGCTCTGATTTAAATTGTATAACAGAACTATTGTAAAGCAGTCTTGTCAAATAAACGATTTCGTGAATCTTGACATATTGGCTGTGAAGATTTCACATCACCCTCAGTAACGTGTGGGTTAATTTTATATCATTTTGTTTACCTGTTTGTGGGGTTAATTTATTGGAAATGTTTTCTGTTCTTTTTCTAGTCTAAGGTGCACATTAGATTGGAAGAAAGACACAAGTTGTTTTCATTTCTTTACTTTATTTAGAAGTTTTGTTAATTCTCATACCTTTGACTCTGGGTTCATGGCTGCAGCATGGTTCTGGGGGGCGGGGTCTAAGAGGGTGTGCTGCTTTTCTGTTTCCCTTTTAATTGGATCCTCAGTAATTATGGGTGATGTAGACTTGGTTCATGTATTAGGTTTGTAGGGGGGGTTTGTGTTATATATTGTGTAAATGGTTTATTCTTGTTGTTGCTTTGGGTATTATTTTAACCTATTGTGAGGTAAAATAATTTACTTTGATGTAAAATCATCTATTTAACTAGTTTGTTAATTATGGTTTAGTTTTACTGTTTATGTATATGCATTTCAATTGTCACCCATTTAGGTAAATTGGTTTGATCCTTTGGGTATAAAAGGCCGCCTCTCTGTGTTTTGAGAGAGCTGGCTGGGCCTCTCTGTGAGGAGGGTCAGCTATGGTGTATGGTAATTTATAATAAAGAAGTTTTTGTAGAAATGCAAGCATTGTCTCCTGCTTTTCTGGTCACGTCCCCACATTGGCAGTTCATTATGATAGATGTTAGTGCTACTGGGAGGTAGTCATTGAGTGAGGAGGTAATGTTCTTCTTAGGTACCGGTACAATCGTGGCAGTCTTGGAACTAATTGGAACTAATTACAGGCATTAAATACATAACCCAATAGTATTTCCCGGTTGGGTATATAAACTGGTTAGGGATGCCACATGGCCGAAAACCCGCCCTTTCCTGCGTTACTACGAGCGATTTAGCTTAGCTGCTTCATTGTTGTGGCAGTCTTTTAGGTAATCTTGTTGTTTCATGCTTTAGTGGACATGTAACCCGATTAATGTGCCAATGGTCCTTGAAACATTGTACCTTTAAGGCTTTTAGTGTTGTATGATTTGTGTTGGTGGGTTTAGACGTAATGGGAGTAGTGTTACTTTTCTCAGGTAAGTTTAACGCTGTGGTTTGGGACGTTAGCATGGTCGTTTATATGACGTTAGTTACATTCTCATTTTAGTGCGGTTTGCCGTCAAGGCTCCCACTCGGTCAGCTTTGCAGTTTGACACGGGCGCAGCGATGTCTGTGACTGTTGTAAAGGCCAAAGCTATTGTATGAGCGTGAGGAACATGGTCATGATTGGCACATTATCGGGTGGATACGTTTTCTTTATTTAGTATATTTTAAATGTTTGTTAGTGGGTTTTTTAATGTTTTAATGTTGTTTGTTACAGCAGTTGTCGAAACGTAGTGTCTAATCCAACGGCTGCTCCAAGCCACGCTACCGTTTTTCCAGGGTGATTAAGTTGTTTTACTTAATGTTCTGATTGCTTTCAGTTTCTGTTCTTGCTTTTATGATTTTGTGTTTCTTTATTGTCTGTTTATTAGTGCTGATTGTATTGAACCAAGTCAGGAGGTTTGGTAAGGATTATTTGTACGAAGTCCGTGAAGTCATTTTGCACCATCATGAATTCCGATATGATATGATTATGAATATGATTAAGCAACATTTTTTATATGCATTTGAGTATTTATTTCAATGACAAATTTTTCTTTCTTAGTGTTTTTCTTATAGGAGCTGGGTGCTTCAGAAGCGGGCGTGCTCTTATCACACCATGGGTGCCCCTTTGTATAGGGCTGTCTATTGCTGTGTCACGTTTGCCGTGCTGCTACTTGACCTTTATTTGGGCTGGTCTACCTTTATATACTTGGTGTCACTTTACAAGCCCGCTCCTTTTGTACGAATTCCCAGCCTGTGTTTTCTTTCTTATTTAGATTTTATGTTTTGATCAAAACTGTGGATGTGGTTGTAGTGGTAAATCTGGCAAATAGGAGCGGACTGCACAAGTGCCAGCATTCCATGCCGTATGTGGGCCAGATGAGTAAAGTATGGGGAGTAAGGTGCCGGCCAAAAATGTGCTATCTGGGAATGAATGTGTGGCTATTTCAAGCTTCTTTAAAGATAGAAAAGACTTCACTTTCGAAAGAAGACATATGTGCTAAAAGCAGGACTTAACGACTACACCCAGCTAGCAAAAAGTGTGTTCCATAGACCACTCCAGTCCACGTGCATTCCCACCCTGAATGTTCTGGATGTGTCTCTAAATAACACATGAACAAGTTAATGAGTTAAATCATGTTGAGCTAAGTAATCAATCATCACTTCATTATCTCATTAATGATGAAATAACAACCACAATCAGTGAAATAAACCAGAAATAATAAGAAGTCATCATAATAGTGTTTAGTGTTTCCTTTAGTGGCGATCTCACCCTTGTATCAATTAGTCATAATGTGTTTCTGAAGCATATTCTAAAACTTTTTGACAAAAGGTGAAATGGATTGTTTCTCTTTCTGGTGGTAATTGCAATAGAGGACTTGATTGTAAAACGTAGATGTATTTCATTCTTGTAAGAGTCATTGGAGTAAAATATTTTCTGAAGGAAATATTATCTTTCTGTTATAAAGAAATATCACATGAACAATTCAGACATCAAGAATCAGCTCATGAAACTCAACAGTGGTGACACTCAACAAAGAAAGCTTCATGCTGCAATGTATTGTGGGTAACAGAGTAGAACAGAACTCCTCATGCGTTGCTGCATGAAGAAAAGATGCAACTCAACTTTGTCACCATTGATGAGATTCATAAGCTGGTTCTTGATGTCTGGAAAATTAAACTGTAAAAAGGTTTTGAACTTTAAGATTTCTGCTGCTTTCATCTAAGCTGTCAAAATAGAGATGTTGTCTAGGGACACATACGTCTAATAAATTACAGACCAGCACTCAGAGTTGTGCAAATTTCCCAACAACAAGGAACTAAATTATTTTTTCTTTTCTTCGAAAAAGCTTTATTTGTGCTTCAGAAAGCTTCCTGTAATAAATCAAGGGTAAAGCCCCACTAAAGGAAACACTGAACATTAGTTTGTTAACAGCAGCTGTTCATCGTTAATGAGATAATCAAGTGATGATTGATTCCTTAACTCAACCTGATTTAACTCATTAACTTGTTCATGTGTTGTTTAGGTAGACATCCAAAACATTTCCTGTGGTAATGCACGTGGACTGGAGTGGTCTAATGAACGTCTAATGAACATTTAAGGAACACGTTTTTGCTTGCTGGGAAGGAATTGAAGTGAAACCAAGCAGAATCTTACATTTTTTATGTGGATTTAGCTAGACCTTTACGCATATAGCGAGCTGCAGAGTGCAGATAGGATTGGACGGTCGTTTCTAATCTAGTACGGTTTGGCTGAAAGAGGGGCAGACCAGGCTGGATGGAGCTGCATTCCGGGCATAGAAGATGTAATTTCTGAAATTCAAATAGAGACAGAGAATCAGCAATTTGATTGTTTAAGCCTGGAATGTGAGCGGCCCGAAATTTGAAGTTACCGATGACTGATGACCAAGTGAGGCGCCTGATGAACCTATTTATGAATGGCACTGAGGATCGACCCTTGTTAATTATATGAACCGTTGACTCATTGTCACAAAAGAAAAGGATTTGTTTCCTAGCCCAGTGTTTACCCCATAAAATACAGGCTATTATGATAGGATATAGTTCCCATAGAGCGGCTGACAATATTTCATCTGGTGCATGTTGAAGCTCATTTGGCCACGTGCTAGCAAACCGTGTACCATTAAAAGCCCCCCAAAACCAACGGAAGGCGCAGCATCTGTGTACAATTTAAGGGCTTCGGAAGACTCAAGGTCCTCATTATGGAAAAAACAGATGCCGTTCCAATTGCCGATGAGCAAAGACCAGAAGCTGAGATCTGATCTGCTGTCTGCATCTAAATTAGTTGGTTTTGGGGTAAATCTGGGCCAGATTTGAAATTAACTTTTGCTTATATTTGGTTCAGCTCTGCTTTATTTGTTCTGATGTTTGACATGTGGCATAGCTTTGGGAAGACTGTGGCCCAAATCTGGAAAACAGGAGCGGACCGCCCAAGTGCCATCATTCCACGCGGTATGTGGGACAGATGAGTAAAGTATGTGGGGTAAGGTGTGGGCCAGATATGGGCCGCAAAAATTTGCTATCTGGAGTAACTATGTCCATAAGATCCTTGACCGACTTTAGAAGGTCAAGAACCCTTGCTATGAAGGACTTGCCCTAGGGAATAATTTGCATTGCAAAATTGAGGTGGCCTAACAATGAAAGCAAATCTCTTCTGAAAGAGATGTTGACAACGCGAGCATTTCTCATGACTTCTCTTATGCGATTAAATTTTTCGATGGGAAGTGAGGCTTGCATTAGATTGGAATCCAAAGTGATGCCAAGAAACTGGATGACTTTGTCGGGACCTATTGTTTTTTCGTTAGAGAGGGGAATCCCTAAGTCGTAGAATGTGCGTTTAAGTGCCGAGATACATCGATCTGTCTTCGGGTGTGGTAGTGGATAATCTACTAGCAAGAAAACGTCTAAAAAGTGAAGCACGAACGGCAATTTGCAGTTGTTGAGAAGAATCCAACACAACGTTTCTGACTGTGAATTAAATATTTTTGGACTGCTGCGACAGTCGAAAGTAAGACTAACTGAAAAAACTATTTATTTCTTAACACAAAATAAATGCCACTGTGATGGAAGTAAAGGGATGATTTTAATTCAAGCTTCTCTGAATAAGTCATATTTATTGTTTAATTATTCAATATTTATCATTCATAATAAGTAAATGAACTGCTGTTGGTTATATTAACTAATATTACTCCATTTTTATAAGTAATTAATATTGAGAAATATTAGGTAGACTTTATCTAATTTATGACTAATATCTGATAAATTTAGGAACTCTTTACTTAAAAACATAGAATACAATCTACTCAATCTAATTGAGTGGAAATCCTTGCCTCAATTTTATTGAGTAAATTCAGGAAGTTTGCATATAGTTTACTTTGCTACCTAATATATGTAGGTCAAATTTAACTGATTTGCATGGGTAACATTTTTTAACCCTCAAGAATATTTTTTTTTCAGTGTATCAAGTAGCTCACTCATCCACTGTTATCAGTGTGTGAATCCAGCAATGGCCTGCACTCTCGCTTTTAAAGAAAGCCTCCCGCAAGAGCTCATTGCGCAATAGAGATCTCTCAGTAATCTAATGTTCCACAAAATCTCCAAATCTTCATAAACCGGAAGCCACTCTTTTCTCTTTTTTTTTGAGTAGGTGATGTGTAAAAATTGTCTTATTTCATCATTGTTTGCATCTGTAGCTCTTGATCCTTCATTTCAAGCGAAGCCTGACACAACTGCAAGTTGCTTTCCAAAATATTTTTTGGATTTTAGAACTCCAATATTATTTTCAAATGTTCAAAGAAGGCTGTAAAAATAAATCTGGGTAATTTATCTTCCATCTCTCATTCAAACTATTCAAAATATGAAATTGAAATATTACCCTAGTGGAAGTAAAAGAAAGAAGCGGAGAGAAAAATTTTATTATGGTTTTCGCCAATTTTTGACATCCCCAGAGAAATTCATAGTAATAAAATATCTCTGTATATTTCCATTCATATTATATTTTAATTTACACACTACAGTGAGTCAAAATAAGAGAACATTTCCAACGATGCGTAAAACCAAAGATTATTTAACCCTGCCAGTGAAAATCTAGCCTTTTTGTGATTTCCTTTTTACTGAGCTTAAAATCTTCCTAAATAATTAAAAATGATTCTATGAATATATATAATCTTTATGTATTTAATACTGACTAGGTGAGGTCATGTTTTGAAATCATGGTTATAATTAATGATTAAAACCAAATTTTGATTACTTACTTTATATGATCCTGTCTGTGAAAACCAGGCTCAAGGCATAGTTCTGATATGCAGCAAAAAGATGTTAACCTAGGTGGCTGTAATAAAATATCTAATGATAGTACAGTTTCTCACAGAAGTGAGTATACCCCTCAAACTTTTGTAAATATTTTATTATATCTTTTCATGTGACAACACTTAAGAAATTACACTTTGCTAAAGTAGTGAGTGTACAGCTGGAATAACAGAGTAAATTTGCCGTCCCTTCAAAATAACTCAACACACAGCCATTAATGTCTAATCCGCTGGCAAGTAAAGTTGAGTACACCCCTAAGGGAAAGATAGCAAATTGGGTCAAAAGTGTCAATATTTTGTGTTTCCACCATTATTTTCCAGCACTGCCTGAACCCTCTTAGGCATGGAGTTCACCAGAGCTTCACAGGTTGCCACATGACGACATGACCGATGTTCGAGACCCTGCAATCCTCGTCTCTTGTTTGAGGATGCCCCACAGATCCTCAATAGGGTTTAGGTCTGGAAACATTTACATTTAGATTTACATTAGGCATTTGGCAGACGCTTTTATCCAAAAGCGACTTACATGGGGTTATCCTATACATTTTACATAGGTATTTGCAATCCCCTGGGTTTGAACCCACAACCTTGCGTTGGTAACTCATGCTCTTACCACTGAGCTACAGGAAAGCATGCTTGGCCAGTCCATCACCTTTACCCTCAGCTTCTTTTGGGGTCATTATTATGTTGTAATATTGCAGGTTGCTTTCCAAAAGATACTGCATGTTGCATTACAGTTTCCGAAGGGAGAGGATCTTGCTCTTCTTCAGTATGTCACAGTAAATACTGGCATTCATGGTTCCATCAATGAACTGTATCACCCCAGTGCAGGCAGTACTCATGCATCCCCAGACCATGAGTCTAATCTCATTTTAAATCTTAAATCTAGGCCAGAATTGAAATGAACTCTTGTTTATTTTTGAGCCAGCTCTGCTTTATTTGTTTAGTTTTTTGCCTGTGGCCCAAATCTGGCAAACAGGAGCGGACCGCCCAAGTGCCATCATTCCACTTGGTATGAGGGCCAGATTATGGGGTGGTTTGGGCAGTAATGTGTGGGCCGAATTTGGGCCGCAAAATTTGCTATCTTTATTAGTTTATTCAACAGATTGTGCATTGGCTATTGGCATACATATTACATGTGTTTAAGTGTTTGTTTTTGGACTGTATCATGTACAATCACACTGGGATCTTCTTTATTCTTGGCAGGAACAAATTTTTGCTTCCGTGATTTATTAACATTAAACAAAGATGACCGCCCATGGCACAGTCATAACTTTCTGACCTGGCAAAAAAACAAAACAAATCACAGCACAAACAATCCAAATAGGTTCCCACCACGTCTCTGGGCTTATTGCACCGTTGAGTAATAGGACGTGTTTCTTGAGGGCCAAAACTGCACAATTACTTGGCAAACATACAAGATGTTTGTCATAGATGTCAAATGTATGAATATAAGATAACATCAGCAGAACAGCTAACTTGCAAAACGGATGTATAAGACCAAGATATTGTGAAATCTGAATATCTAATGTCAAATTAGAGCTGTGTTACAAACCTCTATCACTATAAGAATGTATATGTAATGTTGGCTGTTTTCAACTATAGTATTTATTAAAAACACAACAAAATCATCCATACATTATACAACTATTACAACAGAAGTAGCATTAGAGCAAAAGATTGATGCAAAAAAACATTTGCAAAATTATAGAGATTAACCTCTGATGAATGACACAGGATACACGGCGAAGGTTTCTTGTGATAGAGGTTATCAAAGTGGCGTAGTGTCTTTTACTCTTTCTTGTTTCTTCTTTCTTTCTTCTCAATAAAGTTAATGAGTTTTTTAACCCATGGTGTCCTGGGGTTAAGGCAGATCTTCTCTCCACTTGATAAACCGGCACTGAAAAAGGAAACATGGAGCATACAGTATTTTTAAGATGGTACTACATCTATCATATATCCATAAAACTAAAAGCTTGATGCTGCGTCTTGCTCACACTGTACTGTAAAGACAAATTAATGCAGACCGAGGAATTTATATACAGCACAATAAATTAATGTTCTGTCAATGTCATATGAATAATTGTCCTCCCCTGCTATAATAAAGAACAGATAAATTCTGAGGAATGTTTTTTTGAGGACAGTTATTGTTTGACTTTGTGAAAAATAAAGGCATTCCAATTTGAAATACTAATTTTTGTGAGGAACATTTCAGGAAGATTTAATGAGTACTTACATGACCTCTGTAGTCTTACAGTGAGGACCTCTGGGCAAGATCTCCACACTTTGCAAGTTATCAGGTGGGATTACCCTCGACTCGAGTTTTACACACATGCAGTGGCTGTTGTAACCTGGGCCGAAAGGCTGCAGCGCTGGAGAAAGAGACGGCACTTAGTAATGATACAAAGTGAACAATCTTGTGAATCATTGAATGATTCTAGCAGCTCAACAGATGCTTTATCGAAAATAATGGCCTATATCCGAAACAACACAGCGCGAGTTCTGTAGAAGTGCTGGCTTTCTTTATTTTACTGCACACTATACTAATGAAACAATTCTGACTCTACATCCTTTTATCAACACAAGTCTTGCAAAAGACTGTTTCCTTTCTGTGTGGAGTTGACATGTTCTCACTGGCATGTACTCTGGTTTCCCCCATAGTCTAAACACGTGTGGATGAGGTAAATTGGCATCAATAAACTGCCCTCCACAGGTGTGTGAATATGTGTATCTTTGAATGCCTTGCAATGGGGTTAATAACTTCAATTACTGTATTAGTAACTCAGTAACTCTATTAACTGCATCTACTCATCTATTGCACAATAACTTTAATAACTGTATTAGTAACTCAGTAACTCTATTAACTGCATCTTCTCATCTATTGCACAATAACTTTAATAAATGTATTAGTAACTCAGTAACTCTATTAACTGCATCTACTCATCTATTGCACAATAACTTCAATAACTTTAATAACTGTATTAGTAACTCAGTAACTCTATTAACTGCATCTTCTCATCTACTGCACTGTAACTTCAATAACTGCACTAACTCATCTACTGCACTGTAACTCTATTAACGGCATCTACTCATCTATTGCACTATAACTTCAATAACTGCATTAACTCATGTACCGCACCGTACCTTTAATAACCGCATTAACTCATCTACTGCACTGTAACTTTAATAGCTAATGTCTGTAATTAATGCACACTCAAGTCACTTGCACTATTGTATACTCTAAATTGTTATCTGTTCATAACCACCTGTACATTAATGTTCACAGTATATATCCTTCTGTATATATTGTCCATAGTACATACCGACTGTCATATTGTCATAGAACATTTGTATATTATTCCCCTAATATTGTATTCTGTATTTATTCACACTGTATATCCTGCACTTGCTAATTGCACTTCTGGTTAGACCTAAACTACATTTCGTTACACTGTACTTGTATATGTGTAATGACAATAAAGTTGAATCTAATCTAATCTAATCTAATCAATGGACTAGTCATGTATTCAGGGTGTACCCTGCCTCTACCCTGAGAACCAGCCCCCCCATGACCTGCAGAGGACAAGCAAATTCAGAGAATGCTTGAACGCTAGTATACTGTGCAGTCACAGACACTGAACAAGACACTATTTTGCTCTGAATAAGCTTCTAAAATCTTAAATAAAATTGTATCTATATTTTGTCCAAAAAGTACTAATCTTATTTCAGCAAATGTATGTCCAAAATCCATAAACTGCTCTACCAGCAGTTGGATCTGAGTTTCATCTGGAAGATCACTTTGACCCTTCATATCACTGAACACAACCTATTAAAATTCAATTTATTTTTATTATTTTTATATTAAAAATATTAAGCTTACCTTTGGAGGAAAGCATGCTGGCTCCAATCAACATTAACATCAGGAAGAACTTCATGGTGATTTAAACTTTTTAGTTTGCCTTCTGGAGACAAAACAGTCAAGATCAGATTCTGCTGTTTGAGTCACTGTACTTTGCCTTATATATCCTTGTTTTCAATGGTCTCGTGATATTTCAAAGTTTCAGTTTTATTTCACTTCCCCTGGCTGTTTTCTGTGTATTTTTGACATTGTACTGTATGTGCGTGTGTAGGCTCATGTGTAAATATGTGGTTTTGATCTGTTCACATGTTTATCAGCCATGTGTTATATCTTATGTTCCCCAAATTACATTAAAATCAAAATCCCCCTAGAATTTTAGGCTGTTTTACCAAAAATTATGTCATTAAAAGTACTATGCATGACTTTGCATTTTAAGGGAAAATATTGGGATACAAGAACCATATCGATAATCTCTTAAATGGCTCAATAAATCATTTGAATGTGAGACTTAGAAAAATGTATTTCATGATGTTCCTAAGAACAAATATATTGTGTGGCCACAATAATAATACATTTAGTCAAATTAATGTCATTTATTATATCACCAAAAATAATCAATCTATATATAGTTTTATGAAACCACTGTAAGGACATTGTAAAATAACGTCTCAATGAGTCATGGTTGATATTAAGTCATGCTTTTCTCTCTACTTAAGCAAGCCTGAGATGTTTTCGCTACAGATTATGTCAGTGTTACTTTAATTTCACAAACTGTTGTCACAATTTATGATTTTGTATTAATTTATTTAAGGGCAATGAAGGCACAAACTCCATGTTCTGAAAGAGAACTGTCAAATTAATTTCATGGTAAAGCATCAAACTGCACTGACCCTTTATATAAGAAAGCTGCCCTGTTTATGGGAAGTGCCGTTAAGTATTAGTCATCTGTTTTTTATGTTTTTTAAACTGTCTATTTATTGATTTATTTATAATTAGAATTCACAATCTGAGAATACAATACTTACAACAATGAATAGTAATAATTCACTGTTTTCAGTAAAAGCTCGTTTCCATTCTCTTAATGAATAACAGGACAGTATCTCAGTTGGTTGGTTCTCATCATCCCTGTATTCTGTCTCGTATTTCTTGCTGATGAGCAGCATAACTCTGGTGTCATCTGATGCTATTGCTTTGGTGTTTTGCAATCTGACCATAAGTCAGCAAGAAGGGACACAGTGAACAGCACTGACAGCCTGTGTTATGTTGCTCAGGAAGTCCATTAACCAGTTGCACATGAGTGTTTTGATGAGCGTCTGTGGGATGATTGTGTTGAACATCCAACATCTAACATGTGAAGTGTGTGAAGTCCAGGTGGTCGTGAATGCATTTGCATCATCTCTGAGCAGTCGTGACTTCAATAATATTGTTGGTTTGCTGTGGGTGTAAGAAGTGCTATGAGGTGAGCCATAACCCGTTTTCAAAATTATTAGGGAAAAATTAAAGGAAAAAAATAATAACGAGAAAATGTTAAGGATTTCTCTAGAATCATCTGCTAGGTGTGCTGCGTGTTGTAATAATATAACATTTAAATGTTTAGAAAAACACAAGACTATATAATCAAGTGTGTTTGTCTGTTTCACTATTTAGCATGTCATTTAAGAGAGTATGTGAACGCCTCATAAGCCAGTCATACATCAGCCCTTCTATACCACAGAAAAGAATGTGGAATGCCATAATGAGTGCTACATGTCATAAAACTCTCATAAAAAACGTTTCATTGTAAAAAATGATTACTGCAGATAATAATAGAAGAGCAGAACCGAATCTACACTATAAATTAATGTATATGCCATTTTTCATACATTGGTTAAGTTTAAATTGCATTACAGTATTATTTCGTCATGTTTTAAAGACTAATCAACTAACATATATGACTCATTGATAGAAACTTGATAAGACTCCACAGTCGCAGGAATGTATTTTGAGCAGGGGGTTGTGTATATATTTTTGGTCAGGGGTGAAGCTGGGTTTGAATTTTAACTTTAATTTATATCATCACAGGAAATATGGCTTTAATAATGCTGGAAGTTTCTTCATCATTTGTAGCCTATTATCTCTGATCAAATAATGAAATAAAGCCACTGCCGCAAACAAAATTGAATCAATACCCGAAACATTCAATCGTTATTCTAGAATTTCATTCCACAGTCAGCGCTGCACCTTCTCCCTCTGACCATGTCTGACCATGTCTACAAAAAATTCATTTGAATCTTTCACTCAGCCCTGTTGAACATTTCATTGTTTCTCACAGTCAGTGTGGTCTGTCTCGGGCTGCGCACTTGCTGTGATCTTGCCACACACCGGAATTTATCAAAGTCCAAAACTAACACATAAATAAATGTTATATGTATGACTATATTTAAATTTGTTGAAACACAATTTGCATGGCGTCAGCTTAACATTAACCTGTTATAAACCATGGGAAAACCACTTACGTGATTAAAAACTCAACTGTACACTGCACACATCTTCCAAATATCTTTCTCTGTCCATCCAAAGAAAGATGTGTATACAGATTTGGAACAACTCGAAGGTGAGTAATTAATGATATAATTTAGATTTTTGGGGGAACTATCCCTTTAACTTTCATACAGTAACACAAACATTACACTTGTATCCCCATCAGTGATAGGAATGGCTGTCTAATTGTTTTGTGTAATGATGTTTTAAGGCACTGTTCACTAGAAAACAGCTTTGGAACTATTTGTATTGTCATTTTATTTTTTATTATTTAAACAGATTCATACTTACAATAATCTACTACATATAATGCGCAATTTTACATAGAGATACAATCAACAAAAATATGACAAGTAAAAACAGACTTTAATTGTCTTAATGTATAAAGTTGTGAATTGTTGTGAATTTTCCAAAACAGCTTTACAGTGGAAAACAGGAAGGTAAAACACAGCACAGTGCATAGTGTTTATAAAATGAGTAAGATCGTTCTAATAAATAATATCTAATTACTAACTAAAAAAAATTATTGCAGTGTCCCAGTGAGCAAGCCAACACTGCCCTGCTGTGACGAGGAACCCAAACTCCAATGATTGATTAATGGAGAAAAAAAAAACCTAGGGAGAAACCAGGCTCAGCCGGGAGGACCAGATCCCCTCTGACGTGTCATAGCTGCACTCGACTCGACCAAAAGCCACCGAGCAAATATCCACGAGGAAGAGGGAGAGCCCACCATCAACAACCCAGAAAGTCCCACCCGCCCGAAACCGTGCAGGTTCAACCCGGTCCCACCCCATGATCGACACCAGAAAACAGAGGAACAACCAGGGAAAATAGTGAGGGCATGTTGTAACTTTATTCCTCTGTTGTCCGACATCGACCACAGAACATGGCCAAACTGCACCCACAGTCCCAACAATGAATCCCCCCCGACCAGAACCAACTAAGCCCAACACTCCCCACAAACACCCACCCAGGAACCTCCAATCGGGGCCACTGATTGCAGCTATGACTTCAAACTGGTAAGAACTCTGGCAGCTGCATTCTGAAATAACTGTATTTTTATTGATGATGCAGGACAACCACTAAGTAGAGCATTACAATAGTCAAGTCTTGAGGTCACAAATGCATCAATAATCTTTTCAGTGCCAGCAACACATAAAATATTTCGTAATTTGGCAACATTTCTAAGGTGGAAGAATTGCGTAAGATTTGACGATTTCCCATTTAAATGGACATATTTATATCCGTCTGTTAATTAAGATCTGAACCATTGTAGTGCCTGTCCCTGAATACCGGTATAATTGTGTAAACGATCTAGTAGTATTTTATGTTCTACAGTATCGAAAGCAGCACTAAAGTCAAGCAGGACTAAGAGTGAGATGTTACCTTTATCTGATGCAATAAGAAGGTCATTTGTAATTCTAACAAGCGCAGTTTCAGTGAAATGAAACTTTTCGTGCATGTCATTATTTTGTAGAAAGGTACACAATTGAGTGTACACTACTTTTCTAGTATTTTAGACAAGTACGGGAGATTTGAAATCGGTCCATATCTTCCAAGTTCATTGGGGTCGAAGTTTGGTTTTTGATAAGAGGCTTATTTACAGCCAGCTTAAAGGGTTCTGGGACATGGCCTAGATTAATTGACGAGTTGATAATGTTATAAATTGACTCAGTTGCAAACAGGTATTAACTCTTTTAATAAAGTAGTTGGAATGGGGTCTAATAAGCATGTTGTTGGTTTGGATGTTGCAATAAGTTTAATTAAATCTTCCTGATTTATAGGAGAAAAACACTGTAGCTTTTCATTTTGGGTGATGGTCGATACTAATTCTTCAGACACACTTGGAGGTTTGGTTTTAGCTAGGTTGTCTCGTATTTTCTCAGTAAAAAATGTCATGAATTCATTGCTACCAAGGTGCGGCGGAATAGCCAGGTCAGGTGAAGTCTGTTCGTTTGTTAGTTTAGCAATCGTACTAAATAAAAACCTTGGATTGTTTTTTTTAGTTTCTATGAGGTTTCGGAAGTGCTCGGCTTTTGCTGCTTTTAGTGTCTTTTTGTAACAGTTTGCACTCTCTTTCCATGCAATTTTAAATACCTCTAATTGTGTTTGTTTCCATTTGCGCTCCAGTTTACGTGTTTCTCTTTTTAGGGGTGAGTGGTGCTATTGTACCATGGTGCTATGATCTTTTGATTAATCTTTTTTGACTTCATAGGTGCGACCGCTTCTAATGTATTAGAGAAAATAGTGCCCATGTTGGTGGTCCTGTCATCGAGCGATTCTATATTTGCTGGCAAGGTTATTAGAGGATTCAGATCTGGCAAGTTCTTTATGAAACTATCTTTAGTAATTGAGGTGATTGTTCTACCCTGTTGATAACGAGATATACAACTGATTCCTGCAGTGCGCAGTGTACTTGTTATAAGATGGTGATCGGAAACGTCGTCGCTTTGAGGTATAAATTTGATACTGGTTCGATCGGCTCTGTGAGATATAATCAAGTCTAGTGTATGATTAAGTCGATGAGTGGGTCTATTGATTTATTGTGTTACACCACAAGAGAGTAGTAGCTCTTTAAACGCCATAGCTAGTGGATCATTAGCAATATCTACGTAGATATTAAAATCTCCGACAATCAGTACTTTATCGACGTTAACTAATAGGTCTGATAAGAAGTCTGCGAACTCTATCAGAAAATTAGTGTAAGGCCCAGGGGGTCTATACACAGTAACCAATGTAAGAGAGACCAATGGTTTTTTACTTTTGTTTGGAACAATTATGTTCAACGCCATTACTAAAGATTGTTGCATCACCACCTACTCGACCAACAGGAGGTGACTCATGCATATAACCCTAGCTTGTTGGAGTAGACTCATTTAGACCGAAAGAATCATTTGGTTTAATCCAGGTTTCAGTAAGGCAAAGTATATTAAAACTGTTGTCTGTGATCATTTCATTTACAATAACTGTCAGAAGCACCCCTCTATGCTCTAATAGAATCCCAGGAACTAGAGCCAGACAGATAATTTTAGGAAAGCTAAAATTAATTTAATAATACTCTCAGTAAAAAGCTAGGGCAAGTCTTCCCCACATACATAAATAGAACAATGTTGACAATGCAATGAATATCTTCTCAAATGACGAAACACAACTATCCGAATTTGTTCTTGAAGTTGGCTGTTTAGATCGACCCAGGCCGGGGGCGTGGCGCTCGCGAGGCACAGGGGTTCCCTGGAGGGCGTGGCCGTATGCAAACGCATCAGAGCAGGGGATCCCGGAAGAAACATCTTCACCACCGATGACTAAACTCTCGTCGTCTGGCAGGCGATGTGGCTCCGGCGTGGCTTGACGGCTTTCCGTCTGCACCGTCCTCAATAGAAACAACCACAAACGAGCGCTCGACCATCAGAAATGGATTCCGGGAGGATAAGAAAAAAAAAAGAACGTCCCTTTCTAAGGATACTTGCGTGCGGTGTTCACTCAAGTCTTCAATCGATCGTGCCGTTCACCAGTCGATGACCACTCGTGTAGGGAAGATGAATTCAGGTCCGAACGCGCCCATGGTAAATTTCAGTCTCCTTTTATAGAGCTATGAGTCTATTGTTTTGATGATAAGAGGCGTGGCTTCTATTCAGTCAATTGGGGCCACCTGTAGTCGTCCATTACATACCACACCCACAGTAGGGTTCCAACAATAATAATGTCCATAAACACACGTGCACATAAACACTCATCACACGTGCTCAATATCTTTACACACAACACTGCACACAAGATCTCACTGCAATCGAAAGATAAACACCCTAAATTACCAAGGAGCCATACTATCCCTCAACCCACTTTACATTTCCCCATCTGACAGCTACCCCTTCACTTTAACATAAGTCACATAAGTGTAGATCGCTGGGAGCGACGCAGCCCCAGGGATTCCTCTGCAGGGGCTTCCGGTGGTGGATATTCCATTTCTGTTTGATCGTCTTGTGCCTGTGGGGCTGTACTGGGCCTCACCTGATAGTCAGGGTCACCGCTGGTGGTCTCAATCTCCTCTAGTTGTGGTGGTTCCAAGTGTGGTGGAGAGTCCGGAACGCTTGCCTCGGGTACTGGTGGGGGCCGAGTGCGCCAGAATACCAAGGGTCTGTATCCTTGGTTGTTGCTACCCCCCTGTGGCCAGAATATTCCTTTCTCCTGGGTGGATCTTGCCAGTTCATTGGATGGCGGCTGTGGAAAAGACACTGGACACCCTCGCAAATTATTCATATGAGCAGTACGAATAGGACCTTCCTCACCTTCGGGACAAATCAAGTATACGCGTCGGCCCGGGCGCAGTTGGGAAACAACCACAAAGGGCGTCGGCCGCCATCGAGGCGCCAGCTTTCCGTAGGCTCGTCGATGGAAGTGCCGGAGTAGGACACGCTCCCCAACAAGGAGGCCCAATGCCTTGGCTCTCTTTTCCCGACCGGTCTTATCACCTCGCTGCCTCTGCCAAGTATGTTGTTGGACTACATTGAGTGCCTGGTTAAGTACCTGGTGGTGGGAATGGACCCATCCATTGAGGGTCTGTCGGTTGGTCACAGGCCCAGCCTCGTGGATCCAATCTATTGGAAGCCTCGCATGTCTTCCAAATACAACATAGTACGGCGTGAGGCCAGTAGTGCCCTGTGGGGTATTGTTGTATCTTGAAGAAGGACCGGTAATCTCGATGGCAAATGGGACTGTGCCTCATCTGTTAAGGTTCCTAGCAGCTTCAAGAGTGTCTGGTTAAATCTCTCACAGGCTCCGTTACCCTGTGGGTGGTATGCCGTAGTACGCTTCGTCCGACATCCATACAAGAGACAAAGCTGCTGAAACAGGTCTTAAGTAAAGGCTACTCCACGTTCCGAGAGAATGTGCTCCGGGCTCCCACACCCCCGGAACAGGTTCTTCCATACTGCCTTGGCAGTAGTGGCGGCGGTCTGGTCCCTGGTGGGTACTGCAAGGGCATATTTCGAGAACAAATCGGTCATTACCAGAATATAAGGATATGAATCTCCTGGACGACCGAATGACAAAAAGTCAATGCCCACCATCTGAAACGGATAGGAAGTCTCTGTGGGCACCAAGGGGGCTCTTACCTCAGAGCCTGCTTTGTACACTAAACACCTGGGACAGACAGCAGCCCACTTAGTCGAGTCCCGTCTCATCCCATACCAGAAGAAGCACCTCTTCAGCAGGGAGAGTGTTCTCTCCGCACTAGGAGGGCCACCTTCTATGTGGTATTCCTGACACAGTGTTTTCGTGTGGGAACTGGGAACCAGGATCTGACTAGAGGATTCACCTATATGCCCCTCGGTCCTAGTCACTCTCCGCAGGGCATCCTTGCCCAATTCAATCTGGTCCCACTCACGTGAGTAAAGACCTCTACCTCCATCCCCCATAGATAGTCTATGAACTTGTCCGTCATCGCCCACTTAAGGGCCAACAGTTCCAACTTAAACAAGCTGTAGTTCTGGTCGTTCCTTTAAGTGGGGTGGAGACTTCGACTGGCATACGCAATGACACGTTCATTTCCATCCTGTACCTGGGCCAGCACTGCGCCCAGCCCCTCCAGGCTCGCATCTGTGTACAAACAGAAAGGCAGGTTAAAATCGGCATAGGCTAGGATGGGAGGGCTCACCAGGGCTTCCTTCAACTGTTGGGAGGCCTGTTCACACTCTGTTGTCCAATGGATGGGTGCAGTCTTGTGGGGGGTTGCCATGCCCCGTAGCAGGCCATGGAGAGGGCAGCAATCTTTGCGAACGCCGGGATATACCGACGATAATAGCCCACCAGCCCAAGGAAGGACCGGACCTGGGGGACATTCTGCGGGGCAGTCCAGCCCTGGATGACTGCCGTCTTCTCAGGGTTGGTGGCTACCCATCTGAGCTTACTATATGTCCCTAATAGGTCACTTGTTTCTTAAATAACCGACACTTTCTGGGCTGGAGTTTTAAGCCATAGCCATTAAGTCGCTCGAACACTCTGCCCAAGTCCTGGAGGTGCTGGTTAAAGCTTGATGAATACACGATGACATCATCGAGGTATATCAATAGTGATTCGTTCAGGAATTCACCAAGACAGCGCTGCATGAGTCTTTGGAATGTTGCTGGCGCGTTACAAAGCCCAAAGGGCATGCGCTCAAACTCATACAACCCAAGTGGGGTGGTGAAGGCAGTCTTCTCCCTGTCCCGTTCGTCCACCTCAACTTGCCAATAGCCACTTGCCAGGTCTAATGTTGAGTACCATTGGGCACCTTGCAGACTAGTCAGAGACTCTTCGATGCGGGGGAGGGGGTAGGCATCTTTATGGATAGCATAGTTCAGCTTCCGATAATCTACACAGAATCGCCAAGACCCATCCTTCTTTTTCACGAGAACGATCGGTTCAGCCCACGGGCTAGAACTCTCCCTGATAACCTCACCATCCAGCATGTCGCTCAGCAAGCTCTTTAATTCGGGATACAGTGAAGGTGGAACTGGCCTGTATCGCTCACGGCTAGGAGGGGCAGTCCCGGTGGGGATCTGGTGTCTCACAATATTAGTGTTGCCAAAATCCTCGTCATGCTCCGCAAATATGGAACGCCATTTCCTCAACAACTCCTGTAGACGTTTGCCTCTCGTCGTCTGGCAGGCGACGTGGCTCCGGCGTGGCATGGTAAAGAGAAACCAGCAAAACGTCCTCAATAGAAACAACAAACGAGCGCTCGACCATCAGAAATGGAATCCGAGAGGATAAGAAAAAAAAGAACGTCCCTTTCTAAGGATACTTGCGTGCGGTGTTCACTCAAGTCTTCAATCGATCATGCCGTTCACCAGTCAATGACCACTCGTGTAGGGAAGATGAATTCGGGGCCGAACGCACCCACGGAAAGTTTCAGTCTCCTTTTATAGACCTATGGGTCTATTGTTATGATGATAAGAGGCGTGGCTTCTATTCAGTCAATGGGGGCCACCTGTAGTCGTCCATTACATACCACACCCACAGTAGGGTTCCAACAATAATAATGTCCATAAACACACGTGCTAATAAACACTCATCACACGTGCTCAATATCTTTACACACAATACTGCACACAAGATCACACTGCAATCGAAAGATAAACACCCTTAATTACCAAGGAGCCATACTATCCCTCAACCCACTTTATATTTCCCCATCTGACATAACTGCCTTTGGATTTAGTGATCTAATATTAAGTAGCCCAAACTTTAGGCGTTGGCTTTGCTCATTAAATATATTGTCTTTTGGTTTAATCTGACTTTTACATAAATGATTAATTGGTTGTATTATTCGGGGGACAGACACAGTCTCATTGCATTTGGAAGCAGTAACATTCTTAAAGAGTACGTAGCATATGGTTTTTAAGGTGCTACTTTGGTTTATGGAGTGTCCAACAACAAATTTATGTGAATACAATGAGTAAAAACACTATAATGTTGTAATAATAGGCAGTTATTCGTACCTTACTTATTGACTGACTCTCAAATGATTCATTCCGCAAATTCATCCGTCTAGGCCCCTACTAGTCGCTAACCTTGTGTCACGTGGTTGGTCAGATGGTGTACTCTGTTGTGATTGGTCAAACGCGTTCATCATTTGTCGCAAACGGAACGCCTACCATCATTACAGGATTACGGGTTACATTTGGTTGGATGTAATTTATATTATATGTGTATCTAGAGATGGCGGCGATTATACCGTACCAATTTGAGCCCGAGTCTGATGAGGAAGCATCGGAAGACGCTAATCCACAACAAACTCCACCACGACTGGAGTAGGATGTTTGTCAGTGACAAGTGACTCTTGTCATAAAAACTCCCAGTGTGACAACATGCATGTTGTGCTTTTGCTCATCAATGAAATAAAATATAATTTATTCTTAAAATACTGTTAATCCGTTAGTAATACTATTATTGCGTCTTAACTGTGCGTTGTCATGGTACATAGAGTATTTCAGAAAGTCGACATTATGAAAAGTGTTTGTAGTTTCACCCAAATATATCTATATAGGTGCAGGTGCGGCAAATGTGTCAAAATGAAAAGTTAATAGCAAGATAAACAAACTGTTACACCCCAGAAATAACGGTATATGCTAATGTTAGCGTTATATTCCTTAGCTAAACACAGACATAAGGTACAAAAATATTTCTTGAAGTTAAGACAAAAATTAAAAGTTACACTTACAGGTTGGGATTCGGAGGAGCTAACACGTCCAAATAGAGTTGGTATTGCCCCCTCTTTCAAGGGTGGTCATTTCACATACCCTGCAGTGAACGCGCCAAGATTATTAAACCAATCTTCGGTGAAATGACGCGCGCACAGTTAAACCCTGGGGTTATACTCCTTTTTGTATTGTTTGAAAAGTGAATTGTAACCATTTTTCCCTCAGACGTTCTTCCTTTGGTAGTTGAAATAAGACGGACTTAGTGTCACACCGTAGAACACAGGCTCTAGACATGATACACATGCATAACGAACGAGCGACAGTGTTTGGGGGAGGAGAAATAAGTTTTCGCGTCAGTCTCAGCAAAACGTAGGCGGGGACTATGTATAGGGACGTAGATATTTAGGTGAACTATTCCACGTCTCGCTTGTGTGATTCAGAGTCGACTCCCATTTTTACTAGCAAATAGCTTTGTTATTTATTCACCTTCGGACTTACAACTTGGCAGACAGCTTACTTTCAAACACGGCAACATAACAGACTGGATGAAATGTCATTTTCATGATCTCATGCTATGTACTCTTTAACAGTTGAGTGAGAGGAACACAGACTATGGTTAAAATTTGTGCGTAGCGTCTTTGAGATGTTGTCAGACAGAATTTCCGCTCCAATGCTGCTGGGGTGTAGCCCGTCGGGGCAGAAAAGCCTTGGTCGCTCCCAGAACAGATCAAAATGATTTACAAAGAGCAATTTCTGTTCAAAACACCATGAAACTAACCTACTATTAAGCGTAAACAGTCTACTAAACTTTTCGTTCCCTCGTTGGTAAGTAGGAAGCGGCCCTGATACGATGATCCTCGCCGTGGGCGACGCGTTGCGAACAGTATCGACCAGACTCCTGAAGTCCCTTTTCAGGATCTCCGACTGCCACATTCTCGCATCATTCAAAAATTGTTTTTCATAATCCTATAAAACATTGTGATCGAAAGGTACAGGTCCGAAAGTTTGAAATTAGTTATGTAGAGACAAATATAATTCTGCCAAAATATTAATTTCTTTCATTACAAACCCAAGATGTTTTTGATGAATTGGACTGAATAATGAAGAAAAACTGCCCAAAAGAGCCCAGAATAGATGGGAACTCCATCACTAGTGCTTCTCTGACAATGTTAAATATAAGTTATAATTCATTATTTATTTTTGTCACAATATAACTCCATTGATCGCATTTGTTGTTTTATAATTTTGATAAATAATAGGGATGAATAAGTGACCCTAAACATTTGTACTGTTATGGTGTCAAATAAATGCAATAAATTCCTTCAAACAAACATCAGCTGCAGTCTTCTAGTCAGAGTCCTCTTTGTGTTCTTTAGTAAGCAGGATGTTTTTCAATTCTTATTCCCTTATGATACTGTTTGATTTCTTGTTCCATCTGCAAACATAGAGAAAAATAAAGTGAGTTTAAGTTTGAATCATTTTAGTGAATAAAAAAACGTGTCATTGTTAGTTGAGTTGAATTTGAAGTAACTTACTCTTCAATGAGAGATTTCACCCAGGCATCACTGGGATTCAGACAGGTTCTTTTATGTTTTTGCTTCACTGTGGCTCTGTAGAAAACAAATGTGCATTTCAAAATAACAGACTGACATTACAAGCTAACTTAAAGAATGTCTAATGTGCAGAGCTATAAAAGCTTCAGAAATAAGCATATATAATAATAACTAATAAAATAATAACATTTTTGCAATGTGTACCAGCAGGAAATGTCTTTTTTGAATCTACTTTGTCGATTAAAATGTGTTTTCCTGAATATTTTCCAACAGACTGACAAAATGTGTTTTGCCAGGAAAACACGATTAAAATGTGTTTTCCTGAATATTTTCCAACAGACTGGCATCAAAGTTGTGGTGTACCTGGAGGTGTAGTGATAAGAAAGAGGAAAATACTAGTGCAACTGAAATGTTTATGAAATCCCCATTAACAGACAGCCAAACGTATTAAAATCTACACATTAACAGTAATAAACATTGGTCTGCTTAGCTTATGTTTTGGACAGCAGTGTCATGCAGATCAGGAAAGTCAGGGCTGCTACAGAGAACGTATTCATAATGAATAAATGTTTTTCAGGGTAATGCTAGAGTCTTTGGTATCAAGTAGCTCAGTCATCCACTGTTATCAGTGTGTGAATCTAGCAATGGCCTGCACTCTCGCTTTTAAAGAAAGCTTTCCGCAAGAGCTCATTGCGCAATAGAGATTTCTCAGTAATCTTATGTTCCACAGAATCTCCAAATCTTCATAAACCAGAAGCCACTCTTTTCACTTTTATTGCATATGTATGTTTTTTTCAACTTCAGTGAGTAGGTGATGAATATGTCATCATAGTTTGCATCTGTAACTCTTGCTTCTTCATTTCAAGCGAAGCCTGACACATTTTTCCAATATTATTGTCAAAATGTTCAAAGAAGGCTGTAAAAATAAATCTGGGTAATTTATCTATCATTCAAAATATTTTAAAAATGTAATTGAAATATTACCTAACTGAAGTGACAAAAAGGTGGAGAGAAAAATTTAATTATGAAATTAATGGTTTTCGCCAATTATTGGCATCCCCAGAGAAATTCATAGTAATAAAATATCTCTGTATATTTCCATTCATATTATATTTTAATTTACACACTGCAGTGAGTCAAAATAAGAGAACATTTCCAACAATGTGTAAAACCAAAGATTATTTAACCCTGCCAGTGAAAATCTAGCCTTTTTGTGATTTCCTTTTTACTGAGCTTAAAATCTTCCTACATAATTAAAAAACTATTCTATGAAAATATATAAAACCTTTATATAATAGGTGAGGTCATGTTTTGAAATCATTGTTATAATTAATGATTGAAATTTTGATTATTTACTTTATATGATCCCGTCTGTGAAAACCAGGCTCAAAGCATAGTTCTGATATGCAGCAAAAAGATGTTAACCTAGTTGGCTGTATTAAAATAGCTAATGATAGTACAGTTTCTCACAGAAGTGAGTACACCCCGGACATTTTTGTAAATATTTTATTATATCTTTTCATGTGACAACACTTAAGAAATTACACTTTGCTAAAGTAGTGAGTGTACAGCTGGAATAACAGAGTAAATTTGATGAGCCTTCAAAATAACTCAACACACAGCCATTAATGTCTAAGCCGCTGGCAACTATAGTTGAGTACACCCCTAAGGGAAAAAGACCAAATCGGGCCCAAAGTGTCAATATTTTGTGTGCCCACCATTATTTTCCAGCACTGCTTTAACCCTCTTGGTCATGGAGTTCACCAGAGCTTCACAGGTTGCCACTGGAGTCCTCTTTAACTCCTCTATGACGACATCACAAAGCTGGTGGATGTTAGAGACCTTGCACTCCTCACCTCTCGTTTGAGGATGCCCCACAGTAGGGTTCAGGTCTGGAAACATGCCTGGCCAGTCCATCACCTTTACCCTCAACTTCTTTTGGGGTCATTATTATGTTGGAATACTGCAGGTTGCTTTCCAAAAGATACTGCACGTTGCTTTCCAGTCTCTTAAGGGAGGGGATCATGCTCTGCTTCAGTATGTCACAGTACATGTTGGCATTCATGGTTCCATCAATGAACTGTATCTCCCCAGTGCAGGCAGTACTCATGCAGCCCCAGACCATGAGTCTAATCTTATTTTAAATCTTAAATCTAGGCCAGAATTTAAATGAACTGTTGTTTATTTTTGAGCCAGCTCTGCTTTATTTGAATAGTTTTTTGCCTGTGGCCCAAATCTGGCAAACAGGAGCGGACCGCCCAAGTGCCATCATTCCACTTGGTATGAGGGCCAGATTATGGGGTGGTTTGGGGAGTAATGTGTGGGCCGAATTTGGGCCGCAAAATTTGCTATCTTTATTAGTTTATTCAACAGATTGTGCATTGGCTATTGGCATACATATTACATGTGTTTAAGTGTTTGTTTTTGGACTGTATCATGTACAATCACACTGGGATCTTCTTTATTCTCGGCAGAAACACATTTTTGCATCCGTTATTTATTAACATTAAACAAAGCTGACCGCCCATGGCACAGTCATAACTTTCTGACCTGGCAAAAAAACAAAACAAATCACAGCACAAACAATCCAAATAGGTTCCCACCACGTCTCTGGGCTTATTGCACAGTTGAGTAATAGGACGTGTTTCTTGAGGGCCAAAACTGCACAAGCCTATGTCAGCTCAAATTCCTTGGCAAACATTCAAGATGTTTGTCATAGATGTCAAATGTATGAATATAAGATAACATCAGTAGAAATGCTAACTTGCAAAACGGATGTGTAAAACTAAGCAATAGTGAAATCTGAATAATGTCAAATTAGAGCTGTGTTACAAACCTCTATCACTTAGAGAAAATATGTAATGTTAGCTGCACTCAACTATAGTATACATTAAAAACACAAAAAAATCATCCATAGATTTTATAAGTATTACAATTGATGTAGCATTACAACAAAAGATTGATGCAAAAATACATTTGCAAAATTATAGAGATTAACCTCTGATGAATGACACAGGATACACGGCGAAGGCGTCTTGTGAATAGAGGCAATCAAAGTGGCGTAGTGTCTTTTACTCTGTCTTGTTGATTCGTTCTTTTTTCTCAATAAATTAATGAGTTTTTTAACCCATGGTGTCCTGGGGTTAAGGCAGATCTTCTCTCAACTTGATAAACCGGCACTGAAAAAGGAAACATGCAACATACAGTATTTTTAAACTTGTACTACATCTATCATATATCCATAAAACTAAAAGCTTGATGCTGCGTCTTGCTCACACTGTACTGTAAAGACAAATGTATGCAGACGGAGGAATTTATATACAGCATAATATATCAATGTTCTGTCAATGTCATATGAATAATTGTCCTCCTCAGCTATAATAAAGAACAGATAAATTCTGAGGAAAGGTTTTTTGAAGACAGTTATTGTTTGACTTAAAATAAAGGCATTCCAATTTGAAATACTAATTTTTTTTATTGATTTAATGAGTATTTACATGACCTCTGTAGTCTCACAGTGAGGACCTCTGGGGCCCGTTTCAGAAAGCAGGGTAAGTGCAAATTCACAGTAAGTCAACCCCAGAAAACGGAATCCTCAGGGTTTTTGGTTTCAGAACGCGAGGCATGTCAAACCCGCGACCGCGGGGTAAGTCAAGCCCATTTCAGAAATCGAGGTATCTTATACTCCGAGTGAGTAACCACAGTAACATACTCCGTGAACCTATCCTGGTCGGGAGCAGGTTTTATTCCGCAAACCCAGGTTTTGTTACAATCTCCGCCCCCTATTCGAAGCGCAAGCGGTGTTGAAATTGCATACGCCATTTGTTTATTGATTCGTGCTCATAATCGCGCTCAATTTAGTCACACAGGCCTAAAAATCTCATGTCCTCGTATTCAGGAACCTATAGATGACGAAGCTGCATTAATTCGCAGAGAGTTACATTTATGTCGGGAGAGAATTGTGAGCTCCCGTTTGGACGTTTTATCTTAACATTTAAGGCCAGTTTAAGTTGTATATGTAACATTTCCCAATCACACATCCTACTTGAAAGAGCATTTTATTTCTTTAAACTTTCCTGAATGAATGACGTTATTGTATTTCATATTCAGTTGCTGCCAACATCTTTTTATTGCAGAAGGATCGCACATACATGAGAGTGGGAGAGAGAGAGAGAGAGAGAGCTAGAGAGAGCTAGAGAGTTAAATATAATTCCCATTTTCACAGTTTCAACAAAATAAATATAAAAGTGATTGAAAGTGGTGACATGCAGTGGCTGTTGTAACCTGGGCCGAAAGGCTGCAGCGCTGGAGAAAGAGACGGCACTTAGTAATGATACAAAGTGAACAATCATGTGAATCATTGAATGATTCTAGCAGCTCAACAGATGCTTTATCGAAAATAATGGCCTATATCCGAAACAACACAGCGCGAGTTCTGTAGAAGTGCTGGCTTTCTGTATTTTACTGCACACTATACTAATGAAACAATTCTGACTCTACATCCTTTTATCAACACAAGTCTTGCAAAAGACTGTTTCCTTTCTGTGTGGAGTTGACATGTTCTCACTGGCATGTACTCTGGTTTCCCCCATAGTCTAAACACGTGTGGATGAGGTAAATTGGCATCAATAAATTGCCCTCCACAGACAGGTGTGTGAATATGTGTATCTTTAAATGCCTTGCAGAGGACAAGCAAATTCAGAGGATGCTTGAACGGAAGTATACTGTGCAGTCACAGACAGTGAACAAGACACTAATTGGCTATGGAGAACTTTTTAGTTTGCCTTCTGAAGACAAAACAGTCAAAATCAGATTCTGCTTTTTGAGTCACTGTACTTTGCCTTATATATCATTGTTTTCAATGGTCTCGTGATATTTCAAAGTTTCAGTTTTATTTCACTTCCCCTGGCTGTTTTCTGTGTATTTTTGACATTGTACTGTATGTGCGTGTGTAGGCTCATGTGTAAATATGTGGTTTTGATCTGTTCACATGTTTATCAGCCATGTGTTATATCTTATGTTCTCCACATTACATTAAATTCAAAATCCCCCTAGAATTTTACGCCGTTTTACCAAAAATTATTTTATGAAAACTGCTATGCATGACTTTGCATTTTTAGGCAAATTATTTGGATACATGACGCATATAGATAATCTCTTAAATGGCTCAATAACTCATTTGAATGTAATACTTGTATTTCATGATGTTCCTTAACAAATATATCGTTTGGCCACAATAAGAATACATTTAGTCAAATTAATGTCATTTATTTTATCACCAAAAAGAATCAGTGTAGTCAGGTTCAGTAGAATATCGAAGGAAGGACAAGGGGTCGGTTTTGACTGGGAGACGAGAGACGTAAAATAACGTCTCAATGTGCAATTGTTGATATTAAGCTTGAGATATTTTCGCTACAGATTATGTCAGTGTTACTGTAAATTCATAAACTGTTGTTCCATCTATGATTTTTGTATTCATTTATTTTAAGGGCAATGTTGGCACAAACAAAAAATTGCTGCCCCGTTTATGGGAAGTGCCTTTAAGTATTAGTCATCTATATTTTTACGTCTTTTTAAATTGTCTATTTATTGATTTACTTATAATTATAATTCACAATCTGAGAATACAATACTTACAACAATGAATAGTAATAATTCACTGTTTTCAGTAAAAGCTCGTTTCCATTCTCTTAATGAATAACAGGACAGTATCTCAGTTGGTTGGTTCTCATCATCCCTGTATTCTGTCTCGTATTTCTTGCTGATGAGCAGCATAACTCTGGTGTCATCTGATGCTTTTGCTTTGGTGTTTTGCAATCTGACCATAAGTCAGCAAGAAGGGACACAGTGAACAGCACTGACAGCCTGTGGTATGTTGCTCAGGAAGTCCATTAACCAGTTGCACATGAGTGTTTTGATGAGCGTCTGTGGGATGATTATGTTGAACATCCAACATCTAACCTGTGAATACAAGTGTGTGATGTAGCGATTTTAGCTGCATGTTGAATTAAGGATGAGTTTACTCAACAAATAAGATTCTCCACCAGATCTATCAAGATCAAACATATATGAAATCAGTTATTTAAAACGTCAATTTCAATCAAGGAATTAGTTTAGCTCAAAGGAAAATATGTATCATAATCGTCATTACACATACATATTTTACAATTCTGATTAGCAGTATAGTGATAAAAATCCTATATGTATTCGTCCAGCAAATGCATCAATGATTTTATGCACTAACGTTATCTCATTACTATAAGTAACGTGACTTTAACAAACAGAATTAAGAGCAGAGGTAGCATAGATCGAAACACAGTTTAAGTGACCAAGTTTGTAAGCCTGAACACAGAGAACTCATCACAAATGCCTTTATGGGTTTTTATTAAACTCTACTCTACATGGTAAACATAATGACGACAAACAAATACATGAAACACAAACGCGCTACGAAACGCAGAGAGAGAGAGAGAGAGAGAGAGATGGCCGCGAGGCAGGTAAAACATGTCTGAAAACCAATAGAATCATCTTTAACAAAGAGGCACGCTCTTAACGCAGCTACTCTGTATTTAGAAACTGATACTTGCAATCTCGATGTTGGACCAATATCCGTATGCGCGTGGATGGAAATCTTAAATGGTTTCAGAATGCAGTCCTGTTGAAACGCTGAGTTTAGGTCCTGAGTCCGGAGTTCCATGGCTTAATAGGGGACACCAGAGGGGGGGCCCCAAGCGGGGGTGTCCGTTAGATTGTCCTCTTTCTTTTCCCTTCCAATTCCTAAATCAAAAGACGCTCCGAAGTGGATCGGTGATGGTGTTTTAAATGCATACCTGCCCTGCCCCCAGATGGTCTGTGGGCTAATGCCATGAAGGAGATCCGTGGGCCAAAGAGAGGTCCTTTCTCATGGCGCCTCATTTGTATGGCTCCGACAGTATGGTCAGTTAGCATTTAATACCTAAACTTAGTTATGGACAAAGTATGATGCATGCTATGTTTTTATAACACAGCTCATCACATAGGGAATTCAGAGATGTGTAGTTACATATGAAACATGCAAGTCTTTGAGCTGTGAATCCTCCCAATGTATGAATACATCAAATGAACCCTAAATCAAAACTTGCATATCTAACAGTTACAGAGTATTTATAATGGCACGAGCGCCAACATATAACCAGACATTAAGATACATTTTTATGAAAGGACAGTTTAAGCACATAAGTTCCTATTTGTCAGAGAAGTTTCTCTGGTTAGCTCAGATGTTAAGTAAGAGGTGAGACAGAGACTTAAAAGCAGTGCTTTGAAGCTACGGAGTCGTAAATGTCCTACAGAGAAACCAAATGGTTATCACACTATCGGTGCAAGTTCCAAACGCAAACCCAGACTCATGGAGCCATACTTGCTTTGATCTTTAGATGATGGTATCTAGAAACCGGGACAAAAGGGAGTCAGGGGTTCAATGGCTTTTTTCACACTGATCCAGTCACTACAGTGAAGTCCAGGTTGTCGTGAATAAGACTGTGGAGTGAATAAGACTCCACAGCCTCAGGAATGTATTATGAGCAGGGTGTGCTGTATATATTTTTTGGGACAGGGGTGAAGCTGGGTTTGAATTTCAACTTAAATTTATATAATCTAAGCAAATATGGCTTTAATAATGCAGGAAGTTTCTTCATTGTTGTAGCCTATTCGCATTATCTCTGATCAAATAATGAAATAAAGCCACTGCCGCAAACCAAATTGTACATCGTTTATTCTTGAATTTAATTCCGCAGTGAGCGCTGCACCTTCTCCCTCTGATCATGTCTACAAAATAAGTTTTCCTTTAAATCTTTCACTCAGCCCTGTTGAACATGTCATTGTTTCTCACAGTCAGTGTGGTTTGTCTCAGGCTGCACATTCGGTGTGATCTTGCCACACGGGAATTTACCAAAGTGAGCCAAAGAGCTTATTTACTGAGTAACATTCAAAGGCCACCAGTTTTTCAAGGATTACAGAATAAAAATACTTAAAAATGGCCCATCCTGCATTAAGAGTAGACTCTGAACTTCAGCTCGCGCATGCAGAATCTACCCACCCCACAGTGTGCGATACCAATGCGATAGCATTGCATAAGTCTAACTTCGTAAAGATGGTAAAGAGACCGAATGCGGTTAACATCAACGGCAAGGGATGGCTATTCTTGACCGTGATGTCGTTCAGCCCCCGGTAAGCAATGCAGGGGCGAAGGGAACCATCCATCTTCTCCATCTTCTCCACGAAGAAAAACCCTGCCCCAGCCGGAGAGGAGGAGGGACGGATAAAGCCGGATAACAAAGAATCGGCCACATACCTTTCCATGGCCTCCATCTCAGGACCAGAAAGAGGGTAAAGGCACCCCTTACGTGGAGAAGTGCCGGGTAAAAGGTCGATCGCACAGTTGTACAGGCGGTGCGGAGGTAGAGATGTCGCTCGAGACTTACTAAAAACCGCTCTTAGATCATGATAGAGTTAGGTACCCCCGTAAGGTCTACAGGCTCCTCCTGAAACAGAAGGGAAGAGATCAAAGGAGGGAGAGCAGTATTTAGACAATTAGAGGCACAAAAAACACTCCATTCACAAACAACATTCTTTCTCCAGTCAATATGGGAGTTATGCTTAGAAAGCCAGGCGTGACCCAACATAATAGGACCAGAGGGAGACTGAATGAGGAGAAACTGACGCATCTCCGTGTGATTACCGGAAGTGGCGAGCAAAACAGGTTCAGTGGTGGAAGAAATGTTGGTGAGAGGCGTGCCGCAGAGTGTCTCAGCCGCGATGGACTGAGAGAGAGGAATTACGGGAATCCTCCACCTCTTGGCCAGCTCAATGTCAATAAAATCACCCTCCGCTGCAGAGTCAATGAGGGCAACCACCGAGTGGCTCACTCCCCTCCACTGAATGACTGCAGGAAGAACAGTTCGGCTGCGAGAGAGAGAACTGGTAAGGCAAACGCTTACCCTACAGGAAGACAAGCTGCCAGGACGATCCAAAATACGTGGACATCCCGTCACTAAATGTTCAGGGTCACCACAATAGAGGCACAAGTTGTTTGCCCGGCGTCGACGACGTTCAGAGTTGGAGACCCGGGCACGGCATATCTGCATAGGCTCCTCCAAAGGGGCGGAGCAACAGAAGACGGTTGGACTACATCACAGACTGCGCCAGAGGACTCCCACTCCAAAAATCCCCTCCCGTGTCGCTGAGAACGGAGTCCCAGACGAAAGTCGACCTGGAGGGCGAGCTGTACTAGCCCGTCAAGCGTCAGAGGAAGCTCCAGCGAATAGATCTCGTCCAGAACACGATCCGCTAATCCATGTAAGAACCGATCTCATACAGCCTTGTTGTTCCAACCGCAAGACGAAGCCAGAGTGCGAAACTCAATTGAGTACTCAGAGACTGTCCTGCGACCTTGTTGTAAGAGGGACAACGACCGAGCTGCCTCGCTGTTAACTCAACTCAACTCAACTTTATTTATATAGCGCTTTTTACAATTTTCATTGTTACAAAGCAGCTGTACATGAGACACATTGAATACAAGTAAAAAAACTAAAGGCATATACCTTTAAAAACAAGACAAAGGTGAAAACAACAAAGACAGACATACAAATGCTCCACACACACAATATGCAAACATACATACACACACACACATTGACATAGACGCACACACACACACAGTGAAAGCACACATTGGCGATAAAGGAGAAAGAACCACAGGTCAAATATTAAACAGACTATAAATTCTTATATGCAATATTAATTATGTCTAATTTCTGAATTCTAAAGCAGCCCCCCCGGCCAGGCAGATAGTGCAAAACAATATGCAAACGGTGGTGAGGAACCCAAAACTCCCATCGAGAAAAAAAACCTCAGGAGAACCCAGGCCCAACCAGGGGATTCCAGTTCCCCTCTGGCAAAAGCTGCTGCCTCTGCACAAGCTCAACAGTGCTTGCACAACAAGGCTAAATAAAAATAAAAAATAAACTTAATAAGGTAAATGATAGATTTAAGATTATCATTCACAATCTAATAACATTTGAAATGTTGTAGGAAAATCAAAGTTGTGGCGTCCTTTATCCAGCTCTATCCTCTTAGCTCTTGTCAGGTCACCGCTTCCCATTCTCAGCTCTGCCATCGGGTCTGGGCATGAACTGCATCCTGCGGTAACCTTGGAACAAAGAGACAAGACTGGCTGAGAGTAGAGTACTGTTCTGCACTCTTTGATGCAACAAGTACATCATTTGTTATTGGATGTGTTTCTGGTTCCGGTTGATCTAAATAATGCAGCCTAAATCCTCTGAGGATTAATATTATGGAGGAGTATTGTATGCAAGATTAAAAAGATGAGTCTTTAGTCTAGATTTAAACTGACAGAGTGTGTCTGCCTCCCGGACCGTGCAGGGAAGAATATTCCAAAGTTTAGGCGCTAGATACGAAAAGGATCTACCACCTGCACTTGATTTTGAAATTCTAGGTATTACCAACTGACAGGACGCCTGAGAGCGTAATGTACATTGAGGTCTGTAATACAATAGAAGTTCATTCAAATACTGCGGCGCTAGACCATGTAGGGCTTTATAGGTAATAAGCAAGATCTTAAAGTTAATGCGATGCTTTATAGGTAACCAGTGCAAGGTTGACAGAACCGGGGTTATATGCTCATACTTTTTTGTACGTGTAAGAACTCGAGCTGCCGCGTTTTGAACAAGTTGCAGTTTTTGTAATAGGCCTGCAGGGCATCCACCTAGAAGTGCATTACAATAATCTAGTCTTGATGTCATGAATGCATGAATTAATTTCTCTGCATCTGACAGTGACAGCATATGACGTAGTTTAGATATATTGTTAAGATGGAAAAATGCAATTTTACAGGTGTTGGCGACATGGCTTTCAAATGACAGAGTACTATCAAATACAACGCCAAGATTCTTAGCTGATGACGAGGATTTTATGGAGCATCCATCAATCGTTAAGCGGTATTCTTGGTTGTTACGTATAGCGGTTTTCGGTCCAGTAAGTAACACTTCTGTTTTGTCCGAGTTTAGTAGTAAAAAATTGTTACTCATCCACATTTTTAAGTCAACTATGCAATCCTTTATTTGATGAAACTGCTGGGTTTCATGAGGCTTCGAGGAAATATAAAGTTGAGTATGGAGGTCAAGTGTAGACCGGTCAAACACCTTCCTTAGCTCCTGGGAGAACAGCTAAAAAAAAGCGCAGCAGGCATGATTATTGTCCCAGAGCACCGTACCCCATTCCCTGGCGACACCCTTCAGCTGCATGACCACAAGCGCTTACCTTCGACTGCTCGGTGGAAAAGCAGGAGGGCTGTAGAGAGTAGGTCAACATGTCATATGGGTGAGTAAATAGTTTATATTCGTATAATTTTTATTTATGTGTGAAGTTATTCTATTCCTAATGCATGTATGAAGATAAAAATATTGTGTTGATTTTTTCGCAACTTGTTTTTCAGAGAATGTGTGGTTATGTGAGAAAGTGAGTGCGAACAAGATTAGGTCTACATTTTTATCAACCGTAACATGTCTTAAACACCAACACCAAACTTAGGTATGACGAGCAATGTGAGTCATCAAAGTTTCTTTGAAACCAAACACACATACATAGACATGAATGCACAAGAAGGCTGTGCGATTATAGGTTTCACATTTTTCAACAAAAAAGAGATGCCATGTAACATGTTGAAGCACAAAAATCCACATCTAGCCTGCAAGCAACCCTGGGCTGTCACTTTACGGGGCCACTTAGTGCTAGCCCAAGGTTAGAATTTGCTCACTGGCCAAACGTTGGCCCCTTAGTGCTGGTCTTGCACGGCAGTTCTCTATTAGCCTCCACTGTTGATTTGTTGAAATGTTGATCACTTTTAAACTCGCTATTAATGTAGAAAAGTGTTAAAATTATATCAAACAAACATATTGCGATCAGTGTTTGATTTAGTTGGAATCTTGACTCTAAAATTTTAATTTTAAGATTTCCTAAGCTGACCATGTGAGTTACAATATTAATAATGTGTGAATATTGTGTTAAAGCACGGTTTAAAGTTATTAAAGCAGTTCTATCAGAAAGACTCAGGAAACATAGAACGATAGATGATATTTATTAAACATAATATTATAGTTCTTTGGGCATAGGCCCCGTCCAATGAATGAATCATGGAATATGGTTCCGATGTTCCTGCCTGAAGATAAGGCAGGGGCGGAGCCTACCCCCGGACTGAGGACGGGACCCTGACCTGGTGGTGGTGGTGGGGAGGATGGAGGTTTCACACACGCGATAGTTTCTGCGAACGAAAGAGAGGGTAAGTACCATCCTTATATACTACGTGCTGAGGGATGATAGGCTAACCGGTAATTAATTATGATGCGAGGAGTCTTCCTGATAGAACTTGCGCGAGAGCTTTCATTTCTATGGACAACTAACAATCAATGATTTTCACAAAGCTGTTACATTTTTGAATAGAGCATCGTATTAATCTATGGTGACAATGAAAGCTTCATGCTAAAATACATGATGGGTAACATCATCGTTCAAAACTCATTTATGATTCCCAGCATGCATTACAGTTTATCTCAACTTTTTTCAACAGTAATTAGGGGTAAAAAAATGATATTGACAAATGAGTATTGAATTAGAACCTTGGGAAGCTTTAATGAAATTCTAACAAAATTATTTGTTTTTTCATTTGTTTAAATACAAAAGCTATAGTTGGGTTAAATAGTAAATAGAATTTTCCAAATGTTACATTTGTTTCAGTGTACAATGTCTTGAATCTTTTTTGTTAACTTTAAGTTTGATCAAACAAGCAAAAACATACTTCTGTTCAATATTAATGACATACTGCATTTGATTTACAACACATACACACAGCGCAATTTAAATAGTGTTTTCGTAAAAGGTAGATATTGACATGTTATATGTATATTATTAAACTGACCAAAATTATAAATGCAACACTCTTGTTTTTGCCCCTATTTTTCATGAGCTGAACTCAAAGATCTAAAACTTTTTCTGTGTACACAAAAGGCCTATTTCTATCAAATATTGTTCATATTTATTGTTCTATACATTAGATTGATGAAATAGGCCCATTGTGCTTAAAAACGGTGTTTGAAAAGCTGTTTAGGCAATTGAAACCCCTCTGTTCAGCACGTCTCTCTAACAGTTAAAACTGTAATCCTAATATTTTTATTACTACATTGCACTCTGGTGAATGAAAGTCCCAATACTCCAAGTTTGAGTTACACCTGTTATAAATGTTTTTGTAAGTGAATTTGTTCAGTACTTCAAAACAAGCAATGTAACATGACAATAGTAAGCAGGTGCCCATTAACTACAGACACATTCACAAAGATACGTGATAAAAGAGTTGCTTTTGTGTTCTATTCTACGAATGTGTCATGTTAGTGTTTCATTTTTATATAATATTAAACTGTAAATTGCTAAAAAAGTTGTATTCTTATAAGATGTTAGAAATGAATAAGTGGATTATTGGAGGTAGGTGGGTGGATGGGTGCACCTCTGGGGCTGTTGCCCAGAGGCACCATGAGGCCTTAATACACGTGTGCAACTGCACGTCATATAAATCGTATAAAGTGATTTTAGTTTTTCCACATCAAAATCCTATGGCTGTTAACAGCCAAGATGTTTTTGTTGGAAGGTATTGATCGATTAAGTATTTTTTCTCACAAATGTTCTTGTATCTGCATCCTCTTTCTTACTCATATAGGCCAAGGACTTCAATGAGTCATAACTTCGATATTATTGCAGTGAAATTCTTAAGACGAAGCTCTATTGTGTTACATACCTGTTGAGTGCTGGTATTATCAGGACAAAATCATTATGAACGTGTCATGTCACATGACTCATGTGTAACAAAACGAGTATTTAATAGGCTCTCTTTTCAACAGAAATTAGTCATGCAAAAATGCAATAGGAAATCATTCCTTAGAAACATTGAAGATAAGAAGAAAAAAATGTGTGTGTGGGCTTTACATTCTTCATTCAATCATTTAACATTTCATTAGCTCAGTATTATATCAAAATAATAGATAATAGATAGATTATAATATAAATAAAAATTGAGTGCCATTTCTGCCAATGTTCGGATTCTAAATTAAATAATACAGATTTGAATTTGTTTGGATGCTTTTAGAAACAATTTTAAATTGTCCAGCTTATTTGACCATTTCAGCTGTGACCTGAATTTAAGTGACCTGAACAACGGTGATCTGTCGGTATTTAATAGAATCCATGATTCCATGTATCTGAGCAAGATGTCCAGTGAAAAAGTTGACTGATAACAATAAAGATCTAATATAGAATTAGCATCAAAGTTGGATATCATTCATCCTTTTCCACTATGATTTCACAATTTTTCACTGATTTAAAAACATCACCATATATAGTCAGTATTAAATATATCGAGGCTGGGTTATCACACGCTGGGTCATATATTCTTTGGATTTACCCATTGTGGCAAATCTTTTCTTGTTTTGCCTTATATTTTAAATCTGTTTCTACGCAGCCAGGTGTGCAAAGTAAAATATTAAAACGAATGGAAATATTCTTCGGAGATATTTTACTCATTAGCATTTCCTCTGGGGAAGTCAGTATTTGAGAAAGTCATTCATTTCATAATATACGTTTTTTTATCTCCACTTTTGTGTTTTACATTAGTTAGGTAATGTTTCAATTTTATATTTTAATTCTGAAAATGTTTTGAAAAAAAGGTGGAGGATGAATTATGCAGATTTATTTTAGCAGTGTTCTTTGTGGGTTCCAAAACCCAGAACGTTTTTACAAGCAACTTATAATTGTATAAGACAGTTTGGGTGATGAAGAGCAAAAGTTACAGTTACAAACTATGATGAAATAAGACAATCCACACACCACTTACTCACTGCCGTTGAAAAAAACATGCATACCACAATACAAGTGAAAGGATTGGCATACAAATAAAGCACTTACGGCTTATGAATATCTTCGAGATTCTGTGAAAGATAAAATTACTAAGAAATCTCTATTGCGCAATAAACTCTTCCTGGAGGCTTTCTTTAAAAGCGAGAGTGCAGGCCATTGCTAAATTCACACACTGATAACAGTGGATGAGTGAGCTACTGGTTACGAAAGACTCTAGCATTACCCTGAATAACATTTATTCATTATGAATACGTTCTCTGTAGCAGCCCTGACTTTCCTGATCTGCATGACACTGCTGTCCAAAACACAAGGTAAGCAGACCAATGTTTATTACTGTTAATGTGTAGATTTTAATATGTTTGGCCGTCTGTTAATGGGGATTTCACAAACATTTCATGTGCAATAATATTTTCCTCTTTCTTATCACTGCACCTTCAGGTAGACCACTTCGATGCCAGTGTATTAAATATTCAGAAAAACCCATTTCTATCAAAAGAGTAGATTCAATACAGACATTTCCTGCTGGTCCGCATTGCAAAAATAAGGAGATAATGTGAGTATAAAACTAACCCAAGCTGTTAAATATGCTTATTTCTGAAGCTTTTATAGCTCTGCATCTTGGACATTCTTTAAGTTAGCTTGTAATGTCAGTCGGTTATTTTGAAATGCACATTTGTTTTCTACAGAGCCACAATGAAGCAAAAAGATAAAAGAACCTGTCTGAATCCCAGTGATGCTTGGGTGAAATCTCTCATTGAAGAGTAAGTTACTTCAATTTAAACTCAACTAATATGACAATTTTTTTATCCATTAAAATTATTTAAAATCATTTTAACTTAAACTCACTTTATTTTTCTAAATGTTTGCAGATGGAACAAGATATCAAACAGTATCAAAAGGCAATAAGAATTGAAAAACATCTAAAGAACACAAAAAGGACTCTGACTAGAAGTCCAGCTGATGTTTGTTTTGAGGAATTTATTACTTTTATTTGACACCATAACGGTACAAATGTTTAGGGTCACTTATTCATTTCTCTCATTCATCAAAATATCTTGGTTTTGTATTTAAACAAATGTATATATTGGCAGAATTCTATTTGTCTCTACATGACTAATTTCAAACCTTCAGAATAAAATGTGATTTTCATGAATGAATGAGGCATCTATATAGCGCTTTATTGTGTATTGCTGTTTACTTAAAGTGCTTTACAATCATATGAGGGGGTCTCTCCTCAACCAACCACCACCAGTGTGCAGCATCCACTTGGAAGATGCGACAGCAGCCACAGAACAACTGCGCCAGTGTTCACTCTTTATGAGATGTGCCACGGGATCTTTAATGACCACAGGGAGTCAGGACCTCAGTTAAACGTCTCATCCGAAGGACGGTGCTTTTACAGTATAGTGCCACCATCACTATACTGGGGGATTAAGACAAATACAGACCACAGGGTGAGCACCCCCTGCTATTTTACTGTGAATCTATCTTATATGGAATTCTAAGAGAGCAGTTTACCTTTCTATTATTTTTGTATTTAATTTTATACATAATACATTTTTATTCACAACTAAATACATTAATACATTTAAAGTATGTTTTACTTGTCATATTTTGTTAATTGTATCTCTGTGTAAAATTGCGCAATATATATTGCTGTAAGTATGAATCTGTTTAAATAATAAATAAAAAAAACTACAATACAAGTAGTTCCAAAGCTGTTTTCTAGTGAACAGTGCCTTAAAACATCATTACTCAAAACAATTAGACAGCCATTCTTATCACTGATGGGGATACAAGTGTAATGTTTGTGTCACAGTATGAGACTTAAAGGGATATTTCACCCAAAAATGAAAATTATATCATCATTTACTCACCTTCGAGTTCCTCCAAATCTGTATACATTTCTTCGTTCTTATGAACACAGAGAAAGATATTTGGAAGAATCGTGCAGCGTACAGTTGAGTTTTTAATGACTTAAATGGTCTGCCCATGGTTTATTACAGGTTAATCTTAAACTGCCGCCTTGCAACTTTTGTTTCGTAGAGCAGATTGTATTTTAACTATAGTCATAAATATAACATTTATTTATGTGTTAGTTTTGGATGCTTTATAATGGCATCTACAACTCAAGTCATAGGTATCGGGATGGGTAGATTCTGCATGCGCGAGATGAAGTTCAGAGTTTACTCCTAATGCAGGATGGGCCATTTTAAACTATTTTTATTCTGTATTCCTTGAAAAACTGGTGGCCTTTGAATGTTACTCAGTAAATAAGCTCTTTGACTCACTTTGGTAAATTCCGGTGTGTGGCAAGATCACAGCAAGTGCGCAGCCCGAGACAGACCACACTGACTGTGAGAAACAATGACATGTTCAACAGGGCTGAGTGAAAGATTCAAATGAAAACTTATTTTGTAGACATGGTCAGAGGGAGAAGGTGCAGCGCTGACTGTGGAATTAAATTCTAGAATAAAGACTGATGTTTCGAATATTGATTCAATTTTGTTTGAGGCAGTGGCTTTATTTCATTATTTGATCAGAAATAATGCCAATAGGCTACAAATAATGAGGAACATTCCTGCATTATTAAAGCTATATTTGCTTCGATGAAATAAATTTAAGTTAAAATTCAAACCCTGCTTCACCCCTGTCCCAAAAAATATATACAGCACACCCTGCTCATAATATGTTCCTGCGGGTATGGAGTCTTTTCAAGTTTCTATCAATGAGTCATATATGTTAGTTTAAACATGACAAAAAAACCTGTAAAGCAATTTAAACTGAACCCATGTATGAATGGCACATACATTTATTTATAGTGTAGATTCGGTTCTGCTCTTCTATTGTCTTCTGAAGTAATAATTTTTTACAATGAAACGTTTTTTATGAGAGTTTTATGACATGTAGCACTCATTATGGCATTCCACATTCTTTTCTGTGGTATAGAAGGGCTGATGTATGACTGGCTTATGAGGCGTTCACATACTCTCTTAAATGACATGCTAAATAGTGAAACAGACAAACACACTTGATTATATAGTCTTGTGTTTTTCTAAACATTTAAATGTTATATTATTACAACACGCAGCACACCTAGCAGATGATTCTAGAGAAATCCTTAACATTTTTCTTGTAATTATTGTTGTCCTTTAAATGTTCCTCCTTCACTCTTAATGTTTTTGAAAACGGGTAAGGGCTCACCTCATAGCACTTCTTACACCCACATCAGACCAACAATAATCTTGCAGACGCTACTGCTCAAAGATGATGCAAATGCATTCACGACCACCTGGACTTCACACACTTGTATTCACAGGTTAGATGTTGGATGTTCAACACGATCATCCCACAGACGCTCATCAAAACACTCATGTGCAACTGGTTAATGGACTTCCTGAGCAACATAACACAGGCTGTCAGTGCTGTTCACTGTGTCCCTTCTTGCTGACTTATGGTCAGATTGCAAAACACCAAAGCAATAGCATCAGATGACACCAGAGTTATGCTGCTCATCAGCAAGAAATACGAGACAGAATACAGGGATGATGAGAACCAACCAACTGAGATACTGTCCTGTTATTCATTAAGAGAATGGAAACGAGCTTTTACTGAAAACAGTGAATTATTACTATTCATTGTTGTAAGTATTGTATTCTCAGATTGTGAATTCTAATTATTAATAAATCAATAAATAGACAGTTTAAAAAAACATAAAAAACAGATGACTAATACTTAACGGCACTTCCCATAAACAGGGCAGCTTTCTTATATAAAGGATCAGTGCAGTTTGATGCTTTACTCTGAAATTAATTTGACAGTTCTCTTTCAGAACATGGAGTTTGTGCCTTCATTGCCCTTAAATAAATTAATACAAAAAAATATCATAAATTGGGACAATAGTTTGTGAAATTAAAGTAACACTGACATAATCTGTAGCGAAAACATCTCATGCTTGCTTGAGTAGAGAGAAAAGCATGACTTAATATCAACCATGACTCATTGAGACGTTATTTTACAATGTCCTTACAGTGGTTTCGTAATACCTAGAAAATTAGGCAAGCAAACAAAAACTATATTTTACTAGATTTTATTTGGTGATATAATAAATTACATTAATTTGACTCACACAATATATTTGTTCTTAGGAACATCATGAAATACATTTTTCTAAGTATTACATTCAAACGATTTATTGAGTCTTGTTCATTAAAGCGACTGCATAGTATACTTGTGTTCAAGCATTCTCTGAATTTGCTTGTCCTGTGCAGGTCATGGGGGGGCTGGTTCTCAGGGTAGAGGCAGGGTACACCCTGAATACATGACTAGTCCATTGCAAGGCATTCAAAGATACACATATTCACACACCTGTGGAGGGCAATTTATTTATGCCAATTTACCTCATCCACACGTGTTTAGACTATGGGGGAAACCAGAGTACATGCCAGTGAGAACATGTCAACTCCACACAGAAAGGAAACAGTCTTTTGCAAGACTTGTGTTGATAAAAGGATGTAGAGTCAGAATTGTTGCTCTAGGCCAGGGCTACTCAAAGTCCGGACTCCGGTCCGGATCCGGACCCGCAGGGAATTAAATCCGGACCCGCTTGTTTGACTTGAGGCGCCGTAATAGAACGACACTTCACCGAGGTCCGTGCGCGGAACTGTCACCCGCAACCGCTGCTTCAAATAAATTATCCACCCGACCGCACGTATAATTTTCTCTGATATAGATATCCGCATCCGATCGTCACTTTAATTACTCTATTTCTTTGTTTTAAACATGATGTTATCATATTCAGTGACGTTAGAACTAATCTGCCAATCTCTGATGGTACAATAATACCATCGTAAAATGCTTTTAAAGGAACGTTAATTTATAAAACAAAAGTTTGTATTTGGCCAGATTAGTCTACATTTTCTTAATAAAATAAACACAGGCGTTACTACCTTCAGACTTGAATATCGCCGTTTCTGTCACAGCAACACACAAACACACACGAATGACTGGATAACAGTACATTTTCTGGCACTCTCTATGTCTGCAAATGCTTAAATCTAATCCTTCGATTTAACACACACATGATGCACCATATTCAAGGTCTTGTGGCTTTCATATACACACACAATGTCTCACCGTCGTTGCATATTACATACCCAGTGAACAACTTCGCTAAAACGCTCACACACGGTAATTTCTTTCTTTCCTTCCTTTTGTTTTTAATTATCTCACCCTCCCAGATCTGTTTCGCCTCCATTTCTGCCTCTCTTCCGCCAGCACGCGCATAAATGAGTGCAAATTAGTGCCTGCCTTATGAAAATGCATTTAAAACACGTATTTTTAGAGAAATTTAATTAATATTTAAATATGATCTCATCCACCCGCGACAGAATGTATTTTTTTATCACCTGACCCACCCGACCCGCGGATCATCCGCAGCGCCCGCGGATGTAACCGCCATCCGCGCATCACTAGTGCGCGGTTCTATAGGTGAGAATGTCCGTTACTAAAAAAAAAGTTAACGAAGAAAACAGAGCTTTTAAAGATGACTGGACAGAGAGGTACGGATTCATGTGACCCCAATCCAGCACAAAGCCGTTCTGTTTAATTTGTAACGAGACAGTTGGAATTATAAAAAGTGGAAATGTCAAACGGCACCATGAAACAAAACACAGATATTTTTAACAGCAGTATCCACACAACACAGAGGCGAGTACAACGAAACTACGACAGCTCTGAATTTTGCACTATAGCCTACTTTTGACTGCTCTGTACTTTGCACCAATTTATTGTTGGCCTATAGCCTACCTCTTGGTATGTTTTATCACTTTTTGATTTGTTGTAAATGTATTTTAAATGCAAAATACTCTCTTTTTTCAAAAAAGTAATGTTAATTCATTATAAAAAGTTATAAGGATGTGTATTAAAAAACTAATTTTGAAACAACCAATTGACCGGACCTTTGACATTATCGTGAATTTAGATTTGGACCTTTGAAAGTAGACTTTGAGAAGCCCTGCTCTAGGCAAATGTGCAGTAAAATAAAGAAAGCCAGCACTTCTACAGAACTCGCGCTGTGTTGTTTCGGATATAGGCCATTATTTTCAATAAACCATCTGTTGAGCTGCTAGAATCATTCAATGATTCACATGATTGTTCACTTTGTATCATTACTAAGTGCCGTCTCTTTCTCCAGCGCTGCAGCCTTTCGGCCCAGGTTACAACAGCCACTGCATGTGTGTAAAACTCGAGTCGAGGGTAATCCCACCTGATAACTTGCAAAGTGTGGAGATCTTGCCCAGAGGTCCTCACTGTAAGACTACAGAGGTCATGTAAGTACTCATTAAATCTTCCTGAAATGTTCCTCACAAAAATTAGTATTTCAAATAGGAATGCCTTTATTTTTCACAAAGTCAAACAATAACTGTCCTCAAAAAACCTTTCCTCAGAATTTATCTGTTCTTTATTATAGCTGAGGAGGACAATTATTCATATGACATTGACAGAACATTGATATATTATGCTGTATATAAATTCCTCCGTCTGCATTAATTTGTCTTTACAGTAGAGTGTGAGCAAGACGCAGCATCAAGCTTTTAGTTTTATGAATAAATGTTGTACCAGCTTTAAAAATACTGTATGTTGCATGTTTCCTTATTCAGTGCCGGTGTTTTAAGTGGAGATAAGATCTGCCTTAACCCCAGGACACCATGGGTTAAAAAAACTCATTAACTTTATTGAGAAAAAAGAAAGAAGCAACAAGAAAGAGTAAAAGACACTAAGCCACTTTGATTGCCTCTATTCACAAGACACCTTCGCCATGTATTCTGTGGGATTCATCCAAGGTTAATCTCTATAATTTTGCAAATGTGTCTTTGCATCAATCTTTTGTCATAAGGCTACTTCTGTTGTAATAGTTGTATAATGTATGGATGATTTTGGTGTGTCTTTAATAAATACTATGGTTGAAAACAGCAAACATTACATATTTTCTTATAGGGAAAGAGGTTTGTAACACAGCTCTAATTTGAGTTTATTCAGATTTCACTATAACTTAGTTTTACACATCCGTTTTGCAAATTTGCAGTTCTACTGATGTCTTACAGATCAACTAAAGTGAACTCTGATCACAATAATGGTGACATCAAATGAATCTTGTGTTCATTGTCAAAAAGGGGTTTTGTAGACGTTTGTTATTTGGTCAATAAAAGCAATTGATGTGATCTCCTGGTTCTGAAAATGTTTAGGTCAATTCAAGCTTCTCTGAATATGTCATATTTATTGTTCAATCATTCAATATTTATCATTCATAATAAGCAGATGAACTGGTTTCGTTTATATAAACTAATATTACTCCATTTTTATTAGTAATTAATATTGAGAAATATTAGGTAGGCTTTATCTAATTTCTTTTAATGTGTCATGACCCATATCTGATAAATTTAGTTACTCTTTAATTAAAAAATAGAATAAAATCTAATCAATCAAATTGAGCGGAAATCCTTGCCTCAATTTTATTGAGTAGATTCAGGAAGTTTGCATATAGTTTACTTTGCTACAGAGTATATGTAAGTCAAATGTAACTGATTTGCATGGCTAATATTTACTAACCCTCAAGAATCATTTTTTTCAGTGTATACACCATAAAAAATAAGGTTACAGTATTACACAAAATATTTGTAAGTACTTTAAAATATATTTTAACACAATATTCAAAGTAATCAAGTAAAATTACCTAAATTATTTAAGTACGAGAACATGTATTAAGAATCCTACAATAACAGAAAACAAGCTCATATTTACTTTTAAGCAATAGAACAGTAGTATTTGTACATGTCATGTGTTTATGAACATTTAAAAATACATTCCTTTATGTAATATGCTGGATTTATATCATTTTTTTCATATGTCTTGTCATGCTGCCAGTCATTCACATTGCTGTTGGATGACTTTGTCACTTCTAAGGTTTGAGATAAAAATGTAACAGACACTGGACTAGAACGGCCACATTAATTGAAATGGTCTCTTATTATTTTCTGCAATTACATGTATAACATAACATTTGTAAATGTTTCATAATGTAATTATCGCCACCAACTGGACATTTTATATACTGTACTTTCTCTTAAGTAAATCAAAGCATTTCCATCCTTACTTTGGTTATCCCACCATATGAACTTTGAGGTTTATGCATCCACTTAAATATAAACACCTTAATACGAACAACACATTATAGCAAAAAGGCACGATTCTGAGAAAAGCTTCAGACAATTTGTGGAAGACACTGCCTTTCAAGACTTTTAAGCATTTTAAGTTTCAACTTAAATAGAAAAACTAAAATAGTTCTATACTACTTATGTGGCCGTGTTGAATGATTTAGAAAGAGTGTGGTCAATTTACATCAATACACACATAAATCCATAAAACCCCAGGACTGTGTGAAATAAAACATTTAACAATCCACATTCGAAACAACCCTTTATTCTAAAAATGTGGCAATATAGCCACTGGATATGAAACTAGAACAGTTTTAAAATACACATATTACAGAATTAAGTCCAGATAATAATTTAGATTTTTCATTGCTTTTAATTTACATTGACTGGACTTAAATAAAAAATTGCTTTTACTAAATCAAGCTGAGCTAAAATTAGTCGCTAACAAGCATTAATTTCTCTGTATTTGTAAAATACACAGGAACTGCTTGTAAAGTGCTTGTAACATGTTTTAGGCACACAACAGTATATTTTGAAATCGTTTAAGAAAGCTAAAAACAAAATTATATTTTGCTACTTTTTTATTTTGGGGTAATTATGGGATCTACAATGATCATCACATAACACATTTATGGCATATGGCAATTACAAGTTCCACTCCGTTTTAGAATGGCATGACCAAAATGCATAACACATTTTTAATACAACCCTTCAAGCTTCCAGCATTAGACACTAAATTTGACTCATGATATCATTACTGTCAGTGTTTACAGGTCTTCAAGCATTACCTAAAACCATCTTTCATTGAGTAACTGAAACAGCTAAAGACACGGAGGTAGATAAGAAATTTACTGCTCAAATTGTGACAAATCACAGCAACTTCATTAGCTCATCGTGATAACTTTGGACAGTGCTTTCTCTTATGGGTCAGAGCATTACTTAACTGGCTAAAACCCTTTCCACACAAGGGGCAGCAGTACGGCTTCTCTCCAGTATGCATCCTCACGTGTTTTTTCAAGGTACATGAACGTGGAAAGCCCTTTCCACAATACAAACACTTAAAAGGTTTTTCTTCAGTATGACTATATTCATGCTCTTTCAACTGAATGGCTCTTGCAAAGGCTTTGCCACATTTAAAGCACACATTAGGTCTCTCACCAGTATGTACTTTCTGATGCTCTTTTAAATTGTAGTGCAATAAAAAAGTTTTGTCACAAAAAGTGCACACAAACGGCTTCTCATTTGCATGGATTTTCAGGTGTTTCTTTAGCTGACTCTCCTCGATGAAACTTTTGTCACAATGAGAACAGCGATGCAATTTCTCACCCGAATGCATTTTCAAATGACTTACTAGGTTGGGTTGATACTTGAAATCTTTACCGCACTCACAACATGTGAAAGGTCTCTCTCCAGAATGAATTCGCGTGTGAACGCTTAAGTTTCCTTTATGTATGAAACCCTTTCCACATTGAAGACATTTAAAAGGTCTCTCTAGAGTGTGAATTTTCATGTGATGTATAATGCTACTTTTATGCGTGAAACATTTTTCACATTCAGGGCACTTGAAGGGCTTCTCTCCGGTGTGGATTCTTAAATGGTCAGTTAGGTTATCTTTATGTATGTAAGTCTTTCCACATTGGTGGCATACATATGGCCTCTCTCCAGAATGAACCCTCATGTGGTTTTTAAGGCTTGCTTTGTGAACGAAACTCTTTTCACATTTATCACACGTGAAAGACTTCTCTTCAGCGTGAATTTTGAAGTGATCTTCTTTTGTGAAACTCTTTTGACATATAAAGCTTTTGTCTCCTGTCTTTTCTAGATAGGAGTTAATCTCAGTCTCTGAGCAACTTAAAGAATCTTCTTCAGACTTCACAACAGTTTCTTCAGTTTTGATTTGATAAGGTTCCTGGTATAGATATTTCTCCTCCACCTTCAGTTCATGACATTCCTCTTGTACTTCCACCAGATCTAAAATGTGTGTAAAGTAAAGTTGTGTGACAATTCTAGTCATATCATCTGACACATACATTTTTTACATAAACATAACAAAATATACAGTTCTACGTTTCATTATATTAACCACGTTTTCACTGGTCTTGTTTTCAAAACCGCAACGTTAGATGAGTGATGTTTCTTAGCGGTTATAAAAGTAAAACGAAGACATGTGTAACGTTACCAACCTTTTTGTCCTTTGGTTTTCACTTCACATGATTTTGGAGCATTCGTGTCTTCGCTCTCTTCTTTAATACAATCCATCGTTGTGTCTCGCAATTTACTTGTTCTGTTAAAGATGACAGGAATATTTCCGCATTATAAACACGGATTGTTGATATTTGTCCTGCGTTCAGCTGTCCGTGCACAAACAATCACGTACAAGAAACAAAAAGACACTTAGGAAAACCACCAACAAAAACAATATCTTATCTATATTTAACGCTTTAGTGTAACAGTTTGCTAGTTATGGTTCACAACAAAATTCTATATAACTGCAATATCTCTATGAATAGCGACATGTACGAGTCATTTTCGGCAATCCTCTTCTTTCGTTTTCCTATCGGTAGGCAATAATCCTGAATAGTGTACTTTCGCCCCCTACTGGACTGGATTGTAAGCGCTGGTTAAAACTGTGACCTTACTATTGAATGATGTTAATGGATAATTATAGATTAACAAAGTTCGGGAGAAGCCAGGGCAGATAATTAAGACCGGCTGGTTCGCAATCAGCAATCATAGACTCTACCCCATCAGCTCAAGCGAACCAGCACATAAGTAGACAAAGATTCTTACCGGAAGCCATCTCTAAAGGATTACACATCCCACCACCTCCCCGGCTCCTCCACCTGAGCTATTGTCGATAGCAGAACTCTGGGGGGTGAGTTCTGGGTTCGGCCGTTTCCGAGCTCGGCGCACTCGCCCCTATTGGGGGGCGGGAGCGTTCCGGGATCGGATGGAATCGGCGAGCTCGGAACCTGCTCCCCGGACAGCACGCCAAACACGCATACTTTTACTACCCCTGCTATCTTCATTATCTGCTCAGGTGAACTCGTGAAACTGTGAGCTTAGAGGTTAAGATGTAGCTGATTTGTCATTTGAAGTCACCATTTTGTTGATCAGTGGTTGCCTCAGATGGGCTCTTGACTCTACTATGTACTTCTTTTCCTGCTCCAGTTGCTGTAGCTGAGTATTTACGGTATATAACTCATTTGTTGTGATGTGTAATGGTAGGAAAAAAATTGTATAATCATGGGTTAATGTTATTAGAGTCCAATGGCACAACCACATGTTTTTTTGTCATTGGTGTTTAATAATTGCAAAATACTTATATTACACACGTAAAATTGTGAAATTTGAAATTAAAGTGTCGACACAAAAGATTCATTCAATCTAAAAGCAAATGCTCACCCAGATCTGCCTTAAACACCTTGTGTAATCATAAATCCACGAAAGTTCATGTTATGAGTTGACTAATTCCACCTGCATGTAAACGCAAGAAAGGAATGGTGTATCTGTCAGTACAAGTGCTTCAGAACCTGATGTTCCAAATATGGTAAGAGGTGTCACATTTCCGTCACTTGCTTGCAGTATTCAACCAATCACTACGCACTTCTTGACTGGATCCGTCTGCAAACCAGCAAATCTTCGTTAAAGTGTATCCATTTCACTGCTTTAGTACAGATCCAGACTTATCCCGGTTTCAGTGGGGGGGAACGACAGTCGTTAAGCAGATGCGGGCCATATCTGTGCAACCAAACACGCAACGTTTACTGAAGTGAAGTAGATCCGAGGCAGACCGCAACAGTAACGTTATTCCTCATGTTCATAGACATCAGTAAGGTAAGTCACACAGCGTGTTGTCAAACTGTTCTATTAATTAATTAATTGTTGATTTATTACGTTGTATCAAGTGGGGAGTTTTGCACACTAAAACCTTGCAATAGTGAGGGAACATGACAATTACAGCACAATGCTTTCATTTGTTGACTATCACCGTTGTTGAGTTAAATATGCTTGTTCTTCATTTCTGTGTTTCTTAACAATTTCTTTAAAACTGTTTAGTGTGTACTGATTTAAGAAATCATTCCAAGCATCTTATCTGCCTAACAATTCTCAGCCTCAAACTGTAAAATGTTGAATAATAAGTTATGTGGGTTCAAACAAGCTCTTTTTACTCATTTAAGAAAGCATGAAATGTGGGATGTCCCTTTTAGAATGGCAGGTATTGCACAAATGTGTACTCATTTATATTCAACAAAACCAGGACACTGAGTAGATATTAGTTCAGCTTCTTTAGACCTTTTTGAGGATGTAGTTACTACAGCTGATGGCAGTTCTGCAGCTGCGGAGCCTTCATTTGAGGGTCCTACTCAGTCTGAGACTTCAGACATGTTGGATATAGTTGCTGATGTACCTTCACTGCAAGGAAGCTTGGTCTAGCACTTCAAGGGCCCCCTGCAGGCTGTCAGCTCAGCGTGAAATATGTAATTGTTATAGGGGACATTTAATGAAAAACAGACTTTTTCCATGTTTAAATGCTAAAATCGTGACAAATCATTAACTTTTTCTATGTGAGCCTATCTCTGCAAGCCTTTGAGAAAACAAGCACTTCAGAAATCGCGCTCTTAATGATGTAAGTAGCCGTTCCTATTGTAATATTTCCGCCCCTTGTTCTGAATGTGTCCGTCCATTGCGGCAGCGCCATTGTTGTTTTCACATGTGTGAAGTTTCAACACCATGGCAAAAGTAGCAAAGCTTACGAACTGTTGTGGTGTTTGCTGCACAGAACAATGTTCCAAGCCTTAAGGGAGACAAGAGAGCGATGTATTTATTTAGCTTTCAATGGAAATCATCCACACTGAACGAGGAAAAGCTGCAAACAAAGACATTGTAAGTACAGGTATTTTTAAGTAAAACCCCAGGGTTCAAGTGGAGGAGTTCAAGTATCAGGGAGTCTTGTTCACGAGTGAGGGAAGGATGGAACGGGAGATTGACAGATGGATCGGTGCAGCTTCTGCAGTAATGCGGTCGCTGTACCGGTCTGTCGTGGTGAAGAAGGAGATGAGCCGCAAGGCGAAGCTCTCGATTTACCGGTCAATCTACGTTCCTACTCTCACCTATGGTTATGAGCTGTGGGTCATGACCGAAAGGACAAGATCCCGGATACAGGCGGCCGAAATGAGCTTTCTCCGCAGGGTGGCTGGGCGATCCCTTAGAGATAGGGTGAGAAGCTCGGTCACTCGGGAGGAGCTCAGAGTAGATCCGCTGCTCCTCCACATCGAGAGGGGCCAGCTGAGGTGGCTCTGCCATCTTTTCCGGATGCCCCCTGGATGCCGTCCCGGGAAGGTGTTCCGGGCATAACCCACCGGGAGGAGACCCCGGGGAAGACTTAGGACACGCTGGAGGGACTATGTCTCCATGCTGGCCTGGGAACGCCTCGGTGTCCCCCCGGAAGACCTGGAGGAAGTGTCTAGGGAGAGGGAAGTCTGGGCATCCCTGCTTAGACTGCTGCCCCCGCGACCCGGATAAGCGGAAGAAAATGGATGGATGGACCCCAGGGACCTGCGGTAACTTAAAAGTAGATAAATTGTCACTGTGACACGTCTGTCCGTTCACCATTAGAAAGCAATGTTTGTGGCCTGTAAACATGCGACAGGATTGTTCTGTGTAACGTTAATTACCGCTTGTTGCTCCCTAACTATCGCTTGTTGCTCCCTAACTCTATGTAAGTTGCTTTAGATAAAAGCGTCTGCTTAATGACTAAATGTAAACGTAAATGTAATTTGATGTAGAGAAATAGCGATGCGTTTGTCTTGAGAATCTTCACATCAGAAAACTGTTTGATTGGTTTGTAAACACGCGACACGGTTCTCTCTCCCAACAGGGACCGGAGGGGCTTTGAGAATGGCCCTGGAGGAAACCGGTGTGCTTATCGAAAACAATGTGTTTGGTTTTCAAAGACGAGAACTTGCTTCTCATTCGCTTTGTGACCATACTTTATTGTTTTGTCTCTGGAAGCACAGGCTCAAACGGCACATTTTCTGCTTAAAAGGGGGCAGAGACTAGCAGCTCTCTTGCATTTAAAGAGACACACACACGAAAACAGCACGTTTCTCCTCGCATGCAAAAGTGGGCATGTAGTGCATGGTATATTAAAAAAACTGTGGTTTTTTTTTAGTTGAAACTTCACAAACACACCCTGGGGACACCAGAGACTTATTTAACATCTAGTGAAACCATTCGAACAACCTCCCCTCTAAAGGGTTGACTCAGGAAAGTTGCTACCAGGATGGTGTATCCGTTAAAACACGAGAAATCCAGATTACTCCAAGATCATACTTTATTTCTTAGCAGGAATGCTTCAGACCAGAATTGTTTGCTATCTAGAATTGGTAGATATAAGCAGGCATTATTTCAGAAATTACATAAATACAACATCACAAATTAATGAAGGTAAATTCAAAACATTTCAAAGTAAAATAATACAACTAAGTGACATAACATTTCAACATAAGTAATGAATACTGGAAAGAAATCTAGCACACATCAACGCTGGCTCTCTCAGCCAAGGAGGGAAAAGATCTCCTCAGAGCAGGTTGCATGCTCGCCTAACAAAGAGCCACTAATTAAGAATTTGAGGCAGCTGGGGACAAAAAGTCCCGCCTGACTTGCTACATCACACAAGAATTCTTAACAGCCGCCCCAAATATGAATATAGACTTGTAGGGCGTCTATGAGCATAATTCGCTGGAGGAGCCTCCATAAGCCATAAGCCTCCTCTGATGCATCACAGAACATATGCAGTTCTCTTGTAACCGTCTCTCCATTTGCTCCTACAGACCCGTACCACCAAGGAATTTGGACTTTGGCCAACCCTGACAGCTCGTCCTCCCAAGCTGATCAGTTTACCTTGATACTTTCAGAAATGTCTGGGTCATCCCATCCTTGGGCAGGTTTGGTCCACATTTTTTGCAGTAGGATTTTAGCATGTGTCGTATCCCAGAGTATCTTTTATACAATGCCAGCTCAGCCCAATAGTGCCTTCACATGGATCATTACAATCATGGCTCAGCCATAACTCTGTTTGAAGGGAACATGCTTCGGCAGGTAAATGGTCAATCACTGCTGAATTGTTGCTAATCTATTGTTTGATCTCGAAACCTCTTTCAAGTAAAACAGAACGCAGTTTAGTGATAATTTCCTTTGCTTCACAAATAGTGGGCAAGCTCTGCAAGCAGTTGTCCACATAGAAAGAGTTTAAAACTGAGGCTTGAACTTCTGGATAGGAATCGGAAAACCCTTGGACATGTCTTTGAAGGGCGTAGATGGCACAGCAAGGACTAGATGTAGTAACAAATGGTAAAATTTGCCATTCATACACACCAGCTGGCACATGTCTCGTCATATCTCTCCATAAGAAGCATAACAGAGGCTTATCAGATGGCAGTTTTGGAACCTGATGAAACATGGCTCGGATATCACCACTGATTGGAATTCGATGTTCTCTAAAACGAAGAAGCACTCCAAGGAGAGAAGGACCAGGTAATAGGCAGGAATTCAAACTTTCTCCCTTGTATTTGTAGGATCAATCTAAAACTAATCGATGTTTTCCATTATGTTCGACTAGATGTTGAGGAACATACAACGATTCATCAGTAGTGAAATTCTTCAAGAGGAATTCCTCGAAGATATTGATAGCGGCGTTGAAGCATATGGACAGGAAAGGTCTGTTCTAGCAAGTCTAGTGTATTCGCTGTAAATGCTGCCTTGATTTTAATTGTCTGTGATTTCGAAGATACTGAAGAAATGGAAAAGGTAACATTAGCTCCCTCAATCTCCTCTTAACCTTGCCGAATCGTTCGTAAATGGAAGGATTCCGCTACCCTGTGTAAGCCTAGCATCTCAGCAGCAGAAGATGGCAGCATGGTCATTTCAGAACCATCATAAAGAATCGCATACGTTTCCAAAGTCTTTCCTCGAGATCTCAATTCTGTACTTTTGAAGGTGGTGAAAGTTTTTTAAATTTAAGACCACTCGGTTTACTCAAGTAGAATGTGCCAGAGTCAGATTTACGAACATTAACTTCATGGAGGATCCCTAGTTGACGATCATTACAAGATGGGCATTGTCCCCTCAAATTACACTTAGATGAATAATGGGTCTGTTTGCATCTCCAACTACGATTATTATCCAGGATTCATTTTCTCTTTACTTCCACATCAAATTGCCTGAAATCAGGACACTGGCTCAGGTGATGATCTTTACCACAGAAGGTTTGGTGTTCTCCTGGGTATGCACTATTCAAATTAGAAGACTGAATCCTACTTCCCTTGGGATTAGAATTTACCTCTTGACTGATACCTTACGGAAATGTGGCAGTAGGAGATAAAGGTTTGATTGGTCTCCCTTCTCTAGATTGATACTCTGTTGCAACTCTTGACTGATCAGATACCTGAGCCACCCAACTCTGACATTTTGCCTCCTCTCCCAGCTATTTTGGAAAATCTACCAAATTGTAAGGAACATCTGGTTGCACAGTAGGAGCATATCTAGCAAAGTTAGAGTAATCATATTGCTGGAAGTTTACTTGAGAGCTGGTGCACATATATTATTCTGTTTCCTCAGCATGTAACATATTTTTCATGCCATATTCAACATTGCAAATTTTTTATTCATTCATGATCATTACTTCTGAAATAAGGAAATGAAGGTCTTTCTATTGCAGAAATTCTTGAATGCCCAGCAGTTGAGGAAGACTGAACATAGGCTTCTGCTATGGGTTTACTCACATTTGAATATCCATTTGAGACCATTGGTGAAGGGCCTGAAAATGTCTTAGAGAAAGGGACATTACTACTACTTGCCATATGATAAGGCCCCTGCATAGGTATATTTGCTGTGGTCTGAACTGATGGCATTGAAGAAACTTGACTACTCGAAGATACCATCACTGGAAAGGCAAAATTTGTATGGACAAATGGAACATTAGATGGATATAACCAAATAGAAGGAATGGGAACTGGCTTATTTGGGTACATCCATGGAAAATATGCAGTAGCTGCACTTGATTAGGAATTATTCCTGCATTGAATTATTTAATTTGAATGCTGATGATGACGCACTGACACCACATTTGTCTGCCATGAATGTTTTATTAGTTCACCTCACCAATAGATTTCCTATTCAAAGCACAAGGGATTATGTTAAACAAGACCTGAGCACAGTGTGCACTGACGAGCACTTTGAAAATTTGCTAAGAAAAAGATCACCCTCAGGGAACTTTTGGCATACTCTTTTCAATGTTCTATTCTTTGGGACACACTTTTCCAATCTTTTATTCTGTTTAGGATAAATAGAGTGCATAATGGGACGGAATGAGGAATCCATGCTTCATTCTTCATACTATCCCTGCATTCTAATCTGCATACCGTCCGCCCTACATAGTATTCGAAAGTAGAATTGGTATGTCCCAAATCATAGTATGTCGAAAATAGTATTCCGAAGATTGCGGATGTTCTACTACATCCATTAGCACTTCGAAGTCCAGATCTAAGCAAACGGTTGCGGCTGATATTACCCACAACTCACCGCAAGTAGGCGGAGTTTAGTGATGCTGCCCTGCATTAATAAATTATATAACTGATGCATTATTAAATTAACAAATGTAAGAATACAGTTAACATTACATACAAAATAATGAATGAATGAATACATACCTTAATGGTAGGCCCGGACTGTTCATTGGGGGAACCGGGACGTTTCCTGGTGGCCTGTCAACTGATTTGGCCTGCCGCCAGCCGTCTGTTGCATTTTTGATAGACAAATGTCAATAGCATGCTATAGTACCGCAAACGTCACTCGCTTGCAAGTGGATTTCCTTTGCTCTCGCTCAAAACTGGACGAGTGCTTCTTATGCCCAGGGAATCAAAGGGCACACGTCCACTTTTGTGCTAGACCAAGGGAAATCCGCCTGGGTGGAGAGAGGTTCATCAATATTGACTTACTATCATGTAAAATAACATGCTCATGACATTTGTCAGTAAAAGACTGACATATAGTTGGCTTGACGTTGAACATTCTATATTTGTGAATTTAGGGACCCTCAAACAAAGTGACATTCACATTTCTATCATCAATCGTAGTTAAAGGGAAAACAGTCATAAAGCAGTGAAGGAGAGATTATTGGCAGCACGATTCAATTGCTTCTCTTAACATATACAACTTAAGCATATAATGTGTTTTTGTTCTTTTATAATAAAACCTAGAAGATGGAATTAGTCTTCTGTTTAAGATACACTCGCAGTATAAATCATTTAAACGTGCTATGTGGTTTGTCCACATGATACAATTTGTATTCTTGGACCTTTTTAAGCTAAACTGTATTTATTTTGCTTAGAAACAATGCACTGTCTGTTTAATTAAGCATTGATGGCGCATTGTGCGATGATTGCAAAGCATTTTACATTTAAATTTACATTGCATTTTACATTGACCTTGGAGCTAAGAACACAATATATTTACAATTTCTCGTTAATCACTCAATTCCTTTTATAGTTAATTGCTCTTGCCCTTGATTAACTCTTCATCGGTAGTTCGCAAAGTAATTGGCCTTTCGGTGGGCTCATCTGACCCTTCAAAACTAAACATGTTTATAAAAGCATCATGAATAAATCGTTTTTGTTTTACATTACATTTAAATTATTTAAATTGAATGCTGATGATGACGCACTGACACCACATTTGTCTGCCATGAATGTTTTATTAGTTCTCCTCACCAATAGATTTCCTATTCAAAGCACAAGGGATTATGTTAAACAAGACCTGAGCAGAGTGTGCACTGACGAGCACTTTGAAAATTTGCTAAGAAAAAGATCACCCTCAGGGAACTTTTGGCATACTCTTTTCAATGTTCTATTCTTTGGGACACACTTTTCCAATCTTTTATTCTGTTTAGGATAAATAGAGTGCATAATGGGACGGAATGAGGAATCCATGCTTCATTCTTCATACTATCCCTGCATTCTAATCTGCATACCGTCCGCCCTACATAGTATTCGAAAGTAGAATTGGTATGTCCCAAATCATAGTATGTTGAAAATAGTATTCCGAAGATTGCGGATGTTCTACTACATCCAGTAGCACTTCGAAGTCCAGATCTAAGCAAACGGTTGCGGCTGATATTACCCACAACTCACCGCAAGTAGGCGGAGTTTAGTGATGCTGCCCTGCATTAATAAATTATATAACTGATGCATTATTAAATTAACAAATGTAAGAATACAGTTAACATTACATACAAAATAATGAATGAATGAAGACATACCTTAATGGTAGGCCCGGACTGTTCATTGGGGGAACCGGGACGTTTCCTGGTGGCCTGTCAACTGATTTGGCCTGCTGCCAGCCATCTGTTGCATTTTTGATAGACAAATGTCAATAGCATGCTATAGTACCGCAAACGTCACTCGCTTGCACGTGGATTTCCTTTGCTCTCGCTCAAAACTGGACGAGTGCTTCTTATGCCCAGGGAATCAAAGGGCACACGTCCACTTTTGTGCTAGACCAAGGGAAATCAGCCTGGGTGGAGAGAGGTTCATCAATATTGACTTACTATCATGTAAAATAACATGCTCATGACATTTGTCAGTAAAAGACTGACATATAGTTGGCTTGACGTTGGACATTCTATATTTGTGAATTTAGGGACCCTCAAACAAAGTGACATTCACATTTCTATCGTCAATCGTAGTTAAAGGGAAAACAGTCATAAAGCAGTGAAGGAGAGATTATTGGCAGCACGATTCAATTGCTTCTCTTAACATATACAACTTAAGCATATAATGTGTTTTTGTTCTTTTATAATAAAACCTAGAAGATGGAAAATCATTTAAACGTGCTATGTGGTTTGTCCACATGATACAATTTGTATTCTTGGACCTTTTTAAGCTAAACTGTATTTATTTTGCTCAGAAACAATGCACTGTCTGTTTAATTAAGCATTGATGGCGCATTGTGCGATGATTGCAAAGCATTTTACATTTAAAAATATAGATCGGGTTGTTTGTTGATACCAAGTTCGCAGGATTACAAATTCACACCTTCACCATGAATGTATGTCTGTAGGAACACATGCATTTTTTTACAGAGAAGCCATACAGATAAATTTTTTAAAGACAATTTCTGTCCAAATAGGGTTTATACAATAAAATGTAATCCAGTGATCTCCAACCCTGTTCCTCCTGAGCAGACGGCAGCTCCAGCCCTGTTTCAACACACCTGTCCCCCATGATTTCTACTGTGTATCAGGGGGTGCTTGAGGAACACGTGAGACCATCCATAAAGAAACTTAAGATGAAGCGGAATTGGACCCTGCAACATGACAATGACCCTGCAACAAACCAGTAAATCCACCAAGAACTGGCTGAAAACTAAAAAATTGAGAGTACTGGAATGGCCGAGTCAAAGCCCAGATCTGAATCCCATTGAGATGCTGTGGGGTGACTTGAAACAGGCTGTACATGCAAGAAACCCATCAAACATCTTGTAGCTGAAAGAATTCTGCGTTGAGGAGTGGGGTAAACTTTCCTCAGACCGATGTCAGAGACTGGTAGATGGCTACAAGAAGCGTCTCACTGAAGTTATTTCAGCCAAAGGGGGTAACACTCGCTATTAGTGGGCAGGGTGTCCTAACTTTATGTCCTAAATTAAATCACTTTTTTTCTCAGACAAAAATAAAAACATGATTAGCCAGAGATATGTAATGATTTCTTAATAAAGAACTGAAAATTGAATGGGGTGTCCTAATTTTTTCACATGACTGTAGGATTCAAATCCCATAGATGACCATCTGCCCAGGACCTTAATAGAAGAAGTCTTTGGCAAATTTCGGGAGTCATTAGTTAATTCCTCTGGCCATAGAAGTTAAAAACACGACTTCTAAGAGAATATTAGTATAAACGGGAAATAACCCTTTGCGCAGTGAGTAAACCAGTTCCTTTAAAAATGGGAATAGTAATAGGAAGGCGTTTTTCCATGATTTTCTACGTATCTTCAGAAATACCTTTTAGTAGTAGCCGTATGGAGGGCGTGGAAAATAGACTTGGATAACCGAGATCATGTAATCTGGCATAGAATTGGATACCTGCGAGTAATCTGTGTATAGTGGATATTGTAAGATTGCGAAATTGGTATTGATGAACCAAAAAGGCACAGACAGTCGAAACTAAGATTGGAAAGCGGTTAATGTAAAAGGCTAAACAAATCGCTGTAAACAAGCACCAAGCGGAATTGTAGGCTTTAAAGGTGGAAGTCGTGACGCTTTAAGAGATAAATAGCTAGCTGAATTTAGCAGTTTACAATACAACTCTAATCTAGGAGGATTCTGGAAGGTTTCGGGCAGGGTGTCGGGTCCGGATTGGCCATTGGGGTAGAGGCGTCTGTAAATCCTAAACCCTTTGACCGTTAATTAAATAATCTAAGAATGATGGATTAGGGTGGGATGACGAGATAGCATGTGAATGTTATCTGGATTGGAAGGGTGGCTTCTTTTTTCTTGAACCGGGGCTTTCCTTGTCTGGCAGGTCTGAATCTGTGTGGGCAGACTTATTTTGGCTGGGGCTCTTTGTAGAAATGGATCGGCACCATGGACAGCAATGGGGCCTTGACTCGTGGGAGTTTTAGGGCAGAGCGAGGCAGATTGTCTGTGAGAGCTGCATACAACAGAGGTCATAGTTTTCTGACTGCTGAATTGTTGAACCAGTAACTCTGTGTCGATGATGGACCAGTCCAGCTGTGAGTTAAACAATGAGACGAATGAAGCAGATTTAGTGGAAAAGGATCTATGATATTCAAAGAAAAGGGTATCTCCGTATCTCGGATAAAAGTCCCCAATCATTGCAAGATAAGTGTCCAATTCTTCATTGCGCTCGGTAAAGTTTTGCCAGAGGACGTCTCTGCAAATTCCGAAAGCCCTTACGAACTTAGGAAATGATAGATTGCATCGCACCCTCGAATCTGAAGTTCTGAGGAAATCCGCCATGTCACCACAGTCCACCATTTGCCGTTCAGACGCATGTAAAGCTATCAGTAGGGAAGCTAAATCAACGGCCTTACCTTCAATGATGCTAGAACGTAGCTGGTGCGAAACTGAAGACAAAATAAACTGAGTAGCCCTCAGAGCTGGCTCCACAAGAGTTGTAGTCTGCACCATCGGTAGAGCCATCGCTTGGACGTTTGAAGATGTAGACGAAGATGTCGAGGGATTTATCAACCCGAGTAGGTAGGGAAATTCCGGGATAAGGCAAATGTGGTAGCTGTGGCAGAACTGGAAGCTGGGTTCCCGGTAGCTCTCTCGAAGACTACTAGTCTATTCCCTAGGCTTTTAACGTTCTCTGAAAGTTCTTGGACTTTTTGCAGGAACTGATTCTGAACTTCCGCGAGATTTTGAGTTGGTGATGAAGTTGAGGTGGAAGGCTTGGGCCGTTTGGCTGATTTCGGAAGGAAAGATTTAGCTGCGCGTTTCCTACCCCCTTGCTTGAAGTCATGGAGATTACCGGAACGTCCATGGCTAGGACAGCAGGATTACCGAGAGTGTTAGAAGCCAATAGCATGAGATTCTCTCTCTCCAAGTCTTTATCCACCGGAATGCCTTGCAGCTCTAAAATGGTCATGATTTTTTCCGTGGGCCATTGAGCCCATGGGGAATCCCATTTCTGGATGCGGGAGAAGTAGTAGGGGGATCATCGTCTGTTAGAATGTAAAATTCTCAATGTCCCCTTCAAAATATTATTCTATGGTTGAAAAGTGTAGTCGACGGAACACACAGAGTTGCAGATCTGGAGACAAAGTTTGACACAGACAACAAGTGCTTGTTTCAATCAGAGTCCAATGTTTATTTGTATGAGGACTAATATTTATAAGATTAAAAGGAGGTGTCATAAAAAACCACAAGGGTGGAAAAAGACAAGACTTGATGTTTAGTCTCATTCCTCCTCAGAACGATCAGATATGATTAACTACGTACTAAGCATCAAAACACATCAATTCATATCATTAAGAGCCTTGAAATGGAGACCGATAGTCACTCAGGTCAGTACGACTCTCAACTAGGATTAAACAACAGGAAAGTAAGGCCCATATTAGGGTGAAGGAAGTTTATACTAATCTGAATGAATACGTATGATAGACAAATGTTCTTTTAGACACAGATGTTATATTTAAAGAGGACAGGACGAAATCCAGATTCTCACATCGTCCGAATCTGTGAAGTCGCAATTGACTAGATGTTTTTCCAACATGCGTGAGTTTTTGCCAACAGAGAGTTAGGCTAACCAGTAATTAATGATGTGAGGAGTCTTCCTGATAGAACTTGCGCAAAAGCTTACAAAGCTTACATTTCTCACGCAGAGAAATAACCAGGATTACGCCCACCAAATTGCGCCACTCTTAGAGCAACCAAATGAGTTCCCCATAGAGTTTAGAAGCCCCTGTCACGCACCAGCTAATCAAATAAATAATTTAGCTACCGAACAGCCAATCAGAAAATAGCATTGCTGTATCCGGTAAGATTTAGATATTCCCACAATAACAACGTTTATATTCTGTGATTCACACGCTCGGTCGACACCACAATGTAGCGCCGCCATGCTATCCAAAAAGCCGCTGAGAGGCTAAACTGGGAGTGCTGTATTTTTCTGATGCATAAAAAAAGACATCATCCATGGCATAGTGGAAAGTTTTCAGCCCCCACTTATTACTCCACAAACACATTGCAATAATATTAAAGATCTTACATGCTGATCAACAAAGAGTACACTCTCTCCCCTTTCACCCCATCTGCCCACAACAGGTGAGCAGGTGCCTAATAATCAATTCCCACATGACCACTCCCAAATCATTAGACAGATTAACCATTACATGTCTAGTACATTTTGAGCCCCTAATTATCATCAAAGATAATAATACTAACAAATACACAAACATGTCATGACCAAACAAGGAGGAGACCCAATTGCGGGGTTGAATCTTTTATTAAGGTGAAAAAGTCAATAATATGAACAAACTCCCGTAGCTGATCGCCTCCGTCCACGACGGCAGAGATGTGGAAAGCCAGAAGTAGCTGGTACTGGAACGGGAAAACCCCCTCACCAGAAGAGGCTGGCAGCCGCGATCAGAGAGGGATGTGTCCACAATAGCTGGATCGCAACACCCGAGGTCTTCCAACAGAGGAGAGGAATCACAGCTAAAGTCCCCCAAAAGCGAGACATGGTGCTCTGTAAGAATTCTGAGAAACTCGTGAATTAATTACGTGACTAGACAGAATACAATAACTTCGTTAAGTGAGCCGCAGCAACACTTAGGGCAGTCCGAGCAGACAAAAGGTACGGTCAGACAAAAAACGAGAAACACAGAGGGAAATAAATAGGAAGAATGTAACAAGGGGAGATGACTTGCAGGTGTGGGATAATTACGGGACGAGCTTGATTAGAAAACAGGGGTGTGAGTATGGAGTGGAAAATAACCCGTGTAGGGAAAACCTAGGGAAACACTGGGCGGGGAAAATGACGCAGACACTGAGCACGTGGTTAGCGGAAAACTAACCTGTGAACCCTGTGATTCCAATGAACCTCGGTGCCACCTTAGGAGACGGCGTCCGGAGAGGTAGGTCCTTGGTAGAGAGCCATACCCGTTGACCGCACACATAGGCAGGGGGAGAGCTCCGGTGGTGGTCAGCCGCTGACTTGGTCCTCAGGTTGGTTTGGGCCAAAACCTCTCTGGCCCTCGTCCAGGTCCGGTGGCATCGCCGGACGAACGCCAGAGCTGAGGGAACCGCAGCATCGAGTTCCTGGGAGGGAAACAGAGGTGGTTGATAACCAAGGGCACACTCGAAAGGGGACATACCTGTGGCTGAGGCGGGAAGGGAGTTATGGGCGTATTCCACCCAAGAGAGCTGTTGGCTCCAGGAACCGGGGTTGTTAGATGTCAGACAGTGGAGTCTCTGACCGAGATCCTGGTTGGCTCGCTCACATTGTCCATTAGTCTGAGGGTGAAAACCTGAAGACAGACTCGCTGAGGCCCCGATCTGTCGACAGAACTCCTTCCAGAACCGAGAGGTAAACTGTGGACCCCTATCGGACACAACGTCGACCGGTAGACCGTGTAAACGGAAGACGTGATCCACCATCAGTTGGGCCATCTCTCGGGCAGAAGGAAGCTTAGGAAGGGGGACAAAATGGGCCGCCTTGGAGAAACGGTCCACCACCGTCAGAATCACAGTGTACCCTCTGGATGGGGGAAGGCCAGTGACAAAGTCCAGGGCTATGTGTGACCATGGCCGGGAGGGAATGGGGAGGGGGCGGAGCAGACCTGAGGATGGACGACGAGTGGTCTTACTTTGCGCACAGACTGGGCAAGCCAACACGAACTGTCTGACATCATTGGTGAACGACGGCCACCAAAACCGCTGGTGTATGGAAGCCATGGTCCCCTTGATCCCTGGATGGCCGACCAGCTTAGAGGAGTGACACCACTGAAGGACCTCCGAACGTAGCGGGGCGGGCACGAACAACCGATCCACCGGGCACTTCCCTGGCACTTGCACCCTGCGACCGGCCTCCTCTACTCGGCGTTCGATGTCCCAGGTGAGAGCCCCGACGACCGCCACCAAGGGAAGAATAGAGTCGACGGGATCCTCCCTGCCTGGCTGCTCGAACAGACGGGAGAGAGCGTCAGGCTTGATATTTTTGGAGCCAGGCCGGTACGATAGGGTGAAGTGAAATCTGCCAAAAAATAGTGCCCAGCGGGCCTGCCACGAATTCAACCTCTTGGCTGAATGGACATACTCCAAGTTCTTGTGGTCCGTCCAGACCAAGAATGGTTGCGTAGCTCCTTCCAGCCAGTGGCGCCACTCCCCCAACGCTAGCCGAACCGCCAGCAACTCTCTATTACCGATATCGTAGTTCCGTTCGGCAGGGCTGAGGGAATGGGAGAAGGCACAGGGATGCACCTTCTCATCATGACTGGCACGTTGGGACAAGACTGCGCCTACCCCGACGTCGGATGCGTCGACCTCAACAATGAACTGGCGATCCGGGTCTGGAAAACAAAGCACAGGAGCAGAGATAAAACGGGACTTGAGTTTATCAAAGGCTACCTGAGCAAGGGGGTTCCAGGCAAACGGGATCTTAGTGGAGGTCAACGCAGTGAGCGGAGCGGCCACTTGACCGAAACCCCGAATAAAACGCCTGTAGAAATTGGCGAATCCAAGGAACCGCTGCAACGCCTTACGAGAGTCGGGGATGGGCCATGTGGCGACAGCCTTGACCTTAGCATCGTCCGGTCCAATGCCCAGAGGAGAAATCACATGGCCAAGGAACGAAACCGTATCGGAGTGGAATTCGCACTTCTCCGCCTTGACAAATAATTGGTTCTCGAGAAGAAGCCGGAGAACCTCTTGAACATGCTGGGTGTGTTCCTGGAGAGAGGGGGAAAAAATAAGGACATCGTCCAGGTACACGAATACAAAACGATTGATCATGTCACCCAGCACGTCATTAATGAGGCCCTGGAAGACGGCAGGGGCATTGGTCAACCCAAACGGAAGAACCAAATACTCGTAGTGTCCCGATGGAGTGTTAAATGCCGTCTTCCACTCGTCCCCCTTACGGATACGAACCAGGTGATACGCGTTGCGGAGGTCTAGTTTCGTAAAGACCCGAGCTCCCTGTAGTTCAAAGGCAGACGACATTAAAGGTAAGGGGAATTTATTCTTTACCGTAATCTCGTTCAAACCTCGATAGTCAATACAGGGGCGCAGGGAGCCGTCCTTCTTCTGAACGAAGAAGAAACCCGCACCGGCTGGCGAGGAGGAGCTGCGAATGAGCCCGGCATTCAAAGATACTCGGATGTAATTCTCCATGGCCTCTCTTTCAGGAGCAGATAGGGAAAATAACCGGCCTCTGGGCGGAGAAGTGCCTGAGAGTAAGTCAATGGCGCAGTCGTAGGGTCGGTGCGGAGGAAGAGACATGGCCCGAGACTTGCAGAACACGGTACGGAGATCATGATATTCCTCCGGAACCCCGGTGAGGTCGGCGGCATCTACCTGCGACACAGGAAAAACAGAAACAGGAGAGGGAGCAGGACCAAGACAGGACACATGACAAGCAGGGCTCCACGCTAAGATAGAAGTGTTTACCCAATCAATGTGGGGATTATGCTGTGACAACAACGGACGCCCTAATACAGGTGGGGTTGTGGGGGAATCGAGGATGTACAGTTTAATCTTCTCACAATGATTTCCCGACAGTAAAGACTTACGTGAGGAGTAGTGTGGGTGACTGTGAAAAGGGGTCCTCCTGTCAGTGTCACGGCAGAGACAGGTGGGTGGAGAGGAACGGATGGAATACCCCACTTTCGAGCAGTAGTCGAATCTAAGAAGTTTCCCTCGGCCCCGGAGTCGATAAGCGCCCTTCCAACATGGGTGGCGTGCCCGAAGGTGAGGCGATATGGCAGCAGGGTGCGAAGGGAAGGAGAGGATCTCTTGATGACGCCCACCCGGACTCTCCGTTCTACGGGTGGGCGGTGGCTTTTACAGGGCAGTGTGTGTCAATGTGCCCAGTCTTCCCACAATAGAGACAGAGGCCCTCCACCAGTCTCTGTTGTTTCTGGGCGGGCGAAAGATGGAAACGACCGATCTGCATGGGCTCGAAGGGCACCCAGGTTCCACTCACATGCCGCAGCCAGGGTCTTGAATCTGATAGCAAAATCAGTGATGGAGCTCTTTCCCTGGACGATCCGGGAAAGTTGTGCAGCCGCCTCATCGCCGCGCGCCGACCTGTCGAATAACCTGGTCATCTCTTCGCGGAATTCGATGAATGAGCGACAGCAGGGATCCTGAGACTCCCAGACAGCCACTCCCCACTGGCGAGCCTTTCCTGTGAGTAATGTGAGGATATAAGCGATCCGAACCTCCTCAGAATCGTACCGGCGGGGCTGAAGAGCGAAGACCAGGGCGCACTGAGAGAGGAATGCCCGACAGGAATTAGGGTCCCCGTCGTAAAGCGGTGGAGTGTTAGCGTGTGGTTCAGGCTCACTCCTGGATGCGTGTGGTGACGCGTTTTGACTAACGCCGGCTCGCACGGTGCCATGCAGGAGATCAGCGCCTTTCCGGTGTAAAGCTGCCATCTGCTCCTGCATGGAATCCATCTCCTGAGCAGCTGCTGCGAGGCGAGAAGCCTGTTGTCCCAGGAGAATTCCCTGCTGCTGCAGCGCAGCTCGCAGCTGATCCTGTCCCGCTGGGTCGAGAGATTGGTCTGACCGTTCTGTCATGACCAAACAAGGAGGAGACCCAATTGCGGGGTTGAATCTTTTATTAAGGTGAAAAAGTCAATAATATGAACAAACTCCCGTAGCTGATCGCCTCCGTTCACGACGGCAGAGATGTGGAAAGCCAGACGTAGCTGGTACTGGAACGGGAAAACCCCCTCACCAGAAGAGGCTGGCAGCCGCGATCAGAGAGGGATGTGTCCACAATAGCTGGATCGCAACACCCGAGGTCTTCCAACAGAGGAGAGGAATCACAGCTAAAGTCCTCCAAAAGCGAGACGTGGTGCTCTGTAAGAGTCCTGAGAAACTCGTGAATTAATTACGAGACTAGACAGAATACAATAACTTCATTAAGTGAGCCGCAGCAACACTTTTAGAATTAGGGCAGTCCGAGCAGACAAAGGTACGGTCAGACAAAGAACGAGAAACACAGAGGGAAATAAATAGGAAGAATGTAACAAGGGGAGATGACTTGCAGGTGTGGGATAATTACGGGACGAGCTTGATTAGAAAACAGGGGTGTGAGTATGGAGTGGAAAATAACCCGTGTAGGGAAACCTAAGGAAACACTGGGCGGGGAAAATGACGCAGACACTGAGCACGTGGTTAGCGGAAAACTAACCCCGTGCTCAACAATAACAAAGACACCCATGTGCAGAGAAATGCCCCAACCAGACCTAGATCATGACATAAACATACACATACACATACACATACACATACACACACACACACACACACACACATACACATACACATACAGACACACAAACACACATATACATACACACACACACACACACACACATACACATACACATAGACATACAGACATGAAATTTATTACATTCATTTTCTAACATAAGGAGAAAACGTGTCATTAAATTTGTTCAACACATAAATGTCCATAATTATGTATTCAATGTTCAATACAGTTATTTTTCGTCAAATCCATGGATCAAAGTTTATGTTAAAGCAAAACATCTCTCAAACTTCTTCCATAATTATTACTCTTCTGCTTCCAATTAAAGACAGATTTTGGTTATTGGTCTGTCCAGGGAGCTGCTTTTGGGTTTAACTTTCACATGATGTACAAATCCTCTTTTGACTAAACAAAACCAAGACAAGGAACAACTTGGCACTAGATTGAACTCTGTCATCCATCATGACAGACAAAATGGCTGGCTTGGAACCACAGTGTTTTCAATGGGAGCCCCCAACCCCTGTGCCGCTGGGTAAATTAGTTATTTTGTGTACATTATGCAGGGATGCATTGCACACATAAAGATGTGCATTTTACACTCCCTCACACACATGCACATGATGCAAAGTGAAAAAAAAAACCTGAAGAATCCTGCTTGGGAGAGGTGGGATCCTTATCCTCAGATTCAGACATAGTTGGTGAAGACACCTGTGTGGCCGAGGAAGAAGTGGATGGCTGCCCATCCTGCCCAGTGCTAGAAGCTATAGCTTGCTCTAGTAGTGAGGTGATTATGATGTTGCGAGCCGAGGCAGAAATCCCAAACATCATTGTTACTGTAGGCCCTATGTGGATACCTGGAGCTGTATGATACATCTTACTTTATCGAAACGGAAATAAAAAGGACCTTGCTTGGAAGAAAGTGAGTGAGGAGGCTGGACAACCTGATAAGTTGTCAAAAACGATCATTACACAATGTGAGCAATATATATACACAAGACTGGAGCCGCCTGGCTGAAGACCCTCCCATGACGTGAATTCGCGTCTGTAGTGAAGTGAATTTGAATGTGAACCCTTTTACTGTTGATTTAAATGTTGATGAAAAGCTCAAGGACATCTGGAAGGACAGTATTACCAAAAGTGAAAACTACGAAAGTCAATTTGAGACGTATTCGGCTTGGAAAAGTGCATGGTTACAGAAAATTTGTGTACTCAAATACTGAACATGATCATCTGATTGGTAAAGGATTTAACCTTTTTTCTCCCTATACAACAATACATTTAAGAGGCTTGACAACACTTGTTGACTTCTGCTCATCAAGACTGTACGGCAAAGAACACATGTTTAGAAATGAAGACTACACTTTCTGTATTGTTGTTTTTGAGCCTCTGTGGACTAAACTTTAGTCTCTTTAGAAAACATCTTCATGTGAACAGAAGCCTTTCCTGGAACGAGGCACAGAAGTACTGCAGAGAGCATCATTATGATCTCTCCACACTCACTTCTAAAGAAGCTCATCAGGTCATTAAATATCAGGATATTAATTACTGGGCCGTCTGGGTTGGACTTTACAAAATTCCTAAAAGCCTATTGGAATGGATTTGGTCTGGAGGAGAAAATGAGCCATATTTTTGGAGTTCTGATGAGCCCAATTATCTTGATTTGGAAGACTGTGCTGGTATGGTGACATCCAACTCTTTACTGTTAAATATCAACTGCCACACGCATTTTACATTTTTCTGTATGGATTTGTTTGAGCTGATTCTGGTTAAACAAAACAAAACATGGGAAGGGGCTTTGGACTACTGCAGAGAGAACTACATTGATCTGGTCAGTATCACCTCTGAAAATATTACGACAGATGTGAAGACAAACACCATGACTTCTCAAACACTTTATGTGTGGACTGGCCTAAGATTTTTGGCTGGCCATTGGTTCTGGGTCAATGGGGATGAATATGAAAACGGCTCTCAGAATATTCCTCTTCAGTGCCCGGCCAATAATCTCCGGTGTGCAGCTGTGGATACCACACTTAAGGTTTTGAAACCTCAAGACTGTGAGGAGCATCTTAACTTTTTCTGTATCAACATGAAATCTTAAAAGACTATGTAAAACATATATTCTGATACATAATACTTTGATTTTATCTTTATAAAACTGTTATATTTAGAGTAAATTTTACCTTTCATTAAAAAAGATTTTTATCATTTAAACATTTGAATTTGTCATCTATGTGCAGAGCTTTTCAATCTGTGCATAGAATGTCTTAAACAGAGTCTCCATTCATCACATAGCTGTATAATGCACTATACTATGTCTCTATCATCATAACATTTTACACATACTTTACAACACAATATAAGACAAATTAACAAACCGTTGTATGTATATATTTCTTTTTAAACTGACTTTTTCTGGTACATACAGTTTGTGTATCTCGAATTATTGATACTTTCTATACTTATCCTTGCATGAAGAATGTTTTCTTTGTTTATCCTGAATTTTGTTTAAAATAAGCTGTGAATGGACAAATAAACTTTGTTTGCTAATACTTTTGTTGTAAAGAACTATTTCTTATACATAGCACCTTTCACTTCTCGTACCCTGCTCTGTTGTGATATTTTGTCCTGCCATAATCTGACTCTGACTGAGGAGCTGACAGACCCTCGGCAGTGCCAGAACTGAGACAGAAGCCACTACCAGAATCCTTTCAGCTTTAGAGAGGCACGGAATATCCAGACAGAAATATTGGTTAATAAAGTAACATTATAGTCACATCAGATCTCTCTGTAAAGCCGGACAGCAGGCATATCTTATGGATAACAAACACAGGTGCATTTTATTGATGGCATTGTGAATGCACAGAGATACTGTGACGAGATCCTAAGGCCTATTGCTGTGTCATTCATCCACAACCATCACCAGTGTGTTCCAGTTCCTGCCAATGTCCAGCAACTTTGCATAGCCATTGAAGAGGAGTGCATCATTCAACAACCTGATCAACTCAGGAGATGTATTGCACTGCGTGAGGCAAATGTTGGTCATACCAGATAGGCCTACTGCTGTTTTCCGATCCCCCAATACAGAAGGACAGCACATTTCTGAGTGGCCATTTATTGTGGCCAGCCTATGGCACACCTGTGCAATAATAATGCTGTCTAATCTGTATCTTGATATGCCACACCTGTGAGGGCGATGGAATAACCCGGCAAAGGAGACATGCTCACTAACACAGATTTAGACATTTGTGAACAATATTTTAGAGAAATAGGCCTTTTGTGTACATAGAAAAGTCTTAGATCTTTGAGTTCACCTCATTAAAAATGGGGGTTAAAAAATGGTTGCGTTTATAATTTTGGTCAATGTATTAAACAGATCTGGCCATTAAAAATGCTAGAGAAAGAAAAGACGATCATCCACCATGCCTCGCTGTGCTGTCGCACGTGATTCAGTCAACCGGCATTGGCGCGACACGACCGTCAGGTGGCAGTCATGTTACAATCGCTGATTTTGCAGCTGTAAAGAACAAGAGACACAGCTGCTTGCCTAAGGATGAAAGTAAGGTCTATTTATCACTTTTCTTTATCTTACAAACACTCTTCTGTAGGCCTTTGTGGTTAATGCAACCCCAGCTAACACAAGACGTACTTGTTACGTAATGTATTGGTCATTTTTGTCAATTTCCTTGCAGCCGACAACGTAGCTGGCACATCCCATGCATGTTATTTCATTATCATTAAATGACCAATTCATGACGTCGCCTGCACGAACTCATGACGTTACAAGATAATCAAGGACGGTCCAGTTATGTAAAATATTCATACTATTTTGGTAATAACTTGACCTACAGGTAAAGTTAATGGCACGTTGCGGGCAGGCAATGACATTACCAATATTGTTTTTGACTTACAATAATGATTTACATGCCGTTTACTTTTTAATATGCGTTTTTTATCATTTATTGTCAGGATATTGTACATCTGGTGATTAAATAAGCCAAGCGATATTAAATACGCCACATGCAGGCAACTCTCTGTTGTGGGAGTTATAACAGTGCGCGCCTTCTGCAAACTCAAGTTCATAACTGGCGCTACAGCGCGTGCCCATCAGAACTGCGTCCAAGAGGAGTAGCCTACCGATAGTTTCTCCGAAGTAAGACATGTTTTAATCTCTTTTAAAGGTTTTTCGTACCGAGAGAAATTGAAGTTCTTCTGACAGGATTTTTTTTTATCAGGTAATACTCATCACTGCTCAATGAATAAACAGCTTTTCTGGAACTAAATGAGAGTTTACCTGCAAAATAACTTTGCTTTAGGTTTCATTTTATTCTTTTTTCAGGTACACTGAAGAAAATGATTCTGAGGGTTAGTTCATATTACCCATGCAAATCAGTAAAATTTTACTTACGTTAGGTAGCTGTCATAGTTGTTTTATGTTTTGTTTGTTTTTTTCCTGGCTGTTTTCATTATTAGTTGATTAATCCCTCACCTGTTTCAGTCTCCATTGATTACGTTTTCCCTTGTATTTAAGCCCTGTGTGTTCCTCAGTTACTTGTATGGCATTGTTTATGCTACATGTGTTTTACGTTACCGTGTGTTGTGTTCCTGGTTCCCTGTTTACCTTTTGGATGTAAACTAAAAGTACTTTATTTTGGATACCCTGTGGAATATGCTCTCTTCTACCAGCGCACGTGACAGTAGCCAAGTAAACTATATGCAAACTTACGGAATCTACTCATAAATATTGAGACAAGAATTTCCACTCAATTAGATTGAGTAGATTTTATTGTATGTTTTTAAGTAAAGAGTACCTACATTTATCAGATATGAGTCATGACACACTAAAAGAAAGTAGATAAAGTCTACCTAATATTTCTCAATATTAATTACTTAAAAAATTGAGTAATATTAGTTTATTTAACCGACAACAGTTCATCTACATATTATGAATGATAAATATTGAATAATTAAACACTAAATATGACTTATTCAATTCAGCTTGAATTGACCTATGAGTGGTCAGAAACAGGAGATCACATCAATTGCTTTTATTGACCAAATAACAAACGTCTACAAAAACCCTTTTTGACATTGAACACAAGATTCATTTGAAGTCAGCATTATTGTGATCAGTGTTCACCTTAGTTGACGTCTTGACTCTTACACATCACATATATTTTCTCTTTTGTCATTCACATTTGATATTCATGCGTTGTGCTTCTGTGTTGAAAACAAAAGAGCTTGCTGCAAAAGTTAATGGGATGGTTAGTTTTTAAGTATTATTTAAAGAGTGTTTATGGATTTGGGAAAGATTCTATACTGAAGTGACAAACAAAGTTACCACAATATGTGCCATATAGAAATGTGTGTGTTCAGATTACACTTAGATATCAACAGATGTTGTTAACCACAACTGTGGTAAAGTGTTTAAAGCTGGTGAACACTGTTGTCCAATCCTTTGGAGGTCGATATAATTTTCACGGGTCAAAAAGTATTTATTTTTTGTTGTTGTTGGCAAAGCATACAAACAGGCAAGTTATGTACATGTGACAGTTTGACTCCAACTTGAATAAAACTGTCTGTGGTATTTCTTTTGTACACTGAAGCTCTGGACCAGGCTAAGGGGGTGTCAACACTCTGGGGTGTGTCAGAGGGCCCGGAAGACACTGTCAAGGGTGTGGTGCTGGTGGACGTGTCCGGAATCACTTGTGTAGGAGCAGTGGATAAAGTGATTCTTGGGGGAGGTCTGAAGACGGTAGATATAGCTGGCATTACCCGGGACGAAGTTTTAGGAGCTGGCATTACCATGTCTGATCGTTCTTTTAAGACCTTGGTCCCTGCCTTGCTGGGAATGTGTTCATACACAATTAGTTGATAAACAGGTGGTAGGAGAACCGACGGTTGATGTGTGGCTATGAGCCTGTTCCTCTGCACTGTCATCAGGCTCAGCTTATTCTCAGTCTTGTCAATCTCCACAAGCAGAGGACAGAAGTTTTCCAGCTGCTGGAATCCAGGCAGCAGGTTGGGGCTACAGGCATCCTCCTGTTGAAAAGTAGAACAATACCATGTTAAGATAAAATATTTGCATCAATTGGCTTTGTAAAAAGTCAGTTAACACTCAGACTAAAAGTGGTGGTGGTTTCCTCCGTGGTAAGGTTTATGTGGGCCGGGTCAGTAGTCACCCTGTCCTGGTCTGCCTCTGGGTCGCTGTGGTAGGCCTTGTCATCCTCATTGGGGTTAAGCTCGTCAGGCTGAACCACCTCCTCCTCTGGACTGGGCCGTCCTACTAGAGGTCACTAAGGGAGAAGGCAACAGATTCACCTGTGGTTTGGCTAAAGAGGTAATCCAAACTAAGCAGCTCATTGGATGTCACAGTAGCAGGGGCACAGAAATTCTTCCCCACGGTTCCTCCAAACAGCAGCAGAGTAGGATCTGAGATTTCTACCTTTGCCACCAAACACACCTTCAGAGCTGCGGTCTGAGTTCCACTGAGCGATTCCACTAATCAGGTAAACTTGATATGGATGTGCAGCACAGTGGGGACGTTGAAATGACAGAACATGGCATTAAAATCATGACATGACCACACATGTTGCGGATGACTCAAAGCAGTGTTTATTTACAGCGGATTATTAAGGAACTACACAACAAAAAATCGACGGATGGCAAAGCAGGAGAGTATGTCAGGTGAGTATGATGCAGTTTAGTAGGCACAGATAGAGAACAAGTGAGCAGGTAAGCATAAGTATATATGAAAGGCAGAGCAGATAATCTGACCACGAGCAGGGTAATGAGCAGTTCAGTAATGATCAGAACAGGTGCAGTGGTTGCAAGAGAGATCAGTACATTTAATAACTGCTAAGGTTCTTATAACCGTCGGGTTCACAAACTCACTTAAAGATGTCTTTACAGGAACAAGGAGCGATCTGAGAGAGTCTGTTTGGGTGATCAGACAATTAATGAGTGTTTGGCCTTGGTGTGTCCTTGACAACGTGTCCATCCCCACGGTTCCTCCAAACAGCAGCTGGCACAGGTGTTGAGACGCTCGATCAGAGGTGCAGAGTAGGATCTGAGATTTCTGCCTTTGCCACCAAACACACCTTCAGAGCTGTGGTCTGAGTTCCACTGAGCGATTCCACTAATCAGGTAAACTTGATATGGACGTGCAGCACAGTGGGGACGTTGAAATGACAGAAAATGGCATTAAAATCATGACATGACCACACATGTTGAGGATGACTCAAAGCAGTGTTTATTCACAGCGGAATATAAAGGAACTACACAACAAAAAAATCGACGGATGGCAAAGCAGGTGAGTATGTCAGGTGAGTATGATGCAGTTCAGTAGGCACAGATAGAGAACTAGTGAGCAGGTAAGCATAACAATATATGAAAGGCAGAGCAGATAATCTGACAACAAGCAGGGTAATGAACAATTCAGTAATGATCAGAACAGGTGCAGTGGTTATCCAAGAGAGATCAGTACATTTAATAACTGCTAAGGTTCTTATAACCGTCGGGTTCACAAACTCACTTAAAGATGTCTTTACAGGAGCAAGGAGCGATCTGAATGAGTCTGTTTAGGTGATCAGACAATTAATGAGTGTTTGGCCTTGGTGTGTCCATGACAATCATGAGTAAGTTTGATTTCATCAAATCAGATAAGAATATGAAAGCTGGAAAATGCACATTAACAATTGGGGGGCATCACATATAGAGGTAAGGACAGAATATCTGGAAACATGTTGCGCATTTGTTTTACTTTTACCTGGTATTATGTGAGGCTGAGTTTTGTGGAATCCTTCCAGGCTGTTGCATCCTCTGAGACATTTGAATTAGGGAACGTCCACCCCGTTGATTTTGGTCCAATGAGCCACTCTAACCATGCTCATCTCTGGAGGATGCACTCTAGGTGTCGTTGCTGGACTTCCAATACACCGTTGTAACAGGGTTCATTAAAAGGAAGGAAGGAGACGGGAATCGGCAGACATTTTAATAAAGTTTTAATAAGGTAAACAAACCAAAAACACGGAAGTAAAATGCCGGCAGCCTCTCACGGACGACTGCCGACGAAATAACATAAATACCAACTTAAAACATGTTCGGGCACGGTCCTCTCTCTTCGACGGTCCGGTCGCCATTGTTTCTTTATATGCTCCCAATCTCCTACGTGATGCGAGGCCGGTGCGCGCACAACTGGCGCTAATTAACAATTACTTACCGGCCTCTAACCACGGTCTCGCCCCGCCTACTCCACTACAACCGTCTACTGCTTCTGTAAAAAATCATAATAAATATTCAAGTATGAGATAGTATACATGTGTCAGCAGTACATGACTAATATAATGTTTATTTACTTGACACGCTAACAGCACAGTATGCAGTGCAACAATATATCGATAAATAAGTTTACATGTACCGTATATTCTCTTTTATAGTTTTTGCATCAGATTATTTACCTTCCAATTTGAGGAGGCTTCATCAGCCAGTGTATCAAAAACGGTTGGGTCCAGCTTTGATGAGCAGCTCCAAGTCTGCGCAGTTGTAGGTCAGCACCGCTCCTGCTAGGGCAGACTTGAACACAGCATACTTTGAGTGGCTGTCTGTGCGAATTGCTGCATCAAAGCGATGTATCCAGTTGAAGATGTCCAAACGCACCATCATACCATTCTCCAACCACATCTGAAAAAATTTCCTGGAAGCTATGGCTCTCGAACCCTTTCTGTCCGTAAACACATCGGTGGATGTTGGCTTCTAGGACGATTGAAACGTCTGGAAAGCTCTCTGCCAGGTGGTCTATTATCCATTGATTTTGTGCTTGCCCCTTTCCAACTTTTTAAGAGAGTTCTTCTCTGTGCTTGTCGATCAAACTGCAATTACAAAATAATATTTAAATTATAATATGCTACACAGCGATAACAACCATATTCTGTCAATAGACCGATAGAGTATTTACTATCGACTACTTTTGAAAATGATGATTTCTGTTAAACCTCTCTGTTAGTGCATTCCATATTTTTTAACATTAACATTTTAATATAACATTATAGTCATAATGGCCTTTACAAAAATTTGTTTTTGAGGAGGTGGGGTAGTGCACAATAGGCCCCTGTGGCGCGGCCTAAGCTTTTGTCCTTAATGGCATTTTTTTCCTTACATTACTTTTACTGTTATACTTTAAGTAGATTTGAAACCAATATTTTTACACTTTTACTTGAGTAAAAAGCTTAAGTTGATACTTCAACTTCTACAGAAGTCTTTTTAAACCCTCGTATCTATACTTCTACTTGACTAATGAATGTGAATACTTTTGACACCTCTGGAAGCTGGACATATGGTATGGGGTTCTTATTCCTTCTTTTGCCGTGATTGGAGTGCCGTGATATTCACTTACTATAAGAACATTAATCACCTTACATCTGATTGGGAGTAACAGAAAGGTATCTGTAATTTATTGTTTCTTAGTATTTCATGACTATATGTTTATTACCTGATTGCATTGGATAACGGAGTGTGAGTAACTAAAAGGCATTTGCAATTAATTGTTTCTTAATTTTTCATGACTATATGTATATGATCTGATTACAATGTATAACTGAGAGGGGGGTAACTAAAGGGTTCCTGTAACTAGTTGAATTGTTTATCAGTGTTCTATGACCTGATAACGCTGTATAATTGATTGTGGGTAACTAAAAGGTGTCTTTGAACTATCTGGCTCTCAGTGTTGCTTGATATCACATATATGATCTGTTGTTTTTACATGTTTGTGCTGTTTTGGCAATTCTTTTAGAAGAATAAATTAAAACTTGACTTATACAAGTGTCTTCATCCTTCCGGGTCACTGTGAACTTGTGCGCCCTTAGTGGTCTGGGTGCTTATGTCCTGGGGAGAAGATCCCTAGGTGGCGTAGTTGGCTACTTTAAACTCTAAAAGAAACTACCCAACGGTCACATAAATGTTTTTTTGTTGCACCCATTTTCCCTTAAAATAGACAAGTTGTGTATTGACTGATTGAATCCATTCGATAAAGTCCAAAAATAAAGAATAATTGGATTTATTTTCAAATAAAAACATTCACTGAGTTTATATTCCAAGTTTTGACTGCAAATTTTCCAACTTTGGAATTGCCAAAATACAAAGAAACTGTAGAACGTGTACTAACAAATTGAAGAATATTTGGGAACATATATTATCAAATCAGAAAATAAAAAAAATGTAATAATCGTTGAATGATTGCGGTATGCACCTTTAAATTGATCTGTCACGCGCCATTAAAACCGACGTCATCAAAGTCCGACAGCGTCTCATGAGAAGATGCGGTTCTACTTGAAGCTGATAAGGTGTGTGCATGGTTATTCGCTAGTTCAGAAAAATGTCATAACGTTTATTTCTTATATGTTTCTAGCTTTCTAAGTTCGTTCTTGTGTAATTAAATATGACGGGAAGGCTTTGATCCTAACCATCACATTAGACCCGTCGTTGCACATGTATCGTTATGTAACCTTGACTGCCTTTTACCTGGCAATATGTCCCAATGAAATGGAGAACATTTCTTTACATGAAGGTATTACGACTTTCTCTGTGATTGTCTTTGTAAGGATGCATCACCTCATCTTTGATTAAGTATTACGAATGGAAGAAGAAACGCTAACGTTACAGGAGCAGTGTTGTTCTGATGAAGGGCTGTCCCAAACACACGAATCCGTGATCCCTGATTTAAATGACTTTCTGCGTATCGATGTGGAGCTCGAACCTGTTGGTAACGACAGAGAGGAAAACGCGTGTTCTGTAAGATGGCTTTGGTGCGGAGAAGCAGTCCTAACAGAGAGAACATGTGATTGCAGTCTCTTATTTAACTTTTTTTCAGAAAAATGTCATGCGAAAGCAGCGTAATTGGGAGAGAAGAGTGGAGGCGAAGAAAAGCAAAAGAAAAGAGGAGAAGCAAAGAAAGAAGCCCAACAGTCGAAATAAAGGTCACAATTATTTACTGTTTTGTGGGTGTGCACATAACTAAACAGTCACAATTCAGATTGTAAGGGGTTTTAAGATGCGTTTGGTATGTTCATTTCACTAAGTTCATGTAATGCCAAGTGACATTGTATCTCAAATATTTTTAACACATGGAAAAACAGACGACTGGCTTGTATCATATCTTGGCTATAAGTATTATTTTTTTAGCAATAACGGTAGTTAAAAAAAGTTTGTTTTGCAGATATTAATGGAACACAGCTTAGCAAGCGTGTCATTAAAGTGATTACAAAAGAGAGACTGGAGGATGCCAGAGGAGCAGGGCTGGTTCTGTGCGTGGACCTCAGCATGACTGATCACATGTCACATAAAGTAAGCTTTGCAAAATCATAAGACAAACACACATTTTGCACACAATGGACTACTTGCACAACTTCCACGTTCTCCTGGATACGGCTCAATCATTTTATATTCATATTTTTATAGCGGTCATTTCATTAAAAAAGATTAAGTCCTGTTAGTGACGTTAACATGCTTTAATGTGGGTTTTTATGACAGATCTTAAATTTGCAGAAGTTCAACTTCTAATATATTTTATGAATCTATCTATACTCGACTCCTGCATAACAAAGCCATTGTATGCACCCTGCAGGAGTCCATCACTTTCCTAAACAGTGTTAGACTCATTCATATATTATATTTCAAACATTTTAACGACAATAGAATTACACAATACAATGATTGTAAAAGTGATATGTGGATTTTAAATTAATTAGATGTTCCTTCGCATTGGAAAGGATTTAAAAATATGATTATTTTCAAATAACAATGTCCGCATAGAGCATATTGAATCCCGAATAAATAAATTAATAATAATTTAATTTTGTGGCATTCATTCTTAATGGGGTCATGTGGCGCTAATACATGTTTTCTATGACTTTGGTTTGTTATAAGTTGCCCATGCATGTATTAGACATTAGTAAAATTGCAAAAATTAAAGTGTCTAAAAAAAGATGTATTGTGTCTAAAAACGAATGCTCAACCAGACTTTGCAGAAACGCCTTGTATAACCACATCCTACAAATCTACATCAGTTCGTGGTATGATTTGACCAAGACCTCTCAAATGTATATGCAAGTAAGGTGGGCGTACCTGTCATTTCAATTACCAAATTTTCGGAACAACAGGTTCCAAAGCAAGACGTGTTACATTTCCGGCACGCTTGCAGTTTTCAACCAACCACTACGAACAGGTTGACTGGCCAATCATAGCACACCTCGCTTATCAGAGTGATGAGCTTTTGTTAGAAAATCAGCACGTTTCAGAGAAACAGGGCAAAGAGGAGATACAAACATGCACGGTATGTCTTGTATACACATTGCATTACATCTTAAACAAATGATTATATTTGTTGTAGCTGTGTCATATGATCCCTTTAAATGTTAGATCTACACATTTTACATAGGCCTATAGCAGGGGTCTTCAAATACATTTCTCCAAGGGACAGATTCCTAAAGTATAACTAGGATGCGGATCATTTTTTTTTATCATATCCTCATTTCTTCTGTTATTCGTATTTGTTATTTATTGCATTTGTTAGTTTTAAACGTTACTTATAGGTCATATATTAAAACATGCACACAAATATTGCATCTGATATTTGTGCATTATCCATCCATTTTCTTCCGCTTATCCGGGGCCGGGTCGCAGGGGCAGCAGTCTAAGCATGGATGCCCAGACTTCCCTCTCCCTAGACACTTCCTCCAGCTCTTCCGGGGGACACCGAGGCGTTCCCAGGCCAGCCGGGAGACATCGCCCCCTATTTCCGCACGTCAACATTTAAAATAACTAATATGCGCGCACAAAAGACATAAAATAACTAATATGCGCGCAGAAAAGACATAAAATGTGAATTGGGCCTTAATCATACAAAATGAATGTAGTTATAATAACAACACAGTCTTCCCCTTATCTGAGACAACAGTTCTCATGGTGTAGCCTTCCTGCAGTTTCTTTTAAGGGCACAAAGCGCATTCTTAAAGGTTCTTCACTTATTTGAAATGTTAAGGCGGGCAAGGTAAAGATGATTGGTGGGCTGCATTTGGTCCACGGCCTCCAGTTGACTAACCCTGACCTGTAGAATACAGACACAACCTAGTGATCCAAACATGTAATACAAATGTGTTGCGTGTGTTTGTCAGGTCCTTGCTCTCTTACGCATTAATTACTGTCATTTTTGGGTAAACTATCCCTTTTAAATAAATTTACACACCCTCATGTTATTTCATACCTGAATAAATTACTTAGTTCTGATGAACACAGAGAAAGATATGTTGAAAGGGGGTTAATAATTTCATTTCCGGGACATCATTGACCACCATAGGAAAACAAACACATTCTATGGCACCTTTGAATATTTTTTAATATTTCTTCTAAGTTCTTCAAAATATCTAATTTTGTGTAATTTTGAACAAACAAAAAAAATCCTCCTATGGTAATGCATGATGTCTAAGAAATTAAAATTTCTTACATTTTTTCTGTGTTCATCGTAAAAAAGAAAATTATTCAGGTTTTGAGTAAATGATGACAGAATTTTCGTTTTTGGGTGAACTGTACCTTTAAGTCTGCAGTTGTTTAATCAAAACAGTGATGCTATGATTCCCTGTTAGTCTCCATCAGCCTGTGATTTGCATTCGGTGGTTCAAAAGTGATCGACTGATATTGGTTTTTTAAATACCGATTATTTGCATGTTTATGTGTCCGATACCCGATATGCAGAAGAGATATTTATTTACCGTTGTACTTCTGTTTTTGACGCACTGATTACAACACAACTGAACAAACTATTTTATTTAGATCAAACAACTAACTCCTTGCATACAAAGCAAAACATTTCCATCTATACACTAATAAATAGAGGGGTCTGAAAGAGTGAAAATAAAGTGCACTGTTTTTTTTTTTTCTTCAAACAAAATACAAATACAATAACATAGTACAAAGAATAGTAATTCTGTATATCACATTACATTTACGACATAACTGTTCATCGTAAATTTCTATTATCATCGAGACATTTCAGTATAACATAAAACCCAAATAAAAAATAAATAAAAGTGCACTGTTACTTAAGTGTCTTTGTTCAAAAATAAATCATTCTAACCAATTTGCGCACACACACACACACACACACACGGAGAAGACGCGGAGGCGCTGTTTATATCACTATCACGGATGGTTAAAAACATTACTAAATGTGACGCCGAATATGTAAATGCATTGAATGGGAAACACTGATATTTTCATGACAATGTATTATTCCATCAAACAAAACTGAATCTAACAACAAAGGTAATTAATTTCAGCTCTTTTACTCCCAATATGAATGAATTCAGGGCTGTTTAATTGAATCAATATAAAGTTACGTGTTTATTGGGGGAGGAATTGATAGCTTAGGCAACGTGACTCTGTGAGTTTTTCTCTATTAGCAAAGCTGCATAAACTACATATCAGGCATTAAATGTAACATATCTCATTTTTGCATTAATTGCTCTCGTGTTAAATAAGTGTTTAAATTAGTATACATAACCTGTTCAGGCTTTTGTTTTTGTCTTGTCTCCCTTCCGAGGCTCTGCTGCAGTGACGGTCCTGCAAGCAATTCTCTAAACGGCCACAAGATGGCGTAGCTTAGCGGTGAATCCGATATTAGAAAACAGATACCAGATGATGGGAAATTGATTAAATATCGGGAAAATTATGTATCGGTCAATCTCTATTCAAAAGTCTGCGTCAGCCCTATGTGTCAGGAGAAAAAGCGAAACGCTATCGTTAACCAGCCTTTGCTTTCTCAGATATTTGAAGATGATATACCTAATGATGTTTATACAATTTCTACTTGCATTTACATTTAGGCATTTGGCAGACGCTTTTATCCAAAGCGACTTAAATTTCTTTATCCTATACATTTTACATACGTATTTGCAATTCCCCTGGGTTCGAACCCACAACCTTGTGTTGTTAACGCAATGCTCTAACCACTGAGCTACAGGAAGGCTTATGTCGCTGACAATTCAGGTTTAATTTTGAAGCAACAGACCATTGCAAATACATATAACCGAAACCTGGTGAGCCGTACGATTTCAAGTCAGACGTGAAAGTAGTCCATTGAGTTCTTGAAAAGCATGAATAGTTAAACTGGACTGTTTATTTTAAGTAGTTTAAGTAGACACTGTATTTACTAGTCTGAGTTGATCTTTTACATTTTTATTGTTTAGGAAATCAGCCGCCTTGCAGGTCAGATTAGGCGCCTTTATGGATCAAATAAAAAAGCTTTGCGGCCATTCCACATTTTCCTGACAGAATTGAGGGCGGACAGTCTGCTGTATAAAGAATGTGTTAGGATGAATGACGGATTCCTGAATTATTTGGTTGGTAAATACTCCTGCCATTTTTTTTCCCGATTTTCTCAATGTTTTGAATCCAAGCGTAATCCTTGTTTTATGATGTTAAGCAGGGGTGACCAAAGTCAGTCCTGGAGGGCCTGTGTCCTGCAAAGTTTAGCTTCAACCCTAATCAAACACACCTGAACAGCTAATCAAGGTCTCATAAAGCAGAATAGAAACTTAAAAACAGGTGTGTTAAACCAAGTTGGAACTAAACTCTGCAGGACTGTGGCCCTCAAGGACCGACATAGGACAACCCTGATGTTAAACAAATTCAATTAATCAATAGAAGAATTATAGTAAAGTTTTGTTATGTCTCATATGTGTCTCATTACGCTCTTTGTATTTGACAGATCGATGTTACAGATGAGAGTTGGATTCATCTGTTCCCCTCTGAGGATGTGATATATTTAACCCCAGACGCAAATAAAGGTTCATATCGGACATACTTTTTTTCAATAAAGCAATGTTCTAGGTTTTACAGGTTTCACTTTTTACTTTAAGCTCTAACCTTAATCTTTCTTTTTTTTCTGCAAGTGTTTCAAAATTTGTATGGTAAAGTTAGTAAACCCATCAAAACAATTGAATGACACAATTGTAACTCCTAAGATAGTTTTAGTTGCAATATAATTCTGTTCTAGTTTCTATAAAGCAGCCATCATTTGCCTCAGATTTGCAAAGTCACGCTCTTGGCATTTTATAAGCCAGCTCTTGTTTCCGTATTGAAATAATTCTTTCCTTTACATTTTATCAAATTTGTACATCTTCTAAAAAAAAAAAGAAAGTCTAATGACTGCTTCTGTGGCTTATTGCTTTAATAATTTCAGTGGGTTACATAGCATTTTATAACCGCTAAGGGACATTATAGGCAAAACTAGAAGTAAACTAAAGTAATTTCAAGTCCACCTTCCGAGAGAAAAACCAGCTTTTGTGTGCAGAGTTTGGATGAGAGACGTGAACTGGTTGTCAGAAAAAAAAACATCCATGAAAGCAATTCTGACTGTTTAAATCATTTTGCAGTGTAGCCAATAGTTAGCCAACATTATAACCTAAAACTTTGAATAAACGAAAACATTGCCAATAACAACAAGTGTCCTTCAACAAAGTGGTGGGGACATGTCCCACCCGCAATTTACGCCCTAGTCAAATTTGTCCCCACCCCTTATTGAAAGAAAGAAAAAATACGGATTGTCTTTTACCGCGCGTGCAAGTAGCCCACTTTGTAAGCAGAGGCTGTTTAAACAGACTCCGCCCATCAGGTTCAGATTGGAATAGACCAAATGTAAGAAATCCTAATGAAAATCGACTGTTCAAGTGGCGTAGAGCATGTGTTACCTACTTCATGTCGTCTTGAATATGTGACTGTTCTTTGCTGAATTTTTTCCCTATCACATATCAGATTGTAAAGGTATTTATTTTTAATACAATTATGAAAATATTTGAAAATGGCCGTTCAAGTCATACATGTACCAAACTTTTTGCGCTTAATTGCAATTTGGTGCTATATATTCGTCCTTCTTGTTCTCGACATGCTGTTGCTAGCGTCTATTGTAAGATTTTTACATTTTTAAGCTTGATATGAAACCACAAAGTTGTGACTTTTTCCATTTATTGGAATTTTCGGAGTTCAAAACTAAATTTGGAACGTTCTTTGTATACATGTAGCCTATTTGGCAATGCCCGTAGTAATAAATGAAAAATATGATTTTTTTAAAGATATTATTTTTCCCCTGTGTACTTGAATGTTTGTCCTTACTAGCAGGGGGTTCCCAAACGTCTCAATCCTTTACCCACCGACAGGTAATCTTGTGTCAAACACCAATTTTTTTACATACAATAAAAACTACTGAAACGAATGTGTGTTTTGCATCACAAATTAATTGTTAATTTAATTACGTACAGCAACAGCCATCCTTAAATATTATAAAGCACAACATGCTTTAAATTATTTATTGATGAAAACATGATATAGTTTAAAAACAAATGGTAGGAGATCTGATATGTGATGTGAAAATTTAGAATAGTGAGTTCAGCGGATTCAAAACTGCTTCAAGGCAGTGTCAATATCATTTGTCATGCGTCTTTCGAACTTAAGTTACACCACTGAAGCCGTCGATAAAGCGGGGCAATTTTTATACGATTTTCTGGAGGAGTCACCTCCATTTTTCGTGCTTGTTGACGCCCATTAATATTCCCAACTAGTTATTACAGAAACAAATTATTAAAGTATTGTTGTGTTGTCTTTGTCCCCACCACTTTTAAAACAAAGTTACGCCACTGCTTGTTGTACAGTATTCTTTCTCTTGTGCTTCGTTCCCTCCCTTCTTAATTATGTTTAATTAATAAGGAGTTATTACAAACAAAGACTGTTTAGTTGTGCTATCTTACAATCATTATATAGTACATGTAAGTTAAAGCGTCGCCAATGTAACCGATTAAAACAAAAAAGTGCCGATGAGGTCTTATAATATATGGAAAGAGTCTTGAAAAAGGTCTTAAAAAATATTAAATTTAGTTCCATAATTCCTGTATATACCCTTTGCAGGAAATGCACTGTTAGTGACGTTTTAGTAAATAATTTGCAGTTTAGACTACTGTTCTTGCCATATGTTTCTATTTTGCTCCAGGTGCATTGTTTCTTTACTTTAATTGTAAATATTTTTATTGTATTGCAATATTGTAATTATGTTAATGTGTTGCATACAGCTTAATGTAATGAACTTTTAATGAAGTGAAAAGATAAAAAATATTTTTTTTCTTAGCTTTAGAACGTGTGGATGAAGATAAAGTGTATATCCTTGGTGGTTTAGTGGATGAAAGCATACAAAAGGTGGTCATATTATAATTTGTAAAAAATTGTTGATAGCTTTAGATATTAACTCCTCGCTACACTATAGTTTGGAAGAGCATCTGAGCCATTGACACAGACTTGATATGTTGTCCTTGACAGAAAATAAGTTACAAAAGAGCGAAAGAGCTTGGAGTCAGAACACTGAGACTGCCTATTGATGAATACATGGTAAAGAAGTCCAACCCCAAAAACTTCTACTCCAAAATTTTGGCAATCAACCAAGGTAAGGACTTTTGCATAATTAAGTCATAATCATCTTAATCTTTAAAATTGACCATGCTTTTGCATTTCAGTGTTTGAAATCTTGCTGGCTTTTTGTGATACCAAAGATTGGACTACAGCTCTTGCTTCTGGTATCCCACCTGGAAAGGGTTACGTGGTGACTTCACTAATCTCCTCAGAGGTTGGGCAATGATTTCCTGCTGCTCTGAAGGGCCAATCAGTGACATTCTTTGGTCACCCAGAGTTTGAGCCCATGATCAATGCAAAGTTAATGTGTTTGCACATTATATTTATTACATCGTCACCATAACTGTATTAAAGAATGACTGCTGTGTTTGTCAGGGTGGAGGTGTTACTTGAATTGCTAATATTTAAAATATTTTGCTGTATCTTTGTGTACCATTTTTACTTGATTCTCAGGAAAAGTTTACATAACAAATGTTGAGTTAATAGACATTTTGTGAGTGTTTAAGGAAACTAAAGAATCATATTGAACTTTTAATGTGTTGTTCGTATTTTGACACAAGGAAATCTCATTCATTAAGGGAATATTGTCTTTGACTTAAGCAACCCAATATTTAAAAGAAACATACCACTTTTGTTAAATTGAATGATATTTTTGTCTGTGCATAGTTATCATTCAAAATAAATAACAGTTTACAATTAATGTGGTTACTACTTAATAAAGCCTTTAACAGGCTCAAGTTTAAAAATGTATTCAATTGAATGAAAACAATCAGTCCTTATTTTTAATATTGAGTATAGGAACATTTCGAATGACATTATATTTGGTTTTCTATTTCAGAATGCATTAGTGGTTTCGAAATTAATAAAACATTAATAAGATTAAATAAAATGATTGTTTTAGAATATTATGTTTGATGTCTATTTCCTATTCATTTTGTTTTTATAATTCAACATTATAATAAAAACAAAATGTATTATATCGTCATTTTAATAACTTTATAAAGAAAGGAACATAAAAAATGAACATCAGCTTATCATCCCTTGTTTTTACTTTGTGTACTTATACACAGTTAAAAGTATTTGACGGGAGTTTTTTCCTTCCGTTACCTCTAAAATGTTTAGTTTAAATCTAAACATGCTTATGCACTGGTGTTTGAAATGTTTATCAGCACGTTTGTTAACATTTTGGAACGAGAGTTCAGGGTCGTGTTGCACGGTGGGACTTATTTAATTGAAGCACCATTACGTTACTGAATATGCGTAAGGTTTATGATCTTTATTTATAGATTTTATCACATTTATCCTTTAACGGTATTGCACGTTGAATAGACTTAGTTCTCAAACGGAATTGACAGGTGCTTTCTGAATCACTATATACTCCTCAAAACGGTGGAGTTTGACGCTATGTGTTAAAGTCTCAAATGTTCGTTACCGTCATCGAGCTTCGTCGTCTTTCTGATCGTATTTCCAGTTAGCGCAACGATTCCGGCAGAATAATTTGCTGTAAGTATTTGAAGCATCATTTTGACATCAATGTATGAAAGTGGTCGAGTATTTAGTATCGTTATTATAAACAGTGGGATATTTGAATCATTCTTATAATTCTTTCATAACTTTAGGTTATCGGTCTTCAGATGTTTTTTGCATCTTGGAGGTTTACTTGTAAAATCTTCTATTGCAAGATAGACGGAATTATCAACAAAACATGTGGCAATACCAAGTAAATACTTCTAAAAGCGTTTATAACAGATGCGATGGTGATAAAATGGTTTAAACTTTTTTAGCTCGGTTTTGAAGATTATGTTTATAGTAATCACTGTTTAAAAAAAAATCACTTAATGTTTAGCTGAAGTGGGAAACATCTATCTAATTGTTACAAGCCTAGAGACTATCAAAGCATATCGGGGCAGAACGAAACACACTGGACATATGGCCAGTTATACAACAGAGCTCATAGGCACAGTAACAGACAAAAGCGCAGGCAGTAAATCGGACTTTTACCTCTCATGTAAAATTCTGTACAGAAACGCATTTTGGCTCACAGACTAAGTAGTTCTACATTCTTTCCAGTAGTTGGAGTCAATAAGATATGTCATGTTGCCATAGATTGAAAAAGACATACATATAAAAATAGTCTATATTTCAATTTTTAGAGAATGTTATATTTAGTTATCAATTATATATTATGTTTTCGATGCTCTTTTTGGTTTAAAAATTATACATATAATATATTTGCCTTCTCAACCTACATCAAAAATCCATGTAAATGTTAATAAGGTTTATTGAAATATATTTTTTAAGCTTAATCAGTTAAGTATCTATATATCGTAAAAGATGAAATGTGTGCTACTTGATCATTCACCATTCACAAGAACATAACCACTCTGATCATGCATTTCTCCTCGCTGGACTATTGCTAGCCTAGAGAACGTTCTTCAATAATAGTAATCTGTGATTAGTATCACTGTTTACTATTTGTTTCACGCTCAGAGAAACACATCGATGCTCTTCATCGTGGTTTGGGAGACGTACACAATTAGATACACATTTCTTAGTTAAATACTATAGAAATGATCCCTGAAAGTATAGTCTTAATGATCTTCAGCGCTCACTTAACACCGCTTCAGAGAGACGATCAAGCTCAATGACGGTAACCTGCAGTTGCGCCCTTTTCATAAGTAAAACGCGCAATGAACGACGCGGAATTAAAGGGTTCCAACCATGAAAGTCAGCAGAAACTTACTCAATTGAACGTGAAATACAAGTAATAAAAGATTTTCAGTCAATAACCACACGTTATCTATATAAACAACTATTAAACTTAGTTCTTAGTTAACTTAAACGCTAAAGGGTGCTTGACTTATTTAATTAGCCTAGTTCATGTAACATTTTTGTTATTTAAATTCAGTAACATAAACCATTTTAGTTCTTAATTAGAATACAAAGGGAAATATTTTCCGATTGATATGAATATCATGTGAATTAAATCATATACTCAAAAGTACTTTTGTTAAGCGTTTAATAATATTACATTTTGGAATTTCACATATAAATAGTATTAAATTAAAAAGGACAAATTTAAACTCATATTATCATAGACACATGTCTTTGCATTTTAAGACTAGCGTAACGTGTTTGTGTTTCAACTAAATAAGCCCCATCGTGCAACACGACCCATTTAGCATATCGTTCCATGGTGGTACAAAAATGCAGTAACACAGATAACCACTAGGCTATATGAACGTAGAGCCATAGTCAAACCGTTTGTCTCGACGGATAATATACAATTTTAATGTGAACAAAAAATATTACATGTACAAAATCATATTTAAACATGAATAAGCTTTAAGCATTCGCTAAATAAATGACGATTTAATTCAAATAGATTTTAATGTTTAAACCTAAACATAACGTAAAAGTTTTGATTGTAGACACATTTTAATTTCTCTCTCTCTCTCTCTCTCTCTCTCTCTCTCTCTCTCTCTCTCTCTCTCTCTCTCTCTCTCTCTCTCTCTCTCTCTCTCTCTCTCTATCTCTATCTCTCTCTCTCTCTCTCTCTCTCTCTCTCTCTCTCTCTCTCTCTCTCTCTTTCTCTCTCTCTCTCTCACACACTCGAGCATGCAAACGGCGGCGCTCTTTCGTAGTCTGGAGAAATTCTACGGCAAGAGATTCTATTCCATAAAACGCCAAATGGAGCGACCATACTATGCCAAATACCGTGGACTCCAACAGCACATAAGATAACACGTTATGTTTCAAAACTTCTTTAACGAATTTTGTGCGTATCAAAATGCTGATACTACAGGATTTTAATCGTGAGGTTTTAATCGAGATTTTCTCATAACGACGGAAGAATTCGTCATTGCAACTATGAAGTGTAAATGATGTTTAATTCTTGCTCGGGTGGAAGACATTTTCAGTCATTTTCTAAGAACCTTGAGGATTTTGATTCTATACGGAGTGTACTTCTTTACAGGTCAGTATATATAGCCTATATTCTGTGCAGAAAAGTGTGCATGTGTTTTTTTCAGCCACATACTTGCATTTAATAATGGTGAGCTGCTTTTGCAAAGCGTGCCAGAGGGGATTTTGGACCGCTTGTGCATGGATCTAGCTGCTTATTAATAATATTAATAAGCAAGACCTACCGTTTTATTTATAAATTTACTGGTAGAAGCTGAATGATTGTGAGGTGTCATTGTTTTCAGTCATTCCATGCGGTGAGCGAAAGCTTCAGGGTTGTTATAGCAACGGTTCCATTGTACCAATCACTCTTTGAGAAACTCGTCATGTGACCTACAGAAAAGCCCCGTATGCAGACAAAATGGCAAAATGTCTCTCTGCCCAAAAGTAGAAATGTAACGCTTCAGATGGGAATAATGACAGCTAAGTGAGACATTATTCGTTAATGGCGTCTAGACATTTTACAGAAGCCGTCGGGACGCACTTACAGTCCGACTCGCGTGAAAATAAAGAAGAGAAAGGAGGACACGACGGCAGCGACGATGACTCTACTGCATCAAGTTACAGTAACACAGGCTCAGGTTTCTCAGAGTAAGAAATGTCGACAAATAACGATTTTGTCAATTAGAATCTTTATTTTATTCATTGCCGTGAACTTTTATGACATCACATTTTAGGCACTGTCAGATTTGATGCATGTAAGTTAGTAAAGTGGATCCCGACTTTGAAAGAGAGGTTTCTTAACTTATTGTATGTTACCCTCTCTCATTCTTAGTGGAATTTCTGTTTCCAATTCAAAAAGTCAGCCATTAGAAATAATGATATACTACTAAATCACCATCTCTAGTGAAGTTATGGACGTGGTTGCCAAGAGCTAACCACCAAGGTCATGTGGCTTAATTTAGAAAGGGGATAAACGTCCTTCTGGCTCCATTGGCATTAAGTTAAGTTTTTTTATTTTTTGAAAGATGGAGGCTGTTCTGTAGGGTCTGTGGCTTTCTCCTGCTGCTGTGTAGTGTTTGGCTTGGAAACTTTTTAAACCTTTTTTAGTCTTTTCTATGTATTGGATATCAAAATATAGACACTTACTACACATAGTATGACAGTTCCATTATAGAAGCCATTATGCTTGTCTTTTTTAAAAACATGTAAATGAAAACACTGCGAACTTAACAACCTAACAAACCCAACCTACTGTGGTGATAGAAAATTGTGTCGTCCATGGTGACCAGCCAATTGTTAAAAGTGTTTTTGATCCTAGCAGAACTTTTATGTGCTGTGATAACCTGTGCTTTCTTAACAGCTATGTTTGTTTTGATTTTAAGAAAAAAAAGTCTTCATAAGTCAATCTTTAGAAATTAAATTAGAAACTTTCCCCTTTACAAAATTCTCTGCAACACTCTTTGAATGCAGAAATACCTCAAAGAGATTCATTTTTTTGCTTGTTTTAACATAATGTTATAGACTGCAATGACGAAGATATATTTTTGGGTGTGATATAAATGTAAAAATACTGAAATTGTTGGAAATTGTGTTAATGGATGTTTAAATTACTTTTCTAAAACTCCCTGTTTTGTTCAGTGACCTAGAGCCAGAATGGCTAGATGATGTCCAGAAGAATGGTGAACTCTTTTATCTTGAGCTGAGTGAAGGAGAGGAAGAAGCTCTATTTGCCCAAGTGACCGCCAGTCAGTCTGCTGCCACTAATCACGTACGTTTCAGTGACAAAGAGGTGGAGATTATCACAGAGAGTGGTAAAAAGCAAGCGGACTCCAGCAATAAATCCGAAGCAAAGTTCAAGAAATTTGCCAAAATTCTGAGACGAAGGCAATCATCCAAAAGAATAGCAGTGAATAGAAAAGAGGGAGGAGCTCCCCAACGCCCCACATCCATCCTTAAAAATCAAGCGGGCCAGCAGCCTGGGGTGGTGGTACATCAGCAGCGTCTGAAGGATGTGTATGTGTATCTGAACCCTAAACGGCTCTGCAGCTCTTCGCCCCCATCCCCAGAGAAAGGGGGTCTGTTAGAGGCCTTGCTGGGTGTGGTGCACCGGCCAGGTGGAAATGCAGGGAAGAGGGGAGAAAAACTCACTATACATGCATTGGTCCCTCACAGTCCTGCCAGCAAGTGTGCTGACATTCTAATCGGTAAGCATGACAGACAAGGACGTTGATTGTTTTTTTATGTAGAGATGCTTTGAACATCCCCATTTTGGCTACGGCCGTCAATGACCTTTAAGAGGTGTTTTAAAGAAAAGTGTGTTATGAGTTTTTTACAAACTATTAGGCTAGACATTTTTGCTCAACCCACTATAAAAAAACGAATAGACCACCTTGCACTTCATCATTGCACCACTTACAGAACATTCTCTTCTGGAAACTTATGGCGCTTTTCCACTGCATGATACCGTCAGGTTAAGCACGACTTCGGCTCAGTTTGCTTATCCACAGCAGTTTAGTACTGCTTCAAAGTGGCAGGTACTAGGTACTGTACTCAGTGGAAAACCCACCAAAAGTGAGCTGTACCGCGTCATACCATGCAGTACTATGCTGTGGAAAAGCGGCATTACTGTAACTATTAAAATTGAGGGTTGTTGCCGTGCATGTCCTAAATGTTCCCTGTTAAACAAAGCCAGTTTTATAGGACATTTGCAAATAAAATCAAAACAATACAGCTGCTTTCCTGGTTTAATTGTATTAGCAGTCAAGTGTTTTTTGTTCATGTACTAAAATGAAATTCAAGGGAAACCCACAGTTGCTTTCTTCCACCAGAAAGACCAAATTCCAAAAGAATTACACTGTGAAAGTCTTTGGCCGCCAGCTTTTACGACTGTTTCCCAAACCGCATCCATACTAAAGCAATTAGAATGCTTAGAAAACTTGCACCATGAAGGATTAGTCTATGCAGATCTACCAAAGGAAGGTACAGGGTGGATGGCTTTGGTAGGAAGGGTTTTTATCTTTGTAGAAATATAATTTACCTAAGCGATTTGCTCAGCGCACTGAAGAATCCTATACTCGTCTTTGTAAGATACTAACATATTCATGATCTGTGAGCAGAATTGTTGTCTTTTTTTGTAGGCGATGTCCTGGTTGCTGTAGACGATGTGGATGTTACCTCAGAAAACATTGAGAGAGTTCTGTCTTGTATACCTGGCCCCACACAGGTAGGTTTATCTCTGTATTTGTATACAGTAGCTTTGAACCACACTATTTGTAATAGACAATATCATGTACAGTATGTGCATTTTGAGACTATCACTTTAAAGTCATAGTCCCGAAATGTTGAAACTCACCCAATGGCCATGGCTTGAAATCAAATCCTCAACTTTTTTTCTCATCCGAGAATCATTTAAAATGTAAATTACTGATATCTCAAATGATTCATAGCTGTTTTGGACATGAATGGAATTGTGTCAGTTAAAGTGATTGTTGCCCCCCCCCAAAAAATGTGTCATCATTTATTCACCCTTATGTCATTTAAATATTTGTATGACTTATAAAACATAGAGAGGATATTTAAAGAAATGTCTTGCATCAACACATTGGAAGTCAATTTTGGTCGGTGTTATTTAGTTATCTACATTTTTAAAAATGAGAGTTAGCGCCTAGAGAGTCAGAGCACAAACTAATATACTGAGTTCTCTTACTAATAAATGAAACGGACCAATAAACACAAATTTATGTAAAAATTCCCATATTAGCAATGGTCCAAGTAAAAGTAGTCTGTTTTATGAACGTTAACAGCTGGGAAACAAAACGGATGAGACGCAGTATACAGTCCCTGACAAAAGTCTTGTCGCCTGTGTACATATTGATCTGAAGTGCCGCTGAAATATATTTCTTATCAAGATTTTTTTACAAGAAATGGCTCATTTTAATCCCAACATCTTTTGTAATAATGTTTCAGTGCAAACGAAACTGTCAAAAAGTATTGTAATATTCACAGCTTGGTAAAGGCTTTTGAGTCAATTTTTGCAAAGACATAAGAGTTATCGCCTTGTCATATGAGCTTCACCAGTGACTTAATAATGGATCAATTAGGTCTCAGGTGTGTATAAATAGAACCCCTGTACACTAGACCTTCACATCAACTGCAACTAGACCTCTGCAGAATCAGCTACTTGGGTCGCCTGACTCGATTTCCTTCTCATTCATTCCCATAGCGTACAGTGCATTACTCTGTTGAAGCCCAGCGTCCATTGACTTCAATGGGGCTGCTTTAAACAGTTTTTTTCAGTGCTTAGAAACAAGACGGTCATTGGATAATGCTGTGATTATGTCCCTCCCACGGACGCTCAGCGTCTCTGGGATGAATGGAGGAGTGGGCTGGCCCGGACTCCGAGCGTCTGCTTGATGATTGGAGGGTCTGTCGAAAGACTGCATCTCCTTTTGATTGACAGCGATTTTGTTCTATAAAAAGTCGCTGACGCTAAAGCTATTCAATCTCAGTCCCATTGCGGATTTTGCAAGTGTAGTTGAAAGACAAACTGGTGCAACCTATTTCTTGGTATTTGCTTGCCGAAATTGCTTGCCAATTTTCATCATACATTTCACACAATTATACACCACATTCCTTGTTTCAGTTTAATGTAATTCTCACATTTCCTCCGTCCTGTTTATATATATTTTTTAGATAGTTTGTTCATTCATTCATTGTGAAATGAGCTTCCCCTCTTTGAAAGACCAGCAGCCGCCACTGATAGTCTAAAATACCAAGAAATCTTAGCAACCTCTTATATTCCCAACCATAAAAGAGGCCAAATTCTGCAGCAGGATGGTGCTCCATTGCATACTTCCATCTCCACATCAAAGTTCCTCAAGGCGAAGAAGATCAAGATGCTCCAGGATTGGCCAGCCCAGTCACCAGACATGAACATCTTTGAGCGTATGTGTTGTAGGATGAAAGAGGAAGCATGGAAGACGAAACCAAAGAACATTGATGAACTCTGGGAGGCATGCAAGACTGCTTTCTTTGCTATTCCTGATGACTTCATCAATAAATTGTATGAATCCTTGCCAAACCGCATGGATGCAGTCCTTCAAGCTCATGGAAGTCTTACAAGATATTTAATTTTTGATCTCAGAGCACCACTACTCAATTTGCTTACATATTTTTGTGTTAGCAGTAAATTTGTTCAATTACTGTATTGGCGAAAAAACTTTTGTCTTGCCAAAATTTGACCTTTCTGTCTTGATTAAATGATCAATCTTTTTTCAGTGAAACTGATTTATTTCAGTGCATTAAAAGTCATTTGGGAGGGTTTTAGCTTTTCATATGAGCTATTTCTAACACCAATTGATTAATTAAAAGTCAGGTTAATAGCAGGTGTTTCTACAAAATAGATAAGCGACAAGACTTTTGTCAGGTACTGTATTAGACCCATATATCTGTATATAGCGCTCTTAAAGGGGCAGCAGCATAATAAAGATCTCTCTTTATAATGTTCATCGTAAACAAAGGATGGGCCCAAAACAATCACTCATATTAAAGTAATTGTGTTCTCCTAATATGACTTGTTAAAGCGGACCTAACACACACGGTTTCTGCCAATCTCATATTAATCTGGAGTACCTATAGAGTAGTATTGCATACTTCCCATCTTCGAAGAGTATTTAGTTTGATCACATTAATAAAAGATAGATACAGCTGTAAGATTATTTCCGAAATCATACGGCGTGTGCTTTTAGCGCTGGGACGGCTTCATATATCAGTTTCAAGCGATCTCCAAATCCGGCGTTATATCCAACGTTTATATAACATTCATCACCCAAATGCAGTGAACAAACAAACACACTCTACAAGTTGACCATGTTAATCATGAGAAGATAGCGCGTTTAACATTGTAAAGAAATCAGAATGCATGACTTTTGCAGCACACCTAAATTCTAGCATGATATAATTTAGTTGTTTAAGTAATAAACTTTTATAAATGTTGCGTTTGATGAAATCATTTTAATTCATTATAATGAATTAGACCCTAGGTTTAACAGTTTTAAGGTTTAAAACTAAATTGTTAGTCATAGATGTTTCAGTAATTGGATGGTGTGATAACACTGCGCAGTTTTAAGTGTTCAAATCAATCATAGTAAAAGTTATTTTGAACATTTGCAATAATACTAGACGGACCGGGGCTCTCACTAAATCCTATGTGTTCCGAGTCCGACGTCATCATGTGTTTTTTGGCAAGTTAACAATCCTAGGTAGTTTATATGGGTAGACTAAGGTTAGGGTGTGGGTTAGGGTAAACGTTTCGTAGGACTAGAGACATCTAGGATTTAGTGGAAACCAACAAGCCACGCCCATGGATCTGACTCGAAACATCAAGGATTTAGTGAGAGGAGAAGGACCGGCGGTACAAACTATTTCCGCATCTGTCTATGACAGTGTCACGTGGTTGCTACGTCAGTATAGGCGGTAACAGAGGGTAACGCGGATATGGCGGCATTGACAGGCGACTAAACGGCCCTGGTCCACTGTTTAGAATGGTGATTTTCTCAGGATTTAAAAGCAGTTGGAAACATTTGAGATATTGTAAGTACTCAGCTAAAAACATATATAATATCGGCCTGGTGGTTTTGGATATTTTACTGCAAAATTCTTACAAACTGTACCTTTAATGCTTAAGTTGAGATTTACAGAAAATATCTTAAGTTAAAATTGTTAATGCTACTATGTAACGGAAATACAAGATTTTTTTAAAGTGTTTTCAAACTAGGTCTGTGACGGTGGCAGTTTTTTACCACTGCGGTGGTTATGGACAAATCAACTGCCGTGGTGAGGTAGTTGGGAAATACATGTTGACTTACATGTCACACTTACATGTTGACATTGTCCAGATTAAAATGATTACAGCTTCAATAAATCTGTGTTCAGAAGATGTGCTTAGTAGCGCAAACTTTTAGATATCTCTATGCAACCGCGGCAAAATCTGGGTCATAGGCCGTTTTGATTGTACGAAACTGTTAATTTCACAACAAGATCCTTTGCAGAACCCGCAGAATGGGTTTTGCCGTGCAGTCCAGCGCTCAAACGCATGAACAAAAACGTATGGCAATAATTTCTGTGTTAATGTAAAATATTTAAAAGACACCATCGACAACTAAAAGGCTACAAATAGCAATCCTGATCGCAACTATCATTTTTATTACACTTCTATTTGTCGCAGTGACGTGCACTACCGCGGATGGCAGCTCACCATCGTCATGGCACTTGACCACCGCAGTGATGTTGTTGGCACAGCCCTATTGCAAACCAGATTGCACCTTGTTCATAGCAATACTTTTAAAAATAAAAGTGCACAATACACTACTTTTGAATTCATCATTGAATTTTATGCTTAACATTGCGATTAATCACCTCTCTGAAAATGTAAACAAATAAAGATCATTTTAGATGTTTAATTACGACTTGGAGCAATGGAATCGCCTGACGAAGGCAATGTATTTATTTTTTATGAAAATCTCAAATTCGACCACAATCCATATTTTTCATAATTTTCCTCGTAGTGGTATGGGACCTCAAAACATGTGGTTTGTTGATGAAAAGATGTTGTTTTTCTAGGCAATCTGGTCAACAAAGCCATAGCATCAAACATTTTCACAAGCACCACAGAAACGCTCCTGAGAAAACACTACATTTTGAGATTCTGAATTCATACCAAATTTTTATGTCCTTAGCATATTGTTATTTATTTGTTTATTTTGGTACCTAAACGCTGCTTATTTCTGAATATGCCTTTCGTTTGATCGCTTTTCAGGCTGGTTTCAGGATGGAATGTTGAAATTATAGAGTTCTTTCGTCCCAGCCTTGATGGTGGTTATGGCAAAGCTTGTTTTTGGAGACCACAGGAAAAGTGCTATTACTCTGTGGAGAAGAGAAAGGGAAAAAATGATTAAAGGACGAGAACCGATAGCAAATTACACCATATAAAACGGGACAGGCAAGTTCTATTATGGTATTATGGTAGAGGAACTCTTCCCTACGTGCTCTAGGAAGGTTTAGTGACACTTGCCAAGACTTTAAAATGAGCTTTGCATTGACCACAGACAGTTTTATAAAATTATAAGATAAGTGTTGCCTGACTGTTGACTTTCAATGAGTCAGCCGTTTGAGCTCCTTCACCACAGGAACAGAAACATCATGTCCACTGGCAGCACCTTTTCTCAGAGACAGTACCGTTAACACTCAAGAACTTAAAGGAACACAGAATTCGAACCACTGTCTAGAACATGAAGCCTGAAACTCATAGACCATGAGGTATTGCGTTGATAACGTGTGTGAAATTCGAATCTGAGGTCATTTTATTCCGACACATCCTTTAATAACAGACCTCTATTCTTTTCCCGTTTGATTGTTGCCTCGCATACGCCTTACGCCAGCTCACTTCTTCGGCCAAGCTGCTTTCGGTCAGAATAACGGAATAACAGAACACGGAGTTGTGATCCATTCTGCATGTTAAATAGGCAAGTGGGAGTGGGTACGCCGCTTTCTGTGTTTCTGTTAATGCACAAATAAGTGCTTTTGCTCTTAAACAGAAGGGTCTTGGAGTGTCTTTCACCTGATTTGTGTATGGGAAAGATTTGTTTCAGAAGTGGTTCAAGGCTTAATTTGCAGCTACATGTTTTGGTAACTGTTGTAAGAATAAATACTTGTAATCCTATATTTTTGTGTTTTGAGAGTTTGAGATATATACTCAGTTATATGACAAATATGTTGACTTGTTCTTTTATGCCATCATTAAAGGCTTCTAGTTCTATTGGAAATCCAGTTGCTTTCTTGTGTCTTCATGCTAAATGCATTCAAAAGCTTTAATCTCATGGGAAAGGTAAAGACTATTTTAGATTTTAGATATTGAAAGCATTCTGTCATAATTTACTTACCCTCAGGTTGTTTCAAACCTATTTAAGTGTCTTTATTTCCAATGACCACAGGGAAAGTTATTTGTAAGAATGTCAGTAATTTTCAATTCTGGAACATCATTCATTACTATAGTATGAAAAAAAAAATCTTTTTTTGTTTTGTTTTGTTGAACACAAAATTAGATTTTTTTGAAGAATTTAGGATAAAAGACGATTCCAGAGCACCTTTGATTACCGTTTATTTGTTCCTACTATGGTAGTCAATGATGTTCCGGAATTGAAAATTACAAACATTCTTCCAAATATCTTTCTCTGTGTTATTCATAACAATGTTATTTATACAGGTCTGAGATTACATGTGGGTGAGTAAATGATGACAGAATTTTCACTTTTAATCTAGCGGTGAGGTTGCACATTGCTACCAACTGGTAAATCCACCCCTCCACGGAGGCAGAGAGAGGTTGTTGTGATGTTTTTGCTTCTTTCCCCTTTAAGAAAAATAAGACTCCACTATTAAAAGCAGGAAAGCTAGTTGGTCTAGTGGTTACAGAGTGCCACCCGTAGCCAGACGGTCACTGGTTCAATTCTCAGTGCCACCAGGCAATGACTGAAGTGCCATTGAGCAAGGCACCTTACCCCTGTTTGCTCTCCAGTGATAGCTGCCCACTGCACCCCACTTGTAAGTCGCTTTGGATAAAAGCGTCTGCCAAATGAATAAATGTAAATTAAAAGGTGGGGACCCAACAGATCTTAATAAGTAAGAAAGTAAGAAAAATATAAGACTTCATTAAGTAAGGTTACTAAACACCTCTGAAGACATAGTTATGTGCATGTTACCTTTCTGTCAATAGATCCTCCAAAAAACTACACACTGGTCCTTTAATGGTCATGTTTGTCATGAAAACTTTTCTCTTGCATAGCCAAACATTTTCAGCATCCTCTTCACAGTTTTATCCATAAAATAGTAAGATTAAAAATGGTATTAGTTCATTAATATCTTTACAGCTCCGTCCACATCAAAACAATCCCTGACAACCTCTCATATTTTGTTCTGTTCAGATTATACTGTATTTTGTTGTGTTTTATTCATAAGCAAAAAGCAAATGGGACAGTTCATGTGTTTACATGTAGAACAAAATTCTAATATTAAAAAAGAAATGAGCAAATTGTTAAAACAGACAATTAAGCATCAAAGTGGAAAGAGAAATTAGAAGAAGACGCAGTGTTTTTAGGCTTTTACTCCTATTGCCCTCTGATGATCATTAGGCAATGCAAAATCTTGATTTTGACCATCCACATCTTTACTGAGCTCACATTTTTTGTTAAAAGTTGTCAACATCTTGTGGTGTTTGTTTTATGAGAAATATAATAATGTCTGTTTCTTCCTGATATAAATTTTAGATTTGTTCTTTCTCAGGTGAGATTAACTTTCGAGACAGTAGGACCTGTCGAACGGTGTGTTTACTCGAGACTTAAACCATCTCCTCCGGTCAGCCAGCTGGTCAGACTGCTGTGGGGGGAGGACACAGTAGAGCTCCAGATGTCTATAGCACATATACCTCACATACTGATGTACCTGTCACTCAAACTGGACTCCGAGTCGCCACAGGAAGAGGTCAGTCGGTGTGTGACACTGGCGCTTGTCTTATTTACTTATCAAAGCTGCGGTGTCTTGAGTTTTTCTATAGAGCCTTGACATACGACATATTGTGTAGAATTAAAACGGGTCAGATACGTTTAGTTTTCTTTTTGCTTTTTGCTGTCGTTGCATGCAACTGGTCGCATGGCACTGATGTGAAATTAGACTTCATTGTCATCAATGGACAATATGTTTACACTTTCCGGATCATACCTTATCTCCTATCTAGTGCACAATGCGACATTCACCATGTAGGACATCATAAATGTGCGAATAAGTGGCTGATATGACACGCCACTTCAGTATCTGACTTATTAAAAGGGGCGGGACTCTTCTAAATCTAAAGCGTATTTGATTGGACAGCAACTTTAAGAAGGGGCTGAAGTGTACCATGATGTCATGGAATTTCTAGATTTTTTGGAGCCCACTTACGAGACAGATTTGACACTCATCTTCCAAATGCGAATTTTGTTGGCTCTTAGTAGCATATCAGTTTATTGATGTCCTTATTGCATATTTTTAATGTTTGATATTTTACAGCTTACTTCAAGACATAAACAGGTATAAATAATAAGGAAAACACCTAACAAGAGCACAAAATAGATGTAAACTCTTTCAATACTGGTTTAAAGAGCACCAAGATAATACAATTAAGAGACTGATTGGTAAAATGCCAAGAGTACATATCTATAAGTTTAAGACAGAGAGTGACTTCTAATTATGCTAAAATATATTATATTTTAATATTTTTTATACATAGTTATATTATACATACAATACACTCATACACATAATCATTATAATAATTCCCTAAATTGCATTTGTTGTGGTTTGGACGGGAAAATGTGGTGAAAATACGGTATAATAAAAATGAATAAGTGAGTAAGTGACCCTAAACCTACAAACTTTTAATTTTGTGCATATGTTATGAATTCCCAGTTTGTTTTTATCAATATGGGCGTTTATTCCCTTTTTTAACTACAGTGCTTTTCCATTTTCTTATAGCAGGAGATCTTGTACCAGTATCCGGTGTCAGAGTCATCGGTCCAGCTGAAAGCAGTGAGAGGGATTTTTCTGACACTCTGTGACATGCTGGAAAATGTCACAGGTGGACAAATAGTCAGGTGAGAACAAAGACCAAGTCTACCCCTAAATGAAGTATTCTGCAACAAAGTGAATTCTGAGTTATCTCCTCTCTACAGTTCCTCACTGTTGCTTCGGAATCAGTTGGTTCACGTGGGTTACTGGAAGGAAGGATCCAATCTACTGGTTTTAGGTGTGCCAGCCAGCAGGTAATACTGAAATTGGTAATGAAACAGGTTAAACTGGGCAAGAAAATCTGGTTGAAACAGAAAGTTGGGCAGGCCATGTCTGTCGTGTATGCTGCTGTCCAATTTGTTTGATTTGGTCACTTTTTATGAATTATTCTCGCTTTGAACATGTTTTTCCCAGAACAGTCTTTCATTAAACAAAAAAAATCTCTTCTTATATCTGGCATTGGACATTCAACTAGTAAATGTTTGTTGCTATGTATCAGCATGCAGACATATTTTATTTCAAGTAATTTTAGCTTTTGTTTTTGTTTACATTGACAGAAGCTGTATAAATGATTTATGTCTGTTTTGCAGGGTTCCTCTGCTGTACCTTCAGACTGTGATCGAGGGAGTTGTCCGAACACTGAAGGTCATGTATGGCTCCCTTGACAGGTGGGTCGTAGAGCATTTATTCAATGTGCCACAATTATATGCATTTAGATTAGTTTTTATCGATATTCCTCCTCCCTAATAATTCATTATCAATATGAATAATGATCATTACTGTTATGCCCAAAGTTGTAAATACAATGATGTGATGTATTATTTAATTGTAAAGTCTTACACCCTGTCTACACCCGATGTTCTAATGGGATTGTCACATCGCACCGTGCAGCATCAAGTGTGGACAAATTGTAAAATTATAATGGGTTCTTATGCGTTTCATTGTCTTTTTTTGCGTCGCCGCGCATCTGATGTAGACACAGTGTTAATGGCAAAAAAATATAAAAAGATATATTTTGGGGCTAAAAACGACATGTTTTTTTCTTCATAAGATTCTAATTTTCTCACTCACTCTCTGTACTCAGTGCCTTTTGTGAGATGGAAAACGGATCTCGTCTGGATCACTTCTTCTGCCTGTTTTTTCAGCAGCTTATCCAGCCGTCCCATTTGATTGACAGCTCTAGACCCCCCACTCCTGACATCTCAGGGACGCTCTTCTTAGATGGCTTACCAGCAGTTCGCTGGCTCACCTTACCAGCAGACATAAAGGTGTGATTACCAGATATAGTTATTGAGCATTAAAATTCCATGACAAAAATGAAAACAAATTTTCTACACTGTTTGGCCTTATTTAGGTTGAGGTGGACACTGTCCTCTCAGATTTTGAGTCTTCAGATTTTGGTGACATGGTAAGTCCATTTGAAATGTTTAGATTCTGAAATGTAAAAAGCGCATCTTTAGATCTCAATTGAATTTAAAAGGACCAAAAATGTGGCCTTTTGAACCATTAAAGTTAGTTCACTGATCTGTCTCTGTCTTTCATTGGCCAGTCTGAAGACTTCTATGGTATGAGGCGTCTTTACGTTATTTTGGGCTCTTGTCTGTTCTACAAGGTAAGTATCAAAAGGAAGCGTGCTTTTTTGATAACAAATCCCCCATATTACTGTGATTGTTTACCCAAAATGAAAATGCAGTGATCATCTATTCACCCACAAACGAAGATATTTTAAAGAAAGTTTGTAACCGAACAGCCACTTCTATTTTATGGACACGAAACCAGTGCAAGTGAAGGGGTGACGGTTAAGAACATTCTTTAAAATATCATAATTTCTGTTCTGCAGAAGAAATAAAGACATACATATTTGAATCGACAGGAGGGTGATTAAATAATATAATAAATTTCATCTTTAGGTGAACTATCAATTAAACATGATTTAAAAAAACACACTTAATGGCACATAAATCTCAAAAATATAATCCTGCCTCATTTAATGAATTTAGTATTTTTAAATAAATGTGTTTATCAAAAAAATTTAATGTATAAATTGCTATGAACGGAAGTAATAGCCAAATTAAGTAATAATGCTTACGCAGGTTATTATTAAATTGACTTCGGAAAAAAGAGGAATGAGCAAGAAAAAAAGTTCTATTGACATCGTCTGTTGGTTGATCGTCAATGTGATGTCACACAGGGATATCTCATAGCAAATCACCTACCAAAGGAAGACCTGCTGGATGTGTGTCTTTACTGTCAGCATTACTGTCTCCTGCCACTGGCGTCAGAGGAGCGCGTGGGGCAGCTGGTGGTGTGGAGGGAGGTGTTTCCTCAACAGAGAGCACAGCCAAGTCCCGCCTGTCATCCAGGCCACTGCGAACCACATGGACGCTACTTCCTGCTCATAGTGGGCCTGGTGAGACATTGTTTAGCATTATGACACAGGTGACTCGTCGTTTATAACAGATGAAACATTTCAACATTAATTGTAAACGTATGGAAGCTGTGCATCAAGCCCAGAACTTGGTAGATTCAAGGAAGACATTCTTTAATTTGTTGACACATACTTCAAATCCATGGTAATGAAACTAAATTTGTCTCCAGCAACACTTTATGCAGTGTGTTTTGCTGGAGAGCGGAGGCTGTGCCTCACCTGCTCTTGGATCTCCAGGTCCTGACTGCGTGTATGTGGACCAAGTCAAAGCAACACTCCTTCAGCTAGAGAGTCTCGATGCAGGTATTGAGGAGCGTCTGTGTGCTCCACCCACACCCTGCTTGTCATGCGCCGATTGGTTCCTTCCTGCGGGTGGACGGGATCGACAAGATGCCGTTGGAACCTCACCGATCCTTAACCGTTTGACAGCAGCCATCAAACCCCCATCTCCAGGGTCAATTGGTCGAAATCTGTTTGGGGAGTTGGGGTCGGGTTTAAGAGGACGAAGACCAAGTCCACAAAGGAGTCTGTCTGATAGCGGGAGTGAAGGTCACGTGGAAGGGACGGGCCCCTTTACTTCAGGTTTGAGTCCTTTTGCCACACCGGACACGGTGCGGAGGACTCCCAGTAGTGGCACGCGAAGAGACTCCCTTGGGTCGGGAGGGTCAGACGGCAGTGGAGGAAATGCTGGATTTTTCAAGGTGTTTGTCCTAGTGAATTATTATTTATTATATTATGTTTCACTTGTTATAATTAATTATTATTAATTGCGATTTATGTCATATTTATTGCTATTTTCCTAGTATTACCAGAAAACTAAAACTTTAGAAAATTTCTTTTTGGGGGCATTTTTTTATCTCAACCTATTAATTTCAGGTCACGTCTTTATTTAGTATATAGGCGAATCTCACAGAATACATACGGGTGAGACATAACCTTATATTTAGCAAAAAAATAAAACCTTATTTTTAGGACCAACTTATTTTTATGGAAAAAAGTACACCCTGTCCATCTTCTTCATCATAACAGGTAGTAAAATTGATATTTTATGTAAATAATAATAAAAACATTCAAATATGAAGTATAAATACATTAAATATAAAGTATTTATTAATCGCAGTTGTATGTTGCACTTAATAAGAAGTCTGAATTAAATCTACTTACAGTAAAAAAGTAACATCCAGACATATTTATTTTTATAAGCGTAAGAATTGGTTGATCAAGTAGATTTTTTGATTTAGTGTAAAATATAGCTTCGTATTTTATGAGATTTACCCATATTATATTGACATAAGACATTCTTGTCTAGATTCTGTTGTCACATCTCACAAACATTTAAGAGTTATAATTTTGTGTAAAATTCAGGATGTATGTCACCACTACAGTATTTGCTACATATGAATTACGACATTGCTTGTGTATTATTGAGCATGTGCTCTAAGTGCTTTCCAAAACCACATCTTGTATAGCAGTATTAAAATGTAGAACTGTAAATCAAAACCAAACATCTCTCATCTGGGTTAAACTGGCTGAACGTGTCCAGCAGAATGGACATCCTGGACCAGCATATCTGGCTCATAAATTCTAACAGAGAGAGACGCCCTTAACCAAATGCACGGAAACTTGCTTTCATCACATTTCGTGAGTAGATTCATGGTCAAAGCAGGAGAGAGTAGCTGCTTTTCAAGATTAAGTCCACATGAAAATCCTTTTACAAAACCAAGTTGGACAAAGTTCAACCCAAGATTTATTATTGGAAATACAAACCAAATCGACATCTTATATTCCTCTTATATGTTTTTTGTAGCTTTGTTTTTATTGTTTGAGATTGAGGTGGTGTTTTGTCACACATGACCTTATCATTTTTGACTCCAAGTAGCTGCCAGTTGACCGACTTGCTTTTAACTTCAATATAACTTTTATGCAGATTATGCTATACGTTGAAATGAATCATTCTTAGTGAAATATTAAGTTTATTCGAAAACTATTGTATTCTTACTTAAACCTTTTCTTTTGGTGTGCAGATTCCACGTTTAAAGCATCCTAACCCCTTCTACCTTGGCTCCTTGAAGAAAAGTCTGACAGAGAGGGAAACAGAGGAAATGCACAATGTTCTCAAGTGAGTTGCACATATTCACTGGTGGCGGGTGAAATAACCGTTTAAATAGTGAACCAGGATCAATAGTAGATTGGTAATTGTAGTTCATGCAGGTAATTGTTATTGTAAAAATTATTGTTATATTGTATTTCGCTGCTGTCCTTCTGAAACCTTGTATCTTCATATTTCGTCATTTTTATTTTTTTATCTATATTTGTCACTGAGTTTTGGTTACTATCTAATCAATATGAAGTATTGAAAAGTGCTTGTTAACTTTGACTAAACAAGGGACAAGGTAGTGGAAGGACAGCATCAATATAATACTTTACATAATAACAAACAAATACACAAATGAAGCATGAAAGTTTAGTCTACATGTTAAGGAACTGATTCCTTGTTTTCTTGTGTGCCTGTTGACAGACTAACAGCAGGTGCCGAAAACACGCTGTTCCACTATGTCTTGATGGAGACGGTGCAGGGCATCTTTATCGCACCAACACACAAAGAAGTACATCAGCTCAGTGGATCTATCCACCCTCAACTCATCCAGAACTTCTATCGCTGCTGTCTGTCTATACGGCACGTCTTCCAGCAAAGCCTCCCGACACGGGTAACAACAGCTCTGCTGATGGTGCTTAGTTATTTAAAGGATATATTTTAAGTACACAGAACTTATTTTGAAATATTTCAGCTTACGTATAATGAGCAAAATGTATTTATCAACATAATAGTGTTTCATTCATTGGTAATGTTTCATGTCTTTAGTATAACAATTAAATTTCACTATAAAATAACTACAAATTTAGAAAATAAACTTTGCTTGAAGCATACCAAATAGAAGTAAAGGAGATTATGTTTGCAATCTTTATTGTTATTGATAGGTTTTTGTTAAATAAATAGCTACTACTGCAGATGATCTTTGTGTTCAGAGACATGTGTAAATGTGTGTGTTGCAGGACCGAAGAGGGTCAGAGCGGCCGCAGAGCACTCGAGGTTTGGGTCCAGTCAAAGAACATGGTGTTTTGTTTCAATGTAAACCTGAAAACTGGACCGATCAGAAGAAACCAGCACCCATGATGACATACTGGGTTATTGGGTACGTAATAAACAACTTTCATTCAAAAAGAATGACTCCTATCTATCTTGTGCACAGTTCCTTAGATTTCTTTTTAAATCATTAAACCAAAGAACAACTTGACTTCATATTGGAGAAACAAAACATGTATCATTAATGGACCAGCACCAGATTAAAAGTAAACTGTTTTCATTGTTTGTCTTGTCTCTGAAATCATAAATGCAACAAACAGCTGCTTTATCGGAATCAAGCATGCATTCATTTAATCATTTATCAGCCAGTTTGCATTTTAAGCACCAATATGCTATTCGAGACACATAGAAGTGAAAGACCTTCCCATAGTCCTCCTATCCATAAAAGCTAAAGCTTAAATTAGTGTTGTTGTAAGATGCCAAGTCAAAGAAATACTGTTAGAAATATTTTCAACACAAGAACTGTGACCTTATTTGCTGTTTGTGTTCCAGACGGATGCTTCTAGAACCAGTGCCTCAGGAGTTCTATGTGTGCTTCCATGATTCTGTCGCAGAGGTTCCAGTGGAGATGGCATTTAGACTGTCTTTCGGCTTGGCTGTTTGATGTTCCAGAATGCTAAATGTCATCTGTAACAATAGCATGTTCTGGTCTGGTACGAGAGTTGGTTGAGCACTTTAAGGGAGATATTTACAAGAAATTACTTTACATGTGCAAAATGGGAATTGTTTCTGTTTATTGCAAAAAGTGGCTGATTATGCAGCTGCCTCAAATTCTGAACACAGACAATAGTGTTCTATGTATGGCAGTAGTTTTACACTACTGAATGTCCTGAGTTATTATTAAGCGGGGCCAATAAATGCACCTGCAACGGTTAAAAGAAAACTCAACTTTAATACCTCAAACCATGCTGGATTTCTTAAATGTTCACAAGAAGCTAGAATGCTTATGAAACTTCAGCAGCCTTTGTATTTCCACTCAGATCTTTATAACAAATCTTATTAACTTTCCTTGCTGGATCAAGTGGAACAACATTTTATTGGCAACAGCTATGCAGAATATATGACCACATCCTTGTGAAGCTAACACAGTAACTTTCTTCAAAATGTTATTCAATGTGTGAAACTGGGTTTCCAGTTTTATTTTATTTTTATACATTATTCAAAAGGTGCATATCACTTTTAAAAGAAATGTCAAAAGATTGACTTCAGTGTTCTTTTTTCAGTCTTGTTACAAAAATAAAGCTGTCTTATGCCTTTAGCTCACACACAATAATACAATGTAGCAAAGTTTTATTATCCGAATCATAAATTGATTTAATTGTTTTTGAAAAGGCAATGATTTTTCTTTTGTGTTTTTGAATAAGCCTCACTGTGGCTTACCATTCACAAAATAAATAAAACTTCACCATGATTTCACACTAACTTTTCAAACCTCCTTGTATTAAACATAATCCTATAAACCAGACATTTGACACCAGCATGATTTAAACAGGCCAAACACAAAGCTACAGCTAACAAGTTTCAAGCAACGCCCTCCACCAATGTCAGGTTCTTCTTGTAACACTCCATACTGCACAGAGGAGTCCCAGTCTTAGAGCAGGAGTATTTCTTTACATTGGCGCATCCAGACACTCCACAGTTCACCGGCATGGGAGGAGGAGCTTGGGTTGATGCAGGGCTTGGGTGAGGTATCCCAGCAGGGTAGGATACAGATGCACCCTGTGAAGAACTGCTGTAGCGTACCATGGGGAGCTGGCCCAGTTTTGACTTGCGCTCCTTCATACTCTTGATCTTGGCTTTGCTGGTCTTGGTGAGCCTCTCGATGGTCTGATTCTTACTCTCCTCTGCTTTCTTGGCGGCCTGAAGACGACGTTTGCGGGCACGCTCTTCACGCTTCTGCATCATCTCCGCCGTGAGCTCCTTCTCCTTGTATCCCATGGGAAGCTCTAGTAAGGGCTGGCTTTGATGTTTATGCAGCAGAGCTTTCTGTTCAGATAAAGAAAACATATTATTGAATTTCAAAGCTGGTAACACAACTAATCCTCTCCTGTGTTTGTAATATGTATGATCCATTCTAGCCCCTAACCAACCCAGGCAGTTTTTTCAACCTACTTGTCTAGCTGTTAGCAAAGACTCGTCAATGTCTCTCTTTAGCTCTCCATTATCATCCAGCTCTCCCTTTTCCAGAGCATCTAGCCACCTTTCCTCCTCATCCATAGGGACTTCCAGAAGTGAATATGTGTCCATGTGTTGCAGTGGAGATGGATCCAGGTTGCTGTCTTCATCTGCGTATAACAAACCATAACAACAACAAAAAACATGTTCATGGCACGAAATGATTTGGGTCAGATGGATTGGTCCAGAAGGACAGAGCTCTGATGTCATCATTAGAGTCGGTCCGGGATTTATGTTATAAATGAATACTCGTCTGCAAACTAAATCTGTGCTTAGATAGGCTACAGACTAATCACATTCTTTTTAATTAGGTACTTGAGCCAGTATTTAAACAAAGTTGTAAAGAATCGCAGTACGGTTATAGCAGGAAGTCATCAGTGTCCCAATATGAAGTGAGCTAGGGTCCTAACCAGTGCCAAACCCGTGTTCCTGCTTTAAATAATTTTTTATTTTTAAAAAATTTAATTTTTGTCTTGACAGTATGCCTATGTGACAGTAGTTAGATCGTCTCAAGTCAACATTTTTACACCAACTGCCCAGTCACTCACCCAGCCAGGCTCTGTACTGCTCAATAGGGACACCCTCGGACGGCACATCATCATCAGAGTCTTCATCATCCTCACCATCATCACTGTCTACATTCAACGGTGACGCCACACGCAGAGAGTCCGGGATCACTGTAAATGTGGGCACACTTAAAAAAAGGAGAGAAGTCACCTCTCATTCATCTAAACATTTTGATGAGGTCGTGTGGAATTTAAGTTTAAAGTTTTTTAAGATGTATTTTTAAAGGCATAAAAATATCATGTAGGTCAGAAAAGCAGTATTTATTATGCAGACACAGTATTTATTATGTTTATTCGCTAGAAACTAATGTGAAAAAGCATGCGAACAGTCCCCTGAATCTATGAACTCTCTGTGACATTAAACTATAAACTTTATTAACTATAAACGTTTAAATTTAAGCTTGTAGTTTGATCAGCAGATTACTAACTACTAGACTAAAACTGAAAGTCCCATAAGTGTCAAAGAATTATGACTAACAATGCACTTCTATCAAGCAAAACAAAAAAAGTTTTCAAAAGCACAGACCTTTTGGTGCCTAATGTTTGTCCTCCTAGTTTGATCTTGAGTTTGAGTTGAGGGGGTTTGAGCACCATGCCGGAGTCCGACTCCAAAGCCTCAGAGGAGAAACTTTGCCCATCATCCCGATGATGCTTCTTCTTGTGTTTCTTGTGCTTTTTGTGTTTCTTCTTGTTGATATAATCGTCCTCATTTCCTTTAGAACACAGGATATCTTTCAGCTGATCAGGGACCAATCAGAATAATAAACAGACACTCCAGCTGGCCGGTATAAAACATGTACCCTTTCCCTTGTTAATATCTCACATTTTGTAAATCCACAAAGACAAAAAATAACTTCGAATGCAAATGATCTTTAAAAATTATCTAAAAAATGATCATCCTTGTAAGTAAGGGTTATAGCCTCATTTACACGAATATTAAATAGTTCACAATATGACTTTCCTTAACTTACATACATTACATCTGACTATTAGGCCCGCGTGCTCATACATTGCAACACTTTAAAAACACTTACCGGCGAGAAACCTGGGATGAATCATGTCTTTCCTTTTCCCCATGGACACACAAATTTGCCTGGTCTTAATTAATAACCATAACAGTAATCTTAATACACATGTATCACTTAATATATTTAACTAACAGTTACATAACGTACCTAAACCTAACGTTAGCTAAAAGCAAACGTGCGAGATCTACATTAAATGATGCACCAGATGGAGGAAATGAATGCTGTGGTCTTATTAAAGTTAACTGCTTCAATGAATAAAACGCTGCATGATATCAGTTATGAGACGATACCGAATATTACGCATATTTTTGTGGAAAATAATTTTAGCCTAGCATTTTAGTGGTGTTGCCGAGCAGCGGTAGCGTGCAAAGGATTGTGGGAAATGTTGTTTGATGTTGAAAGGGGCGGCGTTTTTTATGACGTGTCTAAACCATTTCCTTTTTTCACTTTTTTCACAGTGTTTATTTATATGGTTTAATTTATAGGCGCATTTAAGAGAGCGAATATTTTTTTCCTTTTATTTTTTTAAGAGAAAGCCATCATGTGAGATCACGTATGCAGTGGAGGAGTCGGGCACTGACGCCCCCTCCTGGTTCAAATACTAAACGTACAGGCCAACGCTTTTTGACAGTAAAATGGGACTTAAACTCTCGTTCCACATATAACGAAACGAGCGTATAGTGTGAAACAGAGTGTTGTAGATTGTGTTCAACGAAAATACTTGGAAGTCTTTTCCAAAGCATTGTGCTAGTTCGTTTCCAGTCCACTGGACCAGCAGATGTCGGCATGGAGTGTTTCAAACGCTTCAAAACAGTGAATCATTTTGGTTCAGTGTCGATAAACATCGTTTCTCTTATTACTATATCGCGCATGGTTGAGAAATGATGTGCAACGTATGATTTGGGGAACTCCTTCAACCGATTCACTGAGACGCACCGACTCGCAACTATTCGTTTACTAAACCAACTAACTACACAGTCCATAAGGCATTGCAGGTGGGCTTCTGAGTTCTAAAGGTCAGTAAGCATGCTCGAGATATCAGGCTTAAATTGCTGTAAACGGCCTTTAGTCATACACGTTTAAATCACGATGATATGCAGATTTAGCTTGTGCTTTAATATTTGTAATAATAGCTGGTTGTTACACTCATGTTGTGCTTTATTTATTTGGTCGGTTTAGCTTAGCCTCAGTTTCACTTACACAATGTACAGCTTTCAAATGTGTTCTTGCACAATTTAAATTTTCTATTGCTTCTATTTTCAATGGTTACCCTGTGTGTGATTATAAAAATAATTCATTTCTGCTTGTTACACAATTCGCCTTTTTTATTTGCTTTTTATTCTTTCCCATATGATTTTATTCAGATTAAGATTTTAGTGACTCTGTTGCACAAATCACTATATTATATATTAATAGATATATTTATTTGAAAGACAGTATTTTATTATTCATTTTCTACCCTTTTCATCAAATTAGAAACATGAACTATGCTAGATATTTGACTGCTGTAAGTGCAGCGCGGAAACCATCCCCTATTCGCCTATTGAGTGAGTCAGATATTCTCTATGTGTTAAGTAACATGCATTTATGAATAATAAAGTGTCTGACCGAAATGTGACCTAATAAATGACACGACACTATTTATTTCATTAAACCAGCTGAGCTTCAGCAAAGATCCCCTGCATCTCTGATCTCCCTGGCTGGAGGTGCCCCAAACCCCAACACCTTCCCTTTCCAGTCTGCCAGGATTAAAGTGAAGGGTGGAGATGATGTGGTGTTTGATGAGACTGTGATGAAGAGAGCGCTTCAATACTCTGGCTCATATGGGTATAAAATCCAGAAACTGTCTGTTATATAATGCTTTCAATTTACAGTGTGAGCCAGTTATAAATTGTTTCTGGGATTTTAGTAAGTACACATAATACCTGAAGATACAATGTGCTTTTGTACCTTAATAAGGAAGACAGCTTATGTAAACCTAAACATTCTCTTGTCTTTGTGTATTTATAGTATTCCAGAGCTGGTGTCATGGATGAAGAACCTCCAGAAGAGTCTCCACAACCCTCCTACTGCCAGCTACAGCCCAGAGAAAGGACAAATGGAATTGTGTGTCACTACAGGCAGCCAGGAAGGCCTCTGCAAAGTACACCTAGTTTTACATCATTAACGTCATGCATGTACTGTGTATTTACTAGCAATGTTTCAACATCCTAGCTAAAGAATTTTCCATTTTTGCGGGTGAACTTCTATCCTTTACCCAAAAACATATTTCCATAGATTTTTTTCTGTGTTATACGTTTTTTGCAGTCCGAACAATATGCTGAATTGACAATATGCTGAATTGTCTTAATGTAAATAGTCAGTTTTCTTCAGTACTTGTTTGTGGAAATTGCTCATTTTTAAATCTGAGATTTTCCTGACATTCTGTATTTCAGATATTTGAGATGCTTGTCAATCCTGGTGACAATGTCCTCCTTGATGCACCTACATACTCAGGAACTCTGGCAGCAGTAAGACTACAGAAACATTGGTGCAAGAAGGCCTTTACTATTAGCATTTCATGTTATATGTATCTCTTTAAATGCTCACTATAATCATTGTTTCAACAGCTTCAGCCGCTGGGCTGCAACATCATTAATGTGCCGAGTGATCAGTATGGAATGATCCCGAAAGGCTTAAGGGGCGTTTTGGCACAGTGGGATCCAGTAGATGTGCAAAAGACGGGTAACACTGTACCAAGACTTCTGTACACCATCCCCAATGGAGGCAATCCAACTGGAGCATCTATGACTTTGGAGAGGAAACAGGAAGTCTACGAAGTGAGGGCTGTTTTAATGTCCTATCATGGGCTGATTTCCTAAATTTGCTATTTGACTTGTTCGCTTTTTATAAAGACGTAATTTTTTGTGTTTCCTCAATTGACTTTTGTCTCTACAGTGAGGGAAAAAGTATTTGATCCCCTGCTGATTTTGTAAGTTTGCCTGCTTACAAAGAAATGAGAGGTCTATTATTTTTATAGTAGGTATTTTTAACTGATAGAGATGGAATATTTAAAAAAATGAGGGGGAAAAGGGTTATATAAAGGTTATAAATTGATTTGCATTTTAGTCAGTGAAATAAGTATTTAATTCCCTATCAACTATCAAGAACTCTGGCTCCACAGATTGGTTATGTGCCTATATGCACAACAGATTGGTCCTGTCACTTTAAGACAGTGCTCCTAAATCAGCTTGTTAAGTGTATAAAAGATGTCTGCCAACAGAATTGACCCGTGTGTTTGTAGGGAGAGAAATGTTGACTATGACCACAAGAACAACATCCCTACAGAGAAGCATAGTGTTGGAAACATTATGCTTTAGGGCTTTTTATCTCTGCCACGGGTACAGGAAGACTTCACTGCATTGAGGGGCTGATGGACGGGCCAGTGTACTGTAAAAACTTGGACCTCTTAACTAGATCAATGAAAATGGGTCGTGAATGAGGCTTTAACATGACAAAGACCCAAAACATATTGCCAAGGCAACCAAAGAGTGGCTTAATGAGAAGCATACTAAATGTCCTAGCAAGTCTCTAGACCCTAGTTCTATAGAAAATCTGTGAAGGAGGCTAAAACTCCAATTTGCTGAGCGACAGCCAAGAAACCTTAAAGATTTACAGAAGAGTGGACTAAAATGTATCCGCACACATGTGCAAACCTGGTGACCAACTATCAGAAATGTTTTACCTCTGTGCTTGCCAACAAGGGTTTCTCCACCAAGTACAAAGTTATTTTTTGCTTGGGTACTTATTTCACTGACTGAAATGCAAATCTATTTATAACATTTTTGTTCCCTGATTTTATTTTGATATTCTGTCTCTATCAGTTAAAATTAACCCACCTTAAAAATGATAGACCCTTAATTTCTGTGTAATCAGGCAAACATACAAAATCAGCAGGGAATTAAAGACTTATTTCCCTCACTGTATGTGCTATGCATGTATGTGGGAGCAAATACTTAAAAGTAGTTTGTCAAAAATAGTATATGCGTTTTTTATGCTCAGCATTGCCACCGTGAGAACTATAGAATACATTTGTGTACACTGTTGTTTACAGTGTATAGCTAGCTACCTGTATAATAACCCTCCACGTACATTTGAGCTTGACTTTATTACCCCTTTGAGTACCAAGGTTTGTAACTACCAACAGGGTACCAAGCATTTGCATCTTCATACATACAGTATGTTTACCGAACGTCTAAAAAAATCACCAGCTGGGCAGTGCTGTGATCTGCAGTTGGTCAGGTCTAGGTTTAACAACGTTATATACTCAAAGAATGAGGCTAGCTTACTACCTGAATATACTGAATGACCAGTTTATTCCATCAATGGATTCTTTATTCCATGATAGAACAGGTATAATCCAAGTTGACGATGCCAGGATTTATCGGGCTCAAATAGTAAAGGAGTAGTTCAGGGAGCATGAGACATGATTGCATGGATTGGCCACCACAGAGTCCACATCTGAACCCCCTTGAGAATCTTTGGGATGTCCTGGAGAAGACTTTGCGCAGCCCTCTGACTCTCCCATCATCAATACAAGATCAATATAAGAAATATTAATGCAACTCTGGACGGGAATAAATGTTGTGACATTGCAGAAGCTTATGGAAACGATGCCACGGCAAATGAGTGCTGTAATCAAAGCTAAAGGTGGTTCAATGAAATATTAGACTGCGTGAATTTATTTTAGTTTCCAGACAGCCTGATGACCAGAACATGTGTGGGCAAAAAAAGGTCTAAATTGGCACATGCAAAAGCATTCTTTTGGATCACGTTTTCCCAATTTTTTCTCTTTCAGCTTGCAAGAAAATATGACATGCTTATCATTGAGGATGACCCATATTATTTCCTTCAGTTTGAAAAGGTAAGTACGGCTGATTTATTGCTCTTTTTAAGTCAACTGTTTGTATTTGAGTGATTTATTATCAGGTAATAGTTCTTATCAAGACCATTTTTCTGATAACCTCTGTGTTCCTCATCTTGTAAAGTAAACAGTTAGTTATAATTCATGCAAAGTCAACACGCTTATACATTGTAGTGTTTCTTTTGTACTTCAGCCTTGGGCTCCGACGTTTCTTTCCATGGATGTAGATGGACGAGTCCTGCGAACGGACTCTTTCTCTAAAATTCTTTCTTCGGGGTGGGTGCTTTTAAGAGCATGTTTGTGCTTGAAATGTCAATGAGTACATTCAAACAGCTGTGCTTTTTTATTAGACACAGTTATCAGGGTTATACATGGAAATCCTCATGGAAGCGTTTTTCCCTAAGGGTGTTTCTGTGAAGAGTGAGGGTGTGAAATACTAGTATACTTATCCTGGGTCTCCTGTAGCCCATAAACATTCTCACATACATAAAAGGGTTCTTCTGATTTATGTTTTCTCTGTTGGTAGGTTAAGGGTTGGATTTGTCACAGGGCCGAAACCATTAGTGGACAGAGTGGTACTGCATATACAGGCCTCTACGATGCACACCAGCACCTTCACACAGGTCAGTCATACTTCACTCAAATATATACACACACACACAAATAAAGTGTTGTACAAAGAGTTGTAAGCATCCATTTTGTGGTAAGAAGGAAGGATCCTGGTTGGCCTCATGATGTGTGCTTATAATGTTTGAGCTCCCTGACGCAGCTCTGTTCTTATGAATTTAAACTGTAATTTATATAACTGTGAATCTCCAGAGAAGAAATGTGATGAGAAAAACAAGCGTAAGCATATAATGATACTGTCAGGTCTGTTGCATGGGCCAAGATTATAAAGATCATTGACACTATGATCACTTATATCTAGCAACAGGCTCCAGCACTCTCTTCGACTCCCATCAACAAGCATGTAGAGAATGAACAGTACCGAAGAAGAAAGACAAAATTTTGTCCACTTGACTGCCACAAGTTGTTTTCATTAGCAAGCTCTTGCTAATTATGTCTGTCTATCGGCTGAGATATTATTAGCATGGTTTTATTTATAAAATAGTGCGACATCATTGTAATGTAGCAAATGAAAATGTTATCTTTCTTCTCTTTGTGTCTACAGCTGATGATTTCTCAGCTGTTGCATAGTTGGGGTCAAGATGGCTTTCTTAAGCACATTGATGGGTTTGTATGAAAATTATGGTCAGTTTGGCTGTAAGTTTTAAACTGTTTTCTTTGGGGAGTTAGTGTTTAAAATGAACAGATTGGATTGGATTAACTTAATTGTCCATTCTGTTTGTCACAGAGTGGAAAATTGTCTTTGACACTGGTAGCACGGTTCAATACATTGACATAAACATTGACATAAGCATTACCCATAACGCACATAACTGCTCACTTCTGCAAACACATAATTAATAAAATCTTTAAAAAAAGGAAAACCTTAAAAAGTTATCGGGACAGATGGTAAAACATTTTTTCTCTAATCTGCAGGGTCATTGAGTTTTACAGATGTCAGAGGAATGCCATTCTCTTCTCAGCAGACAAATGGCTTAAAGGTATATAATGAGTTTTTATTGTAATCAAAAGCAGCGATGTATATATTGCACAAAAATGATTTCAGAACTGTATGTGAATTTACTGCGATTGTTATTTGATTATTAAATTAGTTCATTGTTAATTGTAATAACACAATATGACATGCGGATACCTAGTCAATGTAATTGCAGTTATTCCAGATATAAAAAATGTATACCAAAAGACTGTAGCACTGTGGTAGGTAGTTTTGTACCACACTGTTTTTTTTAAATCAAGTCGGTGTTGATGTTATGTAAATTTTTGTCTGTTATGTCATTTGCATTTGTTTTATAGATGTTGCTGAGTGGCATCCTCCCATGGCTGGCATGTTCCTGTGGATTAAACTCAAGGACATTAAAGACACACAACAGCTTATAATGGAAAGAGCTTTAGAGAAAGAGGTTGGAATGCTTTAATATACAAATACACACTCATGTAACATAAAATGGTTTTTCTTACAATGTAAGGTGGTGAAAAATGTGAGGGAAGAAGAACCACCAACCACCCACTGGCTCAATGGCGGAATCCAAGTGGCATGGCTAAAGCATGTGCGCGTTCTGTCTTTCGAGCACTCTTCGAGAATTATTTTAGCTAGTCCCCTTAGACTCCAAAAAAATGATTATTTCTAACCAGAGGTCATGACCACTCAATAGAGATGAATAGATTTATTAATCTATAATAGACCAATCTTTCTTCCTTCGATGGTAGCTTTGTATAATCATGTCATAGTTTCCTATGTACCTATGTACATAGAATAATATTCCAATAACCATAGATTTGAGACTTACGCTATTTAGATTGGTCAGACAACATATGTGCTGTTCTAAACGTAAACATTAGCCCCTACGGTCCAAGTGCACTTAAACTAATGCCAAGTAGTAAGCCGGAATTCTAAAATCTTAGCTGGCGTGCCCGAATGCTCCAAATAATACAGGATTTTAGTCCGTCACTAACCTGACATAGATTTGCCGTAACAAAGGATATAGTGTGATCTTCTAAACTTAATAAACTCAGAACAAATTCAAACATGACAATTTAATAGTCAGGTAAATGTTCCTTGGCAATTTCAATTTAATTCAGAGAATACAAAAACAGTCTAAGTCTAAGATGCATACCCGACAGATGAACCCTTGTGTATTTTCTGATCACATCTTTTGCTACTTAGTAAGAATTCCCCTGAACATTTTGCCAGCTTCCCTTAAATACCCAGACCAGAATGCCCTTCCTCCACACAACAACAATTTACATTGTAAAGGACTCTGTCCTGGATCTGATCAGGCCACAAATGGGCATTTGCATGAAGACTCAAGCTCAACAGTGAGCAGAATGTCTTTAAAGCCTCAAACCTATGTTATGATCTGCTCTAATGCAGTGGAAATGAGACCATTTTACCAATCGCACGTAGACATTTCAAATGATACAAAACATGCATATGAAGATTCTTTGTTCATATAAGATATGGTATCTGTCAAATCCAGTTCATGGGTGAGCTTTGAGGTGCTCTGAGTTGAGTTGAAGAGAAAGAGGAGAGGGGGAGAAGAGAACAGATGTTCTCTTCTCCCCCTATAAAGGTGTAAAGGTGTGAGTTGGTGATCATCATTCATTGTTGTGTGCTGTTTGAGATGGAGATGCAAACCCTGTGGGGAGTTCATTGTATTGGATGAAGTTCTGTGTTTCTCGGGATGTTGTGCCCTTTTGATGTGGACACCTTGGCACCAGCCTTACAACAATTAGAAAATATTGTGTACAGCTGGCCAAGTTTGAAACTCGCTTACCCCATCATAACCTCTAAAAAGGTAAAATGAGGTTTGTTCCTTAACATATCCGACGCCTTAATTAATTCCTTCTGGGAATCAGAATAACTTGTATGACTATTAAATGACCTTGAAGTATTATACAGATAGAATATTTGTTGTTAAGGTAACCAACAGGAATAATCTTTTTTTTCATTCTTTATATTTGTCTGTAGGTTCTTCTGGTGCCTGGAGGAGCATTTAACATTAACAGCTCAGACCCATCGCCATATGTTAGAGCCGCCTTTTCTCTCTCCACACCTCAACAGATGGATGAGGTACTTAAGACACGATAAGACTAGTGAGCTGCCCAACTAGATGCCATGTTAAGGCATTCCCGATGTTGAAAGTCTGACTTTTATCCGACCACGGATACGCATTAATGCAGCCAATATTTTCTGCTTACACAATATCTACTTTCACACTGTTGTAATAATCACACATGCCGTTTTATTTTATCCACAGGCTTTTAGAAGACTTGCTGATCTTATTAAGGATGCCATGTGCTTGACTGATTCCCAGAAAGGATGAGTTAAGGGTCGGATACGTACAGTATTTGACAGTCTAAACCACAAATAAAATCCTGCGGTCACATGCCACCACCGATAATCTGAAATTCTATAAACGTCAGGAACGTCATCATTACAGTAATTTTTTATTCCAAATTTTTACACTCGAGTCAATGTCAGATAATAACACTATTAAAATATCACTATGATAACGAAACGCTTTTGAGTATTAAGTGTGGATTTCAACACATCACGATAAAACTTCTTTTTATAAGGAGATTAATTTGATTTCAAAACTTTAATGTAGTTTAAAAAGTAACGTTTGACAAGGATTTGCATGTATTCGTTTTTTTTAAACCATGAAAGTAAGAAAATAACCTAAACGGAAGTTTACCTGCTTAATGTGTTTGTGTCTTGTTTCTTTCACACAACAGAGCTTTGTATACAGTACTCAGGGAAAGAGTTTCTTAAGAACTTGGATGCTCTTTAACTGTCATAAATGTTTTTTGCATGAACTTGGGAGTGTATTTTGTCTAGATGGCTTATTCGCCGGTTTCTTTTAAGTTTATCAGTTATGTAAACGGGCAATAAAGATAATTTTCATCAAAAGTGGTCAAAGTGCTGCAAAAGTGAATTGGCATGACCAACAAGAGCTGCTTTCTTACATATGAATCAAATGCACAAGCGGATAGACAGTTCACTAAATGCATTACTAGACCATTTTGATCTGAGACTATTCATTTTAAGCTCTTTTTTTAAGGATTTATGCAAGTTGCCATATATATATATATATATAAAATAGTAGTCTGACAAGCATGTCGTTGAAGTTAAACGGTAAAATCTTGGTACTTTGATTTATGTTATGGTGCTAAATGTATAATTTATTGCCATGGTGGTATCAGGGTATGCAAAACTGTGATATTTACCTGTGATTTTTAGATAAGATTAAAAAAAGAAAATATGTTTGCCTTTATGTGTGTCAACAGGGTGAGCTTTTCAGGCTTATGTCCAGTTGTGTAGTCTACGTGATACGCAGGTTACGCTATATCCCCATTAGAAAAGATCAAGAATTTCCGTATAACGTTACCCACTTAAAAAAGCTACGTAACAGTATACGTAACACCATCGTGTGTGTCAGAAAGGTGCGACGCACTGACTTTTTTACCATTGGTGCAAACGGGAGATATGAAACAAAGGGAGAAGCATTAAAGGCAAGCATTTAAACTTAATTTTTTCATTGTATGTGTAAACCTGCCCCTAAAGCTACTGCCGCTTCGGTGACACTGCAACTACAGCCGGTATTACAGAAAATTAGCTCGACGATGTCCTAGTGCTACGCCGAATGCGGGGTCGCAATCGCGTCTACTGCGCATTATTTAATAAAATAGGCATATTTGTTAAATTTAACATAACTGTAAGGGAATGGTGGCATATTAAATTGAATCTAACTAGCCAAATTCGCCAACATTTTGTGTGGTGAATCAATAAATGAGGAAGAAAGTGAGAGAAAACGTATACTATGTATTGTTTTTGATGATAAGAGACGACATCTCCTTGCCATCCTTTTGAAAGTGGAGTAACTAACTTGTGTGTGAAAACTAAGATAAGTTAATAGTGAGGGGCATCAGAGTTTGATTTTAACCATTTCTATATGATTAAGTCTTTGCCATGGCCTTAGTCAGTTGGAATCAAACTAAATCTAAAGATTATACTTTCACAGGATATTCTTTATTTTGTTGGTTTCCCTGCTGAAAAAACAATACAAACCTACCCAAAACACAATAGATGCAAATGGTCATCAATAGCACACCCATTAATGCCAACAACATTTTTTTATTTGTAATAGAAAAAAACGGTTCTTAATGGTATTTTAATGGAAACCACTAGAATTTATGTAATGGGTTCTATTTTTTTAGAAGGGTGGGCTTATGTAGAAATAGTAGGCTATGTCACAAAATGAATGACTTTATAGCTGGGTTTTCAAATGGATCACTAATGTGCATTGAAAATTGCCAGCTGATAATACTTGTGCTTTAGGGATTGTATACATGCAGTATACCATCTAAGGTTAAATTTAACTCTTAACTGGCTGAGTTAGACAAGGATTAACAAAACCTGGAAATCTTGTTTGCAACAAATCTTTCAGAATGTTCTTGATTACCTATAGAGGGATACTCTATGCATTCATGAGTGTGGTGGTGCTCATGGGTTGACGATCTGGGACAGGTGAGTAGGCTGGGAGGGAAAATCAAGTACTCACTACAAAAAAATAGACTATACCACTAATTATGCCACTTTATTTATATAAAACTAGATCACCATAATGTTTTTGACAAGGCACCAGGGCAATGTAATTTTAGTACTTCTATAGTATTCTTTCACATTTACATTTAGCAGACACTTATCCAAAGCGACTTCCAAATGAGGTAAACAATAGAAGGAATTGGAACAACAAAAAGCATAAGTGCAGTTAAACAGGTCTCATATTGATTACCACAGTATACAAAGCTTAGCTTTTTATTAAAGCACAGAAGAAAGAAGAAGAAATATAAATCGGAACTAATTGGTCAGATGTTGAGTGAAGAGATGTGTTTTCAGCCGATTCTTAAAGATGGCTACAGAATCTGCTGATCTTGTATCGTGCAGATCATTCCACACATGTGGGTCATATCCAGAGAATGTACGTGAGAGTGATTTTTCCCATTTTGGCTGGCACTCCAGGACATTGTTTCTTTGCAGAGCATAGAGATCTGGTGGGTACATAAATCTGAATTAGCGGGTAAAGATATGCTGGTGCCGAACCAGTGGTGGTCTTGCAGGCCAAGGGCAGAGCTTTAGATCTGATGTGAGCGACTAGGGAGCCAATGTGACTTGATGGAGAGGAGTGACGTGTACTCTCTTCGGTTAATTGAAGACTGTTCTTGCTGTATTCTGGATCTTCTGTAAAGGTTTGGAGTGCATTGCAATAGTCCAGTCTGGACTAGGACTTGCGTAGCATACTCGGACAGGAAAGGTCTAATTTTGTAGAGGATGAAACTACAGTACCGAGTGGTGCTAGCAACATGATCCGGGAAGTTTACCATCGATTACCACTCCCAGGTTTCTGGTCGTTCTCGAGCATACTATACAAGTATAGCATACTAAGGGTGACCATATCAGCCATTTCTTCAGGACGCGTCCTTGCCAGCATTTGGATGGGTCTTCCGGGAGTCGCATTTGTCTACCACATACGTCATCGAGGTTCTCACATTTCAGTAAAAACATTATAAAATTAACATTTAATATCGCTTAAGACGCATAATCAATCATAGTAGTTTATTGTAGTCGTAGTTAATTTAAATAGAGCGGCTGCCTTCAAAATAAAACCTTAAATAATAAACCTCGCTGACGTAAGCGGTCGACAAATGCGAATCCTGGCAAGGACGCGCTCATATGGTGACCCTTAGCATACTTCAATTCCTTTATATATCCCGATCCAGTAATAAAAGGAGGATTCTTGCTTTGGTAAGTTAACAAAAATAGGTTATTCAAACTGGATGCGAAACGGAGCTTATTTCATATCACCACCCGGCAGCAAAAACTGGGTCAGTTAGTCAAAAAGCGAAAGGGGAGGGTGGAATTGGTAGACCGTATGTGAAAAATATAGGAGGAGGAGTTAAAGGCCAAAAATAACACATCATTTTGCTCTGCATTCTCCGTCATGGACGTTCACCGGTTATCTAACAGTGTATGAGGTGTCGAGTACATTTTTCGAGGGCCTGTTGGGCCGAGACGGAACCATTCGCTATAGAACGGAAACCCTTGAAACATAAGCTGTAACACTTGCCATGTCAGGACAAGAAACAAGGGATAACTTTAACTGCGGAGAGCAGCGTGCTGTAAGTTTACGCGATTTTACGTTTAAATATATTTCTTTAATGCTGTCTGTTGATTTAAGATTAGGAAGCGTGGCTGTTTTGAGCTAACGTTATTCGGCTAGCAGCGTCTTCAGCGACTATTCACACGATCCTTTAAAGGGTGATTTAATAAATGTAATTTTATGTGCAAAGTTAAGATGTTAATGTGTCTGTCTAATTGTTAATCTATGTTTTTGAATATGGTAAAATGCGCTTTGTCTGTCTTCCTGAGCGGATATTGTCTCGTCACATGACGTTAACGTTATTTAGCCGCAGGTAGCTCGAGCTGTTTTGACAGATTGAAGTTAACGTTTAACGTTTTAGCAAAACATTTAAAAGATTACAGCGGTGTAAATATCACTTAACACAAACGTTTTATTATTATTTCAGTTGGTTGATTATAGTAGAAGGTTATAACCTTAACGTTATACATATGTGGCTATGTTTACACACATAAGCTAATAGACATTATCTTATACATACATGTTATCTTAAATCGTATAACCTTCATAATCATTTGTCCATTCTTGTTTATTGCTCTTTATATACGCCAGTAACTGTTAGTTTTGGTAATACTCGGTATTTGCGGTTGTTAACTGGGTGAATATCGTTACCCATGATAAATGGCAAAAATGACATCTATTGCACATTATAATTGATTTGAAGTTATTGTAATTACTGTAAATATAGTTGGAGGGCTCTTTTTAAAATTATGTAGGAGTGTTTTTGGCCTTATTCATATCACTGTGTATGTTTACAAGTCTTGTTATTCTTGTTTGATAAGATCACAGGAGGGGGAGGAGTCAAAGCTTTAGCTAAACTTGAGTAACAAGGCCTTATCTTGGAAAACCATGCCTGTTTTGATTAAATGTCTTTTCCTTCATGTTTTCAGTGATGCGTCTGCAGAAAGAATCTTTCACATCAGTGGCCCGTCATCCTCTTGCTGGGACGCTTGCAGATTACCTGTTAATGTAATATGAGGACCAGTGAGAAATTAGATCTCATCTAGGTTGATACAGAATGGCAGAGAAAATGAACAGAGTCAACAGATACTTCATCATTTATTTAGTGTCCGCGGTCAGTTTCTATGGCGCGGAGACTTTAAATGTCTCGGCAGTGGATGACGACGGCGCCAAGAACTGGACCCTGTCAGATAGTAGTGGCACAGTTCCTATGGTTTTTACCAAAAAGAACCAGATCATAGCCCGGGAGGGGAGCTGTGCTTTAATTGAATGTAATATTACTGGTGACCCTTTTCCAAATGTCCAGTGGTTCAACTCGCATGGACATCTGCTTGACACGCAGGACGGTGGTAAGTTGACAGTACTAAGACCTGTATTTGTTTTTAAAACATTATCTAAATGAAATACATGAACCAGCATTTAATAAAACAGCCACCCTTAGAATAGAAATTAAGGACACGTTTGATGTACAGGTACATCTAAAAAGATTAATATCAAGAAAAGGTCAATATTTTGTCACCCATTTCAGGAAGTGAAATACATATATTATATAGATTCATTACACATAGAGGTAAGTAATTCACAGCTTTATTTTTTGATGATTACGGCTAACAAATAATGAAAACCCAAAATTCATTGTCTCAGAAAATTAAAATATTATAAAAGATCAATTAAAAAAGGATATTTTCCACAGAAATCTCAGGCTTCTGAAAATTATGTGCATTTCTATGCACTCAATATTTGGTTGGGCCTCCTTTTGCATGAATTACTGCATCAATGCGTCATGGCATGGAGGTATTCAGCCTGTGGCACTGCTCTGGTGTAATGGAAGCCCAGGTTGCTTTGACAGGTTGCATCTGCATTGTTGGGTCTGGTGTCTGACATGTTCCTCTTGACAATATCTCATAGATTCTCTATGGGATTCAGGTCAGGCGGGTTTGCTGGCCAATCAATACCACCATGGTCATTGGAACCAGCTTTTGGTACCTTTGGCAGTGTGGGCAGGTGCCAAGTCCTGATAGAAATGAATCTCCTTAAAGCTTGTCAGCAGAGGGAAGCATGAAGTGCTCTAAAATTTTATGGTAGATGGTTGACTGTCAGAGACAGTGAATTTGGGGTTTTCATTATCTGTAAGCCATGATCACCAAAATTTTATGAAATAAAGTCTTGAAATATTAAATTTGATTTGTAATGAATCTATATATATGGGTTTCACTTTCTGAAATGAGTGGCAAAAAATATTGACCTTTTTCGTTATATTCAAATGTACCTGTACATGGTATGGCATGTGAGAGGTGCGTGTTGCATGGATCAATAATTAGACAACTACTATCGAAAGATACTGTTTATTTCGTATTTTAAGTAGTATGGAGTAGGGCTGTAACAAAATCAGATTTTCCCTTCTCGCTTTTTGTGTTCAAAAGAATTTATATTATTTAATGTTTTTTTAATGAGCAAAAAAAGCAGAAAAATTTATTTTGAATATATTCTCGGTGTTCTTTTTCCCTTAAATAACACCTAAAATTGAGAGAGTTTGTAACCATTTTTGTTTTAAGGGCAAAACTTTAAACGGGTGGACAAAGGGCTGCACAGAGCAGTGCGTAAAATCGAAATAATTTGCAACTTTACCTGCATTACGTGCATTATTAACAATAATTATCATAATTAACAAAGTTTTTTTTCTGTAGATGGTAAATTGTGGATTCTGGACAATGGCATGCTGAACATCACCGACATCACTTTTGCAGACCGAGGTAAATACACTTGTTTGGCATCCAATGGGTATGGCACAGCTAACTGCACAGTGACACTCCGGGTTGTCTTATCCAACGGCGATATGGGTGTCTACTATATGGTGGTGTGTCTGGTGACGTTTACAATCATAATGATATTAAACATTACTCGACTTTGCATGATGAGCAGCCATCTCAAGAAAACGGAGAAGGCCATCAATGACTTTTTTCGTACGGAAGGTGCGGAAAAGCTTCAGAAGGCTTTTGAGATCGCAAAGCGTATTCCCATTATAACTTCGGCAAAAACACTGGAACTGGCCAAGGTCACACAATTCAAGACCATGGAGTTTGCACGTTATATTGAGGAGCTGGCGCGTAGCATTCCGCTTCCACCACTAATCATGAACTGTCGCACATTCATGGAGGAGATTCTTGAGGTTGTTGGGGTTGAGGAAATGAGACACACCTTCGTTCGACAGGCACCTGAGGGTCATGAAGGTGATGGTGTCAGCGTGGTGCCAGCTGGAATCTCAGGTGACGTTTTCACCATCTTGCAACAACGGGAGCGAGCTAGAGAGAGGGAAAGGAGCGACTCAGCTGCGGCGGATTCGGATGACGCGTCACTTCATGAGCAGCCTCAACACATAGCCATACAGGTGTCAGTTCATCCACCATTAACTGCAGCAGGATGTTGCAATGAGGAAGCTCCCCCTCTTTCTGAAATGGCCACTTCTCCCTTATTGGCTCCACCTTCTTTGGAGGTGGAGTCTGATGAGACGGAAAAGGTAGAGTCAGAACAAGGGGGTGATGCTACACCCAAAACCCAAGTCATCTATGAAAGCCATGTGTAATATCAAAAAATTAGATAATGACCTCGCTTTTTTGGGCATAAAATAAAAGGTCAAGTTTTTTTTGTTCTCCATGGAAAATTCTTTCTTTAATTTTAGACATCTTATGGTAAGATATGAAACTTCTATTATGCTTTAAGTTCTGTTTCAATTACAAGGAATGGGTAAATCTCATGTGGAAATGTCTTTCATATTTGACCCCATATTTCATGATTTTTGGAGAACTCTAAAATAAATCAGCTTTTGAACAACAAGTACTATCATTATGTGTATATTTAAATGTACCTCGTAAATGTTACTGTATGGAGAGTAATTTTTGTGCACATTTAAAATGGGGATTTCAATGTATAAATTGGGAATTAAGTGTGCTTAATTGTTATTAAAATGTCCAATGCAAATAATCTTTGTTTAAGCTTTGAATTGTTTATGCAAATTTCAGTTTCTTTTCTCTTTGGGGGGGATTTGACCTAGACATTTCTGTATTTTTTTTTAAATCAATTGTATACAAATATTCACGCTGAATGTATTTTGGGGAAAAATGCTGTATTTATTTAGAAAATGTTTCCCAGAATTTATTTAGCATTGCAAGTTAATGAATACAATGGCTATAATGGTATACAAACGAACTAGTTCTGATGGATCTACGTCCACATTACTGTATTTATTTCACAATCGAGATGAAATTACTGATTCTATATCGGCTGAAAATCTTTTGTTATACAATTAAAGTTAAGTTTATCAATTGAAAACAGGTCAACCTTTTCATATCTCAGATGGAAGGTGCAGATAGAATCTAGGAATTTTTATAAGATGTTCCTTTTAAAATGCATTAAAAATGTTTGTTTAATGGTTTCCATGCTGGATTTGGAGATTTTTGGAGAAATTTGGAGATTATTTTCTGTAGCTCAGTGATTAGAGCATGGCACTAGCAACGCCAAGATCATGGGTTCTATCCCAGGGATTGCACATACTATACATTAAATAACACGTATAGTATAATGCGAAGTCGCTTTAAGGCGTCTGCCAAATGCATAAATGTAGATGGATTTGGAGAAGCAAAAAAACACATTTGTGAGATCCCGATTCTGTTGTTGGCTATCACAATGGCCAGGTAAATAATGCATTAACACTTTATATTGTGGGTTCAGTATTCTTTAACATTTTTCAGTTTGAGATTTTGAATGTTTGTTTAAGAATTTCTTTCCTTATATTGTTAGAAATTGAATAATATTTTTTTGATTAGGACTGTAGTATTTCTTTAAATTAAATACGCTTATAGTTTCATCTTTTTCCTGTATCTCAGTTTTTTATGAATAAACTGTTGCAAGTTTGTGTTTTTAAATAGAAATCTCAGATTTTACTGATGAGAAGCCGATGTTAAATTCTGTCCACTGCTTTTAAAGAAGGCACACCTATTAGTTCTAAGATGTAGATAACAAGATAAACATGAAAGTTTCAGGATGATCTATTTTTTAAATCCAGAGCAACACTTTACTGGTAATGCTAGCTATATACAGGTTAAGAGCAAATTTCCTGGTCAGCGTTGTGAGGAGTCAAGGCCAGTGTGCTTTTTCAGAAGTATGTTGTTCTTTAGCATAATAAAAAGCCTTGTACCCATGGCTTCTTGTGTCTTTGTTTGTTAAAGGATGAAAGGATGATGGGTGATTTTGTCTATCTCAAACTCTCCCCTTGCAAAGGGTTCCTCTACACATTTTATGATGTATTTTATCTACTTTTTGAGTCACTTCATGTTTAACAGCGATTGTTGCTGTAATCCTTTGTAAATAGTTTTGTGTGGGGTCAAAGGCTTTTCACAGACTCTCACAAGACCAACATCTAAAAGTATCTTTTGTTATTATGTCTCGTATTTGAAATAACCATACAATGTAAAAAGTTTAACACTGTAAGAAAAAAAACTTAAACTTTATCAAAAGTTGGCTTTATAGCTTTAATTGAATCGAATAGCATTACATGTCATTTGAACTTTAAAATATGACCAATAAAGTTTTCGATTTTTAAAGTCATTTGTACTTAAAATTAAGCATATTTGATTCAGCTTAAAATTTTAAAGCAGCTTTTGAACTACAGTCTTTTGAAATGGTGACATGTTTGTAGTTGTGTGCTGTGTCCTGCCCTGCACGTATGAGTCACGTAAAATTGCCAAAATTAAGGTGTCGGACAAAAGATGCATTCCATCTAGAAGTAAATGCTCACCCAGACCTGCCTGAAACGCCTCATGTAAAAGGCGTTACATTTCCGTCACACGCTTGCAGTATTCAACCAATCACTACCTACTGGTTAACTGGCCAATCATAGCACACCACGCATTTCAGAGCGATGAGCTTTGTTAAAATTCTGCTCGTTTCAAACAGGCGGGGCAGAGAGGAGATACAAACATGCACTGTATGTGGAAAATACAGCGTTATTTAACCTTAAATCGTGTATACACATTGCATTGCATCGAAAACAAACGATAATATTCTTTTTAGCTTTGTCTTTCGACCTCTTTAATATATCCATTAATAAAAGAGTGCAATGCTTTAAGGTCAGACATATATACATGTGTCTGGAACAGAGAACGAAAAGCACATGTCAATAACTTTGCCAACATGGGATAATCATCATAACACAAAAAGCAGGCGCCTCCGCCCTTATGTCCGCACTGTTGTCATCAAGACGTCTTGGCCACTCTTCGAAAGAAAAAGAGAAAATGCAGATACGATAACCAATACATCTGGGTCCGTTTCAACAAAAGCACTCCAGAATTTTTCATCTATTTATTGCATCTTGAAAGTAAGAATCATCCAGTTCTGTTTACGGCTCAAGAATCCAATTCAATAAATATATATTATATCATTTATGTAATACAAATATTCAAGAAAAGCAATTGGCTGACATGAAAGCAAATGCGTGCGGAGTCACTGACATCTAAAAAGATTATGTCTGTCTCACACTATACTTCATTTTGAACGTCGTTTCTGTTAACCTTTGTATAAAGGCACATCATGTCACTTTTTGTTGTCCAGATTCTGTCTAGGCACATTTAGGTAAGACTGACATCTAGTGTCGTCTCTAAGAAACAGCATTCATTTTTTAAATCTGTTTTCGAAGAATTCAAAAGGATTTGAACCAGGCAGACTAACAAGAATCAGAATAACTAGTAGTAATAAGTAGTATACACAAAATCATGCATTCTCCAAGAGTGTGTACCTGGACAACAAAACCAGTATTATGGGTACATTTATCGAAATTTAGATTTTTACATAATATGAAAGCGGAATGAATAAGCTTTCTATTGACGTATGCGTTGTTAGAATAGGATATCTGCCTGAGATACAGCTGTTTAAAATTCATGAATCTGAGACTGCAAAAAAATCAAATATTGAGAAAACTGACTTTTAAGTTGTTAATCACGAAAGCTGTGGCAGGCCAAAATACAGTTTTTATGTATTTAAGATAGGACATTTACAAAATATCATCATGGAACATGATCTTGACTTAATATACTAATGATTTTAGTTATAAAAAATAATTGATAACTCTGACCCATACAATGTATTTTTGTCTTTTACTAAACTTGTTCCCGTTCCACCTAAGAATGGATTTGTGATCCAGGGTCACATTTATGTTAATAAATGTTCCATTGTCACCATAGCGACTCCTTTCAGAGCAGAGAGAGGAAAATTCAATATCAAATACACACAGCTAATTTTCTGAAGGACAGACGTTCTCCTGATTATTTATTTACTTATTTATTGCATGAATAGAAGCATTTGGCGATGCATAAATCCCTATTGATTTCTGGAGAGTTTTATGGCCAACTCATTGCTGGAATATTATACAAGACTTGCCTAGACTTTTGCCCAGATTTTCAGTCTGGAGTTGTTGAAGAAAGTCTAAGCCAGTCTGCAGATTTGATCATATATTGTTTTCTATGTAAACATTCAAAAAGTGTATGATGTCTAGTTTTTTTTTTAAATATGTTAAGATTTTAAAAGTCTTGTATTGTATTCCAGCCTTTAGTTGCCCGGACTTTAAATCCAGGATATCCTTCAAGCAATAATATAATGGCAACAGAAAGCTGCTGTTACGGGTTTTTTAACATGCACCTGTTAGTCATAATGTCCAAGTGGTAACTCTGTGGAGACAGTCATTTGCCTCGGTGCCCCATCTTTTTTGTAATTCTCTGCGTCTTCCATTGGATCACTGATGTGCAGAAGATTCTGTCTCAATAGGCAAAGGGTTTGGGGAGTCCAACTCAGCCTTCTCACAAGTGTCGTCATCAGAAACCATTTTGAATTTTCACTTACTTAAAATAAATATATAAAGGTCTGCACTCTTAATACATTTCTTAAAGTTTTAAGCAGGGGATAAAGTACCCATGTTTGCAAAGTTTGTAGCAGTTATACGTTTCTAGTTAAATTGTGAGATCAAAATTGTATGTTTTGTGAAAGTTATGAACATGATTAATTATTTGATTACATTAACCACTGAGCTTACATTACAATAATTATTAGAGCATGGAGCTGGCAACGCTAATGCAACAGGTTCGATCCAGGGGATTGCTCATACTCAGAAACCAATGTATATTATAATGCAATATTAGTAGCTTTGGATAAAAGCATCTGCCAAATACATAAATGTAAACGTACACTACGGTATTTATGCAACATTTATGTTAAATGCTCTTTCATTTACAAGTCTTTTTTTATTCAAGATAAAAACATTCGTACCACTATATAGTATTGTTTTGTAAGATTAGACAGAATAGAGGACTTTTTCTACAATTGTGGAATACTAACAACAATGACAAGCTTGTGACTCAGTCACAATACATTTTTGACTTATTAAGGACATCAAAGTAACATTTTCAAAGAATATACTTTCAATCATGTAGAATGATTTTTAAACAGTAAATCACAAAAATATTTTAGCTCGGTAGTCACAGGCAAGGTAAAAGAAATGACAATGTCACAGATTTTTACATGGGTGTTTTATGATATATTTGTTTAAAGGCAGTAGCAACATTTTTTCTTAAGAGTAAAGCAATTGTCCATATAATTTAAACAGAATTGCTTGAGTAATTTGAACCAATATAGCAGTATAGTAAATGTTTAAATTGTTAAAAATATATCTGTTGCGGTTGCCATACCTGTTTTGTCAGATAATCATTTTTTTACTTTTAGGCATTTACAGTAGCCTATTTTTAAAAGACGTTATTCCTCACTCTCCATAGCATTATGGATAATATTGCTTATTTAACTGGTCTATTCTAGTTATGTCCATTTTTCAAAGGTTCCCAATTGCATCAAGTAGCTTTTCTCTGATGGAGTTGAGCTCCACTAAGGCTTCGTGCAGATGATTAGCCAAGGTTCTAACTTCAGCAGTCACCTCCTTTTTACATCCTTTCTTCACGTCTTTTGAGTCTTTTGTAAAGTACCTGTCCATTCCTTTATGAAGGCTCTTCAGCCTGGCCAGAGTATTGTTCATTATTTCTCCAGCTCGCTCTACTGGGTCAGTTGCAAAGGTTATAGTTTGCAGAGCTCGACGTAGTTCCCAGTCACCGAGATAGTAGTTGTTTCGTCGTAGTAACGGATGTCTATGTAGGCGTCTTAGACCTTCAGTTATAAATTGCAAACAGTGCTGCATTTCAATCAAGTGGGCCTCATAGTCCTGAACGATTATTTCAATCTTCTTACGGTCCTGCATGAAGATGTGGTAAAACAAAATTGTGTTTGTAAAATGTTTTGAATAATAAATGTTTATATTGAAGTTACCATAAAACATCTCAAATATTTCTGATTAAAAAGCTGCATACGTGCATGTTGTTGAAATTATCCGAAATAGTCGCTGAAGCCGCTGTGATGCCACCTGCTGTTGCCACACCTAGTCCAATAGCCGAGATTAAGAGTGAAGCACCAAAAGTGACTGGTGCTAAAGCCAGGCCTGTGATAGCTGCGGCCCCTCCCAGAGCTGTGGTGGTTCCTCCAGTGATGTTTGCTATTTTTGCCCGATGATGAAACTTACTGAGGTCATCACCAATGGCATATAAAATCAGCACATGCTGGTAGAGAAGTTCAGCTCGCTCCATGAAGAGCTTTAAGTACACACGGAGGCCACGATGGACCTTATCTGCAATCACTTTAAATGATCTTACAGAAGAAAAAATGACAAATTATTATTACGTTATTAACATTTTTGTATCTGCTTCTTTGTAAATGCAAAAGAAATGAAGTCAAAACCAGAACCTCCAAGACCAACACCAGTCCACCTAAGACCTGTTGTGTGTGACATGCTGTGCATGATAATTCCTATGTCTTTCACTACAGGTAACTGGTTTTAAATTTGAGTCCCTTTTATATTTGATTGTAGTGTACACTGAGAAGTGTTGATTTAACATGCTGATTTGCTGTCTAGGTCTCATAGCCATAAAATCAAGACCGCTTAGCAGGATAACTTTTAACGTAAGAACAGCTGGAAATAATTCTTACATGTTCTCATCCTCTTTCAGGCTGATTTTCTCATCAGGCGGCAATTCATCCCAAACTGAAAAGAGGAATAGATTTTAAACGATGATACGAAATAAGAAAGCTATAATATGAAATTAGAAATGAAATATGTGAATCATCCGATATCTACATACGCTCCACTTTATTCCACCACTCCGTGAGGCTGTCAGTGTCCTGTCAATAAACGATTCATTACACACATCAACAATTGCATGCTGCAGATAGATTTTATAAATTCAACAAGTCTTGAATCTTACAAGAGCAATTGAGTCCCTGCATGTGAAAAATGTCATTTTGTTGACATAAAATCATTTTACATTTAATGTAAAGAACATTTTGTAAAACATAGCCCCAGTTTCACAGACAAGGCTAGTCCCAGACTAAAATACATTTTGAGCTGTCTTAACTGAAAAAAAACTTGCCAGGACATATCTAAAACATGTCAGTCCCTTTGTTTTGTCTTAAGATGCACTTCAGTAATGTTTTTTCAAGGCATTTCAATAAAAGTGACTTAAATAGCCTAAATTAACTTAAAGGCTAAGCCTTGTCTGTGAAACCAGGCCATTTTCTTAATATCTTAAAAAAGAGTAGGGCAATATCAAAGATCGAAATCATAGCGAAATTAAGGGTCAAACATTGTTGCTCATGTCGCAGTTAGATTTGGAGACTTTGGAGGCAGGGTCACAAATTCTTAATATACTGAATACTTGCCACTGAAAAAATAAGCAGACAGGGTTAGGGTTCAGCAGAACATTAGCAATATTACTGACCTCATCTTCTAACACTTTTTCAAGGCTCTCCTTTTCCTCCTGACCTTTTGCTCTTCTTATGTCCATCTGAGAAGACATCCATTCAGCCTTTGCCATGGGAGATAAAAAAGGTTAAAAGAAGAAAAAGGGGTGAAAGAGATTAAGATTAAAATGGGTGGTTCGATCAGTTGTACCATCATGAATTAAGAGGACAAAAATGTCTTTATATGTACAATTAGGAACAGATATGTTTACAATTATCATTTAGCAGATGCTTTTATCCAGAGCGACTTACAGAGAGTTCAGGGAGCAATAAGGGATGTTTCATACAGGAGCAATTATAAAATACGTGCTAATATGAAGTTACTAGTTTCAACAAAAGGTAAACACTACTTGTTGAGAGAGGGTTATTGTTTCCCCCCCATTTTTCTGTCAAGTGTTCACAGAAGAGATGGGTTCTTCTAAGTCGTTTTTTGAATGTTGTGAGAGATGTGGTTGACTGGACTGAGTTAGGAAGAATGTTCCACCAGGAAGGAGTTGTGAAGGAGAACGAGCGGATAAGCGATTTACTGCCCTTATGGGAAGGCACTACAAAGACGCATCTCATTTGCTGAACGCAGGGTTCTTGATGGGATGTAGGAGAGTGTGAATGTATATATACAGTCTGTATAAATTTGGAACCAATGTGTTCCTTTGTAATACTAATATGCACTTTTTAGGTGCAAATGTGTAACTTTTTGAAAGGGACAAAAAATATCTGACAGCATTTCTGGTCTTTGTTAGAAGTTACTTTTATGCCAACTAACAGAACATTACTGAGTAGAGTGGTGCTGTAATAATGTTAAATATGTTGGAAAAATAATGTTTTTTATATAATTAAGCATGAACCAATATTTTAGTACAGCCCAAAAACTAATTCAAGACTTTTTACAAGTGCATAATATGGTCCTTTCACAAGTAAATGTTGTTTCAGCCTTTTGAGGTTTAATGATCAGACAAGGCTTTAGTGAATTTTGATCATGTCAAGCCCTGCAGTACTGGAAATATTTATTATACCTTAGCAGCATCAGACAGAAAATAGTCTTCAGATGTGACACATGGAAGGTCAAGATCTTCAGGAAAGTCCTTGGTTTCATTTTTCTGAGAAGAGCAGGTACAAAAGTGTTCACTTGAAGTCATAGAGGAATAAGCTATTTTAGAGCTTTTTTTTGAACTGTTATGAATACAGAAGTACCTTGGACTTTTTGAGATGCTTGGCAATTTGTTTGGATTTCTTTGGTTTATTGTCCTGGGGAAAATCATCAACAACAGCTTGTAGAAAGTATGTAGGCCTACTTGGTTCAAGACAAATTACGCACAATCAACAGCATTTGAGGCATTATGAACATGTTTAGAAACTATTTACAGTAATAACTCAATTAAAAAATAGTAAACACGTAATGACGCGCAATATCTCACAACATAACAGTGCTTAATCCATGTTTTGGTTTAACTGTTCACCAACCATACTATTGAAATTTTAAAATCAAAATAATGATTCTACAAAACACCTGCATTCTCCTTTTGTTATGTCTAAGAGATATGTTCATAGAGACATTGTTTAGGATTGCCAGCACGTGGACAAACCCACTTACAACAGATATTTCAGCCCATGAAGTCACCATATTAATCCCACATGAACTTTAAAGCTGGGACTGAAAGTGTTTCTCATGTTACACAGTTTGGTCAACTATAGCAGTGGTTCCCAAATCCAGTCCTCAGGACCCCCCTCCCAGAATGTTTTAGATCTAGCCTAATATAAAACGCCTGACTCCATTGATCAGCCTTCTACCAGAATGTTGGCGATGTCTCCCACCAACCAGCTGATGAGTTGAATCAGGTGTTATGTAAAAGGAGAAATCTAAAAGATTATGGGACAGGGGTCCAAATGACTGGAATTGGGAACCACTGAATTATAGCACCATTTCCAATATGTATGAAATCCAGGAGACCTTTTTAACCTTTCATTCCCATGCAGGACCCATTTTTCAGCCTAAGGCTAGGAATAAAAAAAACTTCTTTCAGATATCCAACCCTAAACCTTAAAATGTTGAGTTATTTTGCTTCCCAAACACTGTGTTAAGCTTTTTGGGTCAAGAGCACAAGGCTCTACTGAATTTTGATAGTTGTCAAATTGTCATACCTTAGCAGCATAAGACAGAAAATAGTCTTCAGAGGTGGTACATGGAAGGTCAAGGTCGTCAGGAAAGTCCTTGGTTTCTTTATTCTAAGAAGAGCAGGAACGCAAATTTTTACTTTGGGTCATAAGCAACTAAGCTTTTTTTCAGTATAAACTGGTATGAATAAACAATTACTTTGGACACTTTGAGATATTTTCCCATTTGCTTGGATTTCTGTGGTTTATTTTCCTGGGGAAAATCATCAACAGCTTGTATAATTTATGTACTTGGTTCAATAAAAGTTAAATTCAATCAACAGCACTTGAGGCATTACCACAAAAAGAAATGTTAATCTCCTCTTGAACGTAGCCCACCAGCTACTTAAGGAAGGGATACACCAAATCGACACCAAAGTACTAGCGCTGAAGAAAGCTTACTGTGGTGCTGCCTCGCATCACTTCAAATTGCCTGGGTCAGTTGAAAAAAGTTGCACTTAAACTGGACTGACTACAGCCGACGCCAGGCTAGCGTGTAAACTCTGCATTTGCGTGATAGTTACAGTTTCTGACTAGAGCCAATGGTGCAGAACATTTAGGCAAAACTAAAGGCAATCAATGCTCTAAGACCACTCGACATTGCCCCGAGGGCAGTCCATCAGCATGGTGTGTCCCGGGTCTTAAAAACAGAAGCTGAATGTTATTGTAAGGAGCGAGACATTTAAGAAACACATTGTTAATGGGTGACCAATCAAGTGGGTGACGTTTTGAAGTTTCATAAAGTCTATAACTAACGGAAAATTACTTACAGACTGAAAAAAGTACGTGTTATTTTAATTACATAAACAACTATTCTAATACACCCCGCCAACAAAATCAACAATTTATACAAGGGATGATAGGGCTGCTTCAATAGCTTGATTTAAACAAATATTTTAGTTGTATACATACACGTTTTGGTAAGATAAGTAGACACAATTTACATCTATGTAGAAATATTTATACCTTAGCTGTGTCAGACAGAAAATAGTCTTTGTAGGTGGGAAGGTCAAGGTCTTCAGGAAGGTCCTTGATTTCTTTATTCTATAAGAACAGATATAGAAATGTTTATTTTAAACAGCTTAATTGCTTATGACTTAGAGTATCAAGAGGTACAAATACATAATCACCTTGAACCTTTTTAGATGCTTTCCCATTTGCTTGAATTTTTGTGGTTTATTTTCCTGGGGAAAATCAACAAACACTTGTATAAATTAAGTTCTTGGTTTAACACAAGTTAACGGGATAGTATTACGCAGAAATGAAAATTCTGTCATTATTTACTCACCCTCTTGTTGTTACAAACCTGCATACATTTTTTATACCTTTTCAGAACTGTTTGGTAATAAACATTCTTCCAAATAACTTCTGTGTTCAGCAGAACAAATGTATTTAGGTCTGGAACTTAATGGTCAGTAAATGCTTTCTTTGAGCTCATTCAAATAGCATTTGTTGAACAATGAAATTCATTTAGATTTGGAAAATCTTGATTCAATGATGACACAATTTTCATTTTGGCGGAACTATCCCTTTAAGCTTCACCAACTTTGGGGATAATTCACTCAAAATTGAAAATTCTGTCATCATTTACTCAAGTTTGACCAAATCTATATGAATTTCAGGAAAAACATGAGGGTGAGTAAATGATGACATCATTTTCATTTATGTGAACTATCCATTTAACGTAACAGTCTGACGATACTTGAATGAGAGTTAGTTGACATGTTGTTGTCAATATTTAGCTTGTTGACATTTACACTATATGTGAGTGGCTTCTAAGCTAAAATCGTATTTTTCTTGTTAATTACAATGACAAAATCCCCACAACTACCCTACTGCTAAATTACATTCTCCTGAATTAAACAGATCTGCTTAAACAGATTCCTCAATGAACATGTCATCCTGTGTGCTCCACATATTCCAGGCATGAACAGAAAAGGTTGATAAGAAATGACTGCCAACATTTAGATAATATGGTACACAAGCAAATAAATACCTTCACATTGTTCAGGGTCAGTGCTGGCAATGTAGGAATCGATTTCTTCTTTATCTACAAAAGGCACATGCAGAAATACAAGTACAAATCTGAAAATGTTTTAAAATACAGGAAAATGAGTGTGATTTGTTTACCTCTGAAGCATCACTGTCTATGTTTGGTTGCAGCTTGACCTCTGCATCTTCAGTACTCTACAAAAGAAAAGTACCAGTGAAGTCTGCAAATTCTGTGTTTGATTATTCAATATTCAATAATCTGTGAATTATTTAATAAATGTCAGATTTTTCTCAGGTTTTAGCATGAAGCATTACCTTGGATTGACTTTGCAAGTGGAGAACTTTAAATTTCGTTGATTTCTTCTGTACAAAGGAAAAATAAAACCAAAATCCTTGTTTTAGAGATAATATTGAGTCAGAATAATTATTTTGTCACTGCAGCTATAAAGGACCAGATTATTGTTGAAAAATTAACACTTAATCTACCTGCGACTTTAGACAATTCAAACAGGTGTTTATATACATCATTATCATTCATTCAGTCTTTCTAAAGGTGATGATGAATATATATTTAAGAACATCAGTGCCTGTATCATAGCTTCTCAACACTACCCACTTTTTTCAAACAGACTCCAGCTCGATGTTCCTGCTTCTATTTCCTAAGGTTTGAAGCTTAACCAAACAGACACATGTGCACAAACAAATAATGTAAAAAAGATTTGCTTCAACTATAGAAAAAGTATAGCAGAAATGGCTGCTGACATGCAACGCCAGTGGCATAATTTGAAGCCCTAAGTAACGATTGTAATCTGAAGTCACAGTATCAAGGTACATTCCATATTCCCCGCAGACTCCCAACAAACACACAAATCATGTTGGCATACCCCCTTTGTATAAAACCTTATAAGTAACGTACTATAACCAAACAGATATCAGAAAATTAACAATTAATAATACATCTGCATGATAAGAATAAACTAAAATAACAGAAACCATCTTTGGCAAAAAATGTTTCAAGTTTAATTTTATTTTTAATTTTGGCTCACATCCTGTTTGTATTACCTCATAAAACTTGTGATCTGCTTCAAATTAGTTCACACAAATATAAATTACACACCAGAGAACACAGTTTGAGTTTCATGTGGCAGTGCAACATTATTTGTTTACATTTTTGCACCCTAAATAGTACACTTACTACCATCTACTATTTGCATAGTTTTTGACGGTATACCAATGTGTTTTTAAGAAATATTCTATTTTATATATATTTTTTCACCTACCAACATCCTAGCGAATTGTTCCTGAAAATATGCACATTTTGCACCCTATTAATAAACATTTGGGGGTAAATCAGGAGTTCAGAACATACAGATAAAAACCATACATGCACTGAGACCAGATTATAAAACAGTACTTACTGGTCGGCAGTCTTGTGTCTCTTGGTGGTTTTCATTGGAATCTATGGAAGTGAAGGAATCTGCTCCTTTATGAAATTCTCTCTCCTCACTGGCTGGCTTTTAGAAACAAATAAGAGCACACATACCAGAAAACAAATGAACAGAGTACACTGAGGCTCTCAACTGGCGCCATGCAGGTATAGTATCTAGTCCCTTTATTTTTTAAGGCAAGAGATTTATCTCAAACCTCAACAGTGAGTTTCAAAGCAATAAGGAATAAATATATACACATCACAAACACATTCTCTTTCTAACATGGTTTACTCGCCATTGTGTCAGTAGCTGGCATTATGTGAAAACTCTTCTTTTTTCTGATCCGATAATATTTAGGGTTACTCAGGATATTTAAACATAGACTTACTGGTCGACAGTCTTGGATATCTTGATGCCTTTCATTGGATTCGAAAGTTGTGAAGAGATCTGCTTCTTTATGAAATTCCTTGTCCTGATTGGCTGCCTAAAAAATTGAAAATATTTTAACACACACGAAAAGGAGGGCTCTATTTTGACGATCTAGGCGCATGGTCTAAAGTGCACGGCGCAGGTGCATTCAGAGCGTGTCCGAATTCACTTTTGCTAGTTTAACGACGGGAAAGCGGTCGGCGCATGTTCTAAACAGATATTCCCGATTCTCTTAATGAGTAATGGATGTTTTTTGGGTCAAACATGCAGTAAATTCTCATCTCCCATTCCCTTTAAGAGTCAGCTGCATTCGCGCCATGGCGGATTCGCTATTTTGCTCTTGCAAAGGTTAAGCGTTCAAGCAGACCATCCATAGGACAAGCCAGATTTTATCTTTAAATCCACAATAATAATCTTTTTACATAGTAATCCATTAATTTGTAATATTTGACAGTATTGTTTACTGCTGCACGTCCCAATTGTGTAATGAGCAGAATGTAAGAACGCTGTGCACCCGCCTATAGGGGCATACTTCCAACATGCTCTTTAAATGAATATAAAAATATTGCACCATTGACTTTAGTCTTTAGACCTGGTTTGAGTTGCCCATTGCGCAGTCTATTTTCAGTTCATCAAAATAACAATGTGCCAGAACACACCACTTTTTTAGACCAGCATGCCAATGGGCGGACAAAGGAGCGAAAAAGCATTAGCAAATACTGGCCCTATTTTCACGATCTGAGAGCATGATTTAAAGCGCAGGGTGCAAAACTTCAATCTTACAGACAACCGAACAATGAACACTATCAAGTCTTTCATTTTATTCTAAAGCACATAAAATAGCACTTTTTCACAAAAATTACTCTCCTAGTGCTCAGTTTGGGAAATTAACTAAATTATTTTGTCGTGGAACTACATGAATTATTTAAGTAAAGATCCTTTATACAAGTTTAAGTGGGTTGAACATGATACAATTAAGTTGAGTTCACTCAATTATTTGTGCATTTAGAATTCCGAGATATTTCTATAATTTTAACTTAAATTTTGGTTAAAAAAAGCAGGAAAACAATTGTATTAAGTAAAGTTGACATGAAATCTACTATGACAGAGAATAATTGTTTACAGTATACTATTAGATTATCAACGGTATACCATTAGACAAGTTTCTAATACATATTCTATCGTTCAAATCTATGTATCAGGAATCAGTTTTGAGCTGACTGCATCAGAATGCTGTCCCCTTTGCGTTATTAAATCTCATGCCAGAGGGGCATGCACAAAATTAAAATGTATGAAAGAGTTAAAACACTAAGGACCAGATTTAGTAACAGCTCGAAGCAACGCTAACACCAATTTCAGGTTAAGGGACTAATAAAGCGTCATACAGGAGGAATAATGCAATAGCAGCTTATACCAAGTTAGTTTCAACAAAAGCCAGAACAATACGTGTTTAGAGTAAGAGAGATGGTTAGCTATATTTATTTTTTATGTGTGGCATTTCAGTGATGGATGGTATATAAACGGTGGATATAACGCTGGATTTTGAGATTGTTAAAAACTGATAGATGGTGGAGTCCCAGCGCTAGAAGATGCCGGATATGAACTGTATGTGGTAAGTCAAACTAAGTCACATATCTGTGTTTTGCTGGCAATCAGCGTGTATGTGGATAATGGTAAAAACTAGAAGGTATTAATATGATGATGTATTGTGTGCTCGTGCTGTAGTTCCGTCCCCCCTGGCTGCCAGCAGCTTGTCTTTTTCCGTAAATAATCGTTCAGCTGTATCTCTCTTTTATAAATTTGATAAAACGTAATACTCTTCCAAGAAACAACATATGCGATACTACTGTATAGATACTCAAGATTAATATGAAATTGGCAGTCACTGTGTGTTAACCGATCTTTAAAATGCGTAACAAAGATGAGCAATTCATAATTGTGAAATTCGAACAAACCTTCATTAAGTTTGGATGAACAGTATATCCACAAGCTCCTTTTAGTTCAGCATTGTTATTCTCCTGTAAAACCGAGTTGACATATGACACAGCAGTCTAAATTTACAGTCACAGTCATGTTATGTTGTATGTTATATTATGTAACATTGTTTTTAACACTGTCTAACCCTGACTGTGGGGTCCAGTGTGGTTTCATAGTTACATGTCCAATTATTGAAAGAAAAATAATCATGAATTTAAATTTGCTGTATAAGCCCCAAAGAAGCTTTACCTTGAAATTTTACTTTTTTAAATAATTTTTATTTTCATGTTTCTTTCTGAAGTTTATTACTATTTTGAATCACATTTGTAACATCTTTGTGTACTTTGTGCAGGAAATGTTTATAATTACAATTTGCTTAAAGTTAAGATATTTATTTTTAGCTTATATATTTAAAGTACATTTGTATCTTGTTAGCTTTTTGCAAGCCTGTCATTTCTCCTCAATTACACAAAACACATGATAAATAGAAATGGCATGACTGGATTCAAGAAAATATAGCTAACAATTTAAATTAAACCATTAAATCTAAACGGTCTGTGTATGGCAAACACATTTGAATAAACTAGCTCTCTAAGTCATGAAAAAAATATAACACACAATTACCAAAACTTAATTTAAATAAAACTAAGTAGTATAAATGCCTACCTTGTCAAATCCAAAAACAAATCCTTTTTTTGGAACAAATTTGACTTTGATTTTCTTTTTTTGTTTCTATTAAAAGAAGAAATTAGATGATAAGTAACAAGCAATAACAAGACAAGAAAAAAACAGGCAACATTTGATTTATACCTTTGTATCAGCTGTTCTATCAGTCCCATTGATGTCAGGAACCTAAAACATAGGACATTAATGTTATCTGCTATATATTTGTATTATTATTTATGTAAATTAGGTTTATAAGGACATATATTGGTACTTGTATTAGGCCAGAGGAGTATTAGTTAGTGTTTGGAAACACTGGTCACAGAAGAAACCCACATTTAAAGTTTAATTTTAGGGTCATTTTTACAGCACACATTGAAAGACAGATATTGGTACAACATTATAATATATAGTAGATCTTTGACTCACCCGTATTGAATCTCTTCTAAGCTTTATCCTTCCAGTCTGATAACAAAGCAAGATTACATAAGTCACTGAAATGCCAGTTTGTACACTGTTTATTGTACTGTGTTTCACTTCACTTACTGGTTTCCGTTCAGTGAAAAATTCATGATTCCCCTCTGGCCAGTCTTCTACGCAATATTCCTAAAGGTTATGTGATTTAGTGTGAATGTGCAATGTCTCATACAATAATGTGCCTGAATTTAAAATGACCCACAAAGATGCTCACCTGACCAGTGAGAAGAATGTCCTCATAAACCAGGAGATCAAGCTCTGATGTTGATGTCATGTTCTGTTAAATCATAACAATAGATAACAGTTGACAGTTGACTGATAACAAAGCATATACATTTCAGCACAATCATGTTTCAGTCTTTTTCAGTGGCTTGGATATTATGTGTTATAATCACAAAAAAACGAAATAAGATGTTTCATACCGATTTAGATTAAACAACTACGTTTAGAAATTATTGTTACATTTTACCAGGATGAACCAGTGACACAGTAACATTATAGTCACTATTGAACCGAAAAACAGCCCTTTATTGTGTGGATCAATGTTAAACAACATGACAAAAGTATATTAACAGTGTTTGTCCTCATCTCTTAACCATCCATTGAGTGTATTTTTTTATATTATTGTCTTGTAAACAGCACTATTCAAATTCTATCCTTTAAAAACAACACATTCTCACTCCCAATTCTTCACATATTGATGTTCAGGCAGCGCCAGAGCTGGTTGCTTTGTTCATTGTATGTACGTTCAGCTGTATTTTGTTCACTGCATTTTGGTGATGAATGTTATATTAACAGTTATGCTACACTGTAAAAAATGCCGTGAAATTAACAGTAAAATTCTGTAGTTTTCACAGAGAAAACTGTTGCCAAAAAACGTCCGTAAAAATACGGAAAACAATGTCAAATTCGGTGGCAACTGAAAAGTGAACTTCCATAGTTTTTTTCAACTCCACAAACACTATTATCACCTTCACTAACAGACACCACTGTCACTTTATTTCTGTTGCACGACTACAAAGGTTCTAATTGAGAATTAACACAAGTTTACATGTTGATGGTTTGTTGAGTCACCATAATGGTGATGAGTGTTTGCTTTAGTTGGGGTCTTGACCCGTTGCTTCTTATGTCAAGTCTTTCCTTCCTTCTATTATTTATGAGTTGAAACAGAAGTCACAACAGGTGACAAAGAAAGCTCAGCAAAGTTAATGTAATATCTTCTTCAATTAGGAGAGTTTTTGTTTTAGAGTTTAGGTAGCGAGTTAGAGTGACTTGATCTCCTCATTTATGATATTGTATGAAATTATATAATATACTGGAAGTCTTTAAAATCTAGCCGCAATCAATAATATAACAGTTTGTCGCAACAATGGTGACAACCAAAAAAAACCTCTAAGATAAATGCAATGCATTCTGGGTATCATCAAAGCACAAAACTCATCCATGACTCCCAGCATGCATTGCGGAGGTAAGCTCTTCATTCGTTGGTCACCACTGTTGAGATTCATAAACTGATTCATGATGTATGAGTCAAAGACCAAATACAAGCCTTTTGACGCCGCAAAAACTCTTTGTATTGATTGTTGCAGGAAATGTGGATTTTAAATGTAAATTCCCTCAGAATGTTGGAACAACTGGGGGGGCCATAGATTTTGTGCCATTTTATGAAATATAGAAATTCATCATAGATTTAATGCAATTAAACATAAAGTAAGACCACCAACCAAAATAATTCATGATCCAGCATTGTATAACTGAATGTGGTTTTGTTTTAATTAAAATTAAAATTATAAGATTAGGATTATAAATCTTCAATTGGGGGAACCCAAATCAATATATTCTACACAAAGGGGGCCTTACAACAAAAAAGTTTGAGAACCACTGCTCTATCGGGTGCTTGGTCAAGCTGTGCTGTGGAGGCGCTTTTAGGGAAATTTAACCTAAGTGCTTCACTGCTGTTGTCCGGGGTAAAGCTGAAATTAATTAAACTAACTATCACAAAGGCTAACTCAATGCAAGGCTTAAGTGAGATAACTTTACTCAAGAAACTTTTCACAACCAGAAAGACACTAACAGAAATTACTGCCAAAAAAAATCTGACAGTTTGCTGTAACAAAAGTGGGAATCTCTTAAAGGTTCTGTATGTTGTTGCATCAAATGGTTAAGACATGAATCACATGTATTGAAACTATTCATCTCCAGAGTCTCAGAATGATATAATCATGATTGTTGGAGAAAAAAGATAAATAGAAAAAAGAAAAAGATATGCATCACTGATGATGTACTGTATTAGACTGACCTGGACGCTAGCTGTACCACGAGAGATAAGTGTGGAAGGTGATGGTGTCTGAAAATTATAAGTAGAAATATTTGCTCAATAATAAATAAACAAAATGCTAAACAAGGATAAATAAGAAAAATATGTAAGAACAAATGTCACCACAAAAGTACAAAAGTACCTGCAGCAAGGATGTGTTAAGGTTACTGAAAGCATTCTTAGAGGCTTTACTGCGAGTTACTGGAGGACGTCTTCTGTACTTCTATAAGAATAAAATATGACATTTTTTACTGTGCCATAAGAAGAGAACCCGGCACATTCATTACAGAAGTTTTCAAAAATAAAACGCACCAGGTTCCCAATGGGTGTGAAGCTGGTGAAAGGTGCTGCAACAGCAGATATTTCTCGGATTCCATCTTGTGAACCCATTTGAGAAATATCAGATGGGCTGGTGTGTGGCATCTTCTGGTGGTTAAACTTTTCACCATTCTGAGTACTGGCTGGTAGATCAGATAGATAATTAAACCCCTTTATATTGGACTGCATTAAAGGTGGAACGAAGGGTGTAGATGACAATGTCTCTTCTTCAGTGATTGAAGGGAATGTGTTAAAAATATCATTATTTGTTTCCTTGGTTTTAGAAACGTGAGGTGAGGTGGGAGGTAATGAATGAAATAAATTATCTGTTGATGAAGTCTCAAAGAATCTGTCTGTGTTATTGTTTTTTTGAAAAACATTTGTGGAATTGTATTGTAGTGTTGGGAAGGTTGTAGCTTCGGACTGTTCGGAGAAAATCAATTCCACATGATTATCCCTCTGGTTGGAAAATGATGGAGATTCTGATTCTGTGCTCTGATTGGCCGGGGTGCTATGCAGATCAGTGTTCAAAGGGCAACAAACGGCTGCTGCTTTATCCCCAATTTCAAGTGATTGTGGGGTTTGACAAACATGAAGCGTGTGGTTGCTAAATGTTTGTGAATCCGTGTCCTCACAAAAATCCGGTGGGAGAGGCACAACCCAGTCCGGGGCTGGATAGAGAGTATTTTCTAATTTAAAATCTAAAAATGGTGGGGACTCTGTTTTTGTCTTATTAACAGAGTCGCTCTGTCCTATGTTTAAATTCTTTATATTTTGTAAGAATTTATATTGAATTATGTTATCCTCCTCATCAACCATTTTCACGCTGTAGTCCTGCAGAACAAATAAAATGAACAAAACATGAAATAGAATATTTTCTTATATAGTGAGCATATCTAGAATATTTTGAGCATTACCATAATGATTCATTTTGCATTAATGAATTACACATTAATATTAGACACGCTCATTTTATTTGAGCTGGGTGCACACTGTTCGATTTTAGCCACAATCTCACATCATTTTTGGAATTGTAGATAATTTTCGATTGTCCTAGGCTTAAATCTGTAGTCTTTATGTCTTACAACAGATGAATAATGCCTATTGTAATCTTTTTTTTTTAAAGCTCCAATTGTTCTGTCTTTTTGCCTGTGTCTATTTTTATGCAGAGTCTTGACTGTCATACCATCTGATATCGATGACAAGAGATACTCCGCAATGTGACATGGCCAATAGGTTGAATGATCCATACAGCGTGACATAAAAATGTACAGTTTGCACCGGGTGTAACAAAATCTTCATTCATCATATTTAGGTTGTCACTGATACCTGTTGGATTGAATAGAAAGGATTCGATTGGCTGCTGGTAGGCCCATTCTATTAAGAGAAATAACAAAAAAATAAGGCATTTAAGAGAGTGGGTGAAAACTCTGCAATGATTATCATACAATTACCCCACTTGCATATTTGCACTTTTAGTGCTGCTGTGAAGTAGTGTGACAGAATGAATCCTCCTCATGGTGTGATTAGTGACAAAAATTCCTGCAGCATGACTAATATGGAAAACAGTTCAAACTAAAGTTAAACAGTCAATTAAGCTGTGTTCACACTGCAGGAACTGTTGGCAACAGGATGTCCAGTGACATTTTGTTACTAAGAAATGGCCCAAATGCATAGTTCTTTAACGATAAGTCATATTGTTATGAATTAATTTAAACATCGTAACATTTATATATATATATATAGATATGTTTGTGTGTAATTTAAACTCAAAGACAATACAATTAATACTTATTGGCGACCAGGTCAATGTTGTGTCTGGATAAACCTTAGCTAACCACGTGTATGCCAACTCGATATCTCTTACTCATTTTCATATTTATTTTCTTTATCATTTATTCTCCTTTTGTCTCTGTAGTCAATGCGAGATGGCCTGTCCTGGTAAGATATTCTTCTGGCCCTGTTAACTTGCATTATATATTATAATTAAACCATTTCAGTCTAGCTGCGCACGTACTCAAGTTTTTTATAAAAAAAATCAATTATTGAGCACCAACAACCACAAACATGTTCAAACTCAAATTGAAAACATAAGTCCCATATGGATCTTGATTTGAGTTGTTAAAGCGACCATCCAATTATCTATTGTACATACAATATACCTCTTTGATATTTTCCATTAAATATTTTAATGTAATGATCTGGATTAAAATGTATGTCCACCTTATGTGGGTTTTATCACGTTTGTGATTGTAAGTGCTCAATTAATCGTGTTTTCTTAATAGTAGTTGTTGGCTGGCTAATTAGGCCTATTATGTTGTGATATTATTGATCTCATTTGTAATAATACTTGTAAATAATAAAAAAATATTGAATGATCATGCAGTTGTACTGTCAAGTTATTTCAAAAAGTTTTCGAAAAATAAACCTCTCTGAACTTGTATGAATTATACAAAAGGGGCGTCAAACTGCATACTCCCCCTATTGGATAAATAAGGAACAGCAGCGTAAAATGGTCGCAAAACTGCATGCTCCAGGTCTGCAGACTCCCCATAGTGTGAAGGTGAGGGTTAGGTGTGGGGGCGGGGCGGGGCGGGCTTTAGAGATAAGAACCAATCACAAAGCAGCATCCTAAGCGAATAAACCAATCAGAAGTATGGGAGTCAAAATGTCACCGGAGTCGAAATTCTGTACAACACCGGCTGTATGATGACTACGCGCAAATCCCCAGTCTCCAATCCTGTCACAAATGAAAATAAATAAAATCTATGCAATTTACCTGGGTGATCCCAGTGAGGTCAAAAAAAACTGTTTATACCAAAGGCTAATCATTTTTCTGTGCACCTTTTTCGAAGTAAAATTCATAATTAAATAAACCGTGGTTGGATTGTACAGACATCGGGTCAGAATGGATTAGCTGCACTAAAGCTGGGATGTGCACCTAGATCCTCTGCTCTCCCTAGAGCTCAGTTCGACGATAGGAGTTTCAAGTAGTTTCAACTGGCTCTGTAGAAGGATGATAGTTCAAGTGGCCAGAGGTATCCACCTGTTATCTCCCTATGGATATATTGTCTTCAGGGTCTAATGTGAAGTAGCATTCTTACCATATAGGGTACATTGGTGATGGGCTGGCTAGGTCAATTTCTTGCTTTAGGCCAACTCCTAGGCAGTGTCTGGCTTTTGAGACTGATGCAGCCAGCCTTGGGTCATGTGGTGCGAGCTAGGAGGAACTAGATCTGTCAATGATCTATGTCAACAATCTATTAAACTAATAAGACGAAAAGTGTCCAGTTTAAGTTCCCTATGTTAGCTTCTCATCACCTTTTCAATCATACCGCGATTAAAACACACCTGCGTCTCTAACTTCTCCACATCTGACAGCATCTTAAAAGGACAGTTCACCCAAAGATGAAAATTCTGTCCTCATTTACTCACCCTCAGGTTGTTTCAAATTTGTATACATTTCTTTGTTATGTTGAACACAGAGAAGGTATTTGGAAGAATGCAATGTTTTGCCACATAATTAGATATTTGGAAGAGGCTGGAGGACCAATCATCTCCGTTCTCAGCATCTGAGTCCCCAATTCTGTCTCGACCCATCGACCCTGCCCCTGTCGGCTCCATTACGATGTGAGGTGCTGTCACGGTCCACTGTCTGGCCTCATTTACCACTGGACTACACTTCCCATAATCCTTTGCACCCGCCTCACTGGATCCCCATCATCTAGACATATTTTATTAATTCTCATCACCTGTACATCAATTGTTAATTCCCATCACCTGTCTACAACTCTTTATCTGTCTTATTTAAATTCTCTCTTTAGTTCAGTTATATTTCTAGTATTGAAGCTTATATGCTGTTGTGCTTTTTCCTGTGTATCCTTGTATTATATTAAACTATATTGGATTATCTGCGTTTCTCGAGTGTTCCCTGCACGAACCGTTACATGGGTTACCTGGTGTTTTTAGTTTTGAGAGGTTGTTATCTGAGAATAACGAACCTGCAATGTACGAACTGTTCAATCAAAATCAAGCATTCCAGCAAGCCGTGTAATAACTGAGGTAACTACATGCACAGCAAAGTCCCCAGAGCAAAATGAACTCTGCTCAGATAACATTTGGTCCAACTCTAAAGAGTGTTAAAGTTAATGAGATAATAGCATGATTAATTAAGTGATGATTGAGCATTAGGGATGAACACCTGAAGATAATGAGCAGATCACTAATGAATAGAGTAACACAAGAACTACAACTGACTTCACCCACAGCCTTAGATTACATTAACAGAAGATAATAACACATTAAATATCTCTTTATCTCAGAAGTAGAGTAATAAACAACTCAACAAACAGCATTACTATTTTCACTTATTATTAACCAGACCTCTACGGAAGCTCTTATTGAGAATTAAAAGAGGTTAAGATGTAGATTTTTTATTAACGATTTGGTCAACATTTTGGTGATCAAATTTTCACTTTATGGTGGAATTGACGACAAAGCTTGTATACAAAACACAGCAGCCAGAATGAATATGTCAGACAGAAAATGCTTGTCCAGTATTGAGTCAATTACAAGATTCTTGCTTTTAGAGTATTACACAACCTGGCACCTTCTCATCTCTCTTTCAAGATGTCAGTGTATATACAGATCCTTGAGATCGGAAAACCAGAAACTACTTGTTATTGTAAGAACGAACTATAAAGAAAAGGATGACAGAGCTTTCTCCCAAACCTTCCCACACTTTGGAATGATCTCAATCCACTGGTTAGATCGGCGAAGTCCTTGCCTATGTTTAAGGCCCTAGCTGCTAAAAGGTCACTCATTAAACTTATCCAGGGGTCTGTCACATAGCTTTTATAATGTCTTGTTTGTTTTTACAGTTATTTTGTATGTGATTGTTTGCTCTGTATAATTATTGTAAAGCACATTGGGCAACAGCTGTTGTATTATGTGTGCTGTATAAATAAGTAAGACAGAACCTTTTACCTGTGCTGTTGGTAAAAATGGGTTGGCTGAACTTTGATTATCACTCTGTTTAGAAAAGGAAATTGTTAAAGGTTTTAAAGTGTCTCATAAAATTCATATGCTGCTGATCAAAATCTTACCTCCACTGGTAGACAGAATGAAACATCAGCGCCGGAGAGGTCAAAATATAAATCAATATCCTGTGTGAGACACAACATAGAAATATATTTATGTTAATATTATTTAGAGCTGTTAACATGTTAACACATGCGCTTTATCAAAACAATTATCAAAACAAGTCTTTTCAACGAAGCACGACAAGTTTGGGCCAAACATATTCTTGCGGATGTTAGCAAAGATGCTAGTGCTGAGACAGTGTCAACAAGCCATGGTCGTCAAAGGACACTGGAAGAATGCAGCCGAGGAAAGCCCGTCAACAAAATAACATCAAAGTTAACTAATTCCATCACTAAATGGATCGCCACAGACTACAGACCCATCAGCATAGTTCAGGATCGTGAGCTTCAAGACATCATTCAGATTGCCACAGGTGACCCATCATACCAGTTACAGTCGAGGGGAACTATTTTTATGAGAATACAAGAAAAAACTACAATTTCACTGTAATTTTATGTTTATTTTGACAGTGTGGTGACAGGCTGCATGACTGGGAATTGATCGCAGGTGAAATGCCAAGAGGGATTGTGTGAAATTTAGTGCGCTTGTGACAGATGCTGGTGAAGTGACTGGAGATTGTGACAGTATTCAGCAGTAAAGCGAACCAGGACGTTTGAGTCGTGGCCCTCTGAGCACACGCAACATCCCCTCTCCCCCAACAAACACACACTTATCACTGTACATTTAGGTATTTTTCCTTACTGTGTTTTCCTATAGAAGTGAAAATAAATCATTATACCATCAAACTTACCACATGGTACATTTACCATGCTACTCCAGACTTGAAACGCAACAAGCCGAACACAGCAAGACAGTTTACACCAAAATAAGATGTAACACAAATACAAATCATTATTAGACATATGCATTATGATCGTTGTCTCGCTTGTATGTGCTCGTCATCGGAATTATGGACCACATGACAGACACTGCCTCCAAGTCTGATCATAAAACCCACACACACTAATGTACACAATGCCAGTTTAAAAGGCGCCCCCTCATGAGGGCGATCTCAGCTAAGAAAACCAGTGCCACACTAGCAGACAGTAAACAAAGATTCACCAGCAAATAAACTATGATTTTAATAAATCTTAATAATAAACTGGTAACGTATAGAACCGACCATAGTAGATTTATCTGGTAAAATGTCCCTGTTATGCAGGATAACTGCAAATATGCGCATTAAATTTAAGAATGACCAAGCAACATAAACAAATGTGCACATCAGCAACCAGATTGAATTGAGGCACGGCGGCCTTATAAGTCATAAATAACTTACAATTTGATGGTCAAATTACTTGAAAACAAAGTCTTCCTTTTTTATTGAAAATAGTATTTTAAAGTTTTTTAATATATTTTTTTTACGATAGTTTAGGTCATCAACGAGGGCCTAGAGGGCCCTGAGGGTTCGCCATTGGGTATTTGTTACCAGGACATTAGGTTTATGTTTTTTCCTTTGTTCTGTGTTAAACAGGGGGGAGGGCAATTTCTCAGAAATGCTGTTAAAAATGTAAAACAACACCCAAGCAAACAAACAAATGTAGTTTTTCTTAATAACACTGACAAATACTAAAATATTTGTATTTGTGAGTATTTTAGTTTATCTCCAACATTTATGTTGTGGATAATCACCAAAATATTACGACTTCATTATCATTTATGCAATTGGCAGACACTTTTATCCAAAGCGACATACATTGCATTATCCTTTACATTTATACTTAGGTATGTGCAATCCTCTGGGATCGAATCCACAACATTGCGTTGTTAACGTAGCTTACCACTAAGATACAGTAATACTGTTTGATGTTTCCTTACTTTTTCCCCTAATAGCAGCATTGACAAAAGAAGACATTTTTTATGCTCTTCATTCACCAAAATAAATATTGTTTAAGCTTTATTTTGAAAAAGCATGAGATGGATTCATGGATTCAGGTGGAACATTAAAACCCCGCTGACAATGTTTCAGTTAAGAAAAACAGTTTGAAAATAGCCACATAGAAGAATCATGTCAAAAATAAAATATACCCATACTGTTGGCTTTTTTACATTTCATCTAGCAAACATTTAAACAGGACTCAACAAAAGTATGCACTCTATGAAAAGATAAAATTGTGCATCCATTTTCATATTAAAAAAACGAATTTTCAAATCGAAAAGCAAGAAATTAAAATGAAAAAACATTTAGAAATCAGATCTTATTTAAACTCATATGTACTGTAGTGTTTGCTGCTTCTCCTAACACTGAGGTGTCATCATGCCAAGATTGAAATATCTACTATTAATTGTGCTTCATATCAAAGTGCTCAGTTTATCATCCTACATATGTGTGCATATATACAAGTACAATTTTGTGTAAATGTCAGAACAAATATCATAAGGTATTATGTGATGGAAATATTAAGATTAGACCAATCAGCCACAGGGGAATGAATACGGGTAACCATATCTTTGCAGATACGTCACTTTTGTCAAGCCATAATATACCACATGTAGCGCAGCCTGCCTTACATTGAATTATCGTCTGCCCCTCTAAACTATATTAACAATAAACATTAAAAAACATCAAAAAATTTAATAATAATAAAAAATCTTACCATTTAGCCTAGTAGTGCTGTTAGAAGAGGGTTTCACGAAATATAGAGAGGAACTGAACCACTCACCAAACGTGTTTAGAAACATGCTTACTCTCCCAGCAGGTTATGCTTATCATGCCAGGGCTTCACTTAACACTCCTCGCCTAGACAGAAATATGCGGTCTGGCCTGTTCCACTTTAGGTCATACATCGACAACTGATAAATTAAACTGAACCTGGGATGAGTTTCCCAAACATTTAGCAAGTTTCATTGCTACACAGCATAGTTCAATGATTCAAAGTGTCCCAAAACCATAGGTTCAGCATGAAAACTGCTTTGAAAACTTATGTAGTTCTGGTGGTCATCTGTGCTTAGAAGCATTCAGAGCTGTTGAGAGAGAAAGTTGCATCAACTTGTTTGTATCACTTTGCCGTTACGCAATGACACTGTAAGGGGGATAGGGCGTCGTCAGAAATGTAAATCCACATTGAATTTTGCAACACTCAATGTGCTGTATGTAAATGATCATGCAATCCCAAATGTTCTACATGTTAGTGTTAATGCATTTAGGAAAAATAACATTAGAATCATCTATTTGCTGCAGTTTTGCTTGACTATCTTAAGCCATGTATAATCAATTTGAGAAATGCAATTTCATTTTCATTTTAAAACTTAAAAAGCGCTAAAAAACATTTTTCTCTTACCCCTCATTTTTTTCCACCACCATGTCCCTAAAAGGGCTCCGTATATTTCAACTAGGAACTGACAAATGTTTATTATTTCATTGAATTATGATTTTTATTTTGTTTCTCATATGTTATTTTAAAATCATAAATGTATGTCATTTTACATATTGCATTAACATATTGCATATTTCTAAATTGAATATTGCAACCAATATGCTTCCATAGTTAGCCAGCACTGTTGCAAGAATGATGTCCAGACTTTTGGAAATCAAGGACAACACCTCTCACCCTCTTCATAGCATGTGAAGGAGTAATGAGTTGAGGAGTAATTTCTGCTACAGATTGATTCTCCGCCAGTGCAACAGTGAACACTATCGAAGGACTTTTGTGCCTTACGTTCACCTTTCAGGGCACGCAAGGACACCGTACAGTAAAACAAGTATACCACGATTTAAAATGTACTAATCTAAACAAATACATTTATTTAAAAGTAAACAGACAATCACTTTCTCTGATGGATTGTGGAAGCGAATTCCAAAGATTAGGAGCAGCATAACTGAATGACCTTGACCCCATAGTGGCTAAACAAACAGAAGGTACAACGAGGGGAAACAGATTCTGCTTTAAAAGTGAGAAGTAGAATTTTGTAGTCTACTCTGTATTTAACAGGAAGCTATTGCAGATGGTGAAGAACAATGATTCTTGGTGAACATCCAAACGCTCTAGTTAGTTCTCTGTAGAGTGTGTTTGGGAAGGCCAGAAGAAGTTGGGTGTTATAGGGCTAAATGTGTGGAATGTTTAAGCTTACACCATTTTCTGAAATGGCAGCATACATTGTAATATTGGCCCTACACTGATCTGATTTGCCAATTGTGGCTCATTGTTTGATGAGATTGCGGCCACGTCTCCTGCTTTTGGTGAGATTAAACCCATCCTCGTCCAAAAAAAACAAGAATGTGGGCTGTTAACCTACCTTCTAGCTCCATTATCCTCAATGAAGTAACACATGAAATGACTGCAATTTTATTTATCTTATATATAGCTTATTTTAGTTTAGTTAATTTTCTCGTTTCCTATGGGTACGTTAAACCTCAAGAATGAAAACACACTTTTTACTGTAAAGATGGGTTACCTGGACATACTGGCACCACATCTCCTTTACTCTTTCACTATTCCTCTCAAATGGCACCTTGTAAAGTTTTATATTCAGCTGGTGTCTTTTCAAAGCTCTGTCTATAGTAGAAATGCTGACAGAATTTATATTTGCAAAGACGTCATTGTCATTTATGATTGTGGATTGGATCTCTCTTAGCCTGAGGGAATTGTTCGCTTTGTTCATGTTGCATATTTCTTGTTCTTGCAAATTACATGTGTTGCTGGGGGCTAAACACTGCTCCTCTGCCACCACCATGATGTAGAATGTGCAGTCCTATACAAATATATACAATATGTTACGTCTACTACGATTTTGATTGTTATTAAGATTATGTATTCATAGATATCTACGGTACACTGTGTTTTTCAGTTTTGCACTTACCTTAACAATATTGTTGTGTATCAAAAGGCTGTGATACAGTCAAGGGCGTAGATTTGGTTTGAACATTGGGGGGGTTGAACGTCCCAGATAGCACACGAACATCACGGAGACGTCTATTTGATGTGTGTGTTTAATCAGATAATTTTTTATGTGATATTAAGTTTATAACAACTAAATAAAACCCCAAATAAGGCTATTTATTGTATTCTTTGAAAAGTGAGTTTCACTTGTATAGTCTAGAAGTTTTACATTTTATACCTTTAAAGAAAAAGCTTGTCCAGTTTGAAACAATGCAATGTCATTAAATATCCTAAATATAAGTAACATTTAAGTTGTAGCCCATTGGAGATGTGCTGGTGAGGAAATAATTCAATATAAGACATTTAGATTATTCCCTTTCCTTCAAGTTTTATTAGTATAATTTATTGTTAACATAATAAGACGAATAAGACGTATCACATGAAATACTAGCATTGTATAATGCAAATAAACAAACAGTCTTTATTTTTTCCCACTTAGGCCTACTTTAAAAAGAATGCTTAGATTTTGGTTCATCAATATTTTATAAAAATAAACAAAATCATAATAAAGTACGTAAAAAAATAGCCTATGTTAAACGTACTTTTACTGAAACTTAATATATTTTTTATATTTCTTATAAAACTTTTATGAATTAAGACGGATAACAGACATTGTAGAGCAAATAAATAAAAAATCTTTGGATTTTCCCCTTGCTTTAAAACATTTTTAGCTTGTGGTTCACATTTTATAAACACACATCGTTAAAGTAAAACAGAGACAAACTCACATTGAACTCAGAAATTATTTTTTATTAACAAACGTTTTGGGCACTCTTTTGGGACTGTCTTTGCACACTACATTTCCCATAACCCATTACTCGGACTCATTGAACACTGATCACCATCACCTGTTTGTAGTTAACCGTGTCACTTCTGCCTATATAAGCTTGGTCTGTTCGTTCCATCCGGCAAAGTCTTATAAAGTCTAAAAATAAGATGTGTGTCCAGGCGCATTGCTATTTTGAGGAAGTGAAAAACGACTGCGCCTTAAACCAGGTCTAAAGTTAATGGCGCAATATTTTTTTGTAAATTAAAGAGTGTGTTAGTATGCATTAAGCTTCTGGGCGGGTCCACAACGCGCTTTCACTTTATTGATTACACAGAAGCGCAGCAGCACACAAACATGCCAAATATAAAAATAAATGGAGTAAAATGGAAAAGATGATTATTGTGGACATAAAGCAAAAAATCTGGCTTGTCCTGTAGATGCCTTTCCTCTCTGGAGAAGCATCCAGTCTTTACTCTTGCAAAGTCCGCTGTGTAAATAGGGAATCCGCCATGGCGCGAGCGCAAGTGGCTCTTAAATGGAATTAGAGATGTGACTCTGATTGATTTACAGCACGTTGCGCCCAAAAAACATCCATTACTCATTAAGAGAATCGGGACAACCCATTTAGACCATAAACGGCAACCGTTTTCCCGTCATTAAACTAGCAAAAGTGGATTTGCACACACTGAGTGCACTTGCGCCCTGAGCTTTAGACCATGCGCTTAGATTGTGAAAATAAGGCCCTTATTCTTGCTGTGTCATTTTTTACCTCAACGTCTATAAGTTGCATAATGTCATCCTCACAGTCACTCTCTTACAATGTACACGATGCTGTGGTCTTCCATAGAACTTCCATAAGGTCGCATGAGTGACACTGACATTAAGGGATTAGTTCTTGGTGATTTATTTGTGTGTTACTTTTCTATATTTTCAATACCACTTTAGTTTGCTCTCCAGAGGCCTGTTGAACAAAGTGAGATTTACAAACTCCATGTTATATTTTGGGTTATCAATACCATACAAATCCAAACTGTGTTAATTTGGGTTACTATGTTTCATGAAGGTGGTTCTCAACTTTCTCTCTCAACACGGGTTTAAACTCTGATCAACATGCAAGTGAAACATTACACCATATAACCGAAATCCACCAACGTTCTATCACACATGAAAGTAATAAAAAAGATAGACAGTCTACATTAAACTACACATTTTTACACTTTTATATGCAAAATGGACCCACAGCTAAACAGTAAACAATGATGGTGCAAGTGTCAGCTGGGTTCTAACATGACTGGCCAACAAAAAATACAGCTTATGAAATACATCTGTGCACATCCTTTATCATGAATGCAAGTAATAAAAATGATAGACACATTACTTTACACATTTTTAGACAATAGTGGGTTCTAATCTGATTATCAGAGGAACTATTTCAGCAAAACATAAGCTGCACTAAGTGTACACCATAAAATGAGTGATTTTCAACATTCAGTACACGTGTCTTACTATCACATTTACAGGTTGTGATTCAGAGATGTTTATTTGTCCAATAAAGGTTGTGCTGACCCATCTTTCATGGACAAGCATTTAGTAAATCCCACACCGAACTAACCAAGGTTGGAGAAACAGTTGTGAGAAAAATGACGGATAAAAAAAAAAGTTTAAAATGCTGTGCAAATTTTCCATTAATCGACTTTGAAGTAAAAACAACTATACATAATTGATTTTGCTGCGCAGAACACAGCATCTTCTCGACAGGATGTAGACACACAAACTATCAGAATTATCTGTGGGCAGCTTTCGTGTTTTGCGGTCAGGCGGGATTATGCAAATGTATTCGTCTGAAAGTTGTGCAATAAAGATCATTTTAGGAAATCCAAGTAACTGTCTCTTTAATTGTTATACTTTAACACTGATTATATAGATCACACACAAACAAGCCTGCTCTAACACAATACAATAAATTGTAAAAAAAAAAAGAAGAAAAAAAAAGAAAGCACGTATACAGTATACTGAATAAAATAAAGTCATAATAAACTCATTTTTTTTCATTATAATTAAATAGAAATAGCGTTTTAGAAAACATTTTGTAGAGTTTTAAGATTATAAACACTTCTAAACAACAAGCTTTGCAACAGAGGTGAAGCAAAATTAGCAGGGTATTTAATATTTATTTTTAACATTCGTTCAAGCTATTTCTTCAATATTTCTGTAAAAATGAAATGGATTTACTTTTTATGCAACGGTCAACTTTTTATTAGCTACATGAAATTTAAGTGAATCTCAGAGTAAAATATAACGAAAAACAATGCAACACTTTTATGGCATTGTGGTCAGAGTTTTAATTTCATCAACGCAGTGCACTTCCTCACCAGGGGTTTCAGCTCTTGCATCGTCACCTTTACGACTAAATTTAACGGACAACTTGTTGAAAACTAAAATCTCTGCATTAGAGCCACGACTAGATCTTGTGCTGCGGGTGGACTCAGAGTTGGTGGCTTCGAACAGTTTGGCCATAAAGCCAAGACCAGCCTGACGGATGTGAGAGCTGCCAGCAAAAACATAAAGAACAGGATTGATGCTGCTGCTGAGAAATGCAAACGCAGTCACGTTTGGACGGGCGTCTTTTGCAGCTTTTACAAGAGAAGTAGAGCCCTGGATCATACCAATCACCTATAAGAAACATACAAATGATAGAAAAAAGCAGTAAGAGATGATTTAAAGAAGATAATTCTTAGTACAAAAGATTTGTACAAAATTGTCTATATGCAAAAATAAATGGATGTTTTTGAGAAAACCCTTATAATGAGTGAATTTATAAGAATAATGTTGCATGAAATGGGTTGAACAAACCCAGAGAAGACCTGGGGCCTCATTTATAAAACTCTCTGTAGATTTCATCTGTTAAGTGTACATGTGCACCAAAGGAAGATTACCCCATATCCTGTGCACATTTCCCCTTATTTTTAAATAATTTGTATTAGTGGTGGGCGGTTAACGTGCTGCGTTAATGAGACTCTTATCAGGCGATAAATAAAGTTGCCGTTAATCTATTCTCAAAGTTGGGTTGGGAGCTGGGACTATACTACGCAAGCTATGATGACTTTCACCTTGATATTTTAGCGCGGATGTATACCAGCTTAACTGCACTGTAGGGGGCGAGAACGAGTCTTCGAACCTGTATAACTAACGTTACTGTGAAATGACCACATCCAATGTGACGTGCTAACATGGATGCAGCTATGAAGCCGCCGGGTTTGCTTCAGGGAAAATGTATTTTTAAGAAGCTTCCCAATGGAAACCTCGACAAGACTAAGCTTGTTTGCAACTTGTGCAATGCGGAATTGGATTACTGTAGAAGTTCTTCAAGTCTCAAGTACCACCTAAACGCAAAGCATCCCTTAGCTAATGCGGAAGATGCCGGGCCAAGCACTGATGTAGTGCAGGAGAAAAGTCGTCGTCAAACTACTATGTTTGAGTGCAACCGAGGCAAGCACTTCAACACAGCTCTATCAGCCAAGCTGTCTACTTCGGCGTTAATGTACACCTCAATGATGCCAGCTGGGAAATTCACTCCTTCGCTTTAGGTAGGCTACGTTATGTAATTTTAAATAAGGCAGAATTCAAATGAGCCATTTTAATCTAGATTAATTCCCAGATTACAGTGAGATTAATCTAGATTAAGAAAATTAATCTATGCCCACCACTAGTATAAAAGCAAAAACAGAACTCGGTTTAATTTATTACTTCACACCTATGAAAGAATGCATATGCATGGTCTTAAGCAGCCGTACGATGCACACTTATATTGTATATGAAATCCTTTTTTTTTATTATTCCTGATATGTGAGTGAAAAATAGTGCATGGATATTTCTATGCCCATTTTATGTGTACGATGCATTTAAACATCAGGCCCCTGATGTGCTCCATTAGCTTAAACAATGATGCAATACATTAAGCAACTTACTGTTAAGATGGATGTGTTTTAGGTCTGCACAGTTACGAAACAAATGTGCTGTGCAAGGAATGAATTTAACACTGAAGCACACATGCATAACATTTTGCATTTGTATGAGACATTTCATGCAATGGCGTGACAAATTTGCCTGTATTGATTTTTTTACTGCATTCTATAGTTGATTCATGCATCTGAATATAAATATCAGCAGCGTCACCATAAAAGCATGTTTCACAGTTTACATATAACATTTGATACTCTGAACAGAGAATGAATATATGAAAACATACATAAGTAGAGTTTTTTCCTCTCAAACCACAAAAGCATATTTAAATGATGGTGAAACGAATTTCGGTTAATCCAAGATACGTACAGATCATGCTCTACGCTTCGGAATGCATGTGACCAGCAGATTAACTCTACATTTATTTATCAAGGAGTAAAAGATTTAAGAGCGCACACGTTTTCACTGTCTATCCTGTATCTCTATGGGCACAAAATCAAAGTACATTTACACTCATACGTAAGGAATAATTGAATGGACCGGAGTAAAATATTTCACTTATACCACGGTTATAGGTACAACAGGAAACCCAGTTAGCTCATTTGTGCGTCACAAATCCGGCCCACACCTTACATACCTCATCTGGGCCACATACCGCGTGGAATGATGGCACTTGGGCTCCTGTTTGCCAGATTTTGACCACAGTCATGCCAAAACTATGCCACATGTCAAAAAACTAAACAAATAAAGCAGAGCTGACCCAAAAATAAAAAACAGCTCATTTAAATTCTGGCCCAGATTTATCCCAAAACCAACACCTTTCTCTGCTCCAGTTTGACAGAATTTGTATTGAGTTTCGTTATTAATATAGTGATGATTGAGTCATTAGTGATGAACAACTACTGTTAACAAACAGCATCACTGCAGAAAAGATTAACAAAAACTATTAAAACAGAAACAAAACAACTACAACCTGAAATACAACCCAGCTAACAAAAGTTTGTTATATGGTGATCAGTGTATCCATGAGTTGGGTTCATGACCCTTGACATTTAGGCTAGTACATAAATGCACTTTTAAAGTACATTTGAAATTGATATGGAAATTTAATCAATGGTGTTGGTTGATGGTCATTGAGATAACTACCATGTTTACATTTGAATAAATTGCTGTGCTGCTGATCCTGAAAAAACATTATAACATCTAGGTGTTAGTTTGAATTTTGCAGTCTACAAAGATTTGTGAAAAATAAAAATTAAACAATAGCAGATTTTAGACACAGATATGAAGAATCAGTGTATGAGTGACAATACAAACAAAAGCTTCATGTCGCAATGTATGCTGGGTAACATCATAGCACAAAACTAATTTTTAATTTCCAGCATGCATTGCAGTTGATCCGTTCATTTGAATTAGTCTGTTGATTCTCACCATTGCTGACATTCATACAATGATTCTTGATGTCTGTGTGATTCTTAAATGTGTTTGGGTAAACATACATCCATTTTCACAAATCTCGCTAGATGTAAAAATACACTCAGACTCTATGATCTTATAATGTTCTTTCATGATCGACAGGATCGCACTCAAACCAAAAAAAAGTACATAATCAAATTACAACATTAAGTGGTTTTATAGGTTCCCTTCTAACAACATTTGGTTAGGTTCACATTTGCACTGCCATAACAAGTGCACTTTTAAAGCGTGCAGTTTCAGCAGGTCAAACAAAGTTGTTGTCAAGGGTCAAGATCCCACCTCAAGGAAACAATGATCACCATGATGGTTTACATTCTCTAACATTAAAATATGTTTTGTTAACAGCAGATGTTCATCACTAATGACTCAATCATCACTATAATAATAATGAAATTCAATACAAATTCTGTCAAACTGAAGCACAAAAAGTTGTTGGTTTTGGGATAAATCTGGGCCAGAATTGAAATGAACTGTTGTTATTATTTGGGTCAGCTCTGCTTTAATTGTTCTGATGTTTGACATGTTGCACCGCTTTGGCATGACTGTGGTCCAAATCTGGCAAACAGGAGCGGACCGCCCAAGTGCCATCATTCCATCCGAAAAAGGATCCAATCCGTGACCCAAAATCCATAATATGATCCAAACTGTGAGTTTTGTGATCTTTTGCACCACTAAGATCGGGCAATATGAACAAAACTGATGTAAAGCATAAAGTGTTAGGTTTTAAGTCATGTGAAATGAAATTAGGGAAGACATAAGAAATGTTCAATATGACCTGAATTTACATCTATACAAATAACATACACTTTCATCCAGAGCGCCATAAATAGCATTCAAGGTAAACCCTTAAGGTATTCCCATAAAATTATATCTTTCCAGCAATATGAGCTACAGTTCGGCCAATGGATATATGTAAAAAAATGTTATGCACACCTGAAGGATATTGATGAGGTGATATGGCAGCCAGAATACGGTAAAAGCACCAATGATAAGCAGGATCAAGATGCTTCCTCTTCCTTTGCGCTGGAACATGGCACTACGTAGCCTACATATCACTGATATATAGCAGACCAGGATGAAGGTGAAGGGTAGAAGGAAACCTAACAGAGTCTCAGAAAGGTAGTGAAAGATTTCATGCCCCAAACTTTTCCAGTGGAACAGCACACATACATATATTGGCACCCTGGGACGAAATTGTAGGAGGGAACTGGTGGTGATGAAAGAGAAAAAGGCACATGAGAACAGAGAAATATGATGTTTCATAAAATAGATCAAAATCAATTGCTACTGTTCTGTAGCCACATTTAAATACGTAGAGTAACAGATTTTTATCAAATATTTAAAAGCAAATTTTGTTTGGGAAATGGCATTGTTTTACAGCCCTGGAAAAAATTACAAAACCACTCCAGTTATACATTTAATCAGCATGCATATGTGTTGTTTCAGTCCATTTTTTGTCTAACTGCCAATTTATTTGGCGCGCAGCATTTAATACTTTTGAAGGTAATTATATGGATTGATTTCACACCGCCGCCATGTTGAAAGCGACGAGGCCGAGGTAGGAAGAATGCTGCAAGGACAGATGCAACGGTTTGAACAAACAACCTGGAGTTCTTAAAATTATTTATGATCTGAGGTCCCGTGAACCGCTGATGATCCAACTATTTCCCATTGTCACAATATAAGCATAGGATGCATTTAACACTAGCTGTTTTTCTTGACAACATAAGCTGTACCATCACATATTAATGAATGTTTAAACAGCCATTAATGGGTTTCATTCGCGCAACATATATCGTTGCTTTTAAACACATCATTCGTTGATGGTAGGCCAAACCATTTTAGTCTATCTTTCCTTCAGGTTTTCTTCCCACCTCGGGCTTGTTTTAGATTTCAACATGGCAGCATGGTGAAATTAGTCTATTGTTCTCATTTAGACACGTTTTATACCCAATTTGCTTTATTGCTTAATTTATAGTGTGATTTGTGTATTTGCACGGATTGTAAAAAAGGATAATACGCACCGATAGAATGGCATGGGCAAAGCCATTAGAAAAGCCATCACCCAGATGCCCAACATGATCAGCAAAAGTCTGTTTTTGGTCCTCATCCTCTGAGACAGAAACGGCTTGTTGACAGCCAGCCAGCGGTCCAGGCTCATCAGAGATATGAGGTAAATCGATGCATACATGTTGACACAGCACAGATAATGGACAGTCTTGCAAAGGGCAGATCCAAACTCCCAGCCCCTCCCTCCAGCCAGGTACCTGAGAAACAATGGAGCGCTCAAGAGTACTAAAGCATCAGCCACTGCCAGATTGAAAATCAACAAACAGGTGACTGAACGGCGCTTTACTTTGCACAAAATTGACCACACTACAAACAGGTTGCCAGGAAAACCAAAGACAAAGGCGAGAACCAGGATAGCGATCCCGATCTGATGGGACAGGGAGAAGGGCTGTGTGGAAACAGGCGTCAGCACAGTGGAATTAGGGGGTGGTCTGGATGAGACTGCGGTCTTCAAGGTTACAAGAGTGGCCATTTCTTGTATTTTCTGTGGAAATAAAGCGAAACATTTTTTTTAAGAAGAATCTCAAGAAAATAAGATTTTCCCTATAAAGAAATATCAAACAAGATAGATGCAATTAGTATAATGAGCAGCACAAACAAAGTCCTGTAGTCCACCATTGCTGTTTTGATTGATAAGTACTCACAACTAGAATGGCAATATGCATGCCCATGACACCACCGTTTTTACAAATGAATATTTTTGGTAAAACCTTTAGAATGCTGTTCTTACACAGAACAAACTGTTAACACTGTTAAAAGTATTGTGAAAAATGTAGTCAGAGTACTTATCAAAGTGTTTAGTCAAGTAAGGTGGTTACTTGATAAATGTATGTAGTAGAGTAGGCGGGGCGAGACTGTGATTCGAGTCCGGTGAGTAATTGTGAATGAGCGCCAGCTGTGCGCACACCGGGCTCGTATCACGCAGGAGATTGGGAGCATATAAAGAAACGAGCATGAGATAGGACCGGGCCCGAACATGTTTTACGCTTGTGTTTGTATTGGTATTTATGTTTTATTCGCCTGTTCGGCTGTTATTATTTTTATTAAAACTTTGTTTAAATGTCTGCCGGTTCCCGTCTCCTTCCAACATTTTAATGAACCTTGTTACATTGGTGCCGAAACCCGGGAGGAAGGAGAGATATGCTGTCGGAGAGTCCTCGCCGCCGAGTGCCCTTGCGGTGCCGGAGAGTTCGGGAAGCGCGGACTGTTTCTCTTGCTGTTTATTTACTTCCGTGTTTTGTTTTGTGATTTGTTTTGTTCGCCGGCGGTCGGCCGTGAGGGGCCGCCGGCTGTTATTATTTTTATTAAAACTTTGTTTAAATGTCTGCCGGTTCCCGTCTCCTTCCAACATTTTAATGAACATTGTTACAATGTAAATTTATGGCCACAATGGACAAAATACATGCCAATGTTTGCAAAAGACGAAACATTTTTTTTGGACATGTAACAATGAGGACTTACTGTAGGTCATGTTTGGAAAATTACTTGCAGACCGTGAAACTAGCATGACACCCAGGCGTAATCAGTGGCATTGTTTTAGATGCGCCTCATGAATGTAATAGGGATAGGAAGATTCGCATCCGTACATCGGCTTGAAAGGTTTCGATGCGATGCATTCATTTAAAAAGTTGTTCGGATTAAAGCTGCCATTTGCATCGCGATGCATTGTTTCCAACATATTTGCATCTGTAAAATATGTATATTTATTTCTCTGAACTGTTTACATATTTATTTAAAGATTGTCTAGTAAGTTAACTGACGGCTGTTTTTTCTAGACAGGGTCATGACAGCACCTAGTCTTTGTGCTTGTTGTATTATGTGCAGAAGCACATGGCCTTTGTTTTGTTTGCCTTGTTCCTTGTCCTCTCCTGTCTTTCCGTTAGTCTTTCATTCCCCAAACCTTCTCATTGGCACTACCCCTCGTTTGTTCCCATATTTCTTGCCCTTGTGTTTGCTGTCCTGTGCTTGTTTGTTCTATTGCCCCCAAATGTTAAAGTCTTTTCTCATCTGTACCTTGCCTTTGGTATTACTAAGTGAGTTCTGGGGCCCGTTTCAGAAAGGTAAATTAACCCTGAAATGAGGTAAACTCTGGGTTTTCTGTTTCAGAATGCGAGATATGTCAAACCTGAGAAAACGGTTTAACTCAAGCCCGTTTCTGAAAGAGAGGTTACTTAACCTCAGAGTCAGTAACCATAGTAACTTACTCTGTGAACCTAACCTGGTCGGGAGCAAGATTTCTTTGGTAAACCCAGAGTTTCTTTCGATCTCCTTCCCCTTTTTAAAGTGCAAGTGGTATATCTCATTCATTCATTCATTCATTAACAGTCATTTAAGGCACTCTTTTTGATCACACAGAGACCATGTCATGGTTTCACCTCTCCTTGTCAGGTATTTCTTGGTTTAGAGGTGGAATCATACAGAATCCTTTGTTTCATGTGGGGAGAGATGTTTTTGACCTTGTGGCCTTCCATACTCTCCTCGAGTCGCGTCATCGTTCCTACCCTCCTGTTTCCTAGTTTGTGTAAATAGCTTCCTCCTAGTGTTTGATCTGTGTCACCTGGGGCCTGTACCATGATAGTAGTTGAACAAACTCTGGGTTACAGGATTGGTTTTGAGTCGACAAAACCAAATTGATGCAATCAGGCTTTATTGGTACCATGACGCAGCTCATGAACTTTCTCTGTCAACTCAAGCTTTGATCCTTAAGCTATGATTACTCCACGCGCGCGTGCACATAAAACAGTGACGTCGGCACTGAACAACCAATCGCGTTCAATATGGATAGAGCGAGAGCGATGTATTTTTCCGCGCAGGAGCAAAACATTATTCTTCAAAAATATGAAGAATATAGAAGTGTTTTTCAAGCACGCAGTAACACTGTATCTGCTGCCAAAGCAAGAGAACAATGTTGGAGGAAAATTGCTGATTGCGTTAATGCGTAAGTTAAACAATTAATGTAAAATTAATTAGGCTTTATAAAAAATATATTCAATGCTAAAATGAAAATATGTGTATTTGTGGCGATACATCCATACATTAATGCATAGTCTACATACATACATACATACATACGTATGTATGTAAAATGTGAATGTATAGGCTAAGCTATTACATCCTAAGAAAGATTGATATTCATTGATTTTTAGATGCAACCCCAACACCAAACGTTCCTGGCAGCAGATCAAGACAAAATATAAGAATGTAATTCAAAGTGGTGAGTATTTACCACAACCTTTTATTATTTTTGTGAACATTTAGTCACAAACGCTTGTTTGCAGCAAACAGAAAAAAGTGTGAAATGAGGAAAACTGGGGGAGGGCCACCTCCTCAAGATTACACTGTGGCGGAGGAGATGGCGCTGAGTAATAATAAGGGGCGGCCGATTATGGATGGGATTGGAAGTGCTGTACAGTCTGACCCTGGTGCTGGCTCCTCTAAGCAAGTGACACTGGGTATGTGTGTGCAATGCACTACTAATGTTTTAAAAAGAGTTAAATATGGCTGACTCTGTTCTGCAGTAGAGGGAAATACAGTGTCTCTGTTGAAGCCAGCACACATGCACACAGTCTCCTGCACAGAGGTCAGAATGCAGAAGACAGAACACAATGAACATAACCTGCTTTATAACAGTTATGCTGTACATTGGCCTTTTATTTATTAGGGTGAACCAAATGATGAAGACACTCTGTCTGTGTGTTCTGAGACAGTTGCTGAGGTGAATGCACTGGGCTTTTTATTATGGCACACATTTCAATGTCATAATTAAGTGACTGGCCCTTACACATCTCTTTTACTGTAGGATTTTTCACAACCTGCCCCAGAAACTGAAGCCTCTACCTCAATGGGCTACAGAAGGAATGTGAACAAGGTAATGCTTTAAACCTTTGACATAAATTACAGTCAGTCCTATGTTTGTAGAAAGTCATGCCACTGTTTGTGGTTTGATCAACCTCCAGAAAACGTGTAATGATTGTTTGTGGTGGAATTGTTTCAGGTGGAAACAGACTCGGTCAGGGCCCTTTACAAAAGGAGTCTGGAACTAGACTGTTCACTGAAGGAGCTGGACTGTGAGCTGAGGAGGCTCCAAATTAAAAAAATTAAATTGGAGATCAAACAGCTGGAAAAAACTGATCTCAGTATGTGAACTTTTTTTAACCAAGTAACCCTTTAGTATGAACACTTTGATTGTTTATTAATGTAATTTTCTCTTGCTCTCTTTCTTCCTCCACATGACCAATAAAACAGTTTGAGACCTATCTGCAGTGTCAGTGTGCTTTTATTAAGTAAAATATTGTGTTGTGATTGAATCTCTGACAGCTGCGCCAGCTGGGTGGTCAAGTGTGATGGGGTCAATTTCATCCGGGAGAAGCTGGTTTTGTGGTGGTTCTCGCTCCTTTCTGATAGTGGCTATATTGTGCAGAATGGCACATGCAGCCACTATCTGTGATGCCCGCTCTGGTGACACTCTTAAACGCCTAAGGCAGTTGAAACGTGCCTTTAGGATGCCAAAGGTCATCTCGATCTTGACCCTGGTTTTACTGAGGGCCACATTGAAGCGGTTTTGTGGCCCTGTCTGAGGGTCAGGATAGGGGGTTAGCAAAAACCTCTGGCATGCATAACCTCTATCTCCTACCAACAGGCCATCAAAAAGCCCTGTCATAGAACAGAAAATGGGAAAATTGTATAAGTTTTGCTATTAAATTTTAAACTTTAAAGTGTACTGTTCCAAATTTTACTTGCCTTCCTCAAAGCGCTGACACAAAATAGACTCACGGAATATGCGTGAGTCATGCACTGAGCCAGGCCATTTGGAATCCAAGCTTGTGATCATGCATTCATGATCACAAGTCATCTGCAGATGAAATGTACAATAAATAATTGTCCTATCTGTTAGTTACTATTTATTTAAAGATTGATCTCAATGCAAATACAAATAATTTCACATAGGCTGTACAGTAGCCCTACCTGAACATTAAGGCTGTGAAAGGACTTTCTGTTCACATAATCTGCTTCATGTTCTCCTAGCGCTGTGGAGATTGCAACATGTGTGCAGTCTATTGCTCCTATGACTCTAGGGAATCCTATCATAGGAATGAAAAATATATATTTCAAACCATTCCTAACAGGTACCGCATACTATTGTATAATAGATTTCTGAGTGTGAAATATGAGCATTCAAAAATATTAGCGTGAAAGGTTAAGTTTGTTCATGTGATGTCACCCTATCAAGATATCTTACCGGCAATTTTATAAAAGCCCTCTTTTATGGACATGGTGGATAAATGTCCAGGGAACACAATGAAGCTATTTATGTACCCCTGCAGAGCGAGGACCACCTTGCGAATGGTTCGACAGACCGTGTTTTTCCCTAGATTCTCTGAATCACCGACCACGTACAAGTATGTACCACTTGCAAAAAAACGCAACGCAATACATACCATTTGCGGTACAGTAAGGGCATGGCTTCTACGAGTCACATTTGTTATGTGCGGCTCAAGAAGTTCGCAAAGATAAGACATTCCTTCCGCGGAAAATCTGTATCTTTCGTACAAGTAACTATCAGGAAAGTCAAGGGGATTTTGTCTGTCCCTAAAAACTCTTTCTCTACGAAGTGCTCGTCTAACAATTTGCGCGGAGATGTCCACAGGATTTGGGAGAAAAGGTGAAGCCATTGCAACAGAGAACAGCCGCTGGGAACCTATATGTTTCTTTGCTCACAGCTGATTGGTCAAACTTCAGTCTGAGATCTCTAATCTAGATCATAGCCTGCTCCGGAGCAGGTTAGCCGTGCAGCGTAAGTTACCATGGCGATGAACACCGATTAAAGCTGAGTTACTTTCATGGTACCTAAAACCCAGGGTTGGAGCAAAGTAATCCTAAACTTACCTGGCTAGCCACCTAAACCGGCTTCATGGTACAGGCCCCTGGTCCCTATTTAATTATTCTGTGTTTGTCTCCCTATAAAACATCCTCTTGTTTCATTGTCCTGTGCTGGTTCGTTGTATGTATGTTGTATGTCTTACCGGTCTCTTGCATGTATCTTGCACCTTGTTCCAGTGTCTCAGTAAGTCAGTTAGTCAGTGTATCTTGTAGCCTTGTCTTCTTGTTGTTTTCTTAGTCAGTCTAGTCAGTGTTATTGTTATCTGTTCCTTGTCAAAGTTTTAGTTCATTGGATTCTGTTTTCCCCCTCGTGGGTTTTGTTTAACCTGTTTGTCTTGTTTATTGTAAAATAAATCCACGTTCACCCCTACCATCTCGTCCTGTGTCTGCCTGCAATTGGGTTCTTGCCTCCAGTTCATGACAGACCATTATAGTCACTTATATGTATGTCATTTGTGCTTTTATAGAGGATCCTGTATGAGAAGAGGCTGCGTAATTCATAGGGATGTACTTTGATTTCAGGAGATCAAATTAGGACCTGAGTGGAATTTAGTAATTTCCTGTGCATTTTTATTTACAGTCAATAAGCTATATCAAAACATATCATAACATCAATAACGTCAGCCATCGTGCATGTATTACATCAGAGCATAGTTTTCTATGGATGATGAGAAGTTATCAAATAAAGTGTGTGAATTAAGTGCATAAATAAAGAAATTAATAAAGATATAAATGCAGCAATGAAGTGAAAAAGGAATTTTATATGAGCAGGGTTCGAAGTTGTCACGACCCATGTCAGGTTGGGGGATCTTCTGCACGTGGGTGTAATGTCTTTGTCGAGCACGGGCTTAGTTACTCGCTGACCGCGTGCTCAGTGTCTGCATCAATCTCCCCGTCCCCGTGTTTCCTTAGGTTTCCCCAACACGGGTGATTTTCCACTCCATGCTTACACTCCTGTTGAGTATCCTCTCATTAAGCTCATTACCCCGCACCTGCTAGTCAGCTCCCCTTGTTAGATTTCCCTATTTATTTCCTCAGTGTCTCTCGTCCGTTGTCTGACCGTTGCATTCTGCCAGTTCAGACTGACCTAGGTGTTGCTGTGGCTCATCTATAGAAGTATTTTTGTAAACCCGTCTAGTCTGTCTTGCCTTTACATTCCTGTCACTGTTTTCCTAAAAAAACTTCCGCATCTCGCTGATCAAGGACGGCTTTTGGTGGCATCTTCCTGTTGTGTCTTACCTCTTCTGGTACTGTCCTCCAGCTCCCGTTGGCGCCACATAGGACTACCACCCGGTTTCCACAAGACTACCCGACCCGAGTTAAAGGCGTCACTCTCGCCAAACCTGCTGGGATCTGGTGCTCAATATTCTCGCCGCCGTGGACGGGGGCATTCACCAGTTAGACACTAGCTGTATCATTGACTGTACTCTGCAAATAAAGCACTCTTACCCCGCATTTGGATCAACCTTGTGTTCTGTCATGATAGAAGTGGTGATCAGTCTGAAGTGCTTGCGTTGAACATAATTGTTCCAAACAAAAGTAAAAAAAACGGTTTTCTTAGATTGGCTACTGTGTAGACCCCCTGGGCCTTACACTAATCTTCTGATGAGTTTGCAGACTTTTTATCAGACTTTATTGGTTAACGTTGATAAAGTACTGATTATCTCGTTATCGACAGGTTAGAACAATCACCTCAACTACTAAAGACAGTTTCATAAAGAACTTGGCAGACCTGACTCCTCTAATAACCTTACCAATAAATACAGAATCGCTCAATGACATGACCAGCAACATAGGCACTATTTTCTCTAATACATAAGAAGCGGTCGCACCTATGAAGTCAAAAAAGATTAATGAGAAGATCATAGCACCATGGTACAATAGCACCAGTCGCGCCGTTGCATTTTCATTTCCACTGGCGTTTCACGCAATGTCTCGTTCCCTTCTTTCCCTTACGACACTAACCGGAGCATTTAACTGTCTAAATATCTACATTGGGGAAACCAAGATTACGACCTTCTGTGTTCTGAAACACTGTACATGGGTTTTAGTGCTCCAGTGTACTGCAGTGATACATCACTTTCTTGTCTATTAGTCTTACTCTGTAGCGCTGCTGTAACAGTCAAGATTATTCTTGGTTATTTAGTGGTATAGATAGTGGCTGGTATAACTTGGTGTTTCCGACATTTTTATTATTTCCTGCTGAATAAATGTGTTAACCACACTTTTAGGACATTGAGCACAGGATGTTTTATGTGGCAATGTCATCTTGTGATCTTGAGAAAGAATCACACACTGCCAAGTGTTTAAACAGATCAGACTACCAATACTTCACTAAATGTTAATTTTTCCAAGCACTGATCACCAAGCCCCTCAACTAGCTGCTTCTTACAGCACCTCGATATTTACATCTGTCAGCATAATGCTACTTATAGAATTACAACAAATCTTATTTGAAATTACCACCACTCTAACCAACATGATTTTATCTGGTACTTCCACATTTGTTTAACACTATTTAAGATAGATTCAGTGACAAACAGTTGTGGGGGGAAAAGCTTCGATCTAGAGCAGTAATTAAAAAAAACATTCATGCATTCCGAACTTGTTGCAAAATGACTGTGCCTCTTATTGATACTGTATGGTGCTTGTTTTTATATGACTTCCTGCCTTCCAGTCAAAAGACACCATATTGGCCAATTCAGGTTATCCCATTTATTTTAATACATTTACATTTAGTGATTTAGCAGATGCTTTTGTCCAAATAACAGGAAATTTTATAGCGATGTCATATAAACACATGCATGCACACATATACTCACACATATTATATATATATATATATATATATATACTTTGGTCATATAAACAATTTGTTGTTGCTGTCAAAACATATATGTAAATGGTTTTAATTTACATAAAATTGAAGAGTGTAATTTTTTGTCAAACAAGGTGTTCAGGGCACCAGCACAAACTAGTGAGGACCCTAATCTAGAATTGGGAGACCAAGAAAAATAACTAAAGAGATGCTAAGAAACTTGCTCGGAAGCTATGTAAGAACCCAAAACAAACAGTGGTAGACCGGAGAAAGTTTCTAGTGGTCAACATTGACCAATTTAAGGATTCACTTAATTTTCTAGTCAGACCTATGATGAGTCTAAAAAAGGCTATATACTACTTTTGAAGTTTTAGAACTATTTAAAATATATTACGTATATTTTTGTACATTAAAACATGTATATTTCTGTTAATAGACGACATTTAATGTAATTTAACATAAAGTAAAATAACATAACAACATAATATAACGTAACGTAACATAACATAAATTATAGCAATGTTTAGTTCACCAAAAGCAAACTACACTGAACATGGATGCACAATAAATTGCCATACCTTAATAAGAAAGAGGAATGTAACACTGGCTTGATGGAAGGCAAGTAAATGAGTTTTCCTGGAGGCTCTTAACCATTCTTTTTTTTGTGATGCAATCTCTTCCTCTTTTTAAAACTCTTGATAAACAGCCAGTTCCCTTAAAGCTCCAGTATGTAATAATTTTGTAATAAAATTTCAGAAAATAACTTGCACAGTGTGATATATTTCCTCCAGTTGTGTACTTACAATATTTCAAAAGTCTCTAAAGATTTTTTATTTCAGAGAAATTCCGATTTTAAATAACTGGCCGTCCCGGAAAAGAAATGTCGCCTCTCAGTGACGCAATGTCCGCTCTATACTTTGTTCCGGTGTAGACCAGAATATCACATGGTCAAATGCGGAAGTGGTTGTTATGGATCACGATTACTCTTTGGCGAGTATTGAAGTGCCAGTAAAACGGAAGCGTCCATATTTGGATACACGCAGACTGTGTGACAAACGGAGGAATAAAACCAGGATAAATATCGGCCAGGCGTTTTCGAGATGGAGAGAGCTGCGCGACAATCTTGGACTTGACAGAGACTCTGCTCTCGCGAGTGTATTGATAGACAGGTAAGCAAATCAATTATTTATTTTGTTATTGTACAAGTAACGGGATAATATAGCATAACATTTCACGTTCCTTGCAGTTCATTAATTATGATGACATAAAATAATACGATCAGATATACAGGTAATACAAAAACAAATAAATTACCTCATCCGTGATCATGATTCGTTTATCCAATTTAGATACATCGCTATGGCGAAAACGCATTTAAAACGACATCTCCCATCGTCACCTGCTTCATAGCGTCATCAAGCTTCGCCTTTGTTATTGTTGGAAATGCGCCCTCTTGTGGTCAAATACCAAGGTGACATACTGCAGCTTTAAACAGGAAAGAGCAATGAATAGCACACTGAATGGTATGACATAATACGTATTGATGACAAATCAATGCTGGACACTTTGGTTACCTTAATTTTTTGTTGCATTTTGTCAACTACTCTTTGTTCTTTATTGTTTCTTTGTATTGCATTTTTATTTATTTTTCTTTTTATCTTTAGTTTTTAGTTGAGGGGGAAGTTGATTGTAGTGATGTTTTCAACTGTGTTCTACTATTTCCTCCAAACTGCATACATTCTATACTTAATCAGGAGTCATTACTTTACTATTTGTATGAGGTTTGTGAAAACGGACTTTGCAAAGTATCATCTTTATTTTGAACAGTTGCTGATATGAATGGAGACTCTTTTAATTGTAGAATCTGCTACTGTTATATAATTTATATAAAGTTATATACAGTATATTTACTTCCGTACATATATATATATATATATATTAGTGGTGGGCATAGATACATTTTTTTAATCTAGATTAATCTAGATTAATCTAGATTAAAATGGCTCATTTGAATTCTGCCGAAGGCATTCAGAAATTGCTACCCAAATAATGGGTATGCTACCCAAATAATGACTAAAAGTAAGTCTTTGAGAACGGGTTTCTCAAGCCATGTGGCGCATTAGACCAGGGGCATGCATCTCAAACTGCTTGAGAAAGTTGTTCTACTATGATAATTGGTGATGAAAATTAAATTATGTTCAATAAGATGAACTTGTGTTTACTTCCGCATTAGCTAAGGGATGATTTGCGTTTAGGTGGTACTTGAGACTGGAAGAGCTCCTACAGTACATTTACATTTAGCAGACGCTTTTATCCAAAGCGACTTACAAAGAGTGAGGGAGCAACAAGCGATATGTCATACAGGAGCCATAATGCATTAGATCTCAATACAAAGTTACTGGTTTCAACTAAAGCTAGACCACTACCTGTTGAGAGAAAGTGTTTTTTTTTAAACCAATTCCGCATTGCACAAGGTGCAAACAACCTTAGTCTTGTCGATGTTTCCATTGGGAAGCTTCTTAAAATGAATATTCCCTGAAGCAAACCCGGCGGCTTCATAGCTGCATCCATGTTAGCACGTCACGTTTGATGCGGTAATTTCACAGTAACGTTATGTTGTGTTCAGACCAAACGCGAATGGCGTGTCAAGCGCGAGTGATTTATATGTTAATGCAAAGAGGCAATAGACCTACTTGCTGCGCGAATCGCGCGAATGAAGCCCTGGTTATGAGATGATGAGGCGGCGCTAAGGACGCGAATGAAGCCCTGGTTATGAGATGATGAGCGGCTTCTGCTTCCGCGAATGACGCGAATCACTCGAGTTGAAAAATCTCGTTCTCGCCCCGTACAGTGCAGTTAAGCTGGTATACATCCGCGCTAAAATATCAAGGTGAAAGTCATCATAGCTTGCGTAGTATAGACCCAGCTCCCAACCCAACTTTGAGAATAGATTAACGGCGACATTTTTTTTTATCGCGCGATAAGAGTCTCACTGCGTTAACGGCGGCCCACCACTAATATATATATATATATATATTGGTGGTGGGCATAAATTAATTTTTTTAATCTAGATTAATCTAGATTAAAATGGCTCATTTGAATTCTGCCGAAGGCATTCAGAATATATGTGCTACCAAATAATGACTAAAAGTAAGTCTTTGAGAACGGGTTTCTCAAGCCAGGTGGCGCATTAGACCAGGGGCTCATTTCCTGTTTCCAAAATGCATCACAAACTGCTTGGGAAAACTGTTTCACTATGATCATTTGTGATGAAAATTTAATTATGTTCAATAAGATGTACTTGTGTTTACTTCCGCATTAGCTAAGGGATGCTTTGCGTTCAGGTGGTATTTGAGACTGGAAGAGCTCCTGCAGTACATTTACATTTACATTTAGTCCTTTAGCAGACGCTTTTATCCAAAGCGACTTACAAAGAGTTAGGGAGCAACAAGCGATATGTCATACAGGAGCGATAATACATTAGGTGCCGATACAAAGTTACTGGTTTCAACTAAAGCTAGACCTGTTGAGAGAAAGTTTTTTTTTTTAATCAAGTGTATGTAAACCAATTCCGTACAGTAAACCAATTCCACATTGCACAAGTTGCAAACAACCTTAGTCTTGTCGAGGTTTCCATTGGGAAGCTTCTTAAAAATAAATTTTCCCTGAATCAAACCCGCCAGCTTCATAGCTGCATCCATGTTAGCACGTCACGTTTGATGTGGTAATTTCATGACGCGAATCACACGAGTTGAAAAATCTCGTTCTCGCCCCCTACAGTCCAATTAAGCTATGTACACATCCGCGCTAAAATATCAAGGTGAAAGTCATCATAGCTAGTAGTATAGACCCAGCTCCCAACCCAACTTTGAGAATAGATTAACGGTGACATTTCATTTATCGCGCGACAAGAGTCTCATGTTAACGCAGCACGTTAATGCCGATAACGGCCCACCACCAATATATATATTTACTTCCCTTTGTGTACACAACAGATCATGCGAGTGTGCCAAGATAAGCCAGTCGTCGAGATAGTTCAGAACCCGCACACCTCTCTCCCTGAGGAGAGAAAGGGCAGCTTCCACGATCTTCGTAAAGACCCATGGAGACAGGGTCAGACCGAAAGGGAGGACTCTCTACTGATATGCCCGCCCCTCGAACGCGAACAATAGGTACGGCCGGTGTCGAGACATAAAAGTAATCCTTCAGGTCGATTGCCACGAACCAATCCTGACACCAGCGAGAGCATCCTGAACGGCACCTTGTGTAGGTGGTTGTTCAGGGTATGAGATCTAGAATGGGGCGTGATCCGCCGTCTTTTTTCAATGCACCCATCTTGCAGGGGCAAATGTGTGGTGTCACTGTCGAGGACCTCGCTCAGCAGTTCTTGACGGTTAAGAAGCAGACAGAGGCTATTAACCATATTCTACCTCGCTGCGACTTGGCCGCCCAGAGGCCTCCGAGATCTTGTGTGACGTCTGCTTCCCAGCAGCCCAGGCCCCCTTTGACATCGGCTCCGGTTCCTGTGCCCCCAGCCCAGGCTGCAACCCGGAAGAGGAGGTCGAGGGGGAAACCTCCACCCCGTCAGCAACCTTCTCGTAAGAAATGTCCCTTACGGGAAGACCCCAGGGAGAACAACATCGGGTCCAACCATCACAGCCACACCTCTGATCTGTCGGTACGGGACGGTTACTGCCTCGTCTCAAAAGCCGGGCTCTTCTCAGGGCCTGGTGCCCACATACTTACAAGAGAGTTTCCGTTCTCCCTGGGTGTCCCTTGCAGCTGCTCTCACACTCCACTGGACTGTGCGAGACGTAAGGTTGCACACACATTACAGCCGCCACCTCTCTCAACCCGACAGTGTGTGCAGCTGTTCCGCCAGGCAGGTAAGTCAGCGGAGCCAAAGTTTTCTCCGGGCCCCCCCCCCCGTGAGATGTGGTTAGCTCCACCAGCCGATGAACCACGCCCCGTGGCAATGGTGAAGCATCCCTAATTAAGAAAGTTGCGCTCACCCGGTGAAATCCGATCCAGGCGGCCTCTCGCCAGTAGAGAGTTAACGGCCTCCTTCTGTGAAAGGTTACCGGTCAGGGTGTACCCACCTTTTCCCCCGACCATCACACTGGAAGGTGACAGTTTCGCGAAAGCATCGTGCTGACACGCCCAGGCCTGTTACCATCGCTTTGCTAGAGATTGTGACACTATACACATTGTGCCATATTCCATGGGAACCCCATCTGTCGGCTCGAAACAACATCCCGTATGCCACAACACTTATCGTCCTCTGCTGCAGTCGTGAGAGGCTCTCAGGCTCTTCAGAACAAAAGGTAAATTAATGCTGCACTCCGTCTTCATTTTATACTGGATATCCGGGTGTGGAGACTGGCGTGCAAATTTCATTAGCCAATTTTCATTGGCCTCTTCTATAGTTGTCAGAGTTGATCGGTTTTCAAGGGCGAACTCCATCTGTCGGCTCGACACAACGTTGAGAGACTGACAGAAAGGGAACGTCTCGGTTACGTCTGTAACCTCAGTTTCCTGATGGAGGGAACGGGAAGTTGTGTCCAATCTGACGGCTCGAAACAAAGTCTCTTTCCCTCCATCAGGGAACTGAGGTTACAGACATAACAGAGACGTTCTTCTATTGACATATGCCACCTTTCCAAATAATGTGTGAGCATGCAATGATCATAGACCAGTGGCGGCTGCTGGTCTTTCAAAGAGGGGAAGCTCATTTCACAATGAATGAATGAACAAACTATCTAAAAAATATATATAAACACGACGGAGGAAATGTGGGTATACATTAAACTGAAACAAGGAATGTGGTGTATAATTGTGTGAAATGTAAGATGAAAATTGGCAAGCAATTTCGGCAAGCAAATAACAAGAAATAGGTTGCAGCAGTTGGTCTTTCAACTACACTTGAAAAATCCGCAATGGGACTGAGATTGAATAGCTTTAGCGTCAGCGACTTTTTATAGAACAAAATAGCTGTCAATCAAAACGAGATGCAGTCTTTCGACAGACCCTCCAATCATCACGCAGACGCTCGGAGTCCGGGCCAGCCCACTCCTCCATTCATCCCAGAGACGCTGAGCGTCCGTGGGCGGGACATAATCGCAGCATTATCCAATGACCATCTTGTTTCCAAGCACTGAATAAAACTGTTGAAAGCAGCCACATTGAAGTCAATGGACGCTGGGCTTCACCAGAGTAATGCACTGTACGCTACGGGAATGAATGAGAAGGAAATCGAGTCAGCCGACCCAAGTAGCTGATTCTGAACGAAATTGTTTTCGTTCGAGATGAACGTGTTTAACGCATTTTTAGTCAATAAAATGTTAACATAATAGTACATATATTTGACCATTCATTTTTTGACAATTATAGGGGAAGCTGAGCTTCCCTTGCAGTCTTAAAGAAATCGCGACTGTCATTGACCATTTAATCCAGAAATACTAATCATCAGAACTCAACAACAACAGTTGCGTTCCTTGAACCTAATTATCCAGATCATGATTAGCGGGATTAGGTCATCTTGAATGTTTAATTTGATTTTTGGACGTAATAAGCGACGTATGAAGAAAGGGCCCCTGTTCTTTAGAAAATAAACCCTTTCCATGTCAATAAAGCTATTGCTCAACTTCAAATATTGTAACAGTTGTTATCGTGTAACTTCCCTTTGTAGACTCTGGCATAGCCTTAATGCTTGATCCTCCTCTTCAAGTGACAATAAGGTAGGCCAGAGTGAGGCTTTACGACACCCATCTCAATCCATGCCTCCTAATAACAACATGTCTCATTAGAGGACCATACTGGGGTGCAACCAGAGCCAGGCCCAGCGCTAGTGGTTCTGATTGTAGCTGGTCAACCCCCAGAAGGTTCTGTAACCCTTTGGACCCCAACAGGAAGATTTTAAAGACTTTTCCTATAGGGACCACATGAAAGGTCCCAGTTGGCCTTAATAGAAAGACTTGAGAACTTTGTTGAGCCAAAGGATGAATTTCTTTGATAAATGCACACCAAATTTGTCCTTTTCTGAGGGAAGGACTGTAACAAGTTCAAGAAATGGGAAGAAGGAGGCAGGAACCGGCGAACATTTTACAACTTTTCCTTGCGGTGCCTTGCAGTGGTGCTGGACGTTTGGTTTATGGCTCGATCCTCCTGGCAGCCGTCGATGACTCCTCATGCTGAGGGTAGCCAGCAGATCCTCCCCAGTTTCCTGCTCCTCCCCTTCACGGCGGACGACAGCAGGCTCAGGCCCACGGCCTCTCTCCCGGACGGCCGCCACCAAACCTCGACCAAGGAGCACGGCAGCGAGCTCTACGTCCCAACCGATGCATTCTTGCTACAGCACCACTGCCTCGTGCAGCCACTCTCGGTCTTCACTCTTCTGCACTGCCCGACCTTTTCAGCACCACGATCACACCAGGCAGCTAATGCTCTCTGACAGCATGTCCCACCGTCTTCCCGGGTTTCGGAGAACATTTATCAACTTTTAATAAAATAAACAAACATCCAAATGAAAGTGAAACGCCGACAGCTCCCTCACAGTTGACTGCCGGCCCCACAAACATAGTAAAACATAACATAAAATCCAGGCCTGATCCTCTCTCGTCGTACACTCCTGTCGCTTGTCCTTTTATGCTTCCAATCTGCTCCGTGAGAGATGCAATACCAGTGCAAAACCAGCTGACACTCTGTCACGAATGAGGTTCCTGCAGACTCTTCCGTTCGCCACCAGAGGGCTCCCTCCCCAGAATATTGAACCTATTTGGACTCCATTTCCCACATGCCTGTTGCTGAACACTTGCACAACTGAACTTTATTGTGGGAGCTATTTAAGTCATGTCCCTTCCTTGGATTCGCGAAGTCTTGTTTGGCCCCGGTTTACATTTCTGAGCTGTATCTCCTACTACCTGCCTTCCTGTGTATTACCTTTGGACTACCTTTACCGTTTGTGTTTGATTGCTGCTTGTCTTTGGACTCTGATCTCTGGTTACTGGAATTCAAGATTGTTTGCCGCCTGCCTCGACTAACGCCTGCCACTGGATATTAAGATTGTCTGCTGCCTGCCCCGACCCATGCCTGCTATTGGATTACGAACTGTCATGCCTTCGATGTTGTGTTTGCTGATGATTGACTCTGCTTGTCCAACTTTGGTTCCAATAAAGCTGGACATGGATCCTCAAGATGCGAGTGCTTCTTTACACACTCATTATCACTCGCGTCGACGGCCTCATGACGTTCCCTCACGGCTCTCGTCCCGCCTTTTTTCGTTACAGGGAAATGCTTAAGATCAGTTCAGGACACATGCCAACACCTGGATTGACAGGAGGTCTCTGTGCTTAACTGTGTTTATCCCTTAAATGGTGACCGATCCCACCAATTGCTTGAAATTTCTGTAAAGTAGATCTGCGTTATTTTCACAGCCAGACGATAACATTTCTTAGATTCAATGAGGTCACGATGCCTGCTGATCAGTACTATAAAGTACTGTAAAGTACTTTAATGCCGTTAAATTATACGTATTTTCACTTTGAGCTAAACCATCAACTCCCCCTAAACAGTGGCATTGGTGTATTTATCAATCACTACACATTCCATATAGATATAATCATAGTCAGTGTTAGTTCAAATACATTTAAATGCTTGCTCTGGTGGTGTTCACATTGCTGACATAAGGACAGTTCAAATAATTTTACAGTGTTCACATTACTGGCCTGATGAAAACGAAACTGATTAGTGAACATCCTTGATTCATTTACTTTTAGATCAACTTTTATTTAATAACAATCTGTACATAATTGTTATACAGTTACATTGGAAATTACACAATTTACTAATAAACTATTTATGCTGTTCTAAATGACAATATCACAACTGTGTCCAGCATGCTGACACTGTACTGAAACATGTATATACAGATGACATATTCACACTACTACTAATAATGTTTAAGTGCTCCTGGGTACATTTACAATTCACATTTTGGATTACAGGTCCTGCTCATGCATGCTTTGAAACAAGACTTTAATAAATGTCTTGTGAAATGTTAATATTTTAGACTAATTTAGTGAATTCTGAACAAACACACTGTTCAAATCTCTTACATGTTTAATCTCATTGGCTATTACTTAAGAGGTGTTTGTTTTGATTCCAATAAGTTTTTAGTAAATATTAATTTTTCTTACACCCCATATAACAGTTACAAGAAACCTATCTTCTTGTCCTAATAGTGTAAGTGTACTGCAGGGATGACCTATGAAGGCAGGAGTAAAGTCCAATATTCTTTTAAAAGACACACACAGAGGTAGGATACATCAGTAAGAAGAATAAATATCATTACATTCAAGACGAGACAAGGAAACATTACACATGTAGAGTAAATATATAGTGTCCTTGTGATGGGGCTGATGACTGCCAGGAGCTAGGATTGCAGATGAAACACGGGGTGTGAGCGTGAACGATCGATGGAAACCATGACAGAACTTCCCCCCTCCTGAAAGGCACATTCTCGCACCTAACATTTTACAACTCAGGAGGGGGGGTGGGTTGTTGCCTTGAATTTTTTAAGTAGCAGTCTTTTGATGTGATTACAAACCATCATGGCCGATTATTCTGAAAAGCCAGTCATCATGATCAAATTGTATACTTTTTCAATCACAAATTCTGAAATTTTACAAACCATTGTTTAGTTTAAGGCAGATGTCCTCTTTCGAAAGTCTAAAAAGGGAAGGTTAATTTTTTTTCTCATTCTTCTGTTGTGTGGCCCCCTCTCCCCCTCTTCTGGGGAGAGATGTGAGTCATGGGTCATAAGATCATTCTGAATAATTCGAAAAATATATTCCATGTCTTGTAGTGACCCTCAGATATCCTTAGATTAGTTCAAAATGTGTTTGTGTTCTTGTGAATTTCTCATACTCTGTTGTGGTCATTAAAACATCTTCCTGATTTAGTCTGTATCCAGTGACATATGTTTAGGATGTTTTTTGTTAATCATGGTCGTTCTACCCTTGTCTGGACATGAGTTTCCTAACTCTACAATAGTTTATGCTGCTTCTAAAACTCCAAGATGAACTATCATGAGCCATCTTTCACAAAAGAACAAGCTTTCCTACTAAACACTGTTACATCATTGTTCAGTCTAACTTATTTAGTAACTATTGCAAATGTATGTAACACACTGAAATAACGCACAGCAGAAGCTGGTTTAACACTGTCAATGTACATACAATTTACCACAAATAGTCCACAGCAAGGTCATGCCGTGTTTTCACTTCCCATTTTGAAGTGGGAGAATTTTAATACTCAAGTTGTCATTAGCACTGGTGTTGGAATCTATGTCCTTGTCTTTCAAATTCTCTTTTTCATCAGTCTCTTTCTCTCGATCGCGACTGTTCTGATTGCTCCGCCTGATCTTCAATGTTGAATCCAGACCCGTGGCCTCAAACATCCGTGCCATGAAGGCGAGACCTTCACGTCGAATATATGACTTTCCAGCAAAGGTGTAAAGAACAGGGTTTATGCAGCTACTGACAAACGCCACAGTAGAGGTAAGGGCCCGGAATGATTTCCATATTTTATCCAGTCTGTCAGAGGATAAAGCAGAATCACTTTCTTAATAAGACAAGAACAACATGCTCACATAGTCACAGTTTGATATGTCTAAGTAATAAGTCCAAATAATTGCATCTCTGGTGAAAATTTAGGAGACCAATCCAAAAGCACACCTCAGGATGGGCATAGACATTATGTTGTCTAAAAAGATTTGTTTGTGAAATCCTTGCAAATCCTCTTTCTTTATTTTTGACCAGTTGGTCCAGTTTTCATTTTCAGTTGATACAAGTATTTTATTTATAAGTGGTGTTGATGCTTTGTTTTGAATGAAGCCATACATAAACTAGAATTGCTAGAGATTTACCAAGTCCAAGAAGTGCATCAAAAAGGTAATGTGATTTGCCTCAAGATATAGAGCCCTGTTTCATTAAGGGTAATAAAATGTAGCTGAAAACATTAATATTAATTTTAAATGCTTTCCCCACTCGTTTATTATTTGGGTGAGTATTTTTCATAATAAAAGTGATAGTTCACCCACAAACAAAAATTCTGCCATCATTTATTCACCTTCTTGTCATTTAAACCTGTCAGGTTATCCTAAAGACACACAGTAAAAATTAGCCCTGAAAAGGTATGAACACAGTTGTTTTTCGACTGCCCTTACTGCATGTGAATTTGGAGGAGTGCATTTAAATGAATTATGCATAGCAATTTACTAACTGTAGTGGAGTAGGCAGGCCAGGCCGGGACCGTGGTTCGAGACCGGTGAGTAATTGTTAATGAGAGCCAGCTGTGCACGCACCGGTCTCGTATCACGAAGCTTATCGGGAGCATAAAACTTCGGTGGGACGGCGACCTTTGCTGCCGCGCCCCTGGGTCGAGGTGGGGTGGCTATCGTCCAAGCGGGAGCGGGGTAGTTGCCGCCGTCCGCCAGAGGCCGGAGCTTGCCAGCACAGCTGGCCGCCAGGGGGCAGACGGTCGAGCCGTCTAGCGAGGCCCAGGGCCACCGTAAGGCACCGCGAAGGAGAGTACCCCGGCTGGTTGAGGACTGAGCGACAGCATGTACGGGAACAGGACTATAATTTTTTTTCCTCTCTCCCCTCTCTCTTACGTCACTGCATACCCCCAGGGGAAAGGTACTCCGAGACTGGGAGACTCCTCCTTGGGAGGGGGGTAGAAAGCACAGTCTCGGGGTACCCCCCGGCCTGTGAGGGGTGTTGGGGGTATGTAGTGGACAAGGCGGGCGCGACCGTGGTATGAGACCGGTGAGTAATTGTTAATGAGCGCCAGCTGTGCGCGCACCGGTCTCGTATCACGAAGAGATCGGGAGCATAAAGAGAACAACCGACCGGACCGTCAAGGAGAGAGGACCGGGCCCGAACATGTTTTATGGTTATATGAATGTTTTACTTCATTGTTTTTGTTTTGTAATTTTTTTTAGTCGCCGGAGGTCGGCCGTGAGGGGCTGGTATAATTTATATTAAAACTTTATTTAAATGTCTGCCAGTTCCCGCCTCCTTCCTTCCTTGTCTTTCAAATTTCTACACTAACATTACCGCTTGTCTGTTTAGTGGTATTTGCACCATTGTGTAACACTGAAATAAAGTATATCTTAAACCCTGCGCTTATTTTTGCTGTTCTTGGTAGATTACGTTGGTCATTTTGTTGTATGTGTCTAAGAGTGTGTTTGTTTACCTCACTTTTGTCAGCGAATCTTCTGGATATAAAGCAGCAGTGACCTGCGCAAACAAAACATTATGCTCTTGAATGGGATTACAGCGATATTTTGATGAATAGGTTAAAATATACATTCATGTCTGAAATTCAAGAAAACTTGTTCATATTTTCTCAGCATTGTGGTCACGTGATGTGGCCAATCATAGTGTGGTATAACCTGTAGTGTAATGGGCCCATATGCTCTTTAAGCCCTGCTTGTTATATTCGGTTTATTTCTTACTAGAAATGTGACACACACACACCTGCACCATATTTATGATGTGGTAAGGTAGCCAGAAAAGGCCGAAGGAGACAACAATCGCCAGGATAAGTTTCTCACTGCGGATGCGTCTACGAAACCTGGTCTTGCGAATTCTTCGCAGGATACACACATAGCTACTTGTGATCACCCCGTATGGCAACAAGAAGCTGAGCACAGTTTCCATACAGTACTGCAACACCGCCTGAAATAAATGACACAGATCATTATATACATAAGACATATGATGTAGCCTATTAATACATAAGGGATGTTGTAAATGATATGTGCTATATAATGAATGCATATTACATTTAAATGTTTGGGTTGTTGCAACGGTTGTTGTTATTTTCAATGAGTAGTTTGTCTTTAAACTCACATATTGTGGTTTCTGATGTTCACAATAGCACACTTTCTGACTTTCTGAAACACTTTCAATCCTGAAAATCAAAGTGGGCACAGAGAGTCCCAGAGCAAGAATCCACAATACAATTAGCAACCTAAGGACTGTCCTGCGGTTGCTTAAAGCACCAAGACGCTTTGGCCACACTATAGAAACCAGCCTGTGCAGACTCATTAGCATTATCAAAAATATTGAAGCATACATATTGGCGCAACAGAGGTAGAACAGAATTTTACACAGTGCAAGGCCAAAAATCCAGCTGCGTTTAATTAAGTAAACAAGGAAAAAGGGCGTCAGAAGCATGAGGAATCCATCGGCAAAGGCTAGGTTTAGGATAAGGAGTGTGGTGATGGAACGCCGACGAGCTCGAGCCAGGATACTCCAGACGATGAAGATGTTTCCAGGGACACCAAGGAGACACACAAGACCAAGGATCGCAGCGCCAGTGACTGCTCCACCGCTGTTGGTCATAATTGAGTCAATAACTCTTTCTGTTCCATTGGTGGTATTGGAGAAAAGTTGATTTGACATGTTAAAGGACAGAAGAGGAGAGGAAACATGGAGGGCAGTGTGGTTGTAGGCCATCTAAAAAAAAGGGAACAGAAAACATATTTTCGGAAAGATGAAAGAAAAGACATAGAACATCTCAAACAATACCCTAAAGCCCCCAGCAGCAATTATTCCCACAGAGACACTAACTGTGCATTAGTAAACGCATTAGCATGGCAAAAAAATACTCTTGGATAATGACAGAATATATGACAGCAAATGTGCAATTAATACAGCCCCTGTTGTTTCTGTTTGTGTGTTAATTTATGTAAACACTTTGAAATTGTAATTTTTGGGGATGCTACTTTTTCGGCTTTTCTTCATGGGGATAAAACAGGAAATGTGTGTCTACGATTTGAGCCTCGAGTTGGGCAAAAACACAGCATCTGGACGACGTATCCAAGGATTACAAAGATCGAAATCCAAACCATGGGGGCATCGATGCCAAGACAGCCAGGCCGTAAATGTGGGAAGGCTGCAGAGACAACGTGAAGAGGCAGACGAGGGGGTAAGACAGAGGTTATGAAGAAGAGAAACAGACCACCTCTGCCATCATTGTTTTGTAATGTGCGCACCCTGAGGAGTAAGAAGGATGAACTCAAACTCATACCAGAATTTGCAACGAGTCCTGTGAGTCGTGTGCCATGGTTTTTACTAAATATTTTAATTCTTTTTGGCATAAAAGAAAAATCGATCATTTTCACCCATGTATTGTTGGCCATTGCTATAAATATACCCATGCTACTTAGGACTAGTTTTGTGGTCCAGAGATAATTATTACTAAGGATGTCAATGACTGTATCAGCAGGCTTGCCTTTGGGAACAAAGATTGAATGCAACTAACATCTGCACAGAGGCATGAAAGTGATGGGGAGAGGGAGTTTCCCCTCCTCCAATATCTGTTTGAGAACCATGATGTCTTATGGATTTTCCTTTGCACTACAAATGCATTTTAGATACACAATAAAAATAAGAAAAGAAAAGCTAATATAATTTCAGTAATTACAAACTTTTGAAGCAAAAGTAAAAAAACAGGGACAGAGTCTGCTAGATGCTGATGATCTAGTTCTTTTTCGTTCAGGTTTTTCCATCAAGTTTTTTTTGTGTCATACTGTGTCATAGATGTGTGTTTTTATAATTAATGTGCACTGTTTGCTCAAAAAGATAGTCTATATAGATTAAGATAAGAAGTGTATAAACTAGAAAGAGAAAACTCCTTTATCTCTTGATTTAACTATTTGTCACCGGAAGTTTCAGCTGTGAAATTACTCATCATTCAGTGATGAGGTATAGATAGCCAGGAATTGAGGTCAAAGACAGGATGTTGTGTTAACATTTACACACCCTTGTCTCATTCAAAACCAGAATGGATGTCATTTCTGTGCAACACCAAAAATATTTTGATGAAAGGTAATGCTTTACTCACAGTCAGCTAAAGAAAGTTGACTTTTTAATAAGCTGTTGCATTATTGATATTTTTTCTAATGTTTGTTTTTAAATTATCATTTTTCTATTAAGAAATAATGTGTAGACTGATCAGTGCCATTAAAGGCATTCTGTAGTTACTGCTATATGTTAAATGGTAAAGCATGGCTTGGGGGCATCTTGTGAAAGAAAGACAGAGTGAGTGCAATAAGACATTTTTCAACTGTAGCAAATTTTTCCACCTAGAACTTCCTCCATGGCGAGATCAGACATGAGCTGCTCAAACAGAATTTACTAGGAAATCTTTCACAGTCCCTCCCTTATCCAAACAAACCATAACAAATATAGGATAAGAAACTGTAAATGGCTGGACCGTAATTAGATTTACTTCAACATGCTTGGATTGACATTCCGACATTCCAACATGGTCAGTGTTTGGACTGTATTAAGCCTTTGTCTAGGGCAAGTCTGACATAAGCTGACACAAATGCCTCAGACACACACAAAAAACGGTTCACTCCCACCAACAAATGCAAACATGCCTTGGGTGACAACACAACAGAGTAATACATTCATCATCACACCTGCATGCATGTCCCCAGACTTTGAATTCAAACAGAGATTTACAATTTGAATGAAAACGATTTGTACTATCTAAGCTGTCGCACATTTCATTCAGTCTTTGAAAACCGCAGACAGCCAAGCTTAAATTCAACAAAGGTAACTACAGTCTATTAAACATTGTTTTCTTCCCATCTAATCTACCATTTGAGTCAACTTGACGGGCTTTTTTTCAGCAGACTGTTGTATCATATAGGCTTGGAAGAGACAGTAACATGTTTAAGCATGCTTTACACAGATGATAATATTCAAGTGTGTGCATGGACATACAGCACTTAAGGAGATAACATGAACATAAGTTAAACATAAATTCTTTCATACATCACTTTCTAAGGCTATTTTGATGTTTATTATTTGTAAAATAGCTATAAAAATAAACTAGACTTCAGTACAGAATACAATTTTAAGATAATCCTCACATAAAGCTGCTGACAAGAGATGTAGAAAGTGATTTAGCAAATGTATGAGCTTTATTTGACTACTATGGATCAACTGAATTAATACAAAAGTTAGCTTTTAACATGTTTTATTATATTTGTGAGGATATTATAATGAGTCATATTATAACAGTCTTCTCTATTTTATTTTTTCGTTATCAAATTGCAATGAAATTCCCATAGACGGGATTTACATCCTTTTTACACGCCATGTTCAATAGTCAAGCATTTAATAACTGTTAATAATTAATCATAAATGTCACATTACAGGATACTTTGAACCATACACTCTCATATGACTGGAATGTATACTAAGCGCAACAATTCCTACCTTCTGAGATTTTCTAGCTCCCGCTTTCAACCTAATGTTCTCTTTAATTTCTTACAGTTGCTTTAGTTCCTCCGCAGGTGATTCCTTCCTTCCTGGTGGCCTAAATGTAAGTGTGGCTGTCTTTTCATTGTAGGTTGTGCGTTCTTTCGAAAGAGCTGTTGTGGTTTCTGTCCTGCCTCATGTCAAAGGGTTGTATCAATTGCTCTGACTTTCTCTAAAGGCTCGCCTTAAGAGGTGGAGTTTCTACTTCCAGTCCTTGTCTTTCTTGTATTTTATCACTCAGTCTTTAGGTATTTTCGAAATAGCTAATTCCTCAAAGGCAAAGAAATCTGGGTAAAACAGTTTCCTCCCCTTTCCAAATTCTAAATCAGTGACCTGATTAACACACAGTGATGCCTGATCAGACATGTATGAATATACATAGAGCGAGTGAAAGATAGAGAGACAGAGAGAGAGAAAGCGAGAGAGAGAGAGAGAGAGGGAGAGAGAGAGGCGGGGATATTGATACGTGAGTAAATCCACATTTACAAAAAATGTATGCTTTTTTAATTTAGTTTTTTCTCAGGTTGGGATATTTTTATATTGATCCTGATCATAAAGCAAGGTCCATATGGGTAGTGTTTCAGATCACCTAGAGGTTAAATATCAGGTGCCATCCATTAATTGGGGCGATGTCATTTCTAGACGTCTTGTTTTTGTATAGGTTCTATTTACACCAGTTTAAAGTGGCTTATGGTGTTGTGGGTATGGGGGGAAACTGTTCTGTAGTGTATTGTGGTGGTATAAATGGGCCTGAGTGCAGTAAGTGGATCCTGTATTTAAATACTGTATGACGAAAATCAATGAGGAAAGGTTCTATTCTAGAGCACTTTTGAGAAAATGAATATTTAATTACTCATTTTCCTGAACCAATATAACCTGCAGAACATTTTTGTTACCAATCCTGCGATTGTATTTTAAATGGATAAATATTTGGGGAAAAAATCATATTATCAGCAGCCTTGATTGTCACGATGCGAATATTAATAAATGTTTTTATTTTATTTATTTCAAATGCTTTTAATGTAAATTTATAGCCACTTTCATTAATATGATTAAAGATGACAAATTTACTATTTATTTAATTAATTTTTTAAATAATTCCTGATACTTTGACAAATACGTCAACCATTGACTAACAATATATACTTACATAATGTAGTGATTTTAGCTGCATGTTAAAATAAGGATGAGTTTAACTCACCAAATGATTCTCCACCAGATCTATCAAGATCAAACATATATGAAATGAGTTATTTAAAACATCAATTTCAGTCAAGGAATTAGTTTAGCTCAAAGGCAAATATGTATAATAATCGTCATTATACATACATATTTACAATTCTGATTAGCAGTATAGTGATAAAAATCCTATATGTATTCGTCCAGCAAATGCATCAATGATTTTATGCACTAACGTTATCTCATTACTATAAGTAACGTGACTTTACCAAACAGAATTAAGAGCAGAGGTAGCATAGATCGAAACACAGTTTAAGTGACCAAGTTTGTGAGCGTGAACAAAGAGAACCCATCACAAATGCCTTTATGGGTTTTTATTAAACTCTACTCTACATGGTAAACAAAAATGAGAACAAACAAAAACATAAAACACAATTGCGCTAGGAAGCGCAGAGAGAGAGAGAGAGAGAGAGAGAGAGAGAGAGAGAGAGAGAGCATGGCAACGATTTCTGAACATCATTAAAATCATCTTTAACAAAGAGGCACAGACTTAACGCAGCTATTCTATAGAAACGGAATACTTGCAAAGCTCTGTGCTGGATGTACTCGTATGCGCTTGGAGTGATGGAAATGTTCAGATGATTTCAGAATGCGGTCCTGCTGAAAGTTGCGGGCCTCGTTGAAAGTTGCGGGCCTCTGGAAGTTGCGTCCTTGTTGAAAGTTGCGGGCCTCGGCCCTCATGACCGGCCGCATGGCTCGTCGAGGTGTGCGTGGCAGCAGAGTCCATTGTTCCTTCTCCAGTTAGGGAAGAATTACCTCACCCCCCCGGAAGGGGGAGGTGAGAGGCAAGGTCCAACGATTCAGGAAGAGCCAAGGAGAAGACCCAAGGAGAAGAGCCAAGGAGAAAAAGGAGAAGAAACTGTGTCCTGGTCGACATTTAACTTCATGAAGGGCATGCCCTCAGAGTTTGAGTCGGCCAATCAAAATTGAGTGGGGAAAGAGATTCTTTGTTCACTCAACAGCTAATTTCCATCTTATGACCTGTAGGTAACTTTACAAGATACAAATCCAAATTATAACATAATGATTGTAATGTGTTCTATGGTCACACAATATGTATCAACAATGAGGAATTGTAAAGAGAAACATTTGGATATCAAAAATGGACAGGTTTGAAGCGTATCAAGTTATGATTCTTTCGGATGTATTAATACAAACCACGCCTGAATTAAAGTTGAATATCTAAGAGTTACAGACTATTTAAGATGGCATGATTGCCAACATATAACCAGACATTTAGTTACATTTATACAAAAAGGACAGTTTAAGCACATATGTTCCTATTGTCAGAGAAGTTTCTCTGGTTAGCCTCAGATGTTGCCTTAGAGATGATACAGATAATCATCACCAAGGCTTTGAAGCTAAGGAGTCGTAAATGTCCTACAGAGGAACCAAATGGTTATCACACTATCGGTGCGAGTTCAAAATGCAAAACCAGACCCTATGGAGCCAGGTTTGCTTTGTTCTTTGAACATGTTATCTTGAGACCGACACAAAAGGGAATGAGAGGTTGAATGGCTTTTCTCACACTGATCCAGTCACTACAATAAAATAATTACATTTATAATATGAAAATTATTCATGAAAGCGGTATTAAAACCCCACACAGCACCTACCCAGTTATGCTATAACACATTTAAAATTATTTTTTTGCCTGAAAAAATCACGTTATACTTGTGGCACTTTAATTAGAATGAAATATAATGTGGATTTAAGTGATCGAATGTAACAGTAGTAAAAATGTATTAAATACTCCATCCATAAACATGATTTTTATGTTATTAATGTTTGATGAGGTACACTTCAAAAAAACGTAGTATGAAAGATTAGTGTAGATTCTTGACACAAACAGGAAAGGTGAAAAACATTTAACTTTAGTGTGACTACATGAACATATAATAAGAAAACATTGAGAACAACTTCCACTATGAGGACAAATAAGTGTAGACTGGAGTTTAGTTTTCAGAAATGATTGATAAGTTCTATTCACAGTACATATAGATTTAATTTACAATTCAACTGAATTGCAATATAAAAAATCGATTTAGTTCTACTTCTTTTTTAAAAGTTTGTGTTGGTGTTTTTCGGCTTTTTTAACCACAGCTTTTGCATTCTCATAGTTAAGCCTGGCTGCATTCCTTATTGCATCTGAAACTGAATCAACATCTTCTGCTGCTTTATATCCAGTGACTCCTCCTCCGATCGCTCCCGCAAACGCTGCCGCTCCGAAAATGACACCTACAGCAACACCCGATCCTGCTGCTCCAGCACCAACCCCTACAATACCTGCTCCAATTCCTGAACCTGCTGCTCCAACGCCAGCTCCTGTGACACCAGCAGCAATTCCTGAACCTGCTGCTAGTCCTGTGGCTCCAGCAGCAATTCCTGAACCTGCTGTTCCAGCTGCTAGTCCTGTGGCTCCGGCAGCCGCTGCTGCTCCCGCAATGCTTGCCGCTTTAAGTAAAGCCACGACAGACGCCACTGCCACACCAACGCCCAGGAAAGCACCAGTTAATGTCCCTGTTGTCACTCCTGCAAGTCTAACCAAAAGTTTTTTGTGAACGATCTTCTTTGCTACTTCTCGTTTTTCTTCAGGAGACATTTTTTCCTCGTTGATATTCTTCGTCTCCTCTTGAATATCTTCCTCCACCATTTGTAGGAGCTCATTGGTGTAGCAGCTGTTCTCATTGTCTTTCAGCTTCTGCTCTATGGCTTTTAGAAATTTTTTCACCTGGACCCTGTTGCTCTTATATCCCACATGACGTTTCGTCCAGTATTTACAGTCAATGACATGACTGTGACCTCCACATTTATCCACCAGCCCCTGTAGTTTTGGACTTAGCTTCACAAATTCCTCAATGGTCTGATCCTCGAGTTGTTCACCGTGAGTGAATAAAACTACTGAATGTTTAAAAGAGTCGTCTCCACAATATTCCACAATTCTATCCACAATCTCCATTTCATGAGCTGTGTACCTTCCGACCTTCAGAACAATGGTAAAGACATCAGGTCCGGGTGCACATTCGATCACAGATCTGATGATCTCCGATTTGATAATCTCCTCATCGAGACCTGTGTCCATGATCCCTGGTGTGTCAATAACTGTGATCTTTTTTCCATAGACATTCCTATCACCGCTCACACATTCAGCTGTCACAGATTCAGGTGAAGCTTTACTCACAAATACTTGTTGCTTAAGAATAGTATTCCCAGCACTGCTTTTTCCATCTCCTGTTTTCCCAAGAAGTACAATCCTTTTGTTTGGTTGAGACTCGTTGGCTATTAGAAGAATATTGTTATTTAAGGACTTTTCTTTTAAATAATAAAAAGGTTTATAGTCTTATAAACTACATAAAGGTGCAGATCCCGGACAAGAATTAGCCTTATCCAGGACTAGGCCTTAGTTAAATTAGAACATTTAAGTAGATTTAACATACATGCCTTACAAAAAAAACATTGCTGGTGTGCATCCAAAGAGAGAACAATTTTACTGATATATTTTAAGATAGGTCAATGCGAGCTGTTTCAGTTAAGACAGCTCAAATATGCATTTCAGTCTCATATTAAACTGTGCTGTCCGGGAAACTGCCCCATAGTATTAAGAGCATAAAAACAAAAATCAACTGTCAATAATACAATAGCTTTTCGTTTACTTTCTTACCTCCCATATTCTTGTTTTCTCGCGTAGGAAGGCACTGTAATATAATACAATTTATACCCTAATAATAAGTAATTTACCACAACCGTATCAAGCATGGCTCGCACCAGATGTATAAACATAAAGTATGCTCCTGTTATTTATGCCTATTAGCAAAGAGCTAGTGTGTTACACCCTTACAATGAATCACTTCCTACTACTGATGAGTTTTACCAGAATTACTAGAAATACAAGTCCTCTGAACATATTTCTGCTCCTCCTACTTAAAATCATTCACACCCTCTTGTTCACAGAATGTTCCATGGGAGCTACAAGAAAAAACAATCCCTGATTTTGGCCCCAATACATTTTGATTAAAATGGCAGTATATTTTCTCTTTTTGAATATAATTTAAAATAACAATTGTTGGAGACCAATAGGATAAACCTTTTTTTACTTATTTTCTTTTACTTTCTACCTTTGAAATGGCCTATCTTCTCTTCCGGTCACGAGGAATGGCGCGAAGGCTGGGCTCCAATGACTGACTCATTGCAAGCTTGCATTCAAATCTGCCTCCATTTTGTTCCATACATTCCATACACAATATTATGTAAGATTTATTTTTATTTCTCAATTGGGGTAACAATTTGTGCCACATATAAACCGTGACATTTTTAGCCAAAAAAAGAGAATCACTAATAAAACATATTTTATATGAGTTTTTCTATATATAAAAAACATTTTTTTTATAAAAAAATTAAAAAAATCAATTCTGACCCATATCATTTTTTATATTGTATTTTCATTGGTATTAAAAAATAAATAAAAAATATCAAAATTAATTTAAAAAGACTATTTTCCTTTCTTAAAAGGGAAGTGTAGCCTATCCCTCGTTCAGTACATTTATCTGAACCATTACAAATTGTAATTTGTTTAATGTCTTTCGATGTTAAGTGCAATTTTCAATAAAGAGTTTCTTAAAAAAATATTTCCGGTATGGAACGAGTTGTGTCAAACTACTTTTTTTTTTAACTGCCGTGAATTGTTTCGGCCGGAAGTACCCGCACTTTCGCGTATGCTCAGAACAAATCGTGTTTCCGGGACGGATCGGGCAGGCATGAAGATCCCAAGTGAGCATGTGGTATAACAAAGCCGATGGGACACACTTAGCAAGTGCAAACATATAACTGTTAATTAATGTGGTTTTTCTAATCATGTGACAAAAAGCTGTTTTACAAAAAAACATAACTCTGGAGTTCTCACCAATACAATTGTTAAAACTATTTTACTACTAAATTATATGTAATATCTTTGGCCAGATGAACCTTACAGGATCAAGTTCCTGATTGCATCCGTCTATGACGTCTTACCCAGCCCATCCAACCTCTTCTGCTGAGGCAAGGTCGACACACCATTATGTCCCTTGTGCCTCAAAAGAGGAACGCTAGAGCATATCCTCAGCTGTTGTCCAAAAGCCCTGGAAGATGGACGCTACACTTGGCGACACGACCAGGTGCTGAAGGCGATAGCATAATCCATCTTCACCAGCATCACCCAGAACAAGCCTCCCCAACCAGCCAGGCAGGCAATTGCTTTCGTCCGAGCAGGGGAGAAGCCTAACCCCCAGCCAAGGGGGCAGTGGGAATCCTTGGAACCGCTCCAGACTGGCAGATGAAGGCCGACATGGGGAAGCAGCTCAGATTCCCAGAGCACATCGTGGAAACCACCCTGAGACCAGACATAGTTCTGTTCTCAGATTCAACAAAACAAGTGGTTCTGCTGGAGCTGACTGTCCCCTGGGAGGAGCGTATGGAAGAGGCCAATGAGAGGAAGCGTCCCAAGTACGCCGACTTAGTGAAGGAGTGCCGCATACGGGGGTGGCGCGCCCAGTGTGCGCCAATCGAGGTGGGCTGCAGAGGCTTCGCAGCACGGTCTCTCTGTGAAGCATATAGTCTGCTTGGCATCACGGGGGCACGCCAGAGAAAGGCCATCAAGAACTCAACAGAGGCAGCTGAGAAGTCCTCTAGATGGCTGTGGATCAAAAGGGGTGATCCGTGTATAGCTACTTAGACACAAGTCGGGACTCGATCAATCTCGGCTGGGTCGCCTGGTTGAGGGTGTGTGATGTTGAAAGACCCGAAACACCCAATGACCTCAGGTTCCATCACTGATGATGTGTCTAAGAGCATCAAAAGATGTATATTTAAAAATGTGATATCTAAATATATAGTCAAGTCAGATTTATTTTTATAGTCCTGTAACACGGTTCAATAAATGGAATGAAGGAGGCAGGAACCGGCAGACAATTAACAAACTTTAATCAAAATAAATAAACAATAACACGGAGGTAAAAGACCTGCAGCCACCTCAGGGTCGACTGCCGGCCACAAGAACATAAATATAAACTTAACACATGTGTCCGAGCCCGGTCCTCTCTCGTCAGCAGTCCCGTCGCTCGTCCTCTTATGCTCCCAATTTCCTCCGTAAGCCACCGGCCCCCCTCACGGCTCTCGTCCCGCCTTCCTCACCACAAGTGCTTTATTTGTATTGTATTTAAGCATCTGTACCTAAAAAAGGGAAAACCGAAGACATGTTAGCCAAACATAGAATGAATAGATATAACCTTAAAAAGAACTAGTGTAACTTACACTGAAAAGCTTTTCCGCAACATCTCGCGAGACCCTGTCAAAAAGTCTCATGATCTGAACGGCCAGAGCAGAGAGCTGCACGGGTCCAGTTTTGTAAATCCGCACCCGCCCGTACCCGCACTGCTTAAAACCGCATCCGACCCGTTTTCCGACAGCAGCACTAATTAAAATCCGCACCCGACCCGCTTAAAATAGAACCGACACCCGACCCGTACCCGAAATCAAATCAGTTTATATATATATAATTTCATCTATGTTGATTATATGAGAAGTGAAAAGAGTAAGATAAGTTGCGCAATATGTTGGGAGACAGAGTGGACAGACATTATTTTGACCACTTCGTTAAGTTTCTTATTGTATAAAGCCTTTCTTTAAAGTGAATTTCGTTTTGTATTAATTGTATCTTAATTTTAATCAATGTTTTATCAACCAATTGCCTGGATTTAATGAATAAGAAGTAAATATAGCAGGCAATATAATCAGGACACGGAGCGGAGGCGCCTAGAGACTCCTGGGAGGGCGCGGGCTCAAATAAACAAAAAAAATATTTTACCAACTTGAAATACAGGCATAGTTTTCTAGAAGTGTTCCTAAAAATATGCATTCATTTTTAAATTAGCATGTGACTGTTTTGAACCCGTGTTTAGACCCGTGTTTCCCCCGTGTCCGAACCGACCCGCACCCGTATCCAACACAGTTATATATTTTTCACCCGTTTCAGCCAAATTTGCGGGTCACCCGTCGGGTACCCGCGGGTACCCGAACCCGTGCAGTACTCTGGGCCAGAGCTTTAAACTAAGGGAATCTCCACCTTGTTTTCATGATACCAAGGGCACGTGCCTTATTATAATGATGGTTAAATATTCATTATACTCTCCCTTATGGCTTTTTGTATTGTGTGATTAGTGCTACAGGTGTTTCCAGACAGGGTTTGCCCCCATCACCTAAAAGAAAATTCCCCTGAGGTGTCATGCACACATCCTGTCAGCGACTCAGGGTTCCGTCCTTCCTGTTTCGGGCTTCATGCCTTGTGGACGGGACCGTTACAGTACCATGTCTTGTATGTATGTTGGGTCATTTGTGGAGACACACGGCTGTATGTTTTGATAATTCGCCTCGTGTCCTCCTGTCCGTGTAGCTCCGCCCGTTGATTCTCTGTTAGTATCCCATTAGTGTTTTATCTCCGTCACCTGTCTCCCTTTAATGTTTAGACTTGTAACGCCTCCTGTCTCATTATCCCTCGTCAGTATTTTCCTTCTTAAACCCTGTGTTTCCCGAGTCCGGGGGCTATTCGGTTTTTTTTTTGTTCGTAAATTTTATGCTTGTATGTTTTAGGTTTCTTCTGGTTCATGCTGTGGTTTACCTGTGCACACTGGATTATTTCCCCCCGCCTTTTCGTGTGGGAATGTTCGTGTAGTCTTCATGTGGCATTGTCACCTGTATGTACTGGATTATTTTTCCCAGCATTTTCGTGTGGGATTGTTCGTGTATTCTTCGTGTGATGTTGTTTGTTTGTTCCTGTTATTTTTACCCCCTCGTGGGTTTTGTTTGCACTATTTTTGCTAATTAAATATTTTTACTCGCTGTATTGCACACCCATTTCGGGACACATCCAGGATAACCAATGAAAATATTTCTTAAACTCCCTTTATCATTACATATGGTCTGCATTTAAATTTTGGTCTGCGTTTTATGCGAATGTGGCACCCATCCATAACACCAAATGCTTTGCTGAAGGCATCATGCTTTGCCAAATGATTAATGCCTTGAACAAAACATTCTAGCTTATCTTCCCGGGGGTAACTTATGCCTTTACCCTTCCTCACAATTTCCTTGATTTAAGCTGTGATGCTGTGGACATGAAGACAAACTGTTGACCGAGGGAGAATACATTTGCAGACACTCGACAGTCCCAGAGCCAGCCAATACTCAAAGACCAAAACCTCCAAAGTGCGTCCCCAGCCATGGACCCCTGTTTGCATTACCTTAATAAAAGTGTTAATTGATGTTCGAGAAAGAAGGAAACTCGAATACATATAGGCATGTTCATCTAAAAACAGCTGGATAAGAGTCATGGCAGTATTTATTACTGCATATTGTCAAACCCTGTTGCTGGTGCCTCTGCTCTCCACTGGAGGGCGCCATGTTGCTCAGTGTTTCTGCCTGTGTTTTGGTCAAGACTCTATTTCCCACAATGACTTTTGTCTTGTGTTTGTCAGCCGGTTTCACCTGTCTTCCATTTCCTGTTTGTCCCTGCTTCTGTGTATATTGCTCTTGTGTGCAGTTTACAGTGGTGGATTGTTCTGTTACACGTGGCAGGCAAGAAAACAGGGAGCGGATCCAAATGCAGTACAAGGAGCTTTATTAAGGTCCACAGAGTAACATAAAGTCCATGTACACATGTAGGGGTAACATTATGTTGACTGCAGAAGCGCAAGCAACGGGGGTGACGCATGCTGTATCTTGGTGCTGTTCCCTAAATACACAAAATGCAATAACCAATAATTATTTACTGTCATTGTGATTTGCAGTTTACAAGTTTTTGTCCATCTTATAATGATTAAACATTCATGTATAATTAATCTAATTGTAAAAGAGGGACTCCAAAAGAGTGACATTTATAAAAACAATCTGAATTATTAAAAAAATAAAGTAAAAGATAAATTTCACATACCTGAAAATCAGAAATCAAAGTTAGATCAGGTGTGTCATTGCGTCTATGTATTCTGTGGTGTTTTCTTAAAAGAACGAGAACAACATCAAGAACATAGCTGCCCCCACTTGCACATCAATTTTCCCACTTGCTAAGTGTGTCCCATCGGGTTAGAAATACTACATGCTCACTTGGGATCTTCAAGCCCACTAGAACACTTAGGCCAAAAACAGGAAATACATCATGAGAGTAGTCCCGTGCAAAGACCGCAAGTGGGGGTATTTCGACACAGCATTAAAACCCTTTGCCTTCTCACATGTTAAGGTTTCAATCTGACAATTGAAACAGTACTTTAATGTCTTCATTTCTGGCCAGATAATCAACTAGAACTGTTGGACAAACCCTGACTATGGAGCATTTCTTCTTTGGGCATCCGTTTTCCTTTCTTAGCTCCACCCCCTTAGAATGTTAAAGAAGGATACAACTGTCTACTTTTTTTTAAATTCACCAGTATCAACCATGGTTTTAATATAGTAAAAGTACAGGAACCATGTTTTACGGAGGCTTAATGTTTTTTTTTGTGTCTGTATAGATCAATTGTATAAACAATTGTACACATGTGTTTGCCTCACTAATACTGTAACTAATTTATAATAAGCAATTGAAGACAATAATAAAAAATAACGCTTTACACTATTTTTAATGGAAAAGGACTTATAGAGAATCTAAAGCTACTTCACATGTGTTGCATGCTGGGTGGTCCGTCTTTGGAGGATCTTGCCCTGCTAGTGTTAATACCGGTACCTGTCTGTTTATTGTTTTGTGACAGGAAATTAAACGTCAGCCTTACTAGGACAAATTGAGTCAAGACAGATCAAAGTTGGTATCTAAGATTTGTAGATAAATACTATAAATCTTTAGAAGCAATTGGCAGCGTGTGTGTGTGTGTCTGTTGGCAAACTATGAAAGTAAAGTCAATTTTACAATGGTGTCACTTCTGAATTATTAAACCAGACCAAACTAAAACTTACAAAATAGCAGCATACTCTTTGTTTTTGAGTTTGTGGGACTTGCTTTGTCCAACCTAGTTGACATGGCCTGATCTTTAGACTCACAATTCAGCATTGACAAGACTGGGACATTCCCTATACATACATTTTTTTTTGATGTTGGGAGTCTATGTGATGTCTTTCATGTTTTTCTATCATCAAATTTAAACAAAACTGTTCACTGTGAACTTCATGTAAATTGTCAATATCAGTTGCAAGAGAATATGAAAATTGTTACATGGATGTTACAGCATATACTGTTCATCTTTATTTGTGTTCATGCTAATATAAAATAAAATCTTACGGGTTTTTGGATGAAAAACCTTTCGAAATATTTTCTATTCTTTTTTTACTATGAGGTCATGTGTCAACAGTAAAGGGTTTTACAAATTTGAAGCTTCAAGTTACTTAATACAGAAAGAATGTACAGTAGTTTAACACAAGTACTTTGTCATCAGGCTTCATGATGAGAAATCACACAGTAAGTTGATATCATTAATATCTCATATCTAAAAATCACACTCAATTAATACATATTAATCTTATTCACTAATTATTTTCCTCCTTCCTCCTTCTTGACACTTGAGAGAAAGACTTGTGAACCAGAGGTCAATTCAGTACAGTCAATGAATCTTTGGCTTTCAAAATATGTCGATCTCAGTGAAAAGATGACAATGGCTGTTCTTCAGATATCTGTCTCTCATGCGCTGACAAACACAAGTCGGGCAGAATATGTCAGATCCGCCAGGTAGATCAGGAAGTTTAGAGCCGTGAGAACAGCCACGGCGACCAATTTATCCCAGTAGCACAGCCCCTGTCTGCCACGGCAAAAGTCTGGTCGGCTAGAACTTCCAGAATGACTGTTGTCAAACTTAAACACTGGCCAGATAATAGTCGCAGTGAGATACATGGCAACAGCCAATAGAGCATAGGCAGAAAGAAAACGTGCAAACGGAAAAGGGAGGCACCCTGTGCATTCCCCAACACACAATACCACAATGGCAGCTGATATCACGAAACAAATGCAGTACACAGCCATGCACCACTTCAGAGCAGGGTGACTGTTATATGAAACGGGGTCACTAATAAACACAAATATTACACTGGCCACGAAGGTTTCACACACTTTCAGCAGGCCTGGTACTGTTGCCATGTACCCAGCCACCTCGCCTGGTCGTGCCCGTCCCAGGCTCACCTCCACCAGGTAAGCCAAGGTGGCTAGACAAGAAAACACAGTCGAGGCGATTCTGTGGTCCCGCATCTCTTTATTCGGACTGCCTTTGACGAAGTAGAGGGGGAAGATGATGGAGGCAGACAGGCAAAGGAGTGTAGCATAGCAGGCAAAGGTAATAGGGAAATTGGTCCAGGACACAGGCGCACGAGACTGTAGACCCAAAAGCTCAACAAGCAACACGAGAAGGGTGCCAGCGAAGCTGAAAGCCCAGCAGAAAACACACCAGTCGCCCATGCCGTCAGGGAGGTTGCCTCCGTGGGAGGCCACACTAAACGCCACGCATGTGAACACTAAAGCCGCCAGACGTGTCCACATGAGACGGGAAGGCTGCAAGACCACCAGCGGCATGATGCCAAGATATAAGATCGTTGTTCTTCAGGTTCAAGTGAATCTGCCAAGGAAAAAGATTGTAAATACAAAGAAGAGTCTGACGAACCATATAAATTGACAAAGCTAAATCGAAAAGCTAAATTATATGGGAAGCACACCATTGACTAACAGATTTGACATTCTCCAGTCGCTGATTTTGTAAACACCATGCTCCAAGAAAGTACTTAAGATCTTATTTGTGAACACGGTTCATGGGGGAAGTAGAATCTTCTTTGTGGAGCTTGAACTTTTCAACTCCTTGCAAGGCAGTTTGATAGTCGGTTCTTCTTTTTCTTAAATACATTATTTGAATACTGTCATTTGTATTGCATTTAACAGCATTACAGTGTAAATGCAGGCTACTCTACCAAACAGAAATGCTTTCACTGCTCATAGCAAAAATAACATACTTAGGCAAACAACAAAAGATATAAAAATTGTCTTCATTAACACAACCTTATATTCCAAACTTGTATGAGTTTATTCTGTGCGATCTAAAGTGAAATATTTTGCAGAAGAAAACAAAATCCAGAGGAATTGACATATGTTTATCAAACCAGTGTGTACTAGGTGTACTGGTATTGTGACAGCCCTTTTGTGTTTCACAAAGTAAAGATAATCATTTTGGTGGCTCAGTGTTCAACACGCATAAAATGAATGCCACAAGTTAAACTTCTGGAAATCTAACTCAAATAAAATATATTACACATACGCCTGAGCACTCTTTCCACAGTACAATATCAAAACAAACCATGAAGTCTTGATGAGAATCTCTCCGGAAGAGTCTTAAAACGTTGTGGTTAACTGTTTGTAGCCTAATGCTAGTGGACATCTTCGTTTGCCTATAAGTGAGTTAGCTTTGCTAACGGATGCGGTGAGGGTGTGGTACTTTGGTTTCAGGGTTGGTGGTTCAGAATTAAGTTACGGTCGCGGTGATGATTGTATGAGATCGTCTTTTGTGAGGCGATTTTTGATCTTAAAACGCATAACAAGCCTTATTTCGGTACGTATCAAGGCTGTAAATTGTAATATTGTTACAAAACATCTAAGGGTATGACGCGCATATTCCACAGGCTAGTGTCTTTGAAAATAACTCCTCTTTAATTATATTACACATACAGATAATATGCATATCAGTAGCCTACGACCCAACATGAAATAAGAAAACATCCGATGCAGACATACCTTATACAGAATTTCACTTTATTCTACAACGAAACGTGACTCTTTCTTCTGACGCTCTACAGATGTTCTCTTCCTTAACGGGACCCTCTTCAATCCTCCACGCCCATTTACGTCCAAATAAGGTATTATCCTTCTCTAACAATTTGTCCTCACTGTCTACATGGTTTGCCAAAAATAGATAGTTTGGTGTAACACCTTGCAATAAGATGGTATTAGTTAAACAATAATGGTAAATACATTTTTTAATACATTGTATTTACCAATAATGGTAACATTAATATAAACGCATTTTCTGAACACTAGTCTTTTATTTTATATATGCATATTTTAGAATCTTTTTGACTGTAAATCTTATTATATTTTTTAATTGTCATTGAGTTGAATGTCTGTACAGGTTCCATTTTAAAGAAAATTCCTTGTGTGTGCAAGGACACTTGGCAATAAGGCTCTTCTGATTCTGATTAGATAACATGGTCTGGACAGCTGTGCTTTGCTGAGAGGGATTCAAAACAACGATTTTTGATGCTGTTAACTTTACTTGAACAAATTACATTCCTTTAACACGATGGTATAGGTTTCTAGCTCAAACTTGCACTTAAAAAAGAAGCTCTTTGGTTTAACAGGCTTCAATCATTGACAGTGGTTCCACATGTTTGAGTCATGTTTTCTTAACATGAAATTAACATGTAGAGAGAACATGAACGAATCAAGTATAATCAACATGAAACTAACATGTAGAGAGAATACGAATGAAACATGTAAACTTAACATGAAATTAAAAAGTTAAGTGAACATGATTGAATCAAGTAAACCCGACGAGTAACTCTTCTGTACAACTCCTAAAACAGACGTCACAAAAACTCTTAAAAAAGGCCGACACAACCTACTAAACTCTAATACCCTGATAACAAGCAACCATTAAATCAATGTTAAAACGTGTTAATGGCTTGAATCAAAATAACTTTTGCATCCACAATTCATGTTGAAAAATTTAAATTTCAGGACATAATTTAAACCAAATAAATATACTTATTTAGTTTATTATTCCTGCAATAGAATTTGCCAGCATGAACTTTGCACCAAATTATTACTGGAAAATTGTAACAATAACAGATTTCTAACAAAAGAAAACCGATTTATAACAAAACAATTTCTCCCTATCCTACTTCTCTAGCTTAAAAAAACCCCAAAGTGCAAAAAATTATTATTATTAGAACAAAGAATTTAACACTGCTTCTCCGTTTTTGTTCAGTGTTATGTTTAGACACAATAATATAACAAATTAACGTGTTTCCCTTTCATTACACTTTTTGAAGTGAATTTATAAACAAAATGCACACAATTGTTTGAGAAACAGAGTACATAACGTGTTTAAATAAAGCACTTTTAATCTTTGGCTTTTTACCCCAAAGGCCCACTGCCATACATCGCAGTTTGCAGTGCTTTTATTCACCGAGGTGAAAAATCTACACAAGATGCTCCTCTTCTTTTCGCTGGCTGCAGTTGCGTCTGCGTGCTTGCGCTTTGCGCCGCTGAGTCACGTGATAGCGGACTACAAAACAAAGCAAAGCAGGGAGGAGCAACGTGTCCAAAACTAGGTGTATGGGAAAGATATTGTTATTCTTTACTATACAATTATTAGCTAAATTAGTTAATAAATAAAATATTTTTTAAAAACACATTGGTATCGATGTTTTTATGTTAGGATCGATCCTTTTCGATACAAGCTCAGTATCGAAAATATAGATATTTCGTGATCGATCCGCCCACCCCGAAGCTGCCTTAAGTTAATAGTAAGTGATCTGTGGTTAATGATTGATTGATTATGTTCTGGTCACAAACATGCGAAAGTTCTGTTTCTGAACAAAGAAACAGAAAATATGAAAATGATAACGGCTTTATTGTGCATTTAGTTGTGTTAAATATCAAAATACCCCATGTAGGCCTAACCGTGTCGAGATTAAACGCAAATACGATGCGTGACGTCATATGCTTATTAGCACTGCTGCACAGATTACATTCTGTCTCGTATTTCAAAATCAAAATATTATTGTTGTCCAATTGTTGCTATATAGCAAGGTAATACCCATCATATTGGCTGTAGAACGTGGGTCCCTGGTGGTCTAGTGGTTAGGATTCGGCGCTCTCACCGCCGCGGCCCGGGTTCGATTCCCGGTCAGGGAACTTAACATTTTCGTGAATGAAATCTATGCATGCACAAGAACACGTGTTCACGTTCATTTTTATTACACAAACATGTATGTTTAATGGCCAATAGAATAATACAGACATACACGCCTTTTTCTTCGCCAACTACTGGACAAATGGCACAAAAGGGAGAATGTCTCAGAATCCAACCGATAGAGGGCGATTGAGAGTCTGTTTGCCTATCTAGTTCCCAAACACTAAACCAAGGATGATGGTTTTATTCCAGAATGGCGAAGCTTGAACATCATCTTGGAATATCACTACCAGTCAAAGACCAGCAGATTACCTAACTTTTGGAAACAATAAGTAATAAACATCAACTATAAAAGTCCATATAGCAGGAATCTAAAAATACGCATCCAAAAGACGGACAGGCCGGGATTCAAGCCGTTGTGGACCTATTCAAGGATCAAATGAATCTCGCTAGCCACCGAATTAGTGCGTGAAACCGCAAAAAACACTTGTTGTTGCGTCCCAAAACAAAGGCATCCCGTTGGAGTTTGATCGCGTCTTAGGAGCGTTAGGATCTTGAGAGTTTTCCGGCGCTCCGGCATTGTTCAACACGCGCGTGAAGGTGAAAGCCCGCAGCCGTCGGAGTCAAGCTAGCGTGCGGCGCCCGTCCGTACGCGGGGGCGGTGGTGATGTGCGCCCTGCGGCCTCTCGTACACAGGAAACATCGCGTTTCTAATGTCTATTTTCGGCCGGCAGTGTGTCATTGGTGATTGTCGCTGAAATCTATGGATTTCTCTGTGGATACATTATTGCAGGTGTTTAGTTGTGGATATGGCTGTGGATAGCTCATGTAAGTAGCTGCATTATCTGAGTGTCACCACTGTGATTCGCTGCAAATTGATGTGGTTTATTGCACTTTATTTCCTTTAACACTGTGTTAGTTCGTGTGCCTGCTTGTATGCATGCTTGGTTTGATTTTTATAATTTCACTCCAGCGCAAGAAGACTTTATTTGCCCTCAAAGACGAGATGAACTGTATGACCAACTGTGACTCGTTCACGCATAATCTAATTGCAACACTGTAGTGGTCATGTAAGATACACAAAAAGGGAGAAAAGCGTTGAATATCCATCATTATTTTCTCTTCAAGAATTATTGTGGTAACATTTGCAGTTGAAGCCAATATGTTGACACCACTGCAGGCTAGTTAGATGTTTTGGTCTGATGTGCAGAAAGATTATTAAATTCTCCCTAATCGTTGTTCAGTAAAGAGTACTAGGGGTAAACTAGAAAGGTTTTCTGCAAGAGAATGTTTAGTTGACACTACCAGTATACAAGCAACTGAGAAGACTTTTAGTGGTTAACCTACCTTATGTGGACGTTAAATGTTTGTTGATCAAACGGGACAATGATGAGGATGACCAGTTTGTTCCACCGAATGAGACTTTGACCACTGCATTGGTGAAATGATAAAACCCAACTAAAGGAGTCCAAAAAGATACAACTGACCTTCCGTTACTGACATGATCTCAAACTGACACTGTACTACAAAAGTCAATTGGACAAACATCTGACGGTATGCAGTCATGAGTCTTCGCCATCCAACCTCTACTCTGGACAGGTGAGTTTATTTTCTGTTTCAGTGGATATTAATTGTATTCATGTTAAAGTGCCCATTAACAAAGTTTATAGTTCTGTTCTTATAAATAGTTTATAAATAGGTCTTTCTATGGTTTTAGTGACAACTTTCATTTGTTTATAATGAATAAAGTGATAGAATGTATACTTTCTGCTAGAGGTCGACCGATATGTGTTTTTCTCTGGCCGATGCCGATATTTTAAATCAGGACAGCTGATGGCCGATATGTTTGTCCGGTTTTCTTTTTTCCATCTTCAACTCACTAAATCTAATTAAGTAATAAGAAATGATACAGGATTTTATACATTAAAAATGTATCTCTTCAGAACAGTGCACTTGATTGAGGAAGTGGTTATTGCCAGGTACAAGATAGCAGTCTAATTCATAGTAATTATACATTGCTCAAAACTTTTAGGCACCTTCTCAAACTTTTCTGAAGTATGCTTGTTGTTTATGTTTATTGGCAGACACTGCTATTGGTGCTATCAGATTTCTAACACACACTTACAGTGTTCACCCTGTCTTGCGGCTGTAAGAGCAGAAAAAACCTGCTTCTCTCTGTATTTTTATCTGCCACGGTTGCGTTCATAAGTTAGTTGTGTGCACTTCTTTTCGTCCATTTGAAAGATCGACCAAAATGCATCTTAATACCAAGTATGAACAGAGTCCGACCCACCGACACATTTAAGCAGGAACGTTAACGTGCACGTTTTAGCCAGAAGTTTCGTCTTTTATCAAGGCATGACTGCATAGTGCGAGTTGCTCCGTCTAAGACGTAGCCTCAGAGGGAGAAGAATTCTCCGGTGCAGAAACAGAATTGATAACGTCAGAGTTTATCTAGCTATACAATGCGAACACCTGTAATAATTTAGTCGCGGGGCTCGTCACCAGGTTTTGGTATCGGTGAATACATGTAGCTTAAACTATGTGGTTGAAGGCTCTCTAACAATATAGTTCTATAAAGTTTTTGCGGGACAATCTTCCGATGCCGATTAATTAAAAAAATTCCCAAATCCGTGCCTAAAAAGTTTTGAGCAATGTATTATTACTATGAATTAGACTGCTATCTTGTACCTGGCAATAAACACTTTCTCAATCAAGTGCACTGATTTGAAGAGATAAATGTGTGATGTATTATTTCTTATTACTTAATTAGATAAAGTGAGTTGAAGATGGATAAAAGAAAACCGGACAAACATATCGGCCATCAGCTGTCCTGATTTAAAAATATCGGCATCGGCCAGAGAAAAACACATATCGGTCGACCTCTAGCAGAAAGTATACATTCTATCACTTTATTCACTATAAACCGTAGACTTCTACTTTTTGCATAATCAAGTACACTCAGTCAGATTTTCTGTACGTGAAATGTGCTTTTAAGTTTCCTTGTTTCCATTTGAATCTATCCACTATTAAAGCAGTGTTTGTGGTTGCTTGAGGAATCATGGCACATTTGTAGACAAAGAAGCTTTTATTTTTAATTCTATCTGTCGATCATGTTTCATTCCACCTCTTTATGACCATATCCAAACATGTGTTCATTTGTGTCTTTTATCTGTTGGCCTCTATTTTTAATGCAAGGCTGTGAACTGTTGTCAGTGTGCTCTGTCTCGATGTCTTTATCTCTCATCCCGTTCACTTGTTTTTCCTGTGTCTACATTACCTGTTTGTGTCATCATAAGACAGAAGGCCAGCCATTAAGGAACAAACTCACCTGTCCAGGTGTGACTACTCGTTACGAGAAAACAAAACTGAAAACATCAATGCAAACTGGATGTGGCAACTTCTGCCATTAATTACTACAGTATAGCAATTGCAAGTTCATGTTAGTTAATCTTAAATACATTCACAGGCAAACCTCTTAAAAAACGGATTATCTGTCTCCTACATATGTGCTAAGTAAGCATAAAACATGATGTGTTTATGTAGTTTTAACTGTTTCTGAGGGTTCAGTCAGGTGAGGAAGGAAGATTGACCGTGTGATATGATCACCACCTCTGCTAACAAAAGCAGTCGAGCACTTTGCAAAAGCATATAGAGAAAACAGCCACAGCTCTTTACTAAAACCTGTGCCTGTTAAGAAAACAAAGCATATTTTTTGTGCAATTACAATTGAGTCAGTTGAGTTTGTGACGTTTGGAATTAGTGACGGAGGTTTGCTTAACTGTCATGCTGGGCTCAAATTCGTGGCAGAAGAAACTATTTCCCCATTCCCAACTACCATTATACCAAGTATAAACAAAAACCGGCGTGCTGCCTATGGTGAAGAGGCTACTGCGTAGGTCGGACCCAAGTCCTACTTAGTTTAGTTGCAGACTAAACTAATAATATCTCATGCCTCTCAGACAATCAGGCTCGAGATCCAGAAAGAACTGTTGTTTAAAAATGTATTGTAATAGCTTCAGTCACTATAGATTTTCACTATCACTATAGATGTTTCTGTGATGTCTGTCCCCATGTTATATGTTTTCCTCAATTTTAATTCTTTGTCTTTAGTTTTCTATCTTTCTCATTTATTCCTTGCTTCTCTTTTTCATGCTTCCTCTTAGTCCTTTTGCTGCTTGGTGAGTTTTCATTGTTTTTTTTGTCTGTTCTTGTGTAATTGGTGATTAACTATAATGTATTGGCAAGTCTGGTTAATTTACAAATAGTTGCCATGTTTTTATAACCATACCCACTTGACAATTGTCAAGGTTAAAGAATGTCAAATATAAGACAATTGCTTCCATTGTTTACCCAACTTGTAAGTCGCTTTGGATAAAGACGCCTGCTAAATGACTAAATGTAAATAAGATAATGGTACATATGCACCTCGAATGTTTTGTTAGACTTCCTTTAGCTTTGTCATTCATTCATACAAGTCAAAAGATGTCTTGGTAATCAAAATCTAAAAATGTCCCCCGGGAATTGTTGGCTCTTTGATGACATCAGTTTGATACAGTGCCCTCTGTTTGTACACGATCCGAAATGCCTGCACGATCCATTCTGCGCATGCGCGTAATCATGTAGTTGAAAACGTCACGGTTTCCCTACACTATTGGCATCACGCATGCGATGAAAAACTTGGCGGCCAGGCGGCACTACTGGCGGCATATTTTTGTAGGCTACATTGTGTTTTTCATTTAACAGTTCACCGCGGGTCTATATTGATTACTTAAATCTAGCATTACGATGTGTTTACGTGGTTGCCAATCCAAAATAATAAGGGAGTTGTTACATGAACGTATACGATTTTGGTTACATGTCTTAAGTCTGAGCCTTTCTATCACTGCAAAACCTTCAGTTTCCTCCATACTCCCCTTTGGGATTCATTGCTGTATGGCATAAGCACTACTTAACTTGCCGTGTTTCGATCTGAGGTCAGTAGTATTGTCAAAGACGGGTTGTGTAGTTTTTTTATTAAAAGCTGCTAATATTAGTCAACTTTAAATTGAGTAGTTTTTTATTAGTATGGATCCATATAGACCAATTTATCTATCTTATCTAAATAATCCCTTCAATAATCTAAATAATAATAATAACTGACTTTGATTTAATTTGAGTCATAATTTATACTGTAAATAATGATGAGGGGAGAAATAAAGCTGAATGTGTCCAAAATACCAGGTGAGATATTTATTATAATATCACAAAATAAATGATTAAAAATGTTTTCTGATTTGTTTATTGTGCTAAGATATCATGATTGATGTTCGTTTCATTTTATAGCCATTCTTAACTGTGATGATTATTCATACTAATATTTTTTTCAATTAATTGTTTCACTTGACTTGAATAGGTGGCAATTTGAACCTTAATTAAAGGGCAAACTTCTCTTTTCTTTCGCTGTGAGTGATTGAAAGTCTCGCGGTACTAAGGTGTGCAAGCGTGGAACAGATCGTGCAGTGTCGCAAAACAGAATTGTCTTTTAGTAGACACATTTTATGTCGGAGCAGGACTTACATTTACATTTAGTCATTTAGCAGACGCTTTTATCCAAAGCGACTTACAAGTGGGGTAGGTAATGGAAGCAATTAGGACAGCATAAGTACAACAAGAGCATAAGTGCAATCAAAAACAAGACTGGTTTCATATAGCCTAACACAGTATACGGAAACATTCATTCATACATTTTTTTTTTCCAGAGTAGAGAAGAAAAGAGTAGAGTAGAGAAGAAACTTGAGTCAGAACAGAACAGTAAGATGTTGGCGGAAGATATGGGTTTTCAGGCGTTTCTTAAAGATGGCTACAGAATCTGCAGATCTTGTAGCAGCAGGCAGATGATTCCACATAGGTGGAACAGATCCGGAGAAGGTGGGCGGAAGAGATTTTCTACCTTTATGGGATGGCACCACAAGACGCCGTTCGTTTGCAGAACGTAGGGATCTGGCGGGTACATATGTCTGCATTAGTGAGTGAAGATAAGGTGGTGCCAAACCAGTGGTGGTCTTGTAGGCCAGGAGCATAGTCTTGAATTTGATGCGAGCGACTATAGGGAGCCAATGTAGCTTAATGAGCAGAGGAGTAACGTGTGCTCTCTTCGGTTCATTAAAGATAACTCTTGCCGCAGCATTCTGGATCATCTATAGAGGTTTGGTTGTGCAAGCTGGAAGTCCTCCCAGTAGTGCATTGCAGTAGTCCAGTTTGGACAGGACTAGAGCCTGTACTACGACTTGCGTAGCATGCTCTGATAGGAAGGGTCTAATTTTCCTAATATTGTAGAGGATAAATCTACAGGACCGGGCGGTGCTGGCAACTTGATCTGTGAAGTTGAGCTGGTCATCGATCACCACTCCCAGGTTTCTTGCCTTTCTGGAAGGTGTGATGGTTGATGAGCCCAGTTGAATGGAAAGGTTGTGATAAGTCTTTATATCAGCCGGGATTACAAGCAGTTCTGTTTTTGAAAGGTTCAACTGCAGGTGATGGCCGTTCATCCAGAGTGAGATGTAGGCTAGGCAAGCTGAGATGCGTGCTGAGACAGTCGGATCGTCAGGGCGAAAAGACAGGTAGAGTTGTGTATCATCCGCATAGCAGTGATAGGAAAAGCCATGTTTCCTAATGACAGAGCCAAGGGATGTCATGTATACAGAGAATAGCAACGGACCAAGCACTGAGCCCTGAGGCACACCTGTGTCGAGATGTTGGGACTCAGACACCTCACCCCTCCAAGATACTCTAAATGACCTACCTGAGAGGTAAGACCTGTACCATTGTAGCACCATTCCGGAGACCCCCATAGCCTTGAGAGTGGACAGGAGGATGTGATGGTTAACAGTGTCAAAGGCGGCAGATAGATCCAGTAGGATGAGAACAGATGAGTTAGAGGAAGCTCTTTCCAGTCTCAGGGCTTCGATAACAGAGAGCAGCGCTGTCTCAGTGGAATGACCGCTCTTGAACCCAGACTGGTTGCTGTCCAGGAGGTTGTTCTGGATGAGGAAGGATGAGAGCTGGTTACAGACAACACATTCTAGAGTTTTAGCAGCGAAGGGGAGTAGGGATACCGGTCTGTAGTTTTCTAACAGTGCAGGATTAAGAGTAGGCATCTTTAGTAGTAGGGTAATACGGGCCTCTTTGAAGAGAGTAGGAAATGTGCCAGTGGTGAGGGACGAGTTGATAATGTGAGTCAGAGAGGGTACAACTGATGGAGAGATGGCCTGAAGGAGATGGGTGGGGATGGGATCTAGAGGGCAGGTAGTCGGGTGGTTAGAAGAAATTGCCTTGGAAACGTCCTCTTCAGATAGGAGAGAGAACGAGGGGAACGAGCATGTGTCTGGGGATTGACTGTGGTCAAGAGGTGGTGGTGCAGAGAATTGATTGCTGATGGTGTTCGTTTTCTTCACAAAGAACGATGCAAAATCGTCAGCTGTTAAGTCTGAAGGAGGTGAGGGGGTAGGCGGGCAAAGGAGAGCAGAAAAGGTTTTAAAGAGAGTACGAGGGTCAGGAGAGTTGTTGATTTTGACTTGGTTTATCGGTGAGCGTAATGTGAGCGGAGCATTTGCTTGATGGGTTGTAAGGATAAGGCAATATCTCGCTGAGATACAACAGTTTAAAACTCTGGAATCTGAGGGAGAAAAAGTATGAAGTTATTAATCAGGGGTATTGTAGCAGGTCATCCACTGGCAAAAATAGCATTTTTATGTATTTACGGTAGGAAATTTAAAAAAAATCTTCGTTTAACATGAACTTTACTTAATATTCAAAATTTTTTTGGCATAAAAGAAAAATCGATAAATTTGACCCATGCAATGTATATTTTTTTATTTTAATTAAAATGTTCCCATGCTACTTAAGACTGTGATCCAGGGTCACACATAGCAGTTCTTAAATGTAGATATACTGAATTGTGATTTCGTCCAATGATGTTGAATTTATAAATCAGAATTTTAGCAGCGGTTAAAGTAAATGCTGATGGCAATACAGTGGTTGTCAAATACAGTATAATGTGACAGATAAGAGAGTAGAAGAAGAACAGATAAGTGCTTAACAGTAACATGACGTGATGACTTCACAAATATGCTAATTAGTTTGTGACCTCACCAGCAGCACAAGTCTGTCAAAATCCTTTGGGAAACGCTGTATAGGGCTACTTCAAAATGCTGATATCTCTTACATTTTTTGGCTCACAGTTGTTAGAAGTTGTCTTTGACTCACGCAGGCCATTCATTTTGCTTATTTATATCCAAATGGCCATTTTGTTCCTTGAGCCAGGCTCTATAGTTTCGTGGAATATGTAACTCCTATACTAAAGGTATTCGAACTGTGTGCAAAAAATATTTAAGCTATAGCATATATGTTGATTTAGGTGTGTTAGCAGAATAGAGATCAATCAAGAAATGCTCTATGTCAACTTCTCGCTACGTTTACTTGGGGTCTGTTAGTCACTTCATAGACAATATAAAACGATATTTTGTATATTTGCAGTTTGAAGATTAATGCAGGAAACTCCCAGAACATCTTTTGCGTTTTTGCTTAATGGCGTTCTCCCATGAGTCGCCAACTCGATTTTGATATTGTATTTTACTTTGACTTCTCTATCCATTGCCCAATATACTTATTTTTTTTCTAACTCGTATATCACTCCGTTTCTGTGTTCTAAATTTTCTGTCTTCTTTCATTTGTTTTGACATCATTGTTCATTTCTTGTCAAGGTTGAGCAGTTTGACATTGGGGGATTCCGAACGCCGGTCCTCCCTTGGCCAGCAGAGAGAGGCACTGTCAGATTTTTCCACGGAGAACACAGGTAAAACAAATATATATCATTTATTATGTGCCTTCTTATGGAATTGTATTACAGAATAATATGCCTTAATGCCAGGAACAGGTCTAGTCCAAAGATGTGTGGTTGTTCAACGGGACAATCTGGGGTTTGGATTCACTGTGTGTGGGGAGAGGATCAAACTAGTGCAGAATGTTCGACCAGGTAACGGCACTCACAAATAAACTTTAAAGCATTAAGTAATACATATTTTTGGTATATTTCAATACCAATTCTGATATCACAGGAAAACAAAAACTAACTTAACACATATAGATGTACAGACGTGCTCAAATTTGTTGGTACACCTCCACAAAAAAGTAAGAATGCACAATTTTCTCTGAAATAACTTGAAGTAATTGGCATCCACCATTGTTTATTCCATATTTAAAGGTCTCCTCATACGACCACTTTCAACAAGTTGGTATGATTTATAAGGGTCTTCATGAAATGTCTGGAACATATTTTGCTTAAAAACACTCAATGGCTGTGGAAAGAAAACCCTTCTTGCCTCGTCAAAAACAGCTCTGCTCACAGCAACACGTTTTGGTGCATGTCTCTCTAAATTATAAAGAGTTACAGTGCACCCCACCCCCCTCCGTCCGGCTTGTCAACACAACACATGCGTAGAACTGCCATGGCAATCGTTTAGCTAAATTACGTTTCCTGAATTTCTCTGGAATTAGTTTCATCTTAAACGTCTCAAATCATTCATCATGAGACAAAAAAGTCTGTCACAGCAAACAGCGCTCACGTTGTGCGTGTATGTTTGCCTAAAATCTGACCTGAGATCTCAGCGGAATAACGTGGATAAAGCACTTGTCGTTGACAAGTTATAACGTTAACTGCTACACACACACAGTGAAAGCATAACTAGTAAGCTGTGAATGATTTTTCAGCCTAAGCACGAATGATTAGAGACGTTCAAAATGAAACTAACCTGCAGTGTTCGCCCCTGTTCATTAGCGAAACAAACAGCTTGCTGCAGTTAAACATATAAACACACATAATGTATTAACATTCCTACAGCTAAACTCCAAGTGTCCATCTGCACTTATATACAGTAAGTTTAACACTGGCTTTGAATGTCCTATTTAGCCTGTGACTGACTTCAGTTAGCCCTTCACTATCAAATGCTAACGTTATCCTCCTATATATATATGGTACTTTTACGTCAATTTAAATTGTTGATAAAAATAACTCACATCGGCAGTTTTGTCTCGTTCAGTCGTTCTTTGTGTCGTTCAACAACTTTGAAGCTAATCATGTTTGTACTGTCCCAGGTTGAAAAAGCACTCCGGTTTGAAGTGATTCGCGCAAACAAGCTGGTTTCTGATGCATTTCCACAAAAAATTAAATAAATCCACTCCTCTCTTCCTAGTTTGGACTCTTTGCAGCGACTGCATTGCATGTAGTCCAAAAACTTTAGCCATGGCGTCACGTACAGCGCTGTCGCTTGTGAAAACAACAATGGCGGAGTGCGGTGGGTTGAACTGTGTAGAATAAGGAGTGATGACATTATAATAAAATCAGCTTTGGACATCACAACAGGAGCAAAATCTGAACAGCTCAATTTCTCACAGGCTTCCAGGGAAAAGCACACCAAAACAAACTTACAAGGTTCTTATTTTTCAGGTTTCTAAGTTACTAGATGGACCTGTGACCCGATTATAGCACTTAAACACAGAAATAGTGGGGTTTTCATATGATGTCTCCTTTAATAAATGCTTTGATTTTTACCCATTATAATATTGTAAATAATAAAACAAATAAAAAACTCATGGACAAAAAGGATGGAACCCCTAATCCAATGTTTGTTGCACAACCTTTAGAGGCAATTACTGTAAGCAAACGTTTTCTGTAGCACTCATAGAGACTTCTGTACCTGTTAACCGATAGTTTGGCGCACTCTTCTTGAGGAAACTGCTCTTGCTGTCTCAGGTTTGATGGGTGCCTCCTCCAGACTGCAAGTTTCAGCTCTTTCCATAGATTTTCGATACGATGCAGATCAGGACTCATAGAAGGCCACTTCAGAATAGTCCAATGTTTTGTTCTTAACCATTCTTTGGTGATTTAAGCTGTGTGTTTTATGTCATTATCCTGTTGATGGACCCTGACCTGCGAGCTTTCTGACAGAGCGAAGTACGTTTCTCTGCAGAATGCCTTGATAGTCTTGAGATTTCCTTGTTCCCTGTACAGATTCAAAGCACCCTGTGCAAGATACAGCAAGCATCCCCAGAACATAACCGAGCCTCCTCAATGTTTCAAGGTGTTGTGATCACTTCTTTGAAAGCTTGTTTTTTTTGTCAGTAAATATAGAGCTGATGTAACTTGCCAAAAAGCTCAATTTTTTGACTCATCTGTCAAAAGGACATTCTCTCAGAAGGATTGTGGCTTGTCAATATGAATTTAAGCAAATTCTAGCCTGGCTATTTATGTTTTTCTTTCAAAAGTGGAGTCCCTCTGGGTCTTCCATGGAGCCCACTTTTGATCAAAAAGTGACGGATGGTGTGATCAGAAACTCTGTGGCAGTTATCCTTGGTTCTTTTTCCACCATTCGTACTATCCTTCTGTTCAATCTTAGGGACAATTTTCCTCTTACGACCGCGCACAAGGAGGTTGGCAACAATTCTATGGACCTTAAACTTCTTAATAATATTTGCAACTGTTCTCACAGGAACATCGAGCTGCTTGGAGATGGTCTTGTAGCCTTTACCATTCTTGTCTTTTATTTTCTTGTTGAGTTCCTCAGAAAACTCTATCCTTTGCTTTCTCTGGTCCATGTTGAGTGTGATGCCCACAATGATACCAGTGAGCACTTTTCTCCGTTTAAATAGGCCGAATTACTGATTACAAGATCGGTTACATGTGTGATACTAATTAAAGAAACAAATGAGTTTGAAATATCTCTATAATCCAACTATGTATTATCTTTTCTAAAGGGGGCCAACAAACGTGTCCAGGCCAATTTAGAATATCTTTTTAGAATAAGCAATAATTCATCTCTTTCCACAGCTTCTGTGGTTTATTCTATGACACACCAAAGGAAAGCAAGTATACATGATTTCTTTTAATTTCATGCATGACAATTTCTTTTAATTTCATCACTCTTAAGGAGAAATGAAGCATTATTTCAATGAGCTGAAGGGTACCAACAAATTTGAGCACGTCTGTGGATATATATATATATATATATTCTAGCCTTTATTACTATTATCTAATTTTTTCCATCCTGACTTTAAAGGTGGAGCAGCAGTCAAGGCCGGGGTCCATGAAGGGGACAGAATAATAAAGGTAATAAACATTTCCCACTTTTAAAGTATTTGTTACATCTCTCCGAAGGTCACGTTTTCAGATTATAATTTACAATTCATGTTTGAATGCCAACAGCATTTATTGAACAGATTGGGAAACCAATTTAGTAGTTTGGTAATTATTGAGGCAAATACTTTTTTTTTAACAAAAAAAATTAACTTGGTTCCAGAAGTGTAACCATCTCTTCCTTATTATGTTTTTGCCTCTCAGGTCAATGGCTCGTTGGTTTCATCCATGTCTCATCAGGAAGTAGTAAAAATTATCAAATGTGAGTATCGTAGTTAGACACCTTCTTGTAAAGTTGCGTGGATCAGTTCATCTAATAGATAGATCTTCTCTTTTCATGATAGCTGGGACGTATGTGGCGTTGACTCTGCAGGGCCCCCCACCTTCAGCTACGTCTGTCCCCCTTCAACCCCTTTCTACTGACCTATTGCCCAATCACAAGACAGCATTGGTAGGTGAAGCAGTGTCTTCCCCACTTTCCCCAACGCCACCTACAGGAAGCAGCACCCCAACCCAAAGAATCACAGGACCCAAACCATTACAGGTAGGCCTACCCACCATTGTTTTAAGATGGAGCGGGTCCAAATATTCCATTGTGTTGAACCGCAAACATCTTCAAAATCTTCCAACACCGTTGTCATTTTAATCATTATTGTATTTCATTTATAGGATCCTGAGGTGCAAAAACATGCTTCAGAAATCCTCAGAAAGATGTTAGAGCAAGAGGAGGCAGAACTACAGGTATCAGCTTAACTATTCTGTGTTCTGAGTCAGAAAAACGGCTCTGTTTTTTGTGGCTTATGTAGACAAATGATAAGGAAGTTTCTCAATAAAGTTTGAAACGGGGCCAATTCCACCCATGACTTTTGCAGAACCTGTTGGAGGAGCAGTCTCGTTACCCCTCCCCTTCCCTAGATGAGCGAATAGAAAGTGCCAAACGAAGAGCGAATCAAGTCAGAGTGAAGATTCAGCGAGATGTGGTATCATATTTCTTATATTTCAGTGCATACTTTTGCATTCAGAATTTCCTGTTTGTGGCGTTTCTTATAAATTACGGTCTTTGTTTCAGGATGGAACGCGTTCGGAGGTTATTGCCAGTTATCTTATGGCTGGCGAAGGTCAGTGGGTTATTAGTAGTTTATTAATAAACATTAAGGTCAGGCCTTGACAAAGCTCATTTTACTGCTCTGATAAAAGGGATTCATTACCATTAATCCCATTTTATTGATTTGGTCGCGCTCATTGTTGTGCAAACTGTTTTCTGAACAGGCCGGTTATCAATGGACTCCAGTGAAGGAGATGTTGAGGTAACTTTAAACTGTTTTAAAGGCCTAACGTTTAACCCTCTTTTCTTTCCTGTTTATAAATGTGATGAGTTTGTGTGGCTGTAGTAGAGCTTGTTGCAAGTCTTAAGAAAATAAAACAAGCGCATGTTCCCAATTGTTGCCCTTCCTATGATTAGGCAAGTGAGAGTCCCTTCTCCTCCCCTTCCACCTTTCTCCGGCATCCCCTGCACCAAAGTCAGTCCGACACAAACAACACTGACTCGGTGAGACGGACATTTCCTTCATGACTTGCTTTATCAATAAATGGAGTCCAGATTGTAATTCTCTTCTAAATTACAGGGAGGAAAGACCCAGATCATTGGACCAGAGGAAGAAGAGGAGGATGATGATGAGTTCATGATAAGTGAGGTAGAGCAGAACCTGTGTTTAGAAGGGAATACTGGGAACTAACATTAAGGTTAGTGTCTAAACTGAAATATATCTTTATTTCTCTCCTTTAAAAGATTGATGGACCTTTCCAGGACATAGAGCTGCTGAAAAGTCGTCCGGCACACATGACTGTATTTATGAGATATGTTTTTAATCAACTTCTGGATCCCAACCCACTGGTAAATGCTAGTAGCTTTTTAACCATTTTTTGTTATCTCTGTGTATTTTAGAAAGATTTTGTGTGAGATTACATATGGTTTAACATGAAAAAGTGGAGACAGTGACTTGATATGTCACAATAAAGCTTAAGTGGATTTATATTTCTGTGTCAAATCAGCTACAACTGTCATTTTTGGGTTAAAATCATAACCAGACTCCAAAGCCGCTTCTGGGAAGTGAAAGCGAGACTGAACCTGCAGATTTGTTCTTTCATTTGTGCAGTTTCCCGCTGGCTGAACCTGTCTTTATTTATTGTAATGCTGATTTCTAGTAATAATCGAAAATACACACACGTTTATTTCTGAACTAGTCTGTAAAGAGATCGATGTAGCCATATGTATTTAAAACACATTGGAAATGATCAGAAATTGATCCGTATTTTCTCTATTATTAGTCAAAATGTGCTTTTAGTTGAAGTGAAACTTAAAGGGATATTTCAGAAGCAATAAAAAATTACCCATGTTTTACACTCGCCTTTAAGGCATCATGACTAAATATGACTTTCTTCTTGAAGGATAATGCAGTCAAAGTTGTAATAGCACGTATCATTTTACTCTTATTAGTCAAAATGTGCTTATAGTTGAAGTGAAACTTAAAGTGATATTTCAGAAGCAAAAAAAAATTATCCATGTTTTACACTCGCCTTCAAGGCTTCATGACTGAATATGACTTTCTTCTTGAAGGATAATGCCGTCAAAGTTGTAATACCACGTATCATTTTACTTCCGAGCGGGAGAATGGGAGTGAACGGGCATCGACTTTTTGAAGCTCCAACAAGTGCATTCATATATCAAAGAACTGTTCGACACGGTTCTGTGGTCTTAACAAAGGTCTTCCGAAGCGAATCAATTCGTTTGTTTAAGAGAGAAATATCCATATTGACAGCACTTTTATTGTTGATGTCTATCTGCATTATTCTACAAGAAGACAGTCATTTTCACTCAGGAAGCCTTGAGGGCGAGTAAAACATGGGGGAATTTTGTTTTGCCAGGGGAATATCCCTTTATGTTACTGTGGTTGAATAAATGGGGAAATAAACATGTTTCTATGTTTATGATCCTGCTAGCTGTTTTACTTGTCTGTGGAGGCATATCTGGGTTCGAGCCCAAAAGACGCCCGCTCCATCGCTCCTCAGATTTGCTCCCATTTCCTGGACCATGATGCTGTGAGTATCTCCTCTCCATAATCATGTTTAATGTTTATGCCAGATCCCACGGATACAAATCCTACAAATCTATGCAGACTTCTTTTGTGGTTGTCTTAAAATTTTGCTTATCTGTTTATTTGTTAAAACAGCTTCTATTGTACTGGGTCGAAATTAAAGTGTTTTATTAAAGATCTAGATTTGTGATCCACCTCTCTGAGAATGTTACTGAACTAAGAGACATCATTTTAATTTTCTTCAGCCTCTGAAGATCAAAGTCAGAGAGGAGTTCCTTACAGATATAGGTGAGATTCTGCAATGTTTTAAAGTGTGCACTATGTTGTTCAAAATTGGGCTTTTATGAAGTTAACCCTGTGTCATTCTTAACACCGGGTAAACAGAATACTTCATTTCATTTACATTTTCTTTACACAATGTGCCACCATGTAAAGCTCATGACTGGGGGGGTCAATAAGCATAAACCAAGGTTTCATATAGTGTTGAAAGCCCTGTACAATCTACATATAGTGGTTACTGTACAATCTCCTGACCAGAAGTGAGGTTATGAAGTTTTATAAAAAAAACGTTTTTGTCCAGAGAGTCGTCTTCATGCACAGGAGGACATTCGAGGGCCTCTTTCTGAACTACAACAGCAGGTGTTTTCAGATATTCAAGACCAGCTTCAAGACTACAGGTACTTCATCTTGTCCATTTTAATTCATATTCTTTCATTTGAGCTTTTAAAGGGTTACTCCATTCTTTCATAAATTACTCATCTTCAAGTTGTTCCAAAGCTGTAAACATTTCTTTGTCCTGTTAAACAAAGGGATATATTTTCATGGATATAAGCAACGGAGATTTCTGAGGCACCACTGACTACCATGGTAGAAAAAAAATGTTTATTTCGTTCTGTTAAATACAAAAAAGTACATTTGGGTCATTCTGTGTCAAATCAACCAAATTTTGAATATTTCCCCGGTTCGAATTTCTTTTGTTCTATTTTCACAGAAGCAAGGCCAACATCTGGAGTGATGTTAAAACAGTTGTGAAATGCCACTGATGAATAGATATTAAATGGGTCATTTGACTCTGCTAAAACAAATATTATTGTTTTCTTCAGATGTAATACAATGTGTATACACGATTTAAGGTTAAAAAGGCTGCATTTTCCACATGCCGTGAATGTATTTATCTCCTCTTTGCTCCACCTCTCTGAAGCGCGCTGATATTTTACAAAGCTCATCACTCTGAAAAGCTGTGGGTCAGTGGTTAGAGCATGGCACTAGCAATGCCGAGGTCATGTGTTTGATCCCAGGGGATTGCATATAGTAAGAAACACATGTATAATATAATGCAATTTAAGTCGCTTTGGATAAAAGTGTCTGCCAAAGGTATAAATGTTAATGGAAAAACAGCTTTTCTATTATTGTAATAGTTGGGGAGATATATACCAAGCTTTAATTGGCGTTCACACTATAACGATTAACGATAACTAAGTCATAACTTTTAAAATCATTCTAAATGAAGGAGGATAGCGGAGTTCACATCACAAAAATACCAGTACAGATACGAGACACGATGTTGTTGGAATCATTAAGGTACGAATTACAGACGGAAGCGTTTAGGAAGTGGTGTTTTAAGGCTGATATTAATTTGAATCGCTGAGTCTAAATATACAGCATCATACTCAAAGCATATTTCAAACAACTATGATATATCAAAGTTTCAAACCTATTAGGGCAGTGTGGTTGGTCTCTTTTCAAAAGTGTATTTGATAAACTGTGATTTGCCTGTGTAACTTTTTTAACTTTCCCTGCTTTCAAAATGTGAAGCACAACCAGACACACTAGATCAAACATTATCCACTGCTATGGGTTATACTCATCAATATCACCTCAATCTTGAAATACACAATTTTTCCATATTATTCAAGTGGCCAGGACATGCTAATGAGTGCTGTGTACCACATTCTATGTTATATTTGTGTGTTGTAAACCACCGTTGGCCTAGACAGCACTAATACTGCTTTATTAAAATGTAGTAGGTGGCGCTATTGGCCCATTTTACCACAATTCATTCTGGTACCCATATCAGATGTAAATGTTCACCACCTTTGACATTTATTCAAACTTTCATGAGTTTTAAAAGGACGTTTATGCTCTCATTTTAAAGTATTATAAACTGAGCAATTCCTTGCATCGTCTGTTCTGGGGACATAATTAACAACAATTTATACAAATTTCCCTATAACTCAAAGAAATATAGAAGATCAAAATAATTTATTCCGAGCGAGTTAATGTAACTCAACCCAATAATTGTTAAAAGTAACTCTGTGCCAAAAGGACGCTGTAATGGTTATGTTTAGTGCAGTTGTTTTGATAGAAGGAAAAAGATACATTTCTAGTTTCAACATTATTTGTTCTTCTGCATTTTAACAGTTTTTTTTCATGGGACCATATTTAGATCCCCTTATCTCGAAGACTTCGCCTTATAGGGCTTTAAAAATGAAGTGCCTAAAAGTCACGATGGACAAGTGCAATAGTCTAAAAGGACATTAAGGTTCTGGAGTTACAGGTATGCAAGTTTTGTAAAAAGGACACAAAAACGCCCTGTCTTCACTTTTGGCGTAAATGCATCAAGGATAGCTCGATAAACAGATTTTACTAACGAATATACTGATCTCTTGTGTAACAATAAAACTATAATGCTGGAAAACTTCTTATGTAATTTTTACCCCCTCTAATATGGCTCCAAATTTTCCAAAGTTTCAATTTTGGAAGCAATATTATATTTAGGAAGAGGTCATCGCTTGTAGGCATTATAACTTTTGGCTATCAGAATGCATTATTTTAAATATATATTTTATCTATCTATTTAAAACTAATGACTACAAAATACATTTTACTGTTAAATTTTAAAATACAATTTCAACAAAATGACATCTGTTTAAGTCAGACACTACTGGTAATATGTTGAAAAAATCATTCAAGGTAAAACATTAAGAAAAGTAACTATAAAAGTGAAGAATACAGTGAAATAATGCAATATTGTCAGTGTCTGATACACAATTGCCCGCACACCTAACTTGAGAGCAACAGAACCTTTTACTTTCATTTTCTTTGTAGCACCCATTAGTGCCATCTATAGGTTAAAATGTATATTCAACAACGTTACAGAGACAGTTCTTAATGTGAAAATAAATATTATTTTATTGCACTGGCTGTTAGATTGAGATGGCGATTCCTTTCACTGGAAAAATGACCATTTTACAGTTATTGTTTCAAATTAAATATATTAATGTTCTCCTGCTTTACTAGCCTTACAAACTTTTTTATCAAGTCTCCCTATCCTGGCTTAATCTTGTTTGGGGGTATGTGTTGTAAATTAAAAAGATGTTACATGTGTTTTGCAGGAATAAGCAGATGATGGGTCTGGGATCTCTGTTTGGAGACACCGACCTGCAGCAGTTAGATGGAGACCCTGTGAAAGAGAGACAGGTGGTGGAGAAACAGGTTGTTGGGCTGTGGGAAATCTTGTGAGTTTCTCAGTTTCTTTAATCAACAGTTTCTTAAAAAAATGTGCATATGTGTTTTATAATGGATAAAGTCAGCATGAAATACAAACATGAGTCATTATATTACACATTCCTGGTCTTGTTTTGAACAGTTTCTGTCCATGTTTTTTTATGTAATAACTTGCTTTCCTATTTTCAATCATTTATTTTTGGCTGATATCTACCCATTTCATTTTCTAGCCTCTTCCTCCCCTGTTCTCATATAAGTTTTTCACTAATTGATGAAATATTGTCCCGTCCTGCATTTTTTCTTGTTGAATGTCTTGTTTTACTCCGAAATCGCTCGGATAACATCATTACTCAAGATATTATTGCTACATTACTGCATCGGCTTGTAAATATTGTCATCGTAAATAGTTCATTTACAAACAGCAACGATTATAAACACGCCCACATCTTAACAATATTGCCTAAGCTGTGAGCAACTTGCAACAGTTTAGTTCATAAGGAAATACAACACAAAAATGGTCTATAAAGAGTTACAAAGGTCCGGGCTTGAGGGACACACCCCAGCGTGTCGACCTGCTCACATGACCTAGAATGTTGCAGTGCAATACGTCACATGACAGCTGTACACACAGCATGAGGTGTCCCTCAAAGACATGTTACAGGACCCTCACAAAATTTATCAACAATTAAGCGTAAGATGCATAAATGCTGTTTTTTGACATTGTGACTAACTTTACATGTGTGTGTATTGTTAATTTGTTTTATATCTTCACAGGTCGAAACATGAAGAAGAGAGAAGGTAGTGAGCTCTCACCTTTGTCTTTATTAAGGGAAAGTTCATCCAAAAATTCTGTCATCATTTGGTTACTGACATTATTCCAAATGTCTTCCTCTGTGTTCAGCAGAACAAAGAAATCATACAGGTTATGTAAATGATGATAGAATTGTCATATTTGGGTGAACTGTCCCTTTAACAACATACAGTATTGCGTTATATAAGAATATTTATATGGTTTATTTGCATTTAATTTTAACTCTAACCCTAATTAGTTGAGTTACTTTCTCAATCTCTCTCTCTCTCAGTTCTCCGCTAGCATCTGCTGTTCACTTGTATCTAAGACACTCGGGTATTAAGCTTAGAGACTCTAAAGTGTTTCCCGGCTTGATCTCGGAGAAGGAGAAGTGGCTTCCATTCTTTCCCAAAACTAAAAAGGTCAGAAAAGATTATATTGTTTGTCTGGTTAGGTCCCTTCAAGGTCATGATAAATGCAATTGTAATACTAAGTGCACCTGATAATCATCTGCAAGATTACATTCAAATGTGATTATTTCACTTATGTTGTATGGATGTCATTACATTTGTATAGCCTTCACTGTATTTATTGAATGAAGAATGTAGTTCTTATTCTGTTCACTTGAAGAGATTCAATGAATTTTAACTTTTTGCCAAGTATTGAAAGTTATTTTCTATACTTTGAAGATTTCTTTGCACAAATATAGCACTTTAAATCGAGATCAGTACTTTTGAGGTGATGCACATTATTACTGATGTGTTGTTATTATAATAAGTGAGGTACTTTATGTGTACTCATACTGTATATGTATTCAGTATATTCTGGAATATTTTCCAGTCCACAGTGACAGTAGTGTTTTTTTGTTTCTTTGACACAATCTCATTTTTTACCTCCTCACAGCTGAGCAGCACAAAAAGGGAGAAGGATGGAGAAGATAAGAAAAGAAATCCTATATTGAAGTACATAGGGAAGCCCAGGAATACATCTCAGTCGAGTAAATACAGTTTTTGTAGACTTCACTGTTGTGCCAAATGCTGTTTTATCTCTTGTTTATACCCATCGCATCCATTTTTATCATATTTCTTTTTGACATTTTAGTTTAAAATATTGTTTATTTTATCTGAAATATTGTTTTTATCTCATACTTTTGTTCATATTATTTCTCCAGCATTCCATGTTCCGTTGTCCCCCTCCGAAGGTACACATCCCTGTCATTTCCACCTTTTTAATTAAGTGTGTGGCCCATGAAATCCATAATGAGATTGTAGTAGCTATTTGTCAATGTCTTTGAGATTCGAGGTGACAGAAAAGACATATCCAATGTGTATGTAAAGTAATTTTATGGGCTCTTTAAAGCAGTGTGTATTATGTTAGCTTTGGAAAGTTTGGTTTACAACTTCCATCTCTTGTAGTTCGTCCAGGCAACGTTCAAAACATCATCCAGCAGTTTGAGAGTCATTCAGACACTGTTGAAGACGGAGAAAGTGACGGACAGAGGTTGTCTTCCAGCAGCTTTGGGGAGGACAGCATGGAAAGGTATGTGCTTTTTACTATGACATGGAGAAGCACTTGGGTTCAAATGTATTGAATCAATTTGAACCTAGAAGTATATATTTTAGGTCAGGGTTCCTCAATTAGCTTTCACAGAGAACTAAATTTTGTCAACAGTATTGAAGCCAAGGGCTACCGTCCACAGTGTTACGTCACACTTTATGTTCTTTTACTTTTACTATTATTGGTTTGCCATGTGGCATTTTCCTGTACAAATGTTGTTTTCGGAGTAATAGCAACTAATTGCTTATAAGCTCCCACCAATTATTTGACCTTATCTTTGTTTGCAAGTCTTATAATATTCAGAATATTTGCAGTTAAAACGGAAACGCAGCGTTCATGCCGCTTTTGATGTTTTGTGCATACTTGTGCATGCCTTTAGACTGAACATGTAATGTCGTTTACGCGACAAAATACGATAACAATGATGACAGAATTTTCAAGTTTCAAGTTTTGGGTGAATGTATCCCTTTAAGCACTTTTTTAATTTACAGGTTCAGTCAGTCTATTACCCGCACATAAATAAGCATAAATTTATGTGTTTTTTTATTCTCAGTTTAACCACATCGGTGCGTTTGGCTCGTAGCGAATCATTAAAAGCTCAGGGGGAGGGGCGGCGACGAGGAGGTGGAACAGGGGCAGAATCTGTTCCTCGTTCCCGTAGTGATGTGGATATGGAGGACTGCGAGGAGAGGGAAGGGCCGAGTCTGAGGCTGTTACATCACAGCGCCTCGTCTTCAGTGTCCAGCAGCTCAGCTCGGTACAAAACACGCAGACACATACACATTGAAAGATTTGTAGATGGTGCGCACAACAGAAACAAGGACAGTATAAACTTGGGCTTGCGATTATAGCTAAATGTTTTGATGCTTACATACGTTGAAATGGCAAAGGTTGATTGAGAGGTGGGTGTTTATAAATGATAAATGCCATAAAAAAATGCAGTTGAAATGTGGGGCCAATCACAGAATATTTTCTACGTTGTTTCTGCATCTTTTTTGCACAAGAAGAAATATTCACTAATTTATATTTATGGTCACAAAAATAAAAAATCCTAGGAAATACAAATTTAAAGTTTATTTACATCATTACTTGTATTTAATTTTGTATTTAATCATTTTAATTAAAATTATACCAATAATATCATGAGATACATCACCCAACCCACCATCTTCTTCAGATCCCTGGAGAATCCAACACCACCTTACACCCCTCGCTCCCGCCGCAGGTGACTTAATGCAGCATTTGCTTGGCCACAACATGTTCTGCTTCCATTTCTCACCCTTATTGTCAAACATCTGTGTCTGTAGGAGCGTAGACTCTCCTGTGGCTCTGCTACCCGATGCCCCTGCTCTGCAAGAGGAAGTGATCGACTCTCATAACTGGCAGGAGACAGTGGAGGCACACGTGCTGGCATCTCTAACTTCACGAGAAATAGACAGACAAGCTGTCATCTACGGTACAAAAGTGTTGTGCTCTTTTTTTTTTTTTTTACGGCTATACACACAAAATATCCTATCAGTGCATATGTGCCTTTTACTACACTCTCAACATCACCATGAAAAATGTTACTGAAGCTGAGCGGGTTGAGCGTTGTATTAGAAGCAAAGATTAAAGGATATCATACGGTTTGATTCCCAGGGAACAAGCTGGACTCTTAGATGCAACAATTCCATTATGGAGGTGACAATTTACTTACCTGACGATTGACAATCATGCTTTGCAAACACCAACAACAAAATGCTTTAAAAACTTTTTGAAAAGAGCTCTTACATTGGTACATAAACCATGTATATAAACTTTAGGTTGGCATTTGCATGAATTTCCCCTAACCATTTATTTGAATTGTTTTCTTTTCTGATGCACAGAGCTGTTCACCACTGAGGTGTCTCATCTGCGGACTCTTAGAGTTTTAGATCAGGTGTTCTTCCAGAAGATGCAAAGTGTTCTCAGTCAAGAGGAGCTCTCCTGCATCTTCCTGAACCTGCATCAGGTCTATGAACTACACGGTGAGTGTGGGACAAATTTAAGAATTCATGCGCATTAGTGAACATTTCAGACACGTTGACTTAAGTTTTGTTTATACTCGAACTTCGGACCTACGCCGTAGCCTACGCAGAGCCGCGTTCCCTGCGCCATAGCCTGAGGCTCAGCTCCCCAAAAATGTAATAACGCGCCAACTACACGCGGACCACAAGCGCTGGGATTGGTCTGTTTGAACCCCTCCCTCAGGTTCAAAAACTCTGCGATAGCCATTGTTACTCAAACGCATTTCTGAAGGAATTATTAATAAGTAAAATATTTGTGCTTCTGAATTAAACATCTCAAATCTGCAACAAAAGTGACTGTTTACTTGCCGCTATTATTGCTATTGCTTCTCAAACGAGCTTCTTCTTCTTCCGCTCTTGACTTGGTTACACAAGCAACAAGCGCGTGGACACTGACGCCTATTGGTCATTGTCTGCTGACGCAGACAAGAACGTAGATGTATGAAATGAAAATGGACACGTGGGCTACAGCATAGAGGCTACGGCGTAGGTCCGACGCTCGAGTATAAACTTACCTTTACTGTGTCATTTCTTCATGTTAGCAAGCTTATGCGAGTCCATGAAGAATCGCAGGACATCTGTAATCGTTCAGGGCATCGGTGACCTCATGCTGGCCAGAGTAAGTTTCTTTTGTGAAATCGAGAACCAGCATTTGTTTGTCCTCGCTCAGATGTAATTGACTTTTGGATTGCTTTTATAATTAGATGAGAAATGAGAGGTCCGAGATTTTGCTGTTCGTTCATATTGTGTTTGTTTGTGTGGTAGTTTGAGGGGGAGGCAGGGGATCAGTTTCAGGAGCAGGTGTCTCTTCTGTGCAGTCAACAGAGTCAAGCGCTTGAATTGATCAAAAACAAACAGCGCAAAGACCCTCGGTTCGTCCACCTAATACAGGTAATTCATTTAATAGTATTGATGATACCTTATTCAACAGATATTCAAGTACAATAGAATTGGGAATCTATTCAGGCACGTTAGAGCCACCTTAAACATTCAGAGAAAAATTGATATTTAGAGGTAGATTTCTACAGTAGTGTTCTGAAATTTATAGCGATGTTAATAGTGTTCCAATAATCACTTAATCACACACACAAATATCTATGGTTACAGGAATGTGAAGCTAGTCCACACTGCCGTAGGTTACAGCTGAAAGATCTCCTGGTTTCTGAAATGCAGAGATTGACTAAATATCCACTGCTGCTGGATAACATTATCAAGCACACAGAGGGTAAGCGCACACATCACTAAAATCATACACACACTACCTACCTACCTACCTACGACATTAGTATTATCATCATCATATCAAATTAAGCTGCTTTTTTTATGTTTTCTGAAGTGATCTTGAAGTATAAGCCGAATTTTTATATCCGAAAACAATATAATGTAGAAGCAATATTCTATCTTGGTTTTGACTTTTTGAAGTTCAATGTAGTGATAGGTGTATGTAAATGCCCACTGCCATGTTTGACAAACATTATTGCATATTAAATTGTTTTTTTGGGTCATATTGGTAAATGTATAAATAATCACTACAATAATGGTGGATATAATATGTTAAACGACAAGACCATCAGATTCAGTTTAGTTGAAAGGTCTCTATGAAGAGTCTGTGTCTAACTGTGTTGCGTTTAAAAAAATCACCAGTGACTGACTTAATGACACATCTGACACAAACTTTGATATAAAGAAAATGTAAATACACTGCACAATTCTGTATCTATCGAGATTTAATAAGTGCTATCAGTTAAATTAATCTTTAATTTTGATGGTTTTGTGTTTCTATTTTATTTGCCAAGTTTTTTGTCAAAGCTGATATTTCGCAATATCCCTAATACTGAAACAGAATCTGACATGAAAAGTTTTGGCAGCTTGGTTTCAGTTGAAGCTGTTTATAGAATCTCATGGCTTCTTTAATAGCAAAATGCCCGCTTAGATTTCAAAGTTTCCTCTTCCAGGTGTCGATTCAAACCCATAGAACTTCCTTTCTTGAATTGTTATAGATGTACTGAAAGATTGTTTTCATAATCTGTATCTGCAGAGAGTTCCCCTGACCTGCAACTGTTGCAGAGAGCACAGGCGTGCTGCCGTGGGATACTACATGCCGTCAACGAGGTCGTCAGGGAGACCGAGCACAGGCACTGTCTCAGCCAATACCAGCGCAGGCTTGATCTCACGCCCCTGGAAAGACAGGCTAATCCTGTTGCAGCACAATTTAAGGTATATACTTTGTCTGCGTTAATCATGCATACTTAAAATTGTGTCTTTTTATTAAAGATGGTAACATTGTTCTTATTGCCTCTCTTCAGTGTCTCTTATTGCCTCTCTTTTTCATGTTTTCCCTTTTCTCTTTCCCTTAACCCTCTGTAGAATCTGGACCTCACCACTAAGAGAATGATTCATGAGGGTCCTCTCACATGGAAAGTCAGCAAAGACAAAACAATTGGTAAAAAACGAGTGCAGTCAGTGATGACGTTAACATATTAGGGCATAAAAAATGCATGCAATGTTTAAATTATCTATTTTTTATATAAATGAAAGACTTTATATATTCTGCTGCATAATCTGTAGTAATAAAGTGCCCTACACTATTATTGGCATCCTTGGTAAATATGAACAAAGAATACTGTAAAAATAAATCTGCATTGTTTCTCCTTTTGATCTTTTATACAAACAAATCTACATAATACCAACATCTCATTAAAATACATTTTTTGAAGCGAGTCACATTATACACCCCTGGTCTAAGGATGGGTACCGAAACCCGGTACTTTATCGGTCCCGGGGCTAAATTATGAAAGACTAAAGTATCGATAAGCTCTGACGTTAACGGTTCTGCTGTTGGTACTGGAGAAATTAAGAAAAACATTTCCTATTTATTATTGCTAAATAAACGTTACCTAGCATATTTTAACTGACCAAACATTTCTAATTTGCGATAATATTTAAGACATTTCCCTGCATTTTCGTTATTCGCAATCTCGCACGCGAAATGTCCGTCTGTCCAACACTACACAGAGCTCCCGCACACAACACGAAAGCTCAAGCTTAATAGAGTGACGATGGCGGAGAGAATCAAACGGTCTAAAGTATGGTTACATTTCACTCGAGTGGATGCAGACAATGCTCATTTCAACAAGTGCAACAAGATTTTTGCTTGTAAGAGCGGAAACATAAAGCAATCTGGCAAAACATCTTTCAAAAGTGCTTCATGTGCAGACCGAGAAATGCAAAGTTTTCGACTGCCTAGCTACTAGTTCATTATCACGTCCTGAGGTACGTATGCTAGTCTAGCAGTCTTTCTAAATAACACAGACATAAACATTGCATAAGGTTTCTTAGAATTAGTATGTAATAATTTAATAAACACACATCACATTAAAAAATAGCGTATAAATAGAGTATTTTTTTCTGCAGTAGCCTGATTAAATCTTAAACATCAAAACATCTTTCACAGTACTGCATTGAAAAAGGATGATTATTTATAATTATTAGAATTATAATTAAGAATTATGCTTAAGAAATTCTAAAGCAAAGCTTACCTAAAAATTAATTGTAGTGATGAAATACATAAACTTTTTTTGTGGGTGTACATTGCAAGAGGTTCCTAACTAGTATAACTTTTGAGCCCAAACATGTTACACTGCACAGCCAGGACAAGACCATGATTTGAAATGACATCTGGGCATCTGATAGCAAGGATTTGAATGTATAAAGTGTCTAAGGCATGAACCTGACAGGGCCTGTTCCTGATGCATGTGCATGTGCTACACTACACACATCATCACAAAAGAGAAGATCTTTTTTTTTAGTTATAATGGCTTAAAGCAAAACAAACCAACTACAGTTTAATTTATATTAATTAGAATGCAAAATAAAAAAACATGATTTTTTAAAATCTCCTATCGACGTCTGCTAAAATACTATAAAAAATTTTTGTGTGTGTATTAATGTCACAGAGATCCAGGCACTGTTACTGTCAGATCTCTTGGTGCTGCTTCAGAGGGGTCCAGACGACCGGCTCATTCTGCGCTGTCCATCAAGATCGGTGGGTGGGGTTGGTGCTACAGACCCCAAAAGTCCATTCTGCCCTATCGTCCGTCTTGACTCCTCCCTTGTCCGACCAGTCGCGACAGGTGAGATATAGGAAGTCACACTTCAATAAGTAATTTCGTGTGATCAGTTGAAAATGCAGTCATATGATCCTATTTGTGTTGCTGAGGGCTTGTTATTGGTCTTAAGGTTTTTTTTGTGTTTGTTTGAAGTTTCATATTCTAGCTTTAACTTTTTGTCACCTACGACTGATCTAGATTTTAATGTGTTCAAACATTGATGTGTAAATTTAGCACAACATGCGGAAATTTCTTTCACTTGTTTGTTGCCACTATGGCTTTTTAAAGTCAATGCTGGTTCCAGACACACACACACAAAATATGGAGATTGTATTAAATATTTACTGGCCCTGTTTAAGGATAAGTTCACCCACAAATAAAAAATATTTTGTCATTTACCGGTCCTCATGTCACTTCAAACCTGTATGACTTTTTCTTTTGCAGAACTGAAAAAAGGTATTTTGGGCTTTGTATGAACACAAAGCACTTTTTCCAAAACATCTTTTTTTGTGTTCCACAAAATAGTTGTATACTGCTTTTGTATTACATGAGGGTATAAACTGTAAATGATGACCGAATTGTATTTTATGTGTGAACTATCCGTTAGAAATAGATTCATTAGATCTGAACAAAGTTGCACATAGTTTATTAACTTTTTGATGTCCACAGACAATAAGGCTCTGTATGTAATTAGCACGTCAGAGAGCCAGATCTACGAGCTGGTGGCCGGTACGTCTTCCGAGAAAAACATGTAAGTCAAACAGGTTCTATTCTAAGTGGTAGCATGTGCCGCATATAACATCAGCCTTTGAAAGGCAGACTATTGTGGAATAAAAGAAATGATTTGATAATGTCAGAGTTCCCTGTGTATTACTTTTTATCATAGCTGGAAAAACTTGCTTGAAAAGACAATCGCTTCAGCCACTCAAGGAGCAAACACAACCAAACAGCCATCTCCAGCACTGTAAGTCAGCACTTAACCACGACATGCTATGATCGATTCATACCAGTCAAACACACCATCTTATACCATATATCTCCTTTCTACTCCATTTAAGGACCTCAGATGTGCCTTTATCTGCCAGTCCATTAGGTAAGAGCATCTTTGATATGTCCATTTATATGCTAGGGTGTCTTCTGAAATCAAAATAAACACAGTTTGCTTCATGAATAAGTGGTACTGATCATGATTCATCGGTGTCATTCTAAATTATAAAGAATTTAAATCAAAACATTCTGTAACACTTTTAACATGGACTAGCGTGTACCAACTCAAACAAATTTTTCAGTATTTGATCAAGCTAAAATAGGCAGATGTGTTCAGTAGAATGGAATTTACTTTTTTCTATTTGGTGTTTGTTACATTATAAGATAAATGTGTTTTGAATGTTATTACGTTGTTTTAATGATTAAAAAGTAACATTTTTCTTTAACTCCTGTTAGACATTTCACTATCTGAGGGGTCTTTGTCTCTGGCACCGGACTCGGTTAGTGATGATGAATGTTCTGTCACACCAATCGACAAGTCTGAGTCATGTCATAATGAGGATGGGGAGAGTTACCTCAACTCAAAAGCTGGTGTTGCAGAAGCTGCTCTTCAAGATGGTAAGGGATTGTTGATGATCTCACATAGTCTTTTCCAATTAGCTGCTGTCTTTGGCCACAAGTCAGCCACCACATAAATGATTTGTGCTGTTGATAATACCCTAAAGATGTTAGGCTAATGACAATCTTAACCTTTTTTTTCATTATCAAGAGTCAGAGACTGGCAACAGAAACAGCAGAAATAGAAACTTGATCAAATACAATATTCTAGGTTTTCTCGGTTAATGGCTCTTACTTGGTTTTCCTTCATTCCTCATTTTCTTTAGTGAAAACCCTGCGACAGCTCATCTTCAGGGATCTTGAGGATGGGTGGAGTCAGGATTCAGATGACACACCCACTAATGAAACTGCCAGAAATGAAAGTCCTTTTGAAGATATGCTAAAGCCAGATATTTCTGACCCGGATCTTAAGGAGAGCCCTAGCAAATGGCTGGAGGACCATGTAGATGCTCCCCCTTTAGAGGTGGTGGTGGTACCTACTGTTCAGGTTGTAAGAAAAGGTAAATATGTTTAAGAATGTAACACAAAAGGAGAACATTAAACTTCACATTTTGAATGTTGATCAGTTCAGATGAATGATATATTGGTGATCGTATCAGTATCGACTATCCCAATAGATTAAGCTCAATATTAATGACAGAAATTACATTTTCTAAATTGTGCTTAAAATTGAACTTGAATTTTATAAAGAAATTAATATTTGATCTTTTCCCCTCTTTCCGTCTCTTGCATGTGCTCAGAACTTGCTGTGATTAAGCTTGTGTGATTTTTAACACACTTTTCTCATTTTCTTCGCTTTACTTTTTCACATCACACTTGCAAACAATCCCCTCTCATACATGGACACATCTGACATGTTCTTATGGCTTAATTTATTTGCTGATAAATACATGCACAAATAAAATAACTCTGTTCACATTTCCGCTGACTGTCTAATTGCACAAAGCCTACTTTCACTTCGACACACATCTTTTTCCTTTCTGTCTAAAACAGTTGTGGTTGCGGGCTCTTCTATACCTGATGACATCTCTGATGATGTCACCTCCAACCAATCCTCTGAAGAAAGAGGTGGGGCTTATATACAGTATTATATATTACTTTGGGACATGCATTCTGGGCCTGTTTTCTGCAACCAATTGTGACTCGTCTCAAACTTCGTAGTTTTGATTTCGGTCTCCTTTGACTGAGACTAAATCTCGCACCGGATTATATTACACCATTTTGAAAACCGGCCCTGAATGATATGAATACCGTCACCCTTTCTTTTTCTGTTTGCATGTTTTTATGTAAAAGGAGACTGTGCTGAAATGGTACATTTTTTAAATGTGTGACAATGAACAGTGTGACTGTACTTGTAAGACATTAAATAATTTGCATATGTAAGCAATTATGAAAAATTATTAAACCGGTGTGTTTTAAGTAGTGAGGAAATCCAAAATATAAACAAGGAATTCAAGAATGTCTTATTTAAATTTATATACTTTACATAGTACAGGTTCACAATTAAAATACGAAAATACAAATAATGATACGGCCAGTGTCATTATTAAAAAATATTTGACAATTTAATTACCAAAATATAATCTGCATATGCTAAACCGTCTCCACGCGTTCATCAGTCTCAGGGGAGTTATTGATTTTTCAGTACAGTCAACCCAAAATCACAAAAAAATAAATGGGCAGAATACAGGCATGATAATACTGTGTGTTAATGCTGCGATTTATGGGATTATGTATCTGAACTTCTCATTCCAGGTAACATGTTTTATCTGGTAATGCCCAAAGACCAAGCCGGTGCTCTCACAGATGAAAGCAGCACAGATGAGATCAAAGGCTTTTCTGAGAACCTTGGGATTCAGAACTTGTCCTCACCATCCTTTTTGGAAGAAGAAGAGCAAGATACTCCTTGCCTCTCTCCAACAGACCAATCACTGCCTGACAACCTTGGTCACGGTGAAGGGCTTAGCCAATCACAAGTTAGCACCCTGCGCCACATGATCAAGAACGTGGATGAGATCTTCCACACGATTGAAGAGCTCATGAGAAAATTAAACCATCTTAGGGTAAAACGCACTAAAACATGGACACACAATATAACAATTACAAAAATACTCATATTTTTCCTGATTTGGTGCTTTTGATTTGTAGAACATTGAAGCAGAACATTACACACTCCTGAAGAAATTAAGCAAGCCAGTTTCTGATGATAACGCGTCAGGTGACCTCGTCCACATGTCTCCCGCAGCAGTCAGAAAATCATCACAAGACCATGGAGACAGCAATGGTGAGATCATTTCTGTCTCTATAACAGTATCTTTGCTACTTTGCATCACACAAGTAATTTATCTGTCCTTGGTGTACATAAAAGTGCTGCACATAAAAGCTTAGCAGGATTTTTACCAGTGGATATGAATATCCCGCACAATGTAACAGCAATAGATATGCAAACTTCTGGGCGTATCGATGTGTTGTATTTCAGCATATATGATTTGCTTGTGCTTCATTTGTTCATAAATTCAGGTAAAGAAGGCATCTTTGCAGAATCGGCTCAGCCTGAAATCCAGTCTACTGGGTTCTGACGTTTTGATGTGGATCATTTGAGGATCTTCATCTTACATGCACAGACACGTGTGCCCTGCACTCCATCCGGTTGTCCCCTTCCCAGCATGCCTTGCACCTTGATGCACAACCAGGTTGAATTATGTGTTGTTTGTATTTATCAGAAATTCAAGACTTAAGACAGATGACCTCTTGCCTGCATTCAGAAAGAGAGGGTCAAGACTAAAAGAAAGCGTGGATTCTGTGAATGCACTGAAGCAAGAAAATGGAATTGAAGTAGTTCCGAATGGATGGTTGAGGAACAGAAAGTGAAATGAAGGTTGGACATAATGTAAAGCAGGGCTGAAGACAGGAGTGTGAAGACATTGAAGGAACCCACAGCACTTTACCTGCTGAATCGATTTCTCTTCTGTTTAGACAAAAAGCTTAAATTTCAACAAGCACCAGATTTGGCTCGTTACGAGCCCTTTCATTTTCCATCAAAATAGCAACGCTGGCCATTGGTCATTGTGTGTGGATAGATGCTTTGACATTCATTGTTATTTTGCACCGGGACCCCTTTGTAAATTATATGGCACAAACAAGGATGTCGCCTGTAATTCATTGAGTAACAATGCGAAAGAAGGAAAAACAGAACAGATGAAGGCTTTGTGCTGTGGAAGAAATAAAAAAGTGAAATATTTGTATTTTACTACACACATTTTTTCAGGAGGGAAACTGTTATCACACAGCCCAGCCCATGACTGGAACCGGTGTTGACTCCTGTTATCATCACATATTTATGAAATCTAAAATATGACCTGCAAGCTGACACATTGTTTCCTGTGTACTACTGCGATTTTTATTTCCACGCACTGACTATTTTCCATTGTTCAGTATTAGCTCAATGGGTGCTTGGAACAAGTGAAGGGATCGGGAACTTTAAACTACGTTTGGAAACAAACATTTGTAATTATTTAATATGTAAACCTAACCTGCTAAAGTTTTGTTTTTATTGTTTCTTGGTTTTATCGGGGGTTTTGTGACTGGAGAGAGCTTCTAACATTGATCGAATCCTTGAAAGGTTGCTTGCGTGGCTAGCTATTCTGTAACTCAAGTGGAGGAATAGACATTTTATACCCCCTTCCCAACTGTTTTCATGCTTTTTATTTCTTTGAATATTCACGTTCCATGTTTATTCATACTTTGTAACGTTTGTAAAAGTATGCTGCACCATGAAAGAGTTCACTCGTGCAAACTACTGTATGTACATTCACTCATGTAATATAGCGTTCGCAGCCTGTTTGTTTATTTTCTGTAAAGCTCTAGTCGTTTCTTGAATTTTTATTTTTGTAGATAAGACGAACGACAAAAGATGTGTAAATTATTTTCTCTCCCTCTTTTTAAAATGACGAGGTTGTTAGATGCACAGAAGGAAAACAAAAACGCATGTTAAAAGACTCGGTTGTTTTGTGAAATTAAAGATGTTTAAAAAATGTGTGTGCTTTGAAGTGTACTTTTTGTGGCTTTCCCTTGTGCACAATGGAAAATTATATTTCCTTCAACTGATGTTCTGAAATGTTAAGTCAATTTCTAGGCTCTAGTGTAGTTAGGGGTTGTCCGGGGGTGAGATTGGAGATGTATCCTGGGGGCCTGCTGCTGGATACTATTGTGAGATTCAGGAGAGGCGGAGCAGGAACGTGGGGGAGGTCGGGTCGACTCAAGCGGCCATTCGGGGCGTGTATCAGCTCAGGTTTGAATGGAAACGGAAATATGCGAGTTTCTGTAAAGAAAAAAAAACACGAGAATTAGAGCCCGCAGGACAGAAAACATATTCATCCATCCGGAGCGCTCAAAACAACAGGACAAGGATTTTGCTCGTCTGTATACTGTAAGTTTACAATGAAACGAGGGATTCTTTAACCTTTATTGCACCGAATGGATTCTTGTTCTGAATGGAGTGCTGAAGTGAAGGGCATCGTGGAGATGCAGAAAGTATCAAAAACGTAATTTGTTTGAGGTTTTTCTTCAATATCCAATTCGGATGTGTTTGTAAATGATATAATCGCTGTGGTCTGGAGTCGCATTACAAATTTACAGTAAGAGAGATTGTGTTATGGACATGCAATGTGTCTTTTGTGAAATCATCCTCTAGGATTTGCTTGACTTTTAAAACCGTAAACCGAGCAGCTGATGAAGGTTTGATGAACCTGGTTTGTTTCAGAGCTTCCCCCGAACTCTCCTTTGTGTCCAACCTCAAAACACCCGTTGAAAGAAAAGGTACGCCTCGTCGTCCCAGACGCTTTTTAATCTCTTCTTTTTTAACTGCCGTGGATATTTGTGGATGCTTCAAATGCGCTTCGTTTTTAGTGTTTGACTACGGCTCTGTTCAGTGATATATTCACCTTAGGAAGTCAGATTCATTTTAGTGAATCGATTCGACACTGTTCGTTTCAAGGAATCGTTCGAGTCATCGTTTTAATGGAGCTAGAAGTGTCCGCGCGACTTTTACATTTTCAGTTTTGTGGTGAAATTGAATCCGGTCAGGTCGTTACAGTCGAGTTAATAAGTGCCGTTTAATAGTCATTCTTCGTGACAGCAGCTGTTTAATAATGGATGATTATGGGACAACGCCAGAGGTGCAGGTAGATAATGTGAAAATGGTATGGCGATTCCTTCATTCCACACCTAAAAGCATTGTATGTTTGTAACTTTCTGAACGTCTATCGAGGTTTACTTAATAAAATTTATAAAAAGAATTGAGGTTCTTGTTTTAATCCACAATTTCTACCTTTTAATGTGGTTTGTAGCAGTTTTATATTCTCTTTTGTAAGCCGCAGCACAAACTTCTGGGAACTCTCGCTCTCCCTTGTTGCATTAATGAAAACGGCGTGTTTAGTTCTTGCTCCATTAAGCAACTTTTTCTTTATCCCTAAGTACGTTAATTCTTAAACGTGCAACACGTACACGTTGACTTAAACATGTTTAATCTTGTGTGTACGATGCATTTGGGCTACTTTGTAACTGTTACTGTTACATTGGGTGTCGTCGTACTGAGGCCCAAAAGCCTGGATCTGTCGTAGGGGAGGTGGCGGAAGTGTTGCGAGTGTCGGCCGTGGGTTCTTGACGCTGCCAGTTCGGGGCTCAGAGGCCCAGCTGGTGAGCTCAGATGTCCCCCGTGCCGTCTCCTAGGAGACCGTAACCCGAGTGTGCGTTGGAAATACTCAATGGACGCGCATTTTAAAAATCCGTTCAACTTTTAAATTCATTTTATTCTCAAACAGAATAATCTTTAAATGTTTACTTTGCGTGAAATGTGTCATTTATTGTCTGAGACACTGAGCATTTACTCAACTGTGTTGTTGTTTAAATAGGTCAGATGAGAATTAAATAAAGGGTAACTGTATAGTCCTAGACAGAATACACACCTGGGACTGGAGTCTTAGTTCATAAATCACAGATGCCACGCCTAGATTTTACACCCAGCTTTACAGCTGACGCATTATGTAGTTTTAAAGAGAAAAAAATTGCCTAAGTTTAAATGAATGGCGATACATACTTTGTACTACCAGACAAGGAAATCGGATATAATAATAGCCTAAATGTATGTTTGTTATTCTTTATTGTTGAGAGTATGTCACACATCTACTTGAAGGGTTTAAAAGCAGTTTCCTCGTAAATGGGACACAGCTGGAAATACTTGTAATCATCTTCAAATGATGATGAATAATTCTACATATTAAAACCGTAAGAAAATAAATAATTCACATTAAGTTCGGTTACATTTATAATTCTTGAAGTGATTTTGATAATCTAAACAAAAATACTTTTCTTCACAAGTGTTATATTGAGTTTGAATTGAAGGACCGTGACAGCAGGAACATCTAGCGTCCATCCTCAGACTGATGGGTGACACGTGTTCCAAATCTTTCCTGGACAAATGGTGTCACTGATGGTCTTATCAGCTCTGTAAACAACTCCCGACAGCCCACACACACACTGAGACAGCGTGTGTTTGTTTGTCCTTAAACACCGTCTGTCTCTCTGCTTCTCACATGATCCTTATTGAGACAGGAGTCTGAGAGAGCGTTGGGCAAAAATAGAGTGGTGGTGCTTCATCGGGGTAATCAAATTGAGCAGTTATTCAGGAATGAGCAAAAACAAAATCGTCTTGAATTAGAGGCTTAATGTAATTCCAGAGAAGCATTTTTTCTTCTTAAATTATCCAAAACTTAATATCAGCTTTCATGGGTGGTTTGATGTGTGAAGATTAGGTTTAGTCTTGGAAACGAAGAACCCCCCTCCCCATTGACCCTTCATACATACCCCTGTATTCATTCCCATAGTAACAGCCAAGCTCCGTTGCCTTGGAGATGACAGGCGGTGGCTTGAGAATGTGTGTGTGTTATTGAGTAATGAGTGTTTTATGGAGATTGAGAAGGGTATGAAAGCTAGTGTAGGGCACTTGACAGAGCTTTGCTACAAAAAGCTTTTTTGTAAAGTGAACTCATCTGTCACTAAAACATGATTTTAAAAGGTTAAAATAATGACAAAGACAAATAATTGCCCATAGACATAAATTTGCAAGTGTGTCTTTCATAAATATGAAGTGGGAATTCACAACCAACCCAATTTTCCTCATCTACCGGCGTGATTTTTTTCCCAAACCAGTTAAGTGAAACCACATGTCCCCGCCTCCATGGCTCATGTATTTCATTGGTCAACTCTGTTAATACTGTACTATGTTGTATTAAAGAAACCACAGAAAAGCATCAAGGGCTTCTAACATTATTTTCAAATTAAAAATAGACCAAGTAATCTGTGCCATATTAATTCGTTTTTAGATGCGTCTTCTTTATTTCCTGTTTTTAATTATTTTCATTATTAATTCTGTGTATTAATGTCAGTTATGTTCAGTGTTTTTAATTCCTCAAATTTGTATGTATGTTCATATTCAATGAATGAATGTAAAATACTCAGGGCGGTTTGGTGGAGACATCCACCAGTATCTGATCGTGGTGGAGTGGGTAAAATCTTGTTACGATTTTGGTTGTTTTGAGATTACAGACCCGCGTTCGAAACTCCCTTGGGCAAAATTAGGGGTGGGCGATCTTGAAAAAAACTCAAATCACGTTTTTTTCTAGATAGATCACGATTCACGATTTTATCACGATTCTTCTTCAAGTTGGTTTTAAGACTATTTTGTAAATTAAAGGGGCTACAATACAGCCAAACTATGTCCCCATATAAAAATATACTCTTTACCAATTATATTTTGAAGAATATTTTAATCAAGTTAATATTTAATGCAAGTGCAAGACCATAAATCAGCTGTTAGAAAAAACTTTTGAATTTTGTTTTGCATCTTGTTGCGGCACTCGGAGTAAAGCTGTGGAATGGCCGTGGAGGAGCAATATTTGCGGCTGGGTTTTCGTTACGTGGATCTACGACTGTGAGCAGTCTTTTAAAGCTCTCATTTTCCACAGTCTTTATTATAATAATGTATTTGGTCAGGTAAAATGCGACCGCGTCAGTTACATCTTTCCAGCGCTTGCTTGTTCTGTTAGACTGAATTCCTTTGTCAAATCCTTCTTTCGCTTAAGTCGTTTGTTTAAGCCTTGTAGTTCCCGGATGCTTGGTTGTACCTGATTTACCCGCATGTGATCCGTTTATAATTTGACTGTCGGCATACTCTTTCGGGCGCTTTCTCTTGAAGTTTAACAAGGTTCGTTGTGTTGCCATCCGACGTGCGAATCTTATCATTGCCACATTTTCAAATAACTGTTGCTTGGACCGTGTCAGTTGGGGAAAACCCAAACCATTTCAATATTACTGATGTAGAATTGTTTTTAGGGACCAACTCTTCCTTGTTTCCCTCCATCGTCACTGACCACGTCTCTTAATCTTACTGAATTCACAAGCAACGTGTACGAGCTTGTTAACATGGCCCAATCTATCGCAAGGATGTTAACGAAATTCAATAGAACAGCAACGGATATAACATGGCTTGCACTATATAGGACGATTTAACGATTATTCCGAAAAAGTGGATCGTGCAGTCATTTTAATCGTTCGCGATCAAATATAGTCATATCGCACACCCCTAGGCCAAATACTTATATTATCACATATCTGATCATAAAGGCCTTGTTTTTCTTACCTACCCCTTGGTTAGAGGGGTAGGTAAGGGTTTATTATTGCCTAATTTAAATAACTGTTGTGTGTTTAAATGTTTTACCATCTCCGCTAAAACGTTGACAAACCATGGACAAACTTTCTGGCAGCGTTAAGTAGCAGGATGACTTATTTCTACTTTTACAGAACTGGTTATCTCCCAGATATTATTTCGGCACATATCATTTATGCAAGGCTAATTAAACCTGGACCAGTCAAGTGACCTATTAGCGCTATAATGTAGCTGACCATTGAAATCGAATCAGAGACTTTCCAGCTTGGTGTTTTCGCTCAAGGGTGGGGTTGGCTCTCAACTGGTCTGGGGGGGGAAATCACGCCATTCACCATCTATACACATATTAGACATCTTGCGATGCCTTTGTTGAGTTTCTTGTAATAATCAGGCAATTGTTTTATTGTTGGCTTTTGTTTTTCCTGCAGATCAATACTCTCTGGTCATTCAGCCTCCAAGATAGATTCTCTCAGGAGTAAGGTTGAACTGCTGAAGCTGCCGTTGACCCTGTCATCTAAATCCATCTCCGAGCGCAAAACTCAGCTGGGCGCAACCACAGAACGCTCCAGGGGTGGAGCTGGGGTCCACAAGCCCCGCCCAACAGCCCCAGATATGGACAACGAGTCACAATACTCTGGCTATTCTTACAAGTCTTCCCATTCCCGCAGTTCTCGCAAGCACAGGTACACATACACATGTTGTCTTAAACGAAAAATATTTTTTGATAATTTATTAGTACTTGCTGTTTGATTGGAAATCGGATTTATGTAAAAAAAAACAATTTTATCATCTCATGAGATGAAGACTTGATTAACAACTGTTAAAATATTTTCATTCGGAGTGTGCTTTATGGTCACCAGTTGTGTAATCTAGCCTCTGTTATTGTGTAATCAGACACTTCACACTTCATGGCTGACTGCAGTTACGATTTTACCGAAAAAGCGATTAGCTAACCTTTTAAGGTGTCTCTGCTCCAGCTTTTAATTGTGTGTGCTGGTGCCATTTTTCTTAAAAGTTGTACTACAAAGTAAGGTTGTCCTTCACTTGCTACTAGAATCATACTTGCGTTACTATCAGAGCACATCGGTGTTAAATGTAATCACTATTCAGCTTTTGAGGATTTAAAGGAACGGTTCACTTAAAATTAATTAAAATGTTATGATTATTTATTCACCCTCATGTCATTCACAATGTCCATGTCTTTATTTCTTCTGAAAAAGCTAATCCAAAAATGTTGGACCTTAAATCATTTTTCCCCATTAAATCCATTATATGGAGGAAATTCCAGAATATTTCCCCTAGTTTTTACAAAAAAAAAATGTCACTGTGACAAATATATGTGTCATAAAAATGACGGTTGCGATAAGGATTGGTATTTGTAACCTTTCAGTTGTGGATGGTTTTATTTCAAAGATTTTACATTATCAGAAATTATTGGAATACGTTTCCGTTGGTACGTTTGAGCGCGGGTCTGCATGGCAAAACCCAGGTTATTCTGCAGGTTCTGCAATGGATCTTGTTTTGAAATGAACAGTTACATCAAATAAAAACCGGCTATGACCCACTTGCTAGGTGTCAGAGCCTGCACAGAATGCCGTGGTTGCGGATAGACATCAATTGATCTTCCGAACGCGCATTTAGTACAGCTGAACAGATCTCAACAAGTAGGAAAAAGTATGTTTTTTTGTGGCAATCTGAAGGAGAGCCAAGGTAGGTTTAAACGTTTTTTTTTTAAATGGAATTGTTAGGTACTGTAAGGGTAGATGCGTGACTGACTGAAGCGGTCACTGTCACAAGAGCTTTTTTATTTATGTTGAACTTACTAAAGTTTAGTTAAACTAAAGTTTTCATGATTTACCTATATCTTTATTTAAATATTACAGGTTTGTGCCGTTTCACTGATCCTGCCTGCAACCTAGTCGCTTATCGGTGAAATTTGTCATTTTGAATCAAACATTTGTCATTTATGTGAATCGTGTAAATCCGAAGAGGTTTTTTTTCTGTGTGGATCTTTGGTGTCTACTCTAGAGTGTCTGAAACATCTTTGGTCCAGGACCTGGATTAGTTTGGCCAACAATTATCAAGATAACAGTTAACAACGTCATCTTTTTTTTGTCCTTGGGCCAAGCAGACTCGGCATCGTCTTTTTTTTGGTCTAACCAGAATCAATATAATGGGATCCTCATAATTTGGTCATTTGGCCAACCACAATCACATGTTTTAAATGTCATGTTTGCACCCGTGAAAGCATTGCTAAAAGGGACGAACGCAAAGTGTCATCTCGGATAAAGAGAAAATCAAATTGTTATTTATTATTCAGTTCAGCCGTGTGATCGTATTGCCTATGTTATGAGAGACAGTTTCCATTCTTCTCATTTCCACTTCTAGAGCTCTGCCCTTCTAAGTGAGTTCGGCACTTGGGTGCGATTTAATTTGGTCCAAAGCTTCAGTCTAAGAAACTGTAGTTTAAAGATGACATTTAATAATTATTTTAGAGACCGATCAATTCGCTTCATAATACATTAATATGTTGTCAGGAGCTGTAGGGATTACTTTTTTATTGCATCTTTCTGCTTTTTTTACTTTCTTTTTTATGAAAGCTCGTAATAACTCTTATAACTCTCATCAATCAGGTCCTGCACTATTTCTCATAATAACTCGTTTAATATCAGTCCCACAGTTTATATTCTCAATCCTGTTTTAAAACCGAAACCAAATTGTCAGACACACAATCGCTTTCCTTCCGAAGGAAGGTGCACCTCTAAGAAAACAGAGACCAATAAAGATCATTTTTTATGTTAAATTACTACTTTGAGCATAGGGATTGCGAGAGGAGGGCAATGTATTATTTTTTTATGAAAATCTCAAAATAGACCAATTCTTTTTAAATATAGTCATGTGATTGTCTGCTGAACCATAGGTGTGTGCACATGAAGAACTTGTGCAGGCCAAAATACTGAAGAAAATGACAATTCCAATTTAATTCTTAAGTGAACTGTTCCTTTAAATGTGTAATGAACTGTGCTCGTTTATTAATAAATGACCTCCCCACATCAGCATTTCATGTGACACATTCTCACAAGATGATTTTAATAAAATTTACTGACTTATTTCCTTGATGTGATTTTGCTTTGCGTAAAGTTTGTATAGCCTTACTTGTATTGGGTTTAATGATGATAATGATGACCGTGACAGTCACCATTTGAGACCAGTGATCCCGAACCGGACAAAAGATCACCACGATCACGGGTCTCAAATGTTACGAGAGTTTCCATGAGAAATAAACAAACGGAAGACTCCTGATAACTTATGGATATCACCCAGCACCCAAAATAATACCAAAACACATAAAACAGCCTGCATTATTTGCAAACGGTGTATAAAACATTGAAAACTTATATATGAGCCCACCAAAGCACAGAGATGGTAATTCTCACGAGCTTAAGATCACAGACAACCTATGCAATTAATACAAATGACTAGAGGTCCCCAGGTTATACTAATCTCATGCGAATAGTGCTCAGGGCACATCAAGCCATCTCTAACAAAGCAATAGTGACGCATGGTACAAAAATGTTTGTCCCCACAAATTCAGTGTCGACCTGTGCCTTGTTAACAAAGGAATCCTCAGAGAAATGAATGAACAAATGCTCCATGTTTTTCCCACATGAGCTGGAACGTCTTTAAAAATAAACTTTAACCACGCATTCCTAATATCGGAATCCGAAGGAAGGTTATGCAGCGACTGTATTCTTCCACAACCAGGAGTGGCACAATATTTAGTTTGTTTATTACTTGCTCGCTCTATCTGGTTCAGCGCCACTGGATCTGTGATGCGCAAACCAGTGGGCGGGGCTGGAGAAGCAGTTGTTGATAATTTTCTGTGGAGGTGATGTTCGACCTATAGATGGGTGCATTTCAGGCGTAAGCTTGGCCTGTTGTCAATAACAGATGTAATCCCAGTAACAAGGGCGTTTTTTAGTTTCTAACACTTACATGATGTTCGCGTGAATACAATTCCCGCTTATATAACAAAATCTCGGGTTAAAATTGTCTCCTTTAATATTTTATTATTGTGTTTTTATTGAATTTAATGCCTTTGTTATGTATAATTTGTATATATTGCCTCTGCATCATGTAACCTGACCTCTCATTAACTTTTGTTGTTTAGGGACAGGAGAGACCGGCATCGCTCTAAGAGCAGAGACGGCAGTAGCAGAGGAGACAAATCAGTTACTATCCATGCACCCGGTGAACCGCTGCTAGATGCAGAGTCTACCCGTGGAGATGACAGGGTTGGTACTGCTAGATATCTGTGTGAGAAACTGAACAAATTTGCAGCATTGTTACCGATAATCCATATCCTCAGCCAAAAATGGGTTTGGGATGATAGAGAATGTCTCTGACCAAGAGAAATACATTTGGATGCATGGATGCAATCATTACCTCTGATGTCAGAAACTGCCAACTGGGATTCCACCATTTTGCACCATCAATTATTTGATTATATAAAATATTTTTGAACATCATGTTGTTATTTCCCCTCTTGCTGTTGCACTTATACTCGCTATCCTTTCGTTTCTCCTCAGGATGACAACTGGGGTGAGACTACCACCGTTGTTACTGGTACATCTGAGCACAGTGTCTCCAATGAGGATCTCACTCGGGCATCCAAAGAGCTTGAGGACTCTTCACCATTGGAATGTCGGCGTTTTGCTGGACCCATCCTGAGTGGCATTTTGGGTTTATTTGCCCTTCTGACGCCTCTCGCCTTCCTCCTACTGCCTCAGCTGCTGTGGCGTGACTCTCTGGAGCCCTGTGGGACCCCTTGCGAAGGACTTTATGTCTCTCTCGCCTTTAAACTCCTCGTCCTACTCATCTCTTCCTGGGCTCTGTTTTTCCGGCCTTCCCGTGCGACGTTACCGCGTTTCTTTGTTTTCCGCTGCCTCCTAATGGCTTTGGTGTTCCTCTTCGTGGCCTCCTATTGGTTGTTCTATGGTGTGAGGGTACTGGAGCCGAGAGAACGGGATTACAGGGGCATTGTGGGTTACGCAGTCTCGTTGGTGGATGCGCTGTTGTTTATCCAGTATTTGGCTCTGGTGCTCTTGGAAGTGAGGCACCTAAGGCCGGCTTTCTGCCTCAAAGTGGTGCGTACAACTGATGGAGCCAGCCGCTTCTACAATGTGGGCCATCTTAGGTGAGTATGTTTGTGAAAATGACAAATTTTGCGATACTTAACAGCTCTGTAGCTCCGTTAGTGGAGCATTGCTTTTCATTGCTCTGTTAATGAAATTAATTTATTTAGAATAGATGATGTTAATATTTCTCTCTCAATTTTCATCTATTCATTTCATTGTTAAAGGTATACCTGTCAGCCTTCCTTGTTTTTCTACAAGCACTAGGGCGAGGTGAAACTAGTGTTGCATTATACACCGGTACTAGAAAAGTAGCGTGATATCCTTCTGTTAAAACGATACCAATTTTTCATTTATTTGGTACCGGTACTTTAATTCACGTTTAATGCGCGTTTCAGAGAAAAATAGTCATAATAATGCTTTATGATTTATTTTGTGACAGGCCAATATTACCAGCATTGATAACGCGTTACAACTAGGATCCATTTAAAAAAATTCGTTGGCTAACATAAACTAATGATTGGTTATCAATTAAAAATATTAACAGTTGTATTTATTAACATTTATCAATTAACTATTTTGAATAAACAACTAGATTTGTATTAAGTTACATAATGAAATTAATATGTGCAGAAAAAAATAGGGGTGTTACGATATTCGAACCGAACCGAATGATCCGTGATACACCTCCGTCAATTGAAACTCCCATGACATACAGCGAACCCCATCCATCACATGCGTAAGCCTTTTCCTTGCAAACTTAGATTATATCACTTCCCAAGATGAAGCAGCAGTGCAGCATCTTTTGATCAAACTTAATAATGTGATGATAGTGCATTGTTAATGGCCAGAATGCATATAGTTTGACACGAACAACAAATTAATATTTAGTTACTAGTTCTGATATCTGTGTTTTGAAAAACTATTTATTTGTAAGTCGCTATTGATAGAAGCCAAACGTGTATCAATGCAGCTTTCGTGAAGAATAATCACTAAAAGCCTTCTCGCGAGTTTTTTAGTCGTTCGTGAGACATGCAGTGCCCAGAGAGTCTACTAAACGGAGTTCTCCGTCTTAATCGTATAAACACAAGATAACGTCAAAATTCCCATATTAAATAGTAACCTTTTAAAGGTATTTAGTTTCATGAACAAACAGTTGGGAAACAAAACGCATGTTTGTTTCAGTATATTGCGCGAGCTCTTAAAGGGGCAGCAGCACAATAAAGAGATCTGTTTATAATGTTCATCAAACAAAGGACGGGCCCAAAAACACTCACTGATATTAAAGGAATTGTGTCACTTCAAAAAAGGAAGAAAGTAGCTTTAAGAAATAAGTGCTTTAAATATGGAAAAGTGTCGAAATAGAGCTTACATATACAATAACAATGATTTGTATAAATATCTAATTGATTTATTAATTTGTTAAAAACGTTTCAATGAAGTTTTATTGATTCTTCAACATAAGGTAAAGCTGTAAATAATGACACAACATTATAATATGATTACTCTGAATTTCCGTTCTGTTTTTTATTCTCAGCATCCAGCGAGCAGCAGTGTGGGTTCTTGATCACTATTATACTGATTTCACTGTTTACAACCCTGCTTTACTTAATCTACCCAAGTCCATCCTCTCTAAAAAGATGTCTGGATTTAAGGTGTACTCCCTTGGAGAAGGTGCCAAACTCCCTTCTTGCATTCATTTTTCATGCTTGCTTTTTAATTTTCCCCCAAAATCTGTTTTCAAATCCCTATTTGATGAATATTAATGTTTATTTTCTTCTACAGAGAATAGTACCAATAACTCGACTGGTCAGTCTCGTGCTATGATCGCCGCTGCCGCCCGCAGGAGAGACAACTCTCATAATGAATACTATTACGAGGAGGCGGAAATGGAGCGCAGGATCCGAAAGCGCAAAGCCAGGTCAGGGTCCAGAGCATATTATAATATAACTATTTGAGCTTGCCATTGCAAAGAACTTTTGCTAACATATGGCGTTTGTCCTTTCAGACTGGTGGTGGCAGTAGAGGAGGCGTTCACGCATATCAAAAGGCTTCAGGAAGATGAGGTCGCATCATCGCCCAAGCATCCCCGTGAGGTGATGGACCCTCGGGAGGCAGCCCAAGCTATCTTTGCCCCCATGGCACGAGCCATGCAAAAATACCTGCGAACCACACGACAGCAGCCTTACCACAGCATGGAGAGCATCATTGCTCATCTGCAGTTCTGCATTACCCACAACATGACACCGAAGGTGAACAAATGGGGCATCAGAACCCCCTTTGGATGTGTTTGGAATAGAAAACAACAACGCTACTCATGTATACTGTTCAAGATTGAAACTATCTTCTGCCAGTCTAATTAATCAAGACATTTTTACATCCAAAATTGGGTTAGCAAAATAACTAGATACAGATTGCTTACAGTTTTAAATGTTCATTGTATACGGCATACCTGTTCACAGACCAATAAGTACATTACTTACACTTTGCATAATGCAAAATAGTAGCATTTCATTCTTAAAACATACACTTGAGTGATTTAAACATTCATTTAGCCAATAGCATTTTTCTCCTTTATTTGAATTGATTACTTAATTCTCTTCATCTTTTCATCAGGCTTTTCTTGAGCGTTACCTCAGCCCTGGCCCTACAATGCAGTATCAGAGAGAAAATGGTAGAGGGCGCCAGTGGACTTTGGTCAGCGAGGAGCCCGTGACATCCGCATTGCGTCAGGGGCAGGTGTTCTCCCTTCGTCGTCTTGATTTTGCTCTGGTTGTCACTGTGACACCCCTCCCCTTCCTCAACCTGGGAGAGGAGTTCATTGATCCCAAGAGCCACAAGTTTGTCATGCGGCTTCAGTCTGAAACCTCTGTTTGAGAAGAAAATGAAAGCAAGAGGACTAACACTAATGGCCGACTGAGGCTTATCCATACTAAGGGCAGCACAAAAAAGATTGCTGGACTGAGGGAGAGAACCACTTTTACTTTTAAATATCACTTTTACATCTTTTAAATTACTTTATATTTTTTAAATCTCTGAACTGCCTTTAAACTGTCTCTGGACTGACTAACACATATGCATTTCTGCTGTGAATTATGTTTTCGGTATATGATGTCATATATCAGTTCCCATTGGTGCTGAGGGGTTACTGCACAATACCAGCGATTTATAAGAAATTCTAGGTGCCATAACATGGCTGCCTATAACACTACAAACAATAGAAACACCTTTCAAACCCCTTTTTTGTCACTCAAATGTGATACAAACACTGTAAATGTAGCGATAAAGGTTGTAGCTAATGTAGAACACTCAAGTGCTTTACTGTTTTATTACTGTGTACAACTGGGGGTCCAGGTCACAATGGCATGTATGTTTGTAAATCTACTCGGCATAGAGCTTTGTATCTGTTGGGAATGTCATTTTAAGACTTTGTATGTATCTTTTTTGCAGTACTTGTCTTTATTCTTATAAATCAAGAGGCCTTTACATCATTCACTTACCTTTCTGTTGAAAAGTGGTTGTGTATACAACCAAACAAACTGTCCCTTTTTCAAAAGGTGGGAACAGTGACTTTTTATTCCAGTTGTGTTGGGTTTGTTATGTAGTGTAAGTCTGTCGCACATGACCAATCATATCTCACCTTAAAGAAAATGCAAAAACAGTTGTGTATGTTATGAATGTGTGCCAAACTGTTATATTTCTGCCTTCATTCTAGCTGTAACTATGCACACGCATGCGTAGCTGGTCGGTTTTAGGTCGACCTCAGACTTAAGGGTAGTTGAACTGGAAAGTCCCATTTGCTCAACTGGTTCCTCTGCTTGTGACAGCTTTGTGTCATTGTAGTTTTTCACTTTACATTTTGTACATAAATACTTCTCATTTTATACAAAGGAACCTGGAATTGTCTAGGTTGCTTTGAGGTTTTCGAAACTGTTTTTTATTATTAGGCCTGATGCATGCATGTAGGCAAAGCTGTCTTGTAGTTTTTGTAACGTTTCTTTTTATCATTTTGTATGACGGCTAAGCTAATCTTTTAACGGTTTTCCCTAAAACATGGTTTGTAAACAGATTTGTAGATTTTTGGTTATTGCGTGGAAAACCTTTTGGCAATTGATCATTTTAAAACTAAAATGTTGCAGCATTTTATAAATAAATCAATTCAACTTTAAATAACTTCTGGTTCATGATGTGATGTACTGACAGGGAGACCAAGAGCTCTTTTTTCAATGGATATACAGTTTACCTTTAGTGAGGAGTAGGTATACTTTTTCTTATGAGCAGTTGAGTTCTCAAGCCTTTCAGAGCACTTCATTGACCTAACCTCAATTGCATGTGTTAAAATGTTGCAACCTAGTGGACCTTTGTTTCAAGCTAGTCGCATTACTAGCGTTACTGTGCATGCACGCGTTCGCGGACTGGCACTAACTTCCAGACCATTGTTGTGCCACGAAATGCACCCACCCCCCCAGAGGTGTCAAAAGTATTCGCATTCATTACTCAAGTAGAAGTATAGATATAAGGGTTTACAAATACTTCTGTTGAAGTACCAACTTAAGCTTTTTACTCAAGTAATAGTGTAAAAGTACTGGTTTCAAAACTACTTTAAGTATAAAAGTAATGTAAGGAAAATTATGCCCTTAAGGACAAAAGCTTATTTGCCACAGGAGCCTTTTGTGCACTACCCCGCCTCCTCAAAAACACATTTTTCTAAAGGCCATAATGACTTTAATGTTATATTAAAAAGTAAATGTTTAATTCATTATCTACCTGTTTCAGCCCCATATATGCCGATTGAAAATGAATGCATTTTAGTACAAGGTAAATACATTAAAGAACCATATGTGTACTACTGAGCATTAACGTGTTTCATCAGGCATGTGATCAGCCCAGGACAAAAATAAGGAAGACAGCACGCACCCAATCCCCCCAAAATAGTCTTTAATGTTACTAATTAAATGTCCAAATGGCGACAAAACTAGAGGACCTATTCAACAAAGTGTTTAGTTAACACAACAAAATGCAACAAATCGTTTACTTAATGAAATTATTGTACAATATTTATAAATATGATATAAAATGAATATATAAACATGCATTATATAAAATATAAATGGTAATATTGTAAGACACTAGCAAGACCGATAAGCAAACACAAACCAGAAGCTAACTGCAGTCCGGGCACGATCTATTAATAAAACACATTGGGCTTCTTTTATAAAATGTGGGTAGACACAGATTTAATCTTATAGTGACATTAAAATCAATGTAAAAGTTCATATTTATAAAAGAAAGTATTTGATGTAGCTAAGAGCGACATGCCAGGGACTGGGCAGACATACACATTTTAGCTTGTATTTATTTCCATGTATTTTTTAAAGCTTGTTCTATGTTACAAATCAGCCCTACAGAAAACTAATTTGAATGAACAAAGTAACTGTTAATAGCACTCCAGAAATAAAATGGAGAAGCCACAATTGTTGTTATCTTACAATGTTCCCTGTCTGCTACCATGGTACTGAATGACTCATACGACAGCTTTGTGTGGGAAACAAACAATATTAGTCAAATTAATGTTCTGAGTGGGGTGACCACCCGTCCCGCTTTTGGTTGTACCACACAGCAAATATAAAAAAAAATGTATATAAAATTTAAAAATATGAAATATAAAAAAGAACTTATATAAAAATGTTTTCATTCCGTTTTTATATTACAGTCTACATTTACATTTAAATGCATTTTGGCAGACGTTTTTATCCAAAGCGATTTACATTCATTGCATTGACCTGTACATTTATACTTAGGTATGTGCAATCCCCTGGGATCATCCCACAACCTTGCTCTAACCATGGGCGCCGCCAGGAATGCTGTCTCAATGTATTTTTATTAAAGGAATTGACAAAATAAAAAAATATCTTAACAAAATTATTATTATTAATGTTTAATGAAAGATTTAAAAAAAGAAAAAACTTAAAATTAACAGGAAAGTCTATCTCGCGGGCCAGAGTTGAGAACCACTGCTATAGGGTACCCACCTTTCTCGGTGGAAAACTGGGTTACAGTTTGACAGCCTTTTCTTTGTCTTTCTTCTCTCTCTTTTCTCTCCCTCATATTTTGAAAACCAGATTTTGATAAGAGAACATTGTCGACAATGTAGTTCTGGCGCATCTACTGACTGCAACTAAACACCGTCACTGAGAGCGCTAAGACAGGACCAAAGCATTAAATTGTGTTTACTTATTGGTCAATGTGAATTTTTTAATTTTACTGCCAAAAACAAAGAGATTTTTAATTTTATTATTTCATAAATATATATAATGAATGATGATGGTTTAATCCTTTTATATTAGATTTTACCTATTTTTGGGGCCCCTGTCAGTCATGGGCCCTTGGAATTGTCCCAACTTTTGCCCCCTATACGGCGCCCCTGGCTCTAACCACTGAGCTACAGGAAAGCAGTTTATCGTACACAAACAGATTTCCGGTCCCACATTTGGTTTGTTGAGTGGTGCACCCTAGTTCTAAGGTTAAATGGTCTCTTCATTTTTTTAGGGGGCTGTATACTGTGTGTTAAATGCCCACCCAGGATATCTGCTAGCCCACCCTTTTGCAGCTGGCAGGAACCGGGCCTGGGTGCAAGTACAAAAAGGCAAATATTTATATTAAAAAGTGTCATTAATTAATTTTAAGTGTCAAACTCTATTTTGATGAGTTGTGCTGACCTAACAGTGTTAATATTTTGTTTAACTTAATGTTGTGTATACTTTTAACTTAAAAATCTATCTGTGTTTATATGTTAATAACAATATTTCAGTTGCAGTAACTCATTGGCTAGAAACTTAATTTTTTTCCATAAGCGGTTCTTATATGGGTTCTCAATAACTGCAATATGAAAACACTGGTAAATCCATCCATCCATACATGTAAATAAAACACATTCTGCTATCTTATAAACAAAATTGAAACAACCGAACAACGAGCACCTACATTTTCATTTCGGAGGTTGAGATCAATGGGAAAATGTAAATATTCAATTAAAATGATACCTTGTAGATATACTATTCATGACTCATGGCCCTGTGAGCTGCGCTAAAGTCTGTCTTATTATTCTCAATACATTTTTTGAATAATTTGACATGAAAACTATGCTATGTTAGATATAAAGTAAATAAAAGATTTAAAACAGAGGGGTGTCACCCAGAGCCTGTTCTAGGGAGACTGGGGTTCAGAGGCTTAGCCCATGGACATCCATAAATATGTCAGAATACACATTTAACATCTAAAAACGTATAGACCCTGATGGGCTAGGAATAAAGAGGGTGCCGCAACACATGTGCACCGTGACTGTGGTGTGTTTGCTCTCTATTTGAGTGGTTGCAGTGCGTCTAAATTTAAAATAACATTCTGCATTCGAAAGGTGCATAATTTAAACAGCTCTAAGTTATTTATACAAGTGTGAGTGTTGCGTTTGGCTTTAGTTCAGGACTGCATATAATATAACACCTAATGTTGTTGTCACCACCTCGTGTGTAAAAACAAATAATACTTTGTTGATAAATCTGCAGTCATTACATTTAAATATGTCCCTATGGTAACATGCATCCTGTGCAAATATTATGTTAATGTAAGCTGTTGTGTAGATAGATCACATTGGAGTTAACGTGAAGAGTTAATTTGAAAAAAAGAACTCCATTATTATATGTTGTGCATTACAATTAATATAATTAAAAAATTGGGTTGTTTAAATGAGTTATCTGGTTTTGCAAATAAGCTCTTCATGTGGTTGTCTATCCTAGACACTTTTTACAGACCATGGACTATTCTGATTATGTGCCCTCAATAATATAAAATACAAATTGTAGTAATTATTGTAATTGTTTTATAGTTCTGTCTCTCTGTCTGTCTGCATAGGAGATCATTGTCAGACATATTGACTTTTTGACATGTTGACTTGCTCCTGCCCTTTTAAAATAGCTAGTAGCAGGGGCAGACTGGATTTCAGAGAGCTTTTCATTGGTCAGAAAACTTTGATCAAAAGCTGAAGTGCACAGAATAATATCATAAAACCGTTGTTTGATTTTTGTGGAATTCAGACCCTGTAAGTTTGAATGTTAATATCTTCTAAATGTTAATGTTTTGGACCACACTTGTGATATCCTCAAGACCAACATATTTATTCAAAAAGGCAAAATAAACTTCAATTTTAATTTCAAAATTCCCATCTATTATCTGAAACTTTACTTGCATTGTGACTGCTCAAGTGTGTGAAATCTGGGGGAAGTAAAGGTTTTACACCTTTTTTAGCAAGTCGCCATGGCTTTTTTATCATGGCTGTAGAAGCAAAGATATGCCAGAAGTTCAAAAAAGCGAATTTAAACATTTGCATGACTGAACGTGTTTATTCTACATGACTGTTTAAAACCCCCACTGCCCATACATTCTGCATTTCTGTTCAGTATCTCCTAAAGTGTTGTTTCCTATCTCGTCATTTCCTCCCTACACAGTACGTGAATTGTCACAAGATATATGTGGAAACACGTTGCTTGCCACCACTTCTTGTTTCTTTTATTTAAGTATTGTAGAATGATGTGTTGAGAATTTGTCTGACTTTAAAATCAATCTACTTATTGATTTATTTTGAAAAATCCGTGAAGCAATGACCTTAAGGGGAATAGCTCTGTTAATCTACACTGTTTGCATTCAACAAGGTAGGTTTGCTGGTTTTACTTTGCAATTGACATATGCAAGGTTTCTAGTATTTTACTCGATGTGAATTTCAGGTTGAGTTGGTTGCCAATTTGTATGGTGGAAATAAAATATCTTGAATAGTATGATTGTAATTTATAAGATTGTAATTGTAAAACCCAGAATGAAAGACCTTTCATTAACTTCGAATGAAGTAGAATACTTATTCTCTTTTGAGAAGTATATTATTTCCCTTTTCTGTGAAGTGACAGTTACTTTCATTTTACCTGCTACTTGCGCACAGTTAGTACACAAAGATAGTAACTGTCCACATTTGTATTTTTTGTAGTGTGGCTTGGGGATGAACATACAACTGGTCATGTCGGCAAGTCGATTGTTTTAAAATCTGGTGCAGACCAGTCTTCGATGCTTACCAGAGTTCAGTGGTTCATCTATGAAAACACAACTTATATTGCCAGTCGGATTAATGGGGTGACAAGGACAGAATGGTTTTGGAGATACAAGGAACGACTTGAGCTAAACGACAAAACAGGAGATTTGACGATCAAAAATCTGAGCATTGACGATACCATGACATACAACGTGATAATGGTAGCCTCAAATATTCGGAAAGAAAGCAAAATTCATCTAAAAGTCCAAGGTGAGGATTTGATATATGTATGTCTAGCCCAGGCAACATGATGATGTCACAGCAATCTCACAGTCATGTCACCATGAGTTTACGGAATACTCACGATGAGATCAAAATGTAACCTCACAGCAAACTCATTGTGTGCTCAAACTGTGATCATAGAGGTTTAGATGTGACTGGTTTGTCATTTGAGGTCTCCATTATGTTGATGAGTGTGTGCTTTAGTTGAGATCTTGACTCTACATTGTTTGACTTCTTTTTGTCTGGCTGCTGTAACTGTGTTTACTTTATAGTGAACATTTGTTATGTTGAGTAATGCCAAAGGAGTCTATGATGATAATATAATTATGGGTAAATGTTGATGAGAACAGAGTTGTGCTGCTGAATGTGTGATAGTAGAGAGTGAGATTCAGCTGTTTTGAGAGAAACATATATTATAAAGATCTTCTTAATGAATTACATACATAACCAATTCATCAATTTATAATTAAGGCTTAAATACATCAAGAGTCAGTGTATGAACCTCATCAATGGTACGAATAATCTGAGAAGCGTCATTCTGCAATGCATGCAAGGAGTCATGAATGAGTTTTGAACTATGATGATACCCAGCATGCATTGCAAAGTGAAGTTTTCATTCTACTGATTGTCACCATTGTTCAGTTTAATATGCTGATTCTTGATGTATTTGTGTGTAAAACATTTGTTGCCAAATATGTGTGCATTATTAATTTGAAAGATCATGGAAATATCTGGTTATTTCAAACCAGCAGAATCTCACTCTCTACTATCACACAAACAGACAGTTTTCTCATCAATATTAACCAATTTTAAAATTATCATCCAAGACTCCTTCGGTATAACTTGACATAACAATTGTGCTCTACCAAAGTGAAGCCTGATACTGTAGGGTCAAGACCTCAACTGAAGCAAACACTCATCAACATAATGGTGACTTCAAACTACATACCAGTCACATCTAAACCTCTAAGATCACAGTTTGAGCACACAGTGAGTTTGCTGTGAGGTTACATTTTGACCTCATCGTGAGTATTCTGTAAACTCATGGCGACATTACTGTGAGATTGCTGTGACATCATCGTATTGACTGGGAGGGGCTGTGGGTGACAAGGCCTTCAAATGTAAATCTCTTGAAACTATCTTTAGCCTGGCTTTTGTTTGAGTATTTTAAAAATTAAACATGTTTTTGAGCTGTTGTTCCTGTCATTGTTAAATTAAAGCAAACCCACAGGATTAGTTCCAGTTGAAAAATCTAGTCATTGATATAGTGCATGTTTTGTTTCCAGAAGGACTCAAGAAGCCGAATATCCATCAAGTGTTTAACTTCTTCGAGGATGGCCAATGTCACATCTTTCTTAGGTGTGATCTATCTGATGAAAATGTCCAGTTGTCTTGGACACTTTGGGATGGGTTTAATGGATCCTACATTTCAGGAAACACAAACTTAACAGAGTCCTTTCTTTGGACGTCATTTAGTGTCAACAAACATGCAACCTTCAAATGCACTGCCTCCAGTGGTCAGCAGAGTGAGACACAACAGATAAAAGTGGGATGTATAGGTGTGTCTTATAGTAATTATCAATTCAGAATTATAATCTGAAGTCTTTATTATACTTTCTTAAATGAAGATACTCGATTTTTACCTTCTGTTACATCTTACCCACTACATGTCTTTTATATTGTTTTCTTTTTTTTTAGAAAAAAACAAGTTGGTCAAAGCCTGCAGTTCGTGCAGTTGTGCTTCAATGGTTCTCTTAGGGATTATATGTACAGCAATGGCTTTTGGTTTACTATATGCCTCTAAAGGTAAGAAAATAATATTTTACAATAACTTTAACGTTACTTTTGCTAACACATCTGATATTGTTTAAATTAACTATTTGTCTTTCCTAGGAAAGTTGAAAGCTACCTGCGCTAATGGTCCTCTTCATGTCTATCAAAGTTTATTTAAATGTTAAAGGCTGAGTCTGCGATTCTTTCTGCAAACATTTTTGTCATAATGGTTTCATTCACACTGATAGCAACCATTAAGAAAAGTGGCATAAATATACTTTTATATCTATATTTGTTGAAGGGGCAGGACCCTATTTGAATCAATTAACCATGGCAACTCTTTTATTTAAATAAAGTTATGATATATTTACACAGTTACATTTCTATACTTCTAAAACTTGTTTTTCTTTAACATGACAATCAGATTAGCATATTCTGGTATCATACTATCATAATCTTAATTAAATAAACCACCCTTGGAATAAAGAACTAGATTGTAGGCTACATGTTCAAAACACTTCTTATGCCCAAACATTCTATTGAATTAACAGGCAATTATCTGGTTATAAAGTCTCACGGTTTTTATATCTGTGTAGTCACTATAAAAAACTATTCAACCGGTTTTTTAGGGCACATATTTATATAACAATTATTTCTGCTTATACTGTCTGGTATACAGTAGTGGCCAAAATTGTTGTCCAACTTTGGACAATGTATATCATTGCCTTTTACTTAAATATCAGGAATCTGCAGGGGGGTTTTGAGCCCCTGCCCCTTTGCCCAAAGTGCCCTTTTTGATTCCCAAATGCCCTTTTCACAAATGGAAGTAGGGGCACCCCTCCCTCCCGAAAATGCATTTGCGACCACGAAGAATGCCAGTGTGACCGGACTGTTGGAATGATGGCCCTCGGGCGGTACGCTCCTGTTTGCCAGATTTGGTCCGCAGAAAGCTATGCCAAAGATATGCAGCATTTCAAACATCAAAACAAATAAAGCAGAGCTGACCCACATATAACAACAGTTCATTTCAATTCTGGCCCAGATTTATCCCAAAACCAACACCTTTCTGTGCTCCAATTTGACAGAATTTATATTGAGTTTCATTATAATTATAATTATAATGATGATTGAGTCATTAGTGATGAACATCTGCTGTTAAAAAACAAAATCACTGCAGAAAAGTTCAACAAAAACTACAAAAAAATGACTTACCCAGAGGAACACAACAACTACAACTTGAAATACGATCCAGTTATAAGAACGTTCCTTGGAGGTTTTTCACGTTTTAAAATATTCAAAATGTCATTTTTTTATGTATTAAGATTGTTCCCAGTTGACAAAAGTCACCATCATGGTGATCAGTGTTTCCTTGAATTGGGTTCTTGACCCTTACACTTAATCATACATGTTCTTTTAAATTAAATTTGTAATGGGAATGGAAGTAATAATCTAATCAATGGTGTTGTTTGGTGGTCATTGAGATAACTACCATGTTTATATTTAGGTAAATTACTGTGCTGCTGATCCTGAAAGAACATTATAACATCTGGGAATTTGATTGCGTTTTGTAGTCTACAGAGATTTGAGAAAAAAAGACAAAAATAAATATTTCAACCAAAAGCAGAATGTAGACACACAGAGATGAAGAATCAGTGTATGAATCTCAACAATTAGTGACAATCAGCATCGTAAACTTCTCGCTGTGATGCAGGCATGGTATGTGCATCATAGCACAAGACTCATTTATAATTCCCAGCATGCATTGAGGTTGATCTGTCTATCTGAATTAATTGTTTGTTTCTCACCATTGTTGAGATTCATACACTGATTCATCATGTCTGTGTGATTCTAAATTATATTTTGATAACCAAACATGCATTGTCCACAAATCTTTCTAGAAAAAGAAAAACAATAAAATTCTCTGATTTTATAATGTTATTTCAGGAACAACAGCATAGCACCCACTCCAATTGAGAATAGTGTGTTAATTTACAAATACACGGTCATTTCAATGGTTCCCTGCCAATGATATTTGGTTAGGTTCACATGTGCTCTGCCATGACAAGTCCACTTTTAAATGGTGCTAATCAATCAAAGAAATTAACTAGGGCTAAGATCCCAACTCAAGGAAAACTGATCACCATGATGGTAAGATTCTTAAAACATTAAAATATATATTTTAAACTTTCAAACGCATGAAAAAGGAACATTCATAAAACAAACTTTTGTTAGCTGGGTTGTATTTCAGGTTGAAGTTGTTGTGTTTCTTTTGGTAAATTAATTTCATCACTAATGATTCAAGCATCACTATAATAATAATGAAACTCAAAACAAATTCTGTCTTTTGACATGTGGCATAGCTTTGGCATGCCTGAGGCCCAAATCTGTGAAACAGGAGCGGACCGCCCAAGGGCCATCATTCCACGCGTTATGTGGGCCAGTTGAGGTGGTATGGGGAGTAAGGTGTGAGCCAGAATTGAGCCGCAACAATTTTCTGGTTTGGTTGCTGTCTGAGCAGTGCGTAATTTTTTGAAGGATCCATTGAGAGAAATGCAATATAACTAATATGTCTTCAGAGGTGTGCAAGGCAAGGAAAGTTTATTTATATAGCACATTTCATCAACAATGGTAATTCAAAGTGCTTTACATAAAAATAATCATCTATTACTTTAGAATGGGCTATTTTTATCTACATACACAGCAGGTCCCTTGCATGAAATTAGTGTGTCAGCTGCTGTAGTGTTTCAAAAGTGAGGGGTGGAGTGAGTCCGTTGGTTGGAATTCGCAAACTCTAGATCCTGCTAGATATTCCTGACTGGTCCTTTAAGGACACCAAAAAACTACAACATATGAGCATACGTTGCGTAGTGCACATCCACAAGAATGAGTCCTTCATCATAGAAATAGGCTTCACTGCATGTTAAAACTCCCAACTTATAAAGAGGGGGGACATTGTAAAAAGCTTAACATGGGTAAAAGGGGAAGGTTGACCAAAAATAAAACTCTCCCATACAGGTTTGTCATTCCAAACTTGTATGACTTACATTCTTTAGGCAACCAAACATTATATAGACAGAAAATCAATGATACATTTCCCCTGTTTTTTAATTACTTTGTCGCAAATGTTACATTCCCAATAAAGCTGGCTTCAGACTCCTATTGTAATGAATTAAGATGACCCTGCAAACCAAGGCAAGTCCAAAAGACATCTTTTCAACGTCGTTGACGACGTTGCATAGACGTCCCATGTGGAGCCAGAATACAAGTTTTTACAACATCTTTTTATGACGTCTTCTGAACGTGTGCTATTGTTGTCCAGGTGATCTCCATAATTGTAGTGGACTGATATCACTTTTGCACCTGCAATAAATGTTGAAATTGAATTAATCCACCATTATTGTGATCAGTGTTAGCTTTAGTTGGCCTCTTGACTCTTATTTTTTTTATAGGAAATGTGGGTAATGCTGCTATTGCAAATGTGTTTTAATACACTGTTTTATTGGCCAAAGAAAACATAAATTATAATGACATCAGATTTTAATCAATTTTCATTAGTGAAAAAAATATCCCACTTGTTATATTGTGCAAATGTTGCATAACATGAGATTTAAGCCTTTCGTTTGTCAGGTATTTCTTAGCAGTTTTCTAAAATATATTTTCAAATTATTGAACACCAAGAGCATATATACTAACAAAGACATGATGAATTACTGTATGAAACTCAACAATGGTGACAACCAACAGAAGAATACTTTGTGCTGCAATGCATGCTGGGTGACATCATATTACAAAACGCATTCATGATTCCCAGCATGCATTGCAATTTATCTAATTATCTCAAGTTTTTGTTAATTGTCACCATTGTTGAGGTTAATATGATGAGTGTTGATGTCCAAGTGTGTCAATAAATGATTGAGGGTCATTTTAATTCAATGCTTGTCACATCAGTCATGTATGATTTAGTTTTAGCTAACTGTTTTCAACATTTTAGGATGAATTTGTTTATATGACAATAACATCCCCTCACCATTTCTTTCTTTGATGACAAATGAGTGTTATTTCTAACATTATTGACTGAAAGAGTAGTCATGTAATGAAGGTCAAGTATTAAGAGCCCAACTAAAGCAAACACTGATCACAATATTGGTGGATTAATTCACTTCCAATATTAATTGCAGGTATAAAAAGTGATATCAGTCCAATACAATTATGGAGATCACCTGGACAAGAATAGCACACGTTCAGAAGATGTCATAAAAAGACTCTGTAAAAACGTACATTCTGGCTCCTCAGGGCACGTCTATCCAACCTCATCAATGACGTTGAAAAGACGTCTTTTGGACTTGCCTTTGTTTGTAGGGCGACTCTACAAAAGTCCAGTTATAAGCAATGAATATCATTCATGCACTTAATACTGGTTGTAATGCTCAATGCTGCACAACCGTGTAAAAAAACAATATGCTTTATTGGTTGGAAGAGGTTTGGCAGGGTTTGACACCTACAGTACGATATTCCATCATTTCAAAAGATGTGATTTATTTAGTTTTAAAATATCGTATCAGTAATCTGATTACTTTGCTTTCTGGTGTAACTTTAAAGGATTACAGTTACCAATTTGTTTATCCTGTTTTTTTTTTTTTTTTACTTGCCATTTACCAGAATTGGTGCGTAAAATAATGCTAATCGTAATTTTAAAGAAGAAAGGAGAGATCATAGAGTCACTCAACATTCTTTACACCAAGATTCAATACTGAACATGTTTAATGCCGTAAAGTTTCTTCACTGTTGACAGATGGATAAAAATGAATTGGATTAAATGTCTTCCAGAATAAAACAGCCAAACAATTACTGTTCAGTTAGAATATTCTGTCATAGCTGAAGTGCTCTTGGGCGTGTGCATCTTTGATATAAGTGTCTTTTTGGTTCATTGCAATATTCACTGTTACAAAGTTCAGCGCCACAGCTGAGCATATATCATATGTTTGAGCACATATTAAGATACTATAATGCAAGGTTTCAGTCAGAATTTTAAAGCAATCATGTTAAGGCAGTAATACATATGAACCTATAGTAATTAAACAGATCCAGAGATGTGAATTTAAAATTAAACTTAAATAGTCTGTGCCTGTGTAACTCACAGCACAACTTGGTAGGGAGAGGAAGTGGTGGGTGTGACTGCCGGGTGACGTTCAAAGTTGATTTTATCATAAAGAGTCTGTAGTTTGTAGGAAGAGTCTGGAGGCTGAAAGGGAAGCAGGTGAGTGACATCAGATCAAATTCCAAGAAACACCTTTCAGCTTAATTATGATTGCAACTTTACCTCTGTGCTTTCTTATATTTTCCTCTAAGCACAAATTAAAAGCTAAAAATCATTTACAGTTTTTTATATAACCTTTGTTCTTTCCTAAGGATTAAATTTATGTATTTTGTATGAGCTGCAGGTTCATAGAGAGTGAAAGATCCAAAGTGAAATAAATCTGTCTGTGGTCAGCATAAAAAGAAGATATGATAATAAAAAAGTACTTTTGTTAGTAAATGCATTCTACAAGGGGATCCTGTAAACTTGACACACTGTTTCAGAAATGTGATGCTGGTTTGCATATTACCCAACTAGCTCAACACCATGTTAAAGGCAAATCTCTTATTTAGTGGTCAATCAAAAGTAGTATGTACTGTATTCTGAGATATTTCCAAGATGTGAAATACGTTAAATAGAAATGTGACATCAGCTGCCTTGAATCAAACTGAAAAGTTGCCATAAAGGGCTTTGGCCTATGTATACTCTTACATGCGGAATCGGCCTGTAAGGGCCAAATGTTCAATGGCTCCTGCATTGCATGACATTTACATCTTTCATAAGATTTCTAAAGCCACTTACAGTAATATTGATACAAATATTTCATTTGCCTAATTAATTTGCATATTATGTGATTAATTATGACAATATCATCATAATTAGAGTGCTTTAATGTTGTTTATACGTGTGAATACCCACCCGCTTTGGAGTGACTATCATGTCATCCACTGTTTCATAAATAGACATTCCATTATTCATACTCTCTGACCGCTTCTGTAATATAACAAGATCTTGTTAGCAAAACTCATTTTATCTTTATGTTAAATATGTAGAATATTTATTTCAAGATACATTTGGATATGTTCATGTCTGGGGAAGAAAATGGGATGAAATGCAAGTGTTTCACCTTCATAACAGAATCAGGCTTTACATCTTCATAAACTGTAATTCCACCGTCACTCCCCCCTATTCCCAAGAGAATAACAAATTCATGTGACAAAAGACCTCAAACCATCCAAAAAGAACAGTACATCCCAAATGTCTGCCACCATTAACCTCCTATTGTTCCAAACTTATTTGGCTTTTTTATTGCTTGATGGCTCACCCAAAAATGAATATTCTGTCATCATTTCCTCACCCTTATGCCATTTTAAACATGTATAACCTTCTTTACTAAGCAGGACGCAAAAGAGGATATTATGAAGAACGTCGGTTACCATGTTGGTAAGAATGTTAAAAACCCACACTTAATCCTGCACTGTTAAAAAGCTACAGGCCGGTATCTCTCCTCAACTGCATTGCCAAAACTCTTGAGTATTTGACCAGCTCTCCTCCTATCTCCCACAAAATACCATCCTGGACAGCAACCAGTCTGGTTTCAAAAGTGGTCATTTCACAGACACTGTACTCTTCTCAGTCATTGAAGCCCTGGGAATGGCAAGGGCAGTCTCTAAGTCACCCTACTTATCTTACTGGATCTATCTGCCGCTTTTGACAATGTTAATCACCACATCCTCCTGTAAACACTCAGGGCTATGGGCACATTGGTTGTCCTATCAATGCTATGCGGATGACACATAACTCCACTTGTCATTTAGCACCCCATTGATGTCCAATCCTTATTTCTTGCTGGTGCAACCCAGCTCCATTACTCCTGTGTCCCCGCTGGTCCTGCCCAGCTCCATGTCTCCTGTGTCATTGCTGAGTCCGCCCAGGTCCATGTTTTCTGTGCTCCTACCGGCCCTGTCCAGGATCCTGGATCAGCCTACTCCATGGGATCTACCACCTTTGCTGTTGGCTTCAGCTCCCCGGCTCCACCCAGTCTGCACAGACACTCCAGCTCTTTGGCTCCGCCTCTGGCTTCTTCTCCACGGCTCCACTATGCAGGGCGGACCTCCTAGCTGTGCCTCGGCCCTCCACGCCCTTGACTCCATCTCGCCCCATCAGCCCTTTGGAACCGCCTTGGCTCTGAGCTCCCTTGGCTCTACCATAGTCCGTCATCCCTGATGCTCCACCGGCCTCGCTCGTCCCTCCTCCTTAACCTTGTTCTCCACCCAGAAGTCCTGTCAGTGCTCTGCCAGCTTGGTGTCTCCCTTGTCACACTGGTCCAGTTACCTGCTCCTCGCCTGCTACACTCCCTCCACCCATACCTCCTCCATATGTCCATCTCTGCCTTGCCTGTCTGTTTTGTGACATCTGCCTATTGACATGTGCCAAATTCTGTAGCATTTTTGGGGGGAATCTGCTTAAAAACATCTCATCTTTCAAAAAAAACTAATTAACCAATTAATACAGACTTTTTCTACTTTCAAAAAATAACTTAGCTTCCTATACTTTGGTAGGCTAACTGAGACCAGTTTTATTACCAGTCCTATTGTTGGTCTAATTACCTCCATTGTTTACCTTATTTGTAAGTCGTTTTGGATAAAAACGTCTTATAAATGACTAAATGTAAATATAACCAAACAATGGAGGCCATTGACTTCTTTTGTATGTACATTAAACCACTGAGAAGTCAATATTTGGTTACCTTCTTTTAAAAATAAATTTTTTGTGCTTCATTTTTGGATGAACTTTCACTTTAGTATGGATTGGAATATTTAGAAAACTTTAATAATGCTTTTGGATTATATTTAAAGTCCCATAATGACATGGAAAAGAACAATCAGTAAAACATCTTTTAACTAAAAAATAGATAGTGGAATGACATGAAGGTGAGTGAAATTTTATAATAATTCTGTGTAATACATCATTCCAAATGGTATTTTTTTATGATATAGGTCAGAAAGAATAAAATGATGCACAGCATTTTTTGGCAACAGAACATTGATACTTTACCCAACACACCTTTCGGATTTTTCCATTTGTAGCAAGCTCCTATAATTCCAATAATCATAGCAATACCAGCAATTCCAGCCCCTACTGCAATGAGCAACAAGTCCTGAGGAATACCTGCAATGTTTAATTACAGATTATTATAATTACCAATATCACATCCTCTAAACACTGTCACAACATTTGTTTCAATGATTTAAAGCTAATAATTACCAGTACTACACATAATTAATAACACTGATTGACTAAAGCTAACACATTGTATAAATTAGAAGATCTTTATATGCAAAAACAAACATGGTGCGGGATTCACAAAACTGTTCTCAAGACAAGATTGTTCGAAAGATAAATTATAGGAAATTCTTAAGAATGTTCCTAAATGCGATTCTTAAAAATTTCTTAAGAAGTTCTCAAATATTTTCAAATACTATTTGTAAGAATTAATGACATATGCTGTTAATGATTACACTCATCTGCTTGTCTTGTAACTATATTCATCTATACGAGAAACTATTTATCTGTGCCTCAAATTCTTATGTCTATATATTAGCGTGTGATGTGTATTATATTTATCATAAAACTCTTTGTGTGTTACAACGGCATAATATTTGTGACCCTCTTTGTTTCGAGTCGCTTTGTCCCAGAATAAATGTAAAAAGCACTGTTTTTTAATAATGAAAAACTACAGTAAGAGAGCTAGACCTCATCACTATTATGTCAATATAAAAATTACGATTCTGGCTCAATTCAAATTACGTCACATAAGGAAAAAAACGAATTCATGTATTAAACATCTTACCCTTTAGATTAAAGACAACTGTGAGGCTTAATCTTAAAATTATATTTTCAATAGCTTTTGGTTCGAGAATTTGGATTTTCCCCAAAGATTGAGAAGAATTTTTTCCAAAAAATGTTTTGTGAATCCGGTCCCTGTGCAGCAAACTCACCTGATTTCACATTAAATCCAGTTTCCTTTTTGCACATCACAGTTGTAGTAGTATATTTGACACTGATACTGTTGCTGGCTGTGCAGTTTAACGTGGCTCTCGCTTCTGCCGTGAGATTGAAAGACAAGTGTGATCCATTTCCCACCTGATAGCCATTCCAGTTAAAGGCAGCATTCACAGGCGCAGACACCACACAATGAAGATGAAACGTACACATGTTTTTTGACTGCAGCCAATTTACATTGCTGTGAATCTTTACGTCAGTGATAGGATCTGTTAGAAGAAAATCCAACAGAAAACAAATGAAACCGCTATGTATTGACATATCAAATAAACATTATTTTTATAATATAGCCTTTTTTATTTCTTTTTAACTTCTGAATGTATGTGCATGGAGTTAGTATTTGCTGATTATTGTTGTAATGCCATTAAAAGTATTACTCTTACCATGCACATGTAGCTGAACTTCTTTTGTTTCAAATTGAAATCCATCTCCTTGTTGAACAATTGAGAATTTTCCAGAATCATTGAAGTGAAGTTTTTTAACTGTAACACTTATATCACTCTCATTAGTGTGTAACCTTCCATAGAATGAGTCAAATAGGGTGAATTTGGATAGATCATACTCAGCAATGGTTTTCAGATAGAATTTCCATTCAATTTGAGTAAGATTTTCTCTTGGATGATCCGTAACTAGATGCAGGGAACTCCCAACAGCTTTATGTACAATCTCTGGCTTTTTTTCAGCACACGACTCTACAATAAAGAATATATAGCTTATATTATATAAATATATCATAACTAAACAAGGAGTGCTTTCTTTACTAATGGTTTTACATGTTCATTTTTAATTTCCTTCTAAATGTAAATATCATTTTCATTGATTCCTATATGTGACCCTGGATTGAGCTTTCTATTAATGTATGAGTTGTTAGAATAGGACAATATCTGGTTGAGATATTTAAAACTCAGGAATCTAAGAGTGCAGAAAAATCTAAAGTTGTTAATCAGGGGCCCTGTTGCAAGCCATCAACTCACAAAAAATATATTTTTTTTATATTTAAGGTAGGACATTTACAAAAAATCTTCATGGAACATGATCTTTACTTTATCTTTTACTTTAATACGATGTATTATTGTCTTTTACAAAAAAAAATCCCGTGCTACTTAAGAATGGTTTTGTTATCCAGGGTCACATATCTTTAAACTAACATTTTGATATAATCATACTTTTGTATTACATCTTATGTTTACACATGAACACAATAAAGAACACTAGTTTTAACATTAAGTCAAAACGTTGATGAAAATATATAACTACAGTATTTGTTGTAGGAACTTTACTGATGTTTTTTAATCATTTTGTGAGCTTTAAAAATACAGCCCCTACATCATTATAATTGCATGGAAAACTACAATCAGTATATTTGTCAAAACATGAGGGTGAGTGAACTATTCCAAATCTCTGGCAAAATTAATCCCTTTTATATTGTATACACTAGCCAGTAAATATATTAACACTAAATTCACTAGCATGCATAGAGACATAAGGACATGTTACTATATATATAAAGTAATACTTTATAATAAAGTGGGGATGGTGGTCTAGTGGGTAAACCACTGAACTGGTAATCAGAAGGTTGCTGGTTCGATCCCAGCAGCCACCACCGGTGTGTCCTTGAGCAAGACACTTTACTCCATGTTGCTCCAGGGGGATGGTCCCTGTAATAAGTGCACTCTAAGTCGCTTTGGATAAAAGCGTCTGCCAAATGACTAAATGTAAATGTAATACAATAAGTTAATTTATGGTAGGTACAGCTAAATAGAATTGATTGTCTATACAGTAAATTGAGCATTTGCATTCTGAAAAAAATCAATTTGAGAATCATTCTGCTTTAGCAGTGATTTGTGAATCTGGTGTGCCTTGAGAACACTCCATACCCATACAACCGTCATAAATTTCTGCAAAATGTTAATAGGTTTCTACACATAAGAGAAGATAAAAAACGTTCCCATGATTATTATGTTAATCTGCGCATCATTTAGTCAATTTATTATTATTATATATAAGTATACAGCACCGTTTGTTTAGTTCACTTTTTTTTCTTGACTTTGATTTTTTATTCTTTTTTTGCTGTGATTTGACGATCTCCATTGTATTGGAATATACATGGATCTTTGTTGTTTAGTTTCAGTAAAAAGAGCTGCATGTACAGTAGATAATGCTCAGAGTATTTGTCTGCATCTCTGCTACACAACAACTAACTACAAAGAAAGTATGTGGTAGCGATTCTATCGCAGAGCAAGGACCAAAAGCTATGTTCCAAACCTGTCTTGAAGCTGATTGCAGAGTAAGAGCCAGCTATTGTCTTCTATGTTTTAAAATATCATCATCTGAAATATCATCACACAATCAACTTCCTGTCCCACCCGCAACTGTGTCTATGCAAGGAAGTATCAAATTTATGTGTGTATAATGCGGAATCTACAGTTCCATTGGCCAACACCTCTGTCCACCACATGGCTCTTTCTCCTCAGCGCAATCTCAAGCCCTTAGTGGCAACTTGAGAGACCTCTCAAGCTGTCTTAAATAATTGGGAGAGTAAGAGTGATTCTTAGCTTTAGGAAATTTATACTTAAGTAAATGTCTTAAAAGTTAATTGGAGCTTAAAGAAGCTTGATAAATACGGGCCCAGGTTCCTACCTAAAGTTAACATTTGAACTAGACACAATATTTTTTGTCCCAAAAATGGAAATAAATTTCATAGAAAGTATTTTGTAACTTTTATATGTAACTTTTCAGGTTGTTGCTTTCACTCATGGAAATGTGGGTGTTGAGTCAACTCAACGGACATGTGTTTATTACAACAACATGGAGTTCAATAAATCAAATGGACTCTATTAATTTTAATTAATTACAGTTAAGTGAGCAGTGAAACATAAAATGATGTAAAAGTAGAATAAGAAACCCTTTATACTAAAATGTCTGTATCCAGTTGGTTGAGGCATCTCTACATTTATATAGTAGGGTTTACTTAAATAAATACTTAAAGGGATATTATATTTCAAAGAAATATTACACCATGTTTTTTTTAATCCCTTTAAAGGGAAACTCTGCAGAAAATTCTGTTATGAATTACCCTCAAGTTATTCGACAATCATAGGACATCCATTCAAATTAAATTAAGATTGTTTGAGACTCCGGAACTTTCTGACTCCCTTATAGATAGCAATATAACGGACATTCTGCTCTTTAAATGTCAGTTAAATTGCTGTTTTTGAGTGGGAGTCAGAAAGCTTCAAAATCTCATCAAAACTCTGTAGCTATTTTCACATTTTTCTTCTTTTTTGAAAAATAAAAGCTTGCAATGTCGTGGTTACAAATAGCAGCCGGCAATGAATTTGGCATTTGTGCACAAAGACAGCTCAGAGAAACCAATTCAGACAGGCTTTAAAGGCAGCGTAACATAATTATATTTGAATTATGAATCACAAAAAACTACAATACTTAGTACTGGCTAGAATGCATTCAAACATTATTGAAAGTAAAAACTAAACTTTAATTTATTCAAAACCATACTCCTGCAGGCGATTCAACTGCTAATTTTTTGCTCAACCAATCACATGTTGTTATAGAAACATCAGGTATTGCTTTTCTGACTGCATTCAGTCATGAAAATGAACGTGTTTAGAGGTAAACAAAAGTAATAAACAGGATCCAGATTTACCAAAGCAAACACAAATCACCTAAACGGTGACTTTACAGAGAACTGTCAGTTGTTGTCTTTTTACTACAAAACAAATTCAACAATATAAAAAACCTCCATTACATTTTATTTACAACTATCCATCTGATAAGTTGAGCAACATTTTATTTGAATTAACTCACGAAGTTGAGCTGATGCAGCTAAAACCTCAAGGGCAGGTTTCCATGATAGGGATAAGCTTAAAAAACACACTTCACAAAAAACATTACTGGTCAGCATCTTGAGACGAAACAATCGTACTTATATATTTTAAGAAATGTCAGTGCAAGCTGTTTCAATCAAGACATCTCTAACGTTTGAGTTAGTCTGGGAGTAGACTTAAATCCTGTTCTGGAAACCACTCCCAAAATGATTTCTAATTCTGGATCCTTGTGTCATCACAGGGACGCTATTCTTTTTATTGGTCAAAAGCACAACAAGGCAAAGCTGAAACAGCCCGCCCTTGAGCCAACAACGAGCGATACACGCTTACCATCAAGAAAATCCACGCAGCAGCTCACTACTCTTTTGTGAAGCGATTGTGAAGTTTATGTGCAGGCTCTCAGCGCACGGCCCCCGAGAACTTGCTCATTGGTAAATCGTTGGCCCCTTAGCGCTGGTCCTGCATGGGCAGCCCTCACATCATCCCCCACTGTTGATTCGTTGAAATGTTGATCACTTTTTTGCACCTGCTATTAAAGGTGTCAAGTGACAAGGCTAAAATAAAATAGTATCATTTAGATTTAAGCTTAAAAAATGATGTGTTTTCTGCATACCGTGCATGTTTGTATCTCCTCTTTGCCCCACCTCTCTGAAACGCACAGATTTTTTACAAAGCACGTCACTGAAAAGCGCTGGCAATGTAACAGGTTCCAAAGCAATTGTACTGACAATTACACCCACCTTATTGCATATATATTTGGGCGGTCTTAGTCAACTCATACAACGAATTGACGTAGATTTGTGGGGGTGTGGTTACGTGTGGCGTTTCAGGCAGGTCAGGCATTCACTTTTAGATTGATATTTTTTATTTTCTTCTGCCACTTTAATTTTATGTGTCTAATACATGCATGGGCAATTTATAACACATCAAAGACACAGAAAAACACATGTTTAAATTTCAATAATCCACCATTACTTTATGATCAGTGTTTTCTTTAGTTGAGCTCTTGATTCTAATAATTACATTTTCTTTCAACGCTCTGAATGATGTTTAATAAGAAGACTTAATATTGAGAAAGCCAAACATAAGCTGTACTTAAAGTGGAGGTTAAGCTTTTTGAGTGGGTGAAATATTTTGAAGGTAGTAAAAACGCTGCAATAAAGTAAATAGAAACTATTATTGACACACCGAGACATCGATCATCTCACAAACCTCAATAATGGTGACAATCATAACACTAATTCAGATAAACCGATCAACTGCAATGCATGCTGGGAGTTTTGTGCTATGATGTTACCCAGCATGAATTGCAGCATGAAGCTTTCTTTTATTGATTGTTACCATTATTGAGATTCAAACACTGATTCTTCATGTATAATTGATTTCTTATTGAAGCATTCTATAATATTAAGTTAATTTCTAAGGAAACAACAGCACTGAGACTGCTTTTAACTCACACTGCAGTGCCACACAACATCCCCCACAATAATTACACAATCAAAAGTATTTCACTAGTGTGGCGATAAGCTCTTAGCGCATTAAAATCTTAAAAACGTAATATTAAAATTTAAGAGTTAAGCTAAACCAGTGGTTCTCAACTCCAGTCCTCAGGGCCCCCCTGACAGAATATTTTAGATGTCTCCCTATTGAACACATGAACGAGTTAATGAGATAATGAAGTGATGGTTGATCAATAATGATGAACACCTGCTGGTAACAAAAACATCATCAGTAAGAACAAAAACCATAATAATGTTTCCTTTAGTGGGGCTCTTGCCCTTGATTTATGTTTTATATCAGCTGTTATACACTGTAAAAAAAAGCCTGTGAAATTAACATTAAAATTCTGTTCTTTTCACACAAAAAACATGTTATCAGAAAGTGTCCGTAAAAAATACGGAAAAACACTGTAAAATAGTCTGTAAAATTAACAGCAAAAATTCCATTGTTTTTACGGAAAACCCTGTAAAAAATGCCGTGAAATTAACAGTGAAATTCTGTAGTTTTTCACAGAGAAAACTGTTGTCAAAAAACGTCCGTAAAAATACGGAAAACCTTGTCAAATTCTTTGGGAAATGACCAATGAAATTCCATAGTTTTTACAAGTTTTTTTTTTTAACTCCACAAACACTATTATCACCTTCACTTACAGACACTACTGTCACTTTATTTCTCTTGCGCATCTACAAAAGTTCTAATTGAGAATTAACACAAGTTTACATGTTAATGGTTTTGTTGAGTCGCCATTATGGTGATGAGTGTTTGCTTTAGTTGGGATCTTGACCCTTTGCTTTTCATGTGAAGAAGTCTTTCCCCAGTTTTGATATCTCCGAAACAGGTGGGTAAAAGATCGGACAAAGCTAACTATTAACTTCTTTAGGTTGGAGAGTAAATAAACAGTTGAGAGTTTAGGTAGTGCTTTAAAGCTATTTGTTGCCCTAATTTATGACATTGTATGAAATTAAATAATATCCTGAAAGTGTTTGACAGCACATGTGACGCACAAGAAATGTTCTAGCAGACATCAAGAATATAACAGTTTGTCTCAACAATGGTGACAACAGAAAATACCTCAAAAGATAAACGCAATGCATTCTGGGTATCATCAAAGCACAAAACTCATCAATGACTCCCAGCATGCATTGCGGCTGTAAGATTTTCAATTGTTAGTCACCATTGTGGAGATTCATACACTGATTCTTCATGTGTGAGTCAAAGACCAAATACAAATCTTTTGACGGTTCAAAAATTCTACTTTTATATTGATTGTTTCTGGAAATGTGAATTTGAAATGTGAATACATTTACACGTTTGTAAAAAAAAACAAGTAATTAAACAACATCATAGAATTAGCTTTTGAAAAATCTAATCACATTTTCACTTGATGTCATTTGCTACAAAACTATGTTTTATATAAAACAATGTCATAGCAGCCAAAAGAAAACTGGAAATTTATATATGACGGCTGAAAGATGCCAACTAAAACAAACACTGATCACAAAAACGGTGACTTTGAATATACCAATAAAGCATCAAGTCATGGCTGTTATGCTGCAGTCCCTGTGAAGCAGAAGTGTATTTCAAAGTTGAATAGTGGTTGTGACTCATGTTTTCCACTGTAAATTAATTGGATGAATAAAAAAAGGATGTTCCCGTAATTTTACGGTAGTTTGCTGGCAACCACAGCTGCCGGTATTTTTCCGTAAAAATTACATTTTTTACGGTGTAGTGTGTTTCTGAACTGCCAGACAAAAGACTAAATTGTTGGAATGAAACTTTCTTGGAATTAAGGGGGATTTAAGTCTGACAAATATTGTGACACACCAAAATCTACCAACATTTGTACAGGTTCTTATAAATATGCTTCAGAAACCAACTATTTCAGCTAGCAAATAATGTAACATAATAAATCAAGGTTAAGAGCCACACTAAAGGAAACACTCAACACTATTATGGTTTTTATTCTTATTGTTGATGTTTTCTTGTGTTTGTTAACAGCAGGTGTTCATCATTAATGACTCAATCATCACTTTATTATCTTATTAACTTGTTCATGTGTTCAATAGGGAGACATCTAAAGTATTCTGTCAGGGGGGCCCTGAGGACTGGATTTGAGAAACACTGAGCTAAACCAAAGCCAACAGTGATACCAATAATGGTGATTTGAGGATTTTTTCCCCACATTAATAGTGGGTGCAAAAGTGATTAACATTTCAACAAATCAACAGTGGGGGCAAAGTGCAGGACCAATGCTAGCCTCTACGCCGAGGCTACGTGTCGGTTTTCATTTATGCTTCTACGTTGTTGTCCTCGTAGACAGGCAATGACCAATAGGCGTCAGTGTCCATATGCCTGTTGCTTGTGGAACCAAGACAAGAGCCGAAGAAGAAGCAGCTCGTTTGAGAAGCATTAGCAGTAATAGCTGCAAGTAATTTTTAAAATCTTTTTTTTTTGAAGATTTGAGATGTTAAATACAGAAGCACAAATAATTTCTTAGATAATTCATTCAGAAATGCGTTTGAGTAAACATGACTCTATCGCATAGTTTTTGACCTGAGGGAGGGGTTCAAACAGACCAATCACGGCGCGTGCGGTCCGCGTTGATAGATGTATAGAAACATACACTTTCATTTTATTATTCTATTTCATTTATTACAATATTCATCTATCATATGTATTCATTCATATATTTTATTATTCACTTATATTCGTATTATTAGTTCCTTACTTTCCTGTTGTTTAACCTCGTTGGGAGTTGTATTGTGTCTTATGCTGATATGTATCTGTTGGTCTCCATCTCACGGTTCATAATAATGTCATGAGACAATGTTTTGATATTGTAATCTTAAATGGTTACATATTGAATCTGCTTCTAGTCAGACGAAGTTTGACAGAGCTTGACTGAGCCTCAACACTCAACTGAGATTATTCAATATATCATTTGTCTGTCTATTTAACATCACTCCCTCTTCTGCCTGCTGTTCTTCCCTTCAGCTCTATATCTCCCTGGTGGTTGGGTTGAAAGATTGACTCACAACGGAGTTGATATTTCCAGGTTTAATTTGTTCCTGATGGAGAGAGATCTAGTGAAGCTGGACTCAAAGTTTAGATCTATAAGGTCTACCAGCCATATCTCAGACTTGGATCTTTCAGCGTTGAGTTGGTGCATTGTTACATTTTTGGAGAAATGGTATGCGGCTCTGTGTTGGCTACATAGATCTGACGTAGAAGCATAAATTGGGCTTAAGGTGCCAACATTTGGTGAGCAAATTCTCAGGGGCCCTTTGGCTAGCACTAACCTGGCCCGTAAAGTGCCAGTCCAGGCTTGCTTGCAGGGATGGCTTCGTTATCTCTTCCAAATAATCAATAAAGTTTTCCTTCATTTGTAAAGTAACCCTGCAAACAAAGGCAAGTCCAAAAGACGTCTTTTCAACGTTGTTGATGACGTTGCATAGACGTCCCCTGAGGATCCAGAATGTAAGTTTTTACAACGTATTTTTATGACGTCTTCTGAACGTGTGCTATTGTTGTCCAGGTGATCGCTATAATTGTATTGGACTGATATCACTTTTGCACCTGCAATTAATATTGAAATTGAATTAATCCACCATTACTGTGATCAGTGTTTGCTTTGGTTGGGCTCTTAATACTTGACCTTCATTCCATGAATCCTCTTTCAGACAATCGTGTTTTAGCAATAATACTTGATTGTCATTAAAGAAAGAGATGGTGAGGGGAAGTTATTGTAATGTAAACTCCATTTACTCATGAAAAATCATACTTAAATATTTAAGATGGTTAGATAAAACTAGATCATACATGACTTATGTTACAAGCATTGAAATTAAATTATCCTCAAGCCTTCATTGACACACTTCCACATCAACAATCACCATACAAACCTCAACAATGGTGCCAATTAACTAAAACTTGAGATAATTAGATCAATTGCAATGCATTCTGGGAATCATGAATGTGTTTTTTAATATGATGTCATCCAGCATGCATTGCACCACAAACGATTCTTCTGTTGGTTGTCACCATTGTTGAGCCTCATACAGTAATTCATCATGTCTTTGTGTGTTTCTTTGCTCTTGCTCTTCAATCATTTGAAAATGTATTTCAGAAAATTGTTAAAAACAGTCTGACAAACGAAAGGCTTAAACCTCATATTATGCAAAAGTAAATTGATCAGCCAACATTTGTACAAGAATACAACACACTCATTTTAGTGAGAATAGTCATTGCGCAAAGAAAACTTGAAGGCTGATATCATTATAATTTAGTATTCTTTGGCCACTGAACCAGTGTCTTAAAACAAATTTACAATGGCAAAGTACACCCAGATTTTCTGTGGTAAATAAGAGTCAAGAGCCCAACTAAAGCAAACGCTGATCACATTAATGGTGGAATAATTCAATTTCAATATTAATTGCAGGTGCAAAAGTGATATCAGTCCAATACAATTATGGAGATCACCTGGACAACAATAGCACATGTTCAGAAGACGTCATAAAAAGACGTTGTAAAAACTTACATTCTGGCTCCTCAGGGGACGTCTATGCAACGTCATCACTGACGTTGAAAAGACGTCTTTTGGACTTGCCTTTGTTTGCAGGGAAGTAAACGTAAATATTAATTGCACCACTTCCACTATTTCCTTTTTGAAACGTGTTTTATTGTCTTATTTTTTGTAGTAAAAATCACAATTAATATGTGTGAATAAATTATGATCCCCAACTGAGAAATGAAACTGTTTGGGGTCACATTATTTTTTAAATAAGAGAATTTTGGTTTTCATGCAACAGAAAATGTCTGGCGTTCTATTAGAACTGGCCGCATTCTCTGAAGTTAAGGTTTGAGGTTTCCTGAGCTGAGCTTCCTTTATGCATTGACGAAACTGATACACACACCATGCATGATTAAAATGAATGAAAAAATAAATAAATGACTTATTAAATTCAATTTAAATGCAACAAAACATTTAGACCTATTTCTTTTCAGTGACATTAGATTATTTTGTTACATTAAAGTATATGTGCTACTATTTAAAACAATAAAGTTACATTTTATTCTTTAAAACAAAGTTATTTCTTAAAGTACTTACCCTGCTGAAGTAAAAACAAAAGAACTCCGAAAATGGAGAAGGTCTTTTGAATGGCGTTCATGTTCAAAAGCTAAAAACAAATGAGTGAGTCATCTGAGACAGCAGACACAGCGAAATAATGAGATGAAAAGCCTACTTCCTCACACTTGCTCTGTTGGCTTAGTCTGTAAATATCTTTTGTTCTCAGTTGTTTGATGCACAAAAAAGTCTGTAACATAAATAACACAAAACCAAATCTATGCTGACGTGACCTTTAAAATGCACACCATCAAGGTTGTTTGAGGTTTCAGTGCTTTCTCAGCTCTAATTCTGTCTCCACCTCCCACCATGGTCTGTGTTTTATCACTGCAGCATAAAAGTAGTATGTACCAGAGGTGGGGGACTCGAGTCACATGACTTGACTCGAGTTTGACTGGAGTCACAATTTTCAGGACTTGCGACTTGCTTGATTGATGTAAGAAAATGACTTGACTTGTCTTTGACTTGAGAGCAAATGACTTGAGACTTGACTTGACTTAAAGTGGAAGACTCGACAATGACTTAAAGTAAAATAAAGTTATACAATTCGTTTTAAAAATAATTATTGTGACTCAGTAGCACTAATTAGCGCCTGTGTCTTTAACGCTGCATAACTCAAACCGCGCCAAACATGGCAGACAACAGTCAAGCTCCACAGATAGTCACGTTCGGCTATAAGGACTTTAAACTTTACTGGACCGTGCCAATAAAAACAGATTTGCCAGATGCAGAGTATGCAACACAAGAATGTCTGACACGACAACCACAGCGTCAAATTTCATCCGATATTTCAAGAACCACAAGGAAAGATAAGAAAGTAATTTATTCATAGTCAATGTAATAAAACGATACTAATATAATGAGTTAATCGTTTATGTTTGTCATAATTTGGCCTTGGTTGTTTTTTTATTAGTATTAGAAACTTGATCATCGATCTTTACTGATAAGCCTCCCAGCTAGCAAAAGGTGTGTTCCATAGACCACTCCAGTCCACGTGCATTCTCACCCTGAATGTTTTGGATGCCTTTCTAAATAACACATGAACAAGTTAATGAGTTAAAAACGGGTTGAGTTAAGGCATCAACTGTCACTTCATTATCTCATTAATGATCAAATAACAACAACAATCAGTGAAATAAACCAGAAATAATAAGAAGTCACCATAATAGTGTTTAGTGTTTCCTTTAGTGGGGCTCTCACCCTTGATTCATTATGGTAAGTTTGTTGTTAGTTGTAATAGTGTGTTTCTGAAGTTCATGTGTTATTTAGTGAGACATCCAGAACATTCAGGGTGAGAATGCACGTGGACTGGAGTGGTCTATGGAACAAACCTTTTGCTAGCTGGGAAGTTATCTACTGTGACCTATAATGGACAGCACAAGTATTACAACATCATATATATATAACATATAATAGGCAGATTATCAGTCACAATACTTAGTTTATAAGCTTCATAGCCTGTATACATGTTTAAGTCTTACATTCTGTCAGTTACAAGTATTTTCATTTCTGTGTCTATGTAAACATATGAAAATGTGTGACTGCTGGAACCAAACTTTTAGCACACACATAGGCAAGTGATCAATTAAATTATATTTACAATTATTTTTCCTTAATATATGTATATAAGTTCATCTTTTTTCAAAAATAAACATGTATCGTAAAGATTTACCTCCGTTTATTTTAGTACTGCGACTTGACTTGAAACTTATCAGACTTGACTTGGTTAGGGTGAACCCTTGACTTGACTTGCTTGATTTGTCTAAACTGTGACTTGAGATTTGACTTGAGACTTGATGGTTAAGACTTGAGACTTGCTTGGACTTGACCATAAGTGACTTGTCCCCACCTCTGGTATGTACATTCCCAGTAAGACAACCACCATTACCATGGTCAGTGGTTGCTATTGTTCGGCTCTTGTATTTCCTCTTTAAGTTCTTACAATAGTGTTTCAATGAGAAAAACATGTGCATTAATAAAGAAAGTTGTATTAAAGTAAAGCTGGAGTAGGACCCCTTTTGTGATGGATGTTAAGCGACATAATGTAGAATTTTTCTACATTAAACTAAAGCCCACACTTATACCAATAATGGTGATTTCTATATTAATGTGCAAAAGTGACACTTCAACAAATCAACAGTGGTGGCAAAGTGAGGGCTGCCTGTGCAGGACCAGTGCTAGCGTCTCCGTCGTAGGCTACGTGTCGGTTATCTTTAATGCTTCTACATTGTTGTCCGCCTCGACAGGCAATGACCACTAGGCGTTAGTGTCCATACGCGTGTTGCTTGTGTAAACAAGAGCTGAAGAAGAAGAAGCAGCTCGTTTGAGTCGCATAAGCCGTTATAGCGGCAAGTGAACAGTCTTTTATGTTGCTGATTTGAGAAGTTAAATACAGACAAATAATTTCTTAGATAATTCATCCGGAAATGCGAGTAATCATGACTCTATTGCAGAGTTTTTGGACCTGAGGGAGAAGTTAAAACAGACCAATCACAGCGCTTGCGGTCCGCGGTGAGTTGACGCGTCGTTACATTTTTGGTGAAATGACCGTCAGGCTATGGCATATGCGGGGTATGCGGCTCTGTGTAGGCTACATAGGTCTGCGCACAACCATAAATTGGGCTTAAGGGGCCTACATTTTGCCAGAGAGCAAATTCTCAGGGGCCCTTAGGCTAGCCCATTTGTAAATGAAGGAAATGTAAATATTAATAGCAACACTTCCACTATTTCCTTTTTGGAATGTGTTTTATTGTCTTATTATTTTTATTAAATGCTCACATGCTGTGAGTTTCGAATGAGTTTTGTACTATGAGTAAGCCTAAATGCATTGCAGCAAGATGCTTTCTTTTGTTGAGTTTTCTATATTATTTTCCATTAGTTTACAGTTGGTTAATCTCACAATGTAGGATCACACAACCTTCACACATTACACCACATTCACACACACAACTTAATTAACAAGTAATTTGATAACACAACCGTTACAATCAGCATCCCCAGATCCCAATAATCTTTCCCAATAATGCATTGCCACAACAAATGCATATAAGCACACTGTTACAACAGTTAAAGACAACTTAACATTAAACTAAAACAGTCATTACTAAAGCAGACACTGATCACAATAATGTTGATTTGTTGAAATATAAAAATGTTTCTACATTAATTCAAATAAACAATTCTTAACATTATTTGAATGGTTTCTTGCCATTAATGTTGCATTTTTAATACCACTTTTATGATAAAAAACACATCACAGGCAGTAAACGTCTACTGAGTAAACGTCTACTGTCACCCTGTCAGGGTTGTGATTCCAGTTAAAAAACGTAATTGAGGATGTTAATGTAGGCACCTTCCTTTTTGAAAAAGACTCTCTTGTCAAAGGTCTGTCAGAAGCCTTGCAAGAGTGAAAGATTCAAGCTCAAGCCTTCATGGTCATTTCCTAAAATTGTTGTGAAATGACAATGTATTTGGTTTGCATGTTATGAAACCTCTTTCTGTTTAACCACCCATGCATTTTACCACATATTTTGTGACGGAGAGAAACTGTAAAACCTTGCATTTAATTTCTCAAGGAATCCAGTTTAGCAAGTCATGAATTGACGTTTCTAATTTATGCATCACATATGCAATGGATTAAGAATCATCTTCTGTGATGGTATATCAAAATATATAAAATATGAAATAAACTATTTTAGTTTGTGCTTGCATCATGATATTGCAACGCAGTAAGGAAGTGAAACTCACATAGACAGAGCTTTTAGATCTGATGGAAATATTTTAGTCAGAGGAATCTAAAGAACAGGCTCTGTACATTATCTCACTCAGGGTTCATCACAAAACTCTTTATACACATTGTTGTAATCTCCATGTAATTATCTTTCAGTTTTAATATTAAAAACACATAAATTACTTTTAAATTACTGTAACAATAATGTGTGTGGATGTGTTTTTGTGTGTGTGTGCGTGCCTACGTGCCTACGTGCGTGAGAAAGTGCTCAGAGTTTGTTTCTTCAACCAAGTGATGAAGAGATAATACCACAGTACAGTTCACTGTTTTACAGTTATTCACTGTCAGTTCTGTCAGTTCCCTGTTTTAAAGTTATTTACTGTTAGCATTTAGAAGGATTGAAAGAGCATTAAATGATGCACTGTAACTATGATAGGTCATGATTTGTACAAAATATTACGAACCATTATCTATCACAGCTTCAAAGCAACAGCATAAACAAATGTTAATGCGCATGCTCATGCGTGGCCCAGACAGAGACACGCACATATCAAGAATCAGCCTGTTTATCTCAACTAACAAACTATTTAGATAAATGCACTGACTTCTGGGTACCATCATAGTCCACAACTCATCCATGACTCCCAACATGCATTGCAGCATGAAGCTTTTCATTTAATGGTCACCACTGTTGAGATTCATTCATTGATTATTAATTTCTATGTGTCAATAACCATGTCCTGCATTTCAATGTACATTGTGTTTCCAAAAACATTTCAATTTAAAGTTATTTTGAGAGAATTGCTTTCAGTCAAAGCTCATTGACAAACATACGATAAAAACCGAATTATATTGTAACCCTATACTAATTGACAAACATCTGTAATAAACATCTTATCACACTTTGTTTTGGGTTACCTTCTTTTTCCAGTCAAATGAGTATGCACAGATTCACGATCAAAGGCCAGTAAGTAAACACTGATCACATTTATGGTGAGATTAAATACCAATGAAACATCAAGTCTTTCATGTTATGCAGCATGTTGATTTGTAAGTGCAGCAAGTCCCTGTGAAGTAGAAGTGATGATTGTCATCAGAAACTTAATATTGAATGAGGAAGAATATTGGGTGTGGCTCATGTTCCCTTTCGAGGGAACTCAACACTGCGTCATGGAATGACTCTTTGGGGGAACGCCATTAGCGTGACTTGTCTGAATCGCGTGTGAAACTAACTTTCGCTTTATAGTCGCATGATGATGACGTCACTGATGACGTCATGATCACCGTGACTATCGGAAGGCATAAAAAGGAAGCGGAAGCAGTGCAAACCAGCTTCTGCCATTCAGCAAAGCGTCTGTTTGTGTGTGTGAAGGTTTCTAGTTTATCTTAAGTTATCTTAGATAGATTAGCAATATGAAACGTATGTCAAAGAAGGCATTTAAACAATGTGTTCCTCCCTGCCCCCGTTTTATTACGGATAATGATTCACATGAGCTTTGTGTGAAATGTTTGGGAATGGAACATGCTAAGGCAGCTCTTGAGGGAGCTGCCTGTGAACATTGCTTGTGGCTACCGCTAAGATCTCTTCTCTCACGTTTAGCACTGTTTGATGAGTCAGGCAGTATTCGCAAGCCTCATGGTTCAGGTCCCGCTTCTGCCGAGGCAGTGCGGGGTCTGCAGTCATGGGGTTCGCAGATGGATATTTTGGAGGGTGAGACGACTTCGGTCCTTTCTCGTCCCTCAAATCCCATTGCTTCCGGAAAGGGTTTGGGAGCCCGCATGGCGGCTTCTCCCGCCCCATCTGGAAGCTCTATGCACTGCTCTAGCTCTGAGGAGTTAGAGAGTGTTAGTGTGCAAGAAGTAGAAACTGTAGATCATGAAACTCCACTTTCCCAGGGATATGAGGAGCTATTAGAGGTTGTTACCCGGGCAGTAGCCAAGCTTAGTGTTGATTGGCCCCAAGATCAACAACAACTTACACCTATAAGTAAATTAGATGAAAGATACTTAAAGAAACGGGTACAACCTCAACGTCGGGGGTTGCCATTCTTTCCAGATTTACATACTGAGGTATCTAAATCATGGAAAAAGCCATTTTCTTCCAGAATTTCCACCACTGCCTCTAGTTTCTCCTCAGTTATAGGAGCTAGAGAGAAAGGCTATGGCATGATGCCCAAGGTGGAAGAGTCTTTGGCCACCTACCTTTCACCTGAAGCGGCATCATCATTGAAACCTCCGACATTGCCCACCAAGCCATGCCGGATTACGTCAAATTTGGTGGGTAAGGCATATATGGCGGCAGGTCGGGCTGGCTCATGTCTGCACACTATGGGTCTTTTACAGGCATATCAGGCCGACCTGCTGGGGGACATAAAAGAGGGCGAGGTTATTGATATAGACCTGCTTAATGAACTGAAGACAGCAGCAGATCTTACTCTCCGAGCTACCAAGGAGACAGCCCAAGCTGTTGGGCGCTCCATGGGGGCCCTGGTAGCTACAGAGAGGCATTTGTGGTTAAATTTGTCCGGTATTAAGGAGAAGGACAAGTCTGTGCTGCTTGATGCACCATTGTCTGACCAAGGTCTCTTTGGGAATGCGGTCGACACTGTGGTCGATCGTTTTCAGGAGGCAAAGCGTCAAGCAACAGCTTTCCAAAATTTTTTACCTCGCCGTTCTTACCCTCAGGGTCCTGCAGCTCAAAGGCACCCCCAGCCATCTACTACTAGTGCCCTACATAGGCAGCAGCAAAAACAGAGTGTTGCTACTCGTACTCCCCCTCAGAGAGCTTGGGGGTCGAGACCGCAATCCCAGAAGTTCTCCAGGCAAATCAAGCCAGATTTGAGGACAGTTGTTATCTCCAATCGGAAGGCTGCTGCCAAGAGGTCCTGACGGTACCTCAGTGCTTCAAATAGCACCCATTCTGGGGGGGTGGACAAGTCCGGTTCCCCCAAGATGGCCTCAAGAGGCTACTACGTTAACCCCGCCGCCCAGTGCGCTTCGGGGCACGTCAGTTTCCCTAGTACGGGGTCAACAGAATCTACCCATGGTAGACCCTGTAAACATGCCAATAGTTCCACTATCCCCTGCAGATCAATTACTTCAAGGCATCGATCCGCATGCATCCGAAGCCGATGTCATCACGCTGACTCCCTTAGTGCACTTCCTCCACGAGTGGAGAAAGTTGCCGAATCTGACTCCATGGCTTCTCCGCACCATAGATAAGGGGTACAGAATTCAGTTTGCTGTCAGCCCTCCAAAGTTCAAAGGGGTGTTTTGCACCGAAGTGAGTTCCGATCGGGCTCGGGTGTTAGAACAGGAAGTACAATCTCTCTTGATAAAGGGGGCCATAGAATATGTTTCCCCTCACGAGAGTCAGACAGGTTTTTACAGTCGGTACTTTATAGTTCCGAAAAAGGATGGAGGGCTCAGGCCTATTCTGGATCTGAGATATCTCAACAAATCTCTGAGGAGATACAAGTTCAAGATGCTTACGATTCCTGTTATTGTGGCTGGAATCAGAGAAGGCGACTGGTTCACCACAATAGACCTGAAGGATGCATATTTCCACATATCCATCCTTCCTCAACACCGGAAGTTTCTCAGATTTGCTTTCGGAGGCAAAGCCTACCAATATCGAGTTCTTCCATTCGGCCTTGCTCTATCCCCTCGCACTTTCACGAAATGCATGGATTCTGCCCTTGCTCCACTGAGACTTCAGGGGATTCGCATATTAAACTACATAGACGACTGGTTAGTGCTAGCTCAGTCTCAAGAAATGGCGGTTCGACATCGAGATGTCGTCCTCGACCATATGAAGCTTTTGGGACTGAGGCTCAATGCCAAGAAGAGCAATCTAACCCCTCAGCAGAGCATTACATTTCTCGGGGTAGTGTGGAACTCAGTCATGATGCAGGCACAGTTGTCTCCTGCACGTGTCGAGTCCATCCTGACAACAATATCCAGAATCAAGATGGGTCAGGCATACACTGTCAAGCATTTTCAGAAAATATTAGGTCTAATAGCTGCAGCATCCAACGTGATTCCTTTTGGCCTGCTGCATATGAGACCTTTACAATGGTGGCTAAAGAACACAGGGTTTTCCCCGAGGGGCAACCCGTTTCGTATAATCAGGGTTACGCGCAGATGCCTTCGTTCCCTGGCTATATGGAAAAAGACACAGTTTCTAAATCAAGGTCGAAAATTGGGAGCTCAATGTCACAGGATGACAGTGACGACGGACGCATCCCTCACAGGCTGGGGGGCAATAGTAGAAGGTCGCTCAGCCAGTGGGCTATGGACAGAGCAGCATCTCCATTGGCACATAAATTGCCTGGAGATGTTAGCTGTCATAAGAGCTTTGAAGTACTTCCTCCCAGTCCTCAGGGACCATCATGTTCTAATAAGAACAGACAATACAGCCGTGGTCTCTTATATCAATCATCAAGGGGGCCTGAGGTCGCGCCCTCTCTGCAAGCTGGCGCACCAGGTTCTCCTATGGTCCCAGGAGAAGTTTCTATCCATCAGGGCGACGTACATTCCTGGAGTTCAAAATGTGGGAGCAGACATGTTGTCGAGACAAGGACTGAGGCCAGGAGAATGGAGACTTCACCCCGAAGTGGTGAAACAGATTTGGGAAAGATTTGGTCAGGCCGAAATCGACCTCTTTGCATCTCAGGAGACATCTCATTGCCCCCTGTGGTTTTCAATATTTCTTCCAGCCCCATTGGGACTGGACGCCCTGGTACAGACATGGCCGAGGCGGCGTCTGTATGCTTTTCCCCCAATCGCTTTGCTCCCGCAGGTCCTAGAGAGAGTTCGACAGGAAGGGATCAGACTCTTGTTAATAGCCCCTTATTGGCCTGCACGAGTCTGGTTCTCGGACCTTCTAATGCTCTTAGAAGGCCAGCCATGGGAGATTCCCCTCAGGCAGGACCTTCTGACCCAAGCCAGGGGCACGATATGCCATCCCAGCCCAGAACTATGGAAGTTGTGGGCCTGGCCGCTGAAGGGAGTAGCTTGTTGAATCAAGGTCTGTCAACTGAGGTTGTTGAAACCATTCTTAATTCTAGAGCTCCATCCACCAGAAAACTTTATGCTCTAAAGTGGAGGTTATTCACCTTGTGGTGTAATAACAGACATTTAGATCCAGTTAACTGCCCAGTGGCTTCAGTACTGGAGTTTCTGCAAGAGCGGTTTTCGGCAGGTCTTGCACCTTCTACGGTGAAAGTTTATGTGGCAGCTATTGCAGCCTTTCACTCCCCTCTGCCTGGGAGCACCTTGGGGAGACACCCCTTGGTTGCCCGGTTTTTGCGTGGTACCTTGAGGATCAGACCGCCTTCTCAGGCTAGAGTTCCAGCATGGGACCTCACTGTGGTTTTGGAAGGGGCTTCCCAGGCTCCTTTTGAACCTATTGAGTGTAGCTCAGACAAGTATTTGTCCCTCAAATTAGCCTTTTTACTCGCTATTACCTCTCTGAGGAGGGTAGGCGACCTTCAGGCTCTATCAGTCTCTCCACCATGTCTGGAGTTCTCTCCAGGTAATATAAAAGCAATTCTGCACCCTAGACCAGGGTATGTACCTAAGGTGCCAAGCAATGTGGCCAGAACATTAATTTTACAAGCCTTTCATGCTCCACCTCATGAGTCAGCAGAGGATCAGAGACTACACTTGTTATGCCCAGTCAGGGCACTGGGAGAGTATGTTAGAAGATCTTCCATATGGAGGAAATCGGACCAACTGTTGGTTTGTTTTGGACCTCATAGTAGAGGTCAGCCGGCCTCTAAGCACACCATTAGTAGATGGATTGTGGAGGCCATTTCCTTGGCTTATGAGGTGCGTGGACTACCTTCACCTCTTAGAGTCAAGGCACATTCAACTAGGAGTATGGCCTCCTCGCAGGCCCTTCTGTCAGGTGCTTCTATGCAGGATGTTTGTGATGCAGCGGGCTGGTCTTCCCCGCACACATTCATAAGATATTACAATCTTGATCTTTCTTCCTTACCTGGTTCTCAGGTACTTATGTCTTAGGATGTGCATAACACCTTCACACTTAGACAGCCACAACTCGTATGGCGTAGCGGGTATTTCGTTCCCCAAAGAGTCATTCCATGACGCAGTGTTGAGTTCCCTCGAAAGGGAACGTCTCAGGTTACGACTGTAACCATTGTTCCCTGAGATAGGGAACGAGACACTGCGTCTCTTTGCCATACTCCTTATGACTGGAGCATTTGCTTCATTTTTTTTGCAGAAGCTGGTTTGCACTGCTTCCGCTTCCTTTTTATGCCTTCCGATAGTCACGGTGATCATGACGTCATCAGTGACGTCATCATCATGCGACTATAAAGCGAAAGTTAGTTTCACACGCGATTCAGACAAGTCACGCTAATGGCGTTCCCCCAAAGAGTCATTCCATGACGCAGTGTCTCGTTCCCTATCTCAGGGAACAATGGTTACAGTCGTAACCTGAGACGTTTTCTACTGTGAATTGGAAAGATGAAGAAAAACAACATGTTCTGCTCAATCCGTCAAACTCACTTCATCAGATAAAGATCGCCACTACAGGATAAAAGTGCATTTTCAGATTTCATGATAATTACTTTCAAAAGAAAACGTCAGTTTATTCAGTAACATGTAAAAGTGTAAATTTGGTGTATATATATGACATTTTATGGAATTTTACTTTTTTTATAAAACACATTAAAAAACTGTTACGTTATTGCTGCATGTTCCCTGTAAAAATACATTTATTTTTTACAGTGGAGGATACAATATCACCTCTGTTTTGTCTGAGCATCGTGCCCCCCTCCCCCACAGATTAACACTTTCAAAATGAAAATCAATCCAATAATCGATTGATCACTCGAGGCTGTGCAAAAACATCTATCGTCATTTACACTGTAAAGCACAAAAAAAAAATGCATATCTTATTTTTAGTCACATATTCATGTATAGATCTGGGCAGCGATTGGTGACAATGATTCTAAGATCATATTAAGGTAACGATGCTTTTGGGAAATGCAGCTCTGACATTTTAAAATGTGCTTTTTCATGCAGGATCCGGAAGGTGATCATGCAAAATGCTGAAGGACTGGTCCGACAGGTTTCTTGGAATTATAAAAAAAAAACTTTTACATTCCCAGAAGACCCACCAGGTAGTGCACGGACTTGTTTTAGACCTCCTTGACAATTTGCATCAGTGCTTACTCAACTATTTATTTGGATTTAAAATAACAGTAGAATCCGTAATAAACATAACATTTTTGTTTTTTTAGATTAACAATCATTGATCACATTCTGACACCTGTCGGAAATAGGTGCATCAGAAAAAAAGACCCAAAATGGTAAGTAAACAGGAACAACAGAACAAACCCGAACACTATCAATCTTGCAAAAGTGTTAAAAAGATTAGATTCGATGTCTAAATAAAATCTATATATTTGTATTAATATTTATTATGCATTCTTAGTTATTGGCTACACTGAAAATAAATAAAAAAAAAGTGAAATGCAGGGCCTCACAGGGTGCCAGACGTTACTATTAACAGAAATAACGGTACACCCTGAACTGAGGTAACGTGTTTAAACTGTGAACATAAGAAAACGAGTGTCTACCACACAATAAAATAACATGTTTTCACTGTTGTATGAAATGTTTTGTCTGTTAAATAAAAAAATGACTTAAATTAAAATGGTTAAATTTATAAATTGTTCAAATGGAAAAGCAACAGTATTCAAATTTTAAAAGTAGGCCTTACAGTGACAAACATTTGTGTGTTTTTTACTACTTTTACTAAAAGTATTTTTTTAATTGAATTGTTTAAACAACTGCTAATATTATTCTATTTTGTTTAATTGTGTACAAAACAAGCAAAGACTATGAGATGATAGAGTGCACCACCACATTCAGTCTCAAAATCCACCAAAACGTTTAACTTATAATTTAAAAAAACACTAAACTGTACACAGCTGCTAAAACAAATATATGAAGAAAATAAGTGATTATTGAAGTATGTCATGTTGTGCAGAGTTAAACAGGGAATTATGGGAAAGTCCTTTACAAATTTTTACAGTATATGTGAAGGTTATTTACAGTTTAATTCTACAAAGATGTCACTGTAAGAACAAATGTGAACTATATGGCAGCACAGGGTGACAAATATTTGCCATCAATAGAAATAACGTCTGTACACATCGTGGAGATCCCCTTTTTGCACTTGCACATTGATCTTTAACCAATGATTAGAACCGCATTGTCATGGTGGACGGGCATGCAAGCGCACATGCGCCCTCCAGTTTGTACACTGTGAACTCAAGTAATGTGATCTGTACAAACTGTCTGCGATATTAAAAGTGAATGTATGTAGTTATTTCATGAGTTTTCTGGAAACCGTATTTTGTGTAAGAAAATCACCATTAAACTACTCTACAAACACCATCACCACCTTTACTTATTACAACACCACTTTACCTTTATTTCTGTTGTGCGTTCACAAAAGATCTTATGGAAAATGAACACAAGTTTAGATGTTGGTCTGCTGTTTAGTCACTATTAAGGTGATCAATTTTTGCAGTCTTGACTCTTTGTTATTACCTTTGAGTATTCTTTAGCTTTAATGCCTGAAAAAAGGAAAGATAAAGTGTTTTCATGTTCTTTCTGGTGGTGAGAATCATTATCTACTAACCTTTCTCCATTCATATATTCACTGTTTTAAAATTCTTATGTGATACTTGCAGACATTACAGTGTTTTAAAAACATTATGAAGACCTTTGTAACACATCATACACATTGAAATTGAAAATTAGAGACACGCAGATAAAAGATTCAGCCTGTTCATCTCAACAATGGTGATAACTAACAAACTATTCAGATCAATGCAATTCATTCTGGGTTCCAATCATAGTGCACAACTCCTCCTTGATTCCCAGCATGCACTGCAACATGAAAGCTTTTAATTTGATGTCACATTTACATTTTACATTGTCATTTAGCAGACGCTTTTATCCAAAGCGACTTACAAAGAGTTTAGGGAGCAATAAGCGATATATCATACAGGAGCAATAATAGAGGAGTGTCAATACAAAGTAACTGGTTTCAACAAAAGCTAGACCACTTCACATTGAATTAAAGGGTTAGATTTTTCTTTTTTATTCATATATCTGTCAAGTATTCACAGAATAAATGGGTTTTAAGTAGTTTTTTGAATGCTATGAGAGATGAGGTTGACAAGACCAAGTTAGGAAGAATCTTCCACCATGAAGGAGTTGTTAATGAGAATGAGCGGGAAAGCGATTTACTGCCCTTATGGGAAGGCAATATAAGACGCCGTTGGTTTGCTGAACACAGGGATCTTGATGGTTTGTAGGAGTTGTGAGAGGTGTGAAAGTAAGCCGGTGCAGATCCAGTGATAGTCCTGAAGGCAAGTATCAGTGATTTGAATCTGATACAGGCTTGGACTGGTAGCCAGCGGAGAGAGATGGAAAGGGGTGTCACATGAGCCCTGGGCTATTGGAAGACGAGGCGTGCTGCTGGGTTTTGAACCAGCTGGAGTGGTTTGATAGCCTTTGCAGGAAGAGCAGCAAGGAGAGCATTGCATTGAGTTGTGGCGCATGCTCAGTGAGATAGGGTCTAACCTTGCTAATGTTTAAAAAGACATATCGGCATGACCGCTTTATCTTTGCACTGTGATCATTAAAGGAAAACTGTTCATCAAGTATGACTTCGGGGTTCCTGGCTGTTTTGGAAGGAGTGATTGTGGTATTGTCAAGATGGATAGTGAGATCGTGTTGCACCATGGGGTGTGCCGAAAACACGAGTAGTTCTGTCACCACTGTTGAAGTTCATACATTGATTATTCATCTCTATGTTACAAAATCCAGCTGCTACATTGTAATTAATATTGTGTTTTCAAATTATGGTCATATGAATGTGAAGAAATTTCTGCAAGATCTTTCACACATATTACCAAACTATACAATAAATCTCACAATAACAACAGTCAACTATATGACAATCCTCATCATCAACCAGTCAATTAAGTTTTGTCTTTCGAGCATTCTTCATTTTCCAGCCTAAAGAGAAACCCTGGCATATTAACTTAGGGGCGAAGAGCCAAACTAAAGTAAACACTGATCACATAAATGGTGACTTTAACTAACAATGAAACAGCTAGTCATTCCCCAGCAAGCAAAAATGTGTTCCTTAAATGTTCTTTTGACGTTCATTAGACCACTCGTGTCCACATGCATTACCACAGGAAAAGTTTTGGATGTCTCCATAAACAACACATGAACAAGTTAATGAGATAAATCAGGTTGAGTAAAGGAATCAATCATTACTTCATTATCTCATTAATGATGAACAGCTGCTGTTAACAAACACAATCACTAAAGAAAACATGAGCAATAAGAAGTCACCATAATAATGTTCAGTGTTTCCTTCAGTTGGGCTTTATATATACAGCTACCAAGAAAAGAAAAAGTATTTGAACTATTGTTGCTGGGAAAATTTGCAGAAATTTGTAATGTTAATTATTAGACTTATGTGTCCCCAGATTACATCCCTGTAATTAATTCAAGTTTCAAGTTTATTTATATAGCGCTTTTCACAATGTGTATTGTTTCAAAGCAGCTTTACAGGGCAAACAGGAAAAACAGAAAAGGTAAAACACAGCACAGTGCATTGTATTTATACAACGAGTAAGATCATACTAATAAATAATATATAATTTCTAAATAAATAAATAAATGCAGTCTCCCGGTGAGCAGGCCAACACTGCCCTGCTGTGGCGAGGAACCCAAACTCCAATGATTGATTAATGGAGAAAAAAACCTCGGGAGAAACCAGGCTCAACCGGGAGGGCCAGATCCCCTCTGACGTGTCATAGCTGCACTCAAACTGCTGACATGTGATTTAAGTTTAGCATTCAATACCAAATATTGTAACTTCAGCATTAATGAGACAAATAGTCCGTCTTTGCTCTTTGTTGGGGGTGTATTGGTCTGAGCTGGGATGGTCCGATGGTCATATTTCTCTTGGCTGGTGGTGGAATTGCCTTAGATGGGGCTGGGATGGTCAGTCAGTCTGCAGCTGTAGCTGGCGTTATCTCAAATTGGGGATGGGCATCTGTCGGTCGTCTGGACATGGTGGAACTTCTTCCTACCTCGGGATGGGCATCCCGAAGCAGAGGCGGAAAGAGAATAAAGAGAATAATTAGCGTAGCTGCTGTTCATTAACTATGCATTAAGTGAAAGCTTGGCTGAAAAGATGTGTCTTTAATCTAGATTTAAATTGGGAGAGTGTGTCTGACCCTCGAATAGTATCAGGAAGGCTATTCCAGAGTTTAGGTGCTACGTATGAGAAAGCTCGACCCCCTTTGGTGGATTTAGTTATTCTAGGTGTTGTCAAAAGTCCTAAGTTTTGAGATCTTAGAGAGCGTGTTGGGTTGTAACGTGATAAAAGCTCGGTTAAGTAAATAGGGGCTAAACCGTTTAAGGCTTTGTATGTAATTAAAAGAATTTTAAAATCAATACGATACTTAATGGGTAGCCAGTGAAGAGATGATAAAACTGGGGTTATGTGATCGTATTTTCTTGACCTAGTAAGAACTCTGGCAGCTGCATTCTGAACTAACTGTAGTTTGTTTATCGATGATGCAGGACAACCACTAAGTAGAGCATTACAATAGTCAAGTCGTGAGGTCACAAATGCATGAATAAGCTTTTCTGCGTCAGCAAAACATAAAATATTTCGTAACTTGGAAACATTTCTAAGGTGGAAGAAGGCTGTTTTTGTGATATTTGAGATGTGATTTTTAAATGACAGGTTTCCGTCTAATATAACGCCTAGGTCTTTAACTGTATTTGTTGGAGTAACAGTGCAGCCTTCAATTTGCAGGCTGTAATCGGAGATATTCTGTTTACCTGTTTTTGGTGCTATAAGTAATATTTCCGTTTTGTTAGAGTTTAAAAGAAGGAAATTACAAGTCATCCAATGTTTTATGTCCTCGATGCACTCTGCCAGTTTGGATAGTTTGAAGGAATCATCTGGTCTTGATGAGATATATAGCTGAGTATCATCTGCGTAACAGTGGAAGCTAATTTCATGTTTTCTAATAATGTTGCCGAGGGGCAGCATGTATATGGAGAAAAGCAAGGGTCCTAAAACCGATCCCTGAGGTAATCCATAATTTACTTGCGTAAGTAAATTAAATTAAGTAATTAAAGCTTAGATGGAAGCAGCAGAAAATTCAGAAGTGTTTTACATTTTAAATAGACATCAAGAACCAGCTTATGAATCTCATCAATGGTGACAAAGTTGAGTTGCATTTTTTCTTCATGCAGCAACGCATGAGGAGTTCTGTTCTATTCTGTTACCCAAAATGCATTGCAGCATGAAGCTTTCTTTTGTTGAGTGTCACCACTGTTGAGTTTCATGAGCTGATTCTTGATGTCTGAATTGTTAAGGTGATATTTCTTTGTAATAGTAAAAAATATTTTCCTTCACAAAAATTTTCACTCCACTGAGTCAAACAATGACGAAACACATTTACATTTTACTAGGAAGCCCTCCATTGCAATTACCACCAGAAAGATCAACAATCCAATTGACCTCTTGTCAAGATGTTATGAATGTGCTTTAGAAACACACTATGACAGCTATCAACAATTTTCACATAATGAATCAAGGGTGAGAGACTGATTAAAGAAAACACTAAACACTTTTATGGTGACTTATTATTTCTGGTTTATTTCACTGATTGTGGTTGTTATTTTAATGAATTAACAATTAATGAAATAATGAAGTGACAGTTGATGCCTTAATTCAACTTGATTTAACTCATTAACTTATCCATGTGTTATTTAGAAAGGCATCCAAAACATTCAGGGTGGGAAGGCATGTGGACTGGAGTGGTCTATGGAACACACCTTTTGCTAGCTGGGGCGTGTTAAGCAGCATGTTGATTTTTGAAAGTCCCCGTGAAGCAAAAGTGGGGATTTTCTTCAGTTTCAGTTTGAACCCCTAAATGACACCAAATGAGTGAAAAGACTCCTTGAAAGAGGGAAGTACCAACCTTATTTGGACCTGTTAGCTCCACCGAATCACAACCTGTGAGTGTGACTATTTATTTTTGTCTGATGAACGCTGTAACAAGGTCAAGGAATGGGAAGAAGGAGGCAGGAACTGGCGAACGTTCAACAACTTTTAATAAAAAATAAACAAACCACTAAGCGAAAGTAAAATACCGGCACCTCCCACACAGTCTACAGCCGGATACGATACCCATGCAACGCGCATCTGACACTCATTATCATCATTTGCTCTCGTCCCGGCTTGCTCGTTACAAATGTGTTTGACCAGTCAGAGCAGACTACACCATCTGACCAATCACATGACACTAGGCTAACAGATAGGAGGGGATTAGACGGATGAATCGCGGAACAATCATTTAAGAGTCAGGCAAGAAATAAGGTAAGAATAATTACCTATTATTACGACAAAATGGTGTTTTTACACCTTCGTTTATATTGTACGTTTCTTTTCACTTTTCATCAAGTTAATTACATATGGAATCCAAACTTTAGAGGAATTCATCAACACAGGAAGGACTTTATGTATTCGATGGATCTTATGGATCTCTAAATCGTTGCAGCCCCGCGACAGGCCTGATCCGTGAAGCATCTCTTACTACATACATCTTCCCCCTCATCTGTGGGACGTGATTCTGTATCACCGCTGGTTTACAGAGCGCTCGTCACTCCTTTGTTCCCAAATACAAGAGCCTCCGGCACGTTAGCTTGCTGCTCAAGGCCTGCACGTTGGATACTCCAGCGCTGGTAGCGACAGCTCCCTACTATCGGGACAGGAGTGTTCACAAGATCGACGCATTTCGACCAGATCATACGATACGCCAAGCCAATCGATTATGTTTCAATGGCAGTAAACATTTTCTGCCAAGAGAAACAATCATCTTAGGGGAATTACTTAATTCTGTTGTTCCATACATTCAGTCGATCTCATCAACCCAAAATTCAATGTCTTATTTCCGATAAATCGCATTATATGATGTATTGTTTATACTGTGTTTGCTTGTGTTTGAAATTCCGAACTCTTTTTACTCAATGTACAGTTTCATCCGCTGTCATGCCAACGCAACGGCTGCCCTCGAGAATGGGATGTCGATGGCCAGCCCGAGCGCACTTTTTCGGCACCCGTATAGCGAGCTAGTGTTGCCAACTCTTTTTCATATGGAAGTAGCTACAGGCTGCAGGTAAAGTCATTTAATGTCGCCTGATGACGTCGAGTACTAACTTGATCATCGATGGCATCATCAAGTTGTATCCGGCGAGCTAAGCACTTTAGTTCTGCTTCATATTTATAATCTCTCAGCGGTCGTATACATAGTTTATTTTAAAGCAATACTCCCAAATGCGCAATTTGATAGGTTCTTAATGTCTTATTTTCCCGTATGTGTTGGGCTGATAACAAGAATATGTAATGATGAGTGAACCACACCTTGTAAACCACACACCAGAAGTCACTTTTGTTGAGCAGATTAAATGCTTCCGTGTTCATGTGTGCGCGTCCATAATGGTCGTCACGTTTTAAATCGATCAAGTTCAAATATGGTCGGCACCTGCCGCTTTTACCTTAAGTTAGAAAAACAGCGGCACGCATCAGCTTATTCACCGGTTGGTTATCCTCACAATCTCCAAAGTCTCTTGACATTAACACAACTGCATCTTGGAATTGACACCTAGAAGCTGCATTAACTCCAAATTAATTGATCATGTTCGACCCATGCAGTGTGCACAACATTTTGAACAGAAAACAGAAAATTTTATTTTGAACGTGTGGGTGACTTTAACATGCTCACCCTTCACATCTTGCTGCTTGCGCATAAAGCTAAGCATCATGCACACTCTGGTTTACTTCCATCTGCAAGCAGATATATCATAACGGTGTCAGCATCACTTTTGGTGTAAACTCTAGACGGTAGTTTTAACCTTCGTTAACAGACCCGTACGTTCCTTAAGGTTGCAGAAACAACGTACGTTCACTAACCTTGCCATGCGACACTCAACATAATTGCATACCTGCCAGAAATGTGGGTCTCAGGTAGTCCTGGGCCAGAAGCGAGCAGGTTCACAGACCTTTCTGTACCAGATAACGACTACACATGAAGCCGACACTGTTAGCCAACCAGGCCAGGCTGGCCAGCAACCAGTAGGAGACGCGTCCCACCAATTCGTTTCTGCGTGAAGCTGCCTCAGCTAGGGACACAAACACTGGTCTCCGGACCACATTTCTTCGGCGCCGCTGCTGGCGCCAGACTTTCTCCGTTAGACGCACAAGCAGCCGCCATTAGATTCGCCTTTACCGCCATGGGCTCTTGGACCGAGGCGATGGAATCATTTGTTCAGGGCAGCTGCCGACGCTTGCGCAAGCCTGTCTCCGCACAACGTGCAAGTGGCCACTATTTCCTCCATTCTCTCTCTCCAACAGGCACGCCCCGCGTTTTTGTTTGCCACAGCGGCAGGGATGCCTTCGCCTCCACATGCACCTGAACTTTCAACTACCCTGCAAACAAAGGCAAGTCCAAAAGACGTCTTTTCAACGTCAGTGATGCCGTTGCATAGACGTCCCCTGAGGAGCCAGAATGTAAGTTTTTACAACGTCTTTTTATGACGTCTTCTGAACATGTGCTATTGTTGTCCAGGTGATCTCCATAATTGTATTGGACTGATATCACTTTTGCACCTGCAATTAATATTGAAATTGAATTATTCCACCATTAATGTGATCAGCGTTTGCTTTAGTTGGGCTCTTGACTCTTATTTACCACAGAAAATCTGGGTGTACTTTGCCATTGTAAATTTGTTTTAAGACACTGGTTCAGTGGCCAAAGAATACTAAATTATAATGATATCAGCTTTCAAGTTTTCTTTGCGCAATGACTATTCTCACTAAAATGAGTGTGTTGTATTCTTGTACAAATGTTGGCTGATCAATTTACTTTTGCATAATATGAGGTTTAAGCCTTTCGTTTGTCAGACTGTTTTTAACAATTTTCTGAAATACATTTTCAAATGATTGAAGAGCAAGAGCAAAGAAACACACAAAGACATGATGAATTACTGTATGAGGCTCAACAATGGTGACAACCAACAGAAGAATCGTTTGTGGTGCAATGCATGCTGGGTGACATCATATTAAAAAACACATTCATGATTCCCAGAATGCATTGCAATTGATCTAATTATCTCAAGTTTTAGTTAATTGGCACCATTGTTGAGGTTTGTATGGTGATTGTTAAGTCATGTATGATCTAGTTTTATCTAACCATCTTAAATATTTAAGTATGATTTTTCATGAGTAAATGGAGTTTACATTACAATTACTTCCCCTCACCATCTCTTTCTTTAATGACAATCAAGTATTATTGCTAAAACACGATTGTCTGAAAGAGGATTCATGGAATGAAGGTCAAGTATTAAGAGCCCAACCAAAGCAAACACTGATCACAGTAATGGTGGATTAATTCAATTTCAATATTAATTGCAGGTGCAAAAGTGATATCAGTCCAATACAATTATAGCGATCACCTGGACAACAATAGCACACGTTCAGAAGACGTCATAAAAATACGTTGTAAAAACTTACATTCTGGATCCTCAGGGGACGTCTATGCAACGTCATCAACAACGTTGAAAAGACGTCTTTTGGACTTGCCTTTGTTTGCAGGGTAGTTCTATGCAGCAGCAGACACCACTCGCCAGGAAGCCTGTATCGCAGCAGCTACCGCCCCCCGCAAGGCCCTGAGCTTTGAACTAGTGCTCTGCAGCGCAGAGACTACCAGCCATGAAAGTATCATCGGCGCAGCAACCGTCCCGCAGGGGCCCGAGCTTCCAACTCATGCTCTGCAGCAGCAGACACCACCCGCCATGAAGTCCGTATTGCAGCAGCGACCACCCCCCGTTGGGGCCTGAGCTTTGAACTAGTGCTCTGCAGCGCAGAGACTACCAGCCATGAAGCTAGCATAGGCGCAGCGAGCGTCCCGCAGGGGCGCGAGCTTCCAACTAATGCTCTGCAGCAGCAGACACCACCCGCCATGAAGCCAGTATCGCAGCAGTGACCGCCCCCGCAGGGGCCCGAGCTTCCAACTAGCACTCTGCAGCAGCAAACACCACTCGCCAGGAAGCCTGTATCGCAGCAGCGACCGACCCCATAGGGGGCCGTGCTTACAACTAGTACCCTGCCGTAGCATACACCACTCTCCATGAAACCAGTATCGCAGCAGCAACCGCCCATCAAGGGCCCGTGCTTCCAAGTGGTGCTCTGCAGCAGCAAACACCACCTGCTATGAAGCCATTTTCCCAGCAGCGACCGCCCCCGCAGGGGCCTGAGCTTCCAACTCGTGCTCTGCAGCGCAGACACCTCTCGTCATAAAGTCATTATCCCTGCAGCGACCGCTCCCACAGGGGCACGAGCTTCCAACTCGTGATCAGCAGCGCAGACACCTCTCATCATGAAACTGTGAAAGACCACCCACTGCCCCAACAACGGAATCCAATAGTGTGGTTGAAGGGATCTCGTGTTCTGCTTCTCCTCCGCGATTTCTACATTAAGTTATATAAGAACTGTTACAATTTAGTTCAATTTATATGACTCTGTGGTCATATAGACCATATAGAACAATCTGACTCCAATTTTAATATAATATAAAATAACTTGTATGACATTTCAAATGTATCTATTGATCTAAGTTAATTTATCTATAAATCTCCATACTTTAATATTTATTATATATATAGTTATTCTTTCGATTGGGACCTGCAGTCGCTCAGAGTCTCACGCCGGCCGGGCTCATGGATCTCACGGACACAAAACGGTCAGTTCCGATCTAGTCAGAGGTTGCCGGGTAAACTAATATCATTAAGTTTGGCCGCGATATGCTTGCTCAGAAACATAACAATAGTTATTTTAGTCACGATCATGCAACTTGCTAGGCCAGATGATAGGTGGAAATCTGTAACATGTGAGCTTTAGCAATGCCCCATTTATAATAAAAAGTCTAGTATAAACTAGCCCATCCTATCCTGACTCATCAATTTTGCGGTAACAGAACAGGTTCCCTTTCAAACTACTTGTAATAACAGACTTTGAAGAATTCAGATAATATCAACAATAACAATTTATTATACCAGGCAGGCACAACATTAATTAAAATCATAGAATGCATATACAAAGAAATTCCTAATGTACTAGGCAAAGATTATTAACATAGTATAAGAACAAAATAAAACCACAAAGTTTATCATACCTGGTAAAATCGAGATAAACAGTTGCAGTGTGGGGAGTCCTGGTTACAGATGCTTCCAAATCGAGATGCACAGCTGCAATCTGGGAAGTTCTGGTTACAGAAGCTTCCCTGAGTCTTTTGCCAATGCACCTTTTATACCCAAGAATAAATTACTCAATGTTCATTGTGAATACAATGGTCATTGTGAAATTTAGTTTGACTCGTGGCTGACGAGATCATCAAATGGGATGCCGATTTATCTGTGAACAGGATTCCTCGATAAAGCCAATCCTCTTAGAGGAGTGCAGGTAATGTCCTAAAGTTAAAAAGCTCTAATACACTCTTTGTTATGTTTGAAGGAACTAGACCCTTTCACCCATCACACCAAGACCTTTAAAACAATACCAAACATGATGTTCAAATCGTCATAACATGAAAAAACATTATAAACACAATATAGAATGTGTAAAAACTTTTCCAATGATCAAGGACTGAAGAGATGAAGGGGATGAGAGAGGTGTGATAAGAAGAGTTCAGTTCATGGACATCAACCCCTGATGGGAGGAAAGGATATCATTCCTCATGATCTAGCAACAAATGGTGTTTGATCGTTTTGTGTCCCAGCTTTACAAACAACCTTAATTTTTTTGCACTTTTCCAGCTGGCTTAAAAAACCAGTATCGCAGAAGCGACTGCCCCCGCAGGAGCCTGAGCTTCCAACAAGTGTTCTGCAGCTGTAGACACCACCCGCCATTACGACTGCATCGCAGCAGCAACCGCCCTAGCAGGGCCCTCCTCCTCTCATAGTTACCAACTTTCGGATTGCACCTCCGTAACGCCCAGCATGGGTTTTTGGGGGGATGTATGTGTACTTCGGCGGATGTTCAGTTTTATCTGCATTAGGTGGGGTTGTTCTGGGCTCAAGCCTGTTCCGAGCCCGCGCAATTGCCCTGACCAGGGTAGAGTGGTCGGGGTTCGGATAATTCCGGGGAGCTCGGAGCCCACTCCATGCACAACACGCCAATACACATAACCTCATACCCATGCTTTACCAATCTATCCCTAAAACGGAGCTGTTTATCTGTAAGGGCGAACTCGTGAAAGTACATCTGAATAAATTGCTATGCTGCTGATCCTGAAAGAACATTGTAACATCTGGGAGTTTAATTTGCTTTTTGCAGTCTATGAAGGTTTGTGTAAAAAGAAACAAATAAATATTGAAAGCAAAAGCAGAATTTAGACGCACAGACATGAAGAATCAGTGTGTGAATCTCAACAATGGTGAGAATCAGCAAACGAAAACGTCTTGGTCACTACGTCTGTTACCTCAGTTTCCTGATGGAGGGAACAAGACGTGTCGAGCCGACAGATGGGGTTCGCCCTTGAGAACCAATCAACTCTGACTACTATAGAAGAGGCCAATGAAATTTGTCGAATGAAATTTGCATGCCGGTCCCCGCCCCCGGATATACGGTATAAAAGGAAGACAGCGTGCAGCATTCATTTACCTCTTGTTCTGAAGAGACTGAGAGCCTCTCACAAGTACAGCATAGGACGATACGTGTTGTGGCATAAGGAACACAACGTCTCGTTCCCTCCATCAGGGAACTGAGGTTACAGACGTAACCAAGACGTTCCCTTTCTGTCCGTCTCTCGACGTTGTGTCGAGCCAACAGATGGGTTCGCTATGGAAAACACCACAACGCTGCATAAGCGAAGCGACGGTAGCAGGCCTGGGGGTATCTGCACGAGTTTTTCGCGAAACTGTAACCTTCCAGTGTGATGGTCGGGGGGTCCCATTGCTTTCTTGGAGAATGCTTTGCTCTCTACTGGCGAGAGGCCATCCGGATCAGGTTTACACGGGGTGAGGGCGACTTCCTTAATTAGGGATTAATTCTGTCCTCCGAAACAGACAAAGAGCTGGTCAGAGCTCCTGAAGCTCTGTGTACGGTCCAAGTACAGACACAGTGCACGTACTGGACACAACACGGATGGGATTGGGTCTCCCTCCCCACTGGGGAGCGCCTGCAACTTTACCACTTGGTCCTGGAAGGGAGTCGTGGGAACTTTGAGTACGTATCCGGGCCTGGGTCTCAGGATAACGTGAGAGTTGCAAGGGTCGAATTTAAGGCAATCCGGGGACACAGAGACTGCTTGAAGGTCCCCTACCCTCTTGAAGGAAGCTTGAAAGGTGAGGACGATCAGAACCTCCGCGGGAATCTGGGGGGGCCCAGAGAGGCCCGCCAGGAACAAATTAAGGTCCCAAGAGGGTGTGGAGTGGAGACGAGGCGGATTCCGCCTTCTCGCGCCCCTTATGAACATGTTGACCAGGTCGTGCTGCCGTAGAGACTTTCCATCAACTGAGTCGTGATGAGTGGCGATAGCGACACCAGGACAAGAAGAGGCAACATCTATAGGCGTATAACCGCCTAGTAAATGGGGCCCTAGCCTGGGTGATGGCCTCCGCCACAGAGGGGGGGGTTGCCCACTCAGGATATCCTCGTCCCGTCTAGAGACCAGACATGGAGGTTCCAGAGGTCTGGGATGCCAGAACGTGATCTTCCCCTGAGAGAGCAGGTCCCCTGTCAGGGGAATGGGCCAGCGGGAAGTTGTTGTCAAGAGCATCAGCTCTGAGAACCAAGTGCGGTAGGGCAATATGGCGCAACCAGAAACACTTGGTGCTCCTCTTCCCTGACCTTGCCTGCTGCCGGTGTCCCACACTCTACCCAGAACTCCACTCGGTAGCCAGTGTTGGAGCGGTCTCATGTGCATCTACCCAAAGAGTATTACCCCCGCCGAGGACGCCATTTGTCTCAGGAGCCTCTGAAATTGTTTCAGGGAGACCGCTGGCTGCCTGAAGTGTTGCGCCGACATGGTGACAGAGTTTAGTTCCATACTGAGAAAGGGGATGCTCTGCACAGGGGAAAGATTAGTCTTTTCTCGGTTGACCTGAAGTCCCAATCGTTCTAGATGCCGAAGCACCAGGTCCCTTTGTGTACACAACAGATCTCGCGAGTGTGCCAAGATAAGCCAGTTGTCGAGTGAAGTACCCGCACACCGTTTCCCTGAGGGGAGAAATGGCGGCTTCCACAATCTTTGTGAATATCCGTGGAGACAGGGACAGACCGAAAGGGAGGACTCTTTACTTATATGCCCGCCCCTCAAACGCGAACCATAGGAATGGCCGGTGTCAAGGGAGGATCAAGACATGAAAGAAAGCGTCCTCCAGGTCGATTGCCACGAACCAATCCTGACACCTGATGAATATCAGGATGCGCCTCTGCGTGAGCATCCTGAGCGGCAGCTTGTGAAGGTGCTTGTTCAGGGTATGCAGATCTAGAATGGGGTGGGACCTTACGTCTTTCTTGGGAACTATGAAGTACGGGCTGTAAAACCCGCTGAACATCTTGGCTTGAGGCACGAAATTGATGCCTGTTTCGCCAGAAGGGTGAATCTCTACCCTAAGTACGGAGGCGTCCTTGCCTCCAACAGAGGTGGAGAGGATGGCCCGAATTTTGGGAGGGTTTCTGGCGAACTGGATCGAGTAGCCAAGATGGACCGTCCTCATTGGAAACTCTCTTTGTGAATAAGTAGTTGCCAGGCCGTGAGAAGGCCCCGGCTTTGAGACGAAGCAGGAACCGTCTCGTACCGACCACTCAGAGGTGTGGCTGTGATGGTCGGACCCGATGTTGTTCTCCGTGGGGTCTTCCGGGTAGGGGTGCTTCTTGCGAGAAGTTTGCTTACAGGGTGGAGGTTTCGTCCCTCGACTTCCTCTTCCGGGGTGCAGCCTGAGCTACGAGCACAGGAACTGGAGGCGATGTCAAAGGGGGCCTGGGCTGCTGGGAAGCAGACATCGCACGAGATCTCGGAGGCCTCTGGGCGGCCAAGTCCCGGCGAGGTAGAATGTGGCTAATGGCCTCTGCCTGCTTCTTCACCGTTGAGAACTGCTGAGTGCAGTCCTTTACGGTGTCACCAAATAGTCCCCACTGCGAGATGGGTGCGTCGAGAAAGCGGACTTTCTCAGTGTCACTCATCTGTGCAAGGTTTAGCCAGAGTTTTCTCTCTCCACCAGCGTGGACATCGTCTGACCCACGGCCTGTGCCGTCACCTTGGTCGCCCATAGGCAGGGTCAGTGCTAGCATGGAGATCCTGCATAATACTCGGGTCAGCCTTACCCTCATGGGGCTCTCTTAACGCCTAGGCCTGGTGAACACCAGTGATGACGAAGTCTTACACTCTTTAGACGGTAGGTGTGGCCGATTCCTCAAGGTGGTAGCCGTCCGTGGGAACAGGTGCACCTCGACCGCACGTTCCACCTGGGGGATATCGACGTAACCTTTGATGAGCGGTAACCTTTGAAGACAGCCACCCGTGACCGCAATTTCTGCATGACCATCTGACAGCAGTGCGGGCAAGATGTGTCTACGAAAGCTACCTCAGCGACTGGATGCTCAGACACCTGATGCAGCTATCGTGTCTGTCCCCCTCCTCGATGAGGGTGCCGCACCAAAGAGAACAGCGGGACATGATCCGGCAATTTGTCTCAAAGCTTTTACTTGTTTAGTCATGAGTGATGGCTCTGAAGAACAAAAGGTAAATGAATGCTGCACGCTGTCTTCCTTTTATACAGGATATCCGGGGGCAGAGACCGGCATGCAAATTTCGTTCGCCAAATTTCATTGGCCTCTTCTATAGTAGTCAGAGTTGATTGGTTGTCAAGTGCAAACCCCCTCTGTCGGCTCAACACAACGTCGAGAGACCGACAGAAAGGGATCTTAATGCTGTGATGCATGCTACATAACATTATAGCACAAAACTCATTTATAATTCCCAGCATGCATTGAGATTGATCCGTTTATCTGAATTACTTGGTTGCTTCTAATGAATCAAATCACAACCTCAGAGGGGTTTCAATGGTTCCCAACCAATACCATTTCGATAGGTTCACATCTGCTCTGCCATGACAAGTGTACTTTTAAAGCACGCAAACAAAGTTGTTCATACGAAGAATTTGTCAAGGGTCAAGATCCCAACTCAAGGAAACACTTATCACCATAATGGTAACATTTTTAAAATATTAATGTATTTTTCTAGACATATTCAACTAGAAAAAAAAACTCTAAGAAACGTTCTTATGACAAATTTGTGTAAGCTGGGTTGTAATTTCAGGTTGAAGTGGTTGTGTTTCATTTGTTAGAAAAATACTTTTCATTTTTTGGTAATCTTTTCTACAGTGATGCTGTTTATTAACAGCAGGTGTTCATCACTACTGACTCAATCATCACTAGAATAATAATGAAACTCAATACAAATTCTGTCAAACTGGAGCAGAGAAAGGTGTTGGTTTTGGGATAAATCTGGGCCAGAACTGTAATGAACTGTTGTTTATATTTGGGTAAGCTCTGCTCTATCTGTTTAGTTTTTGACATGTGGCATAGCTTTGGCATGCCTGTGGCCAAAATCTAGCAAACAGGAGCGGACCGCCCAAGGGCAATCATTTCAAGCGGTATGTGCGCCAGAAGAGGTGGTTTGGGGAGTAGGTGTGGGCCAGAATTGTCATTGTCACAGCAAACAAACGATGTCTTGTGCTGCCATCCCAGAAAGGTAAAAAATCTCTCTCACCTACCTTCTCTGGATTGGTTCCCTTATATGGAATGATCTGCCTGCTGCTAGAAGATCTGCAGATTCTCTAGCCATCTTTAAGAATCGTCTGAAAATGCATTTCTTCCATCAACACGTGACCAATCAGTTCTGACTTCTATTCTACTCTTTCAAAAAAAACATATCTATATATATATATATACCTTCAAACTTAGCTCTGTATGCTGTGGTGGGCTATATTAGACCAGCTCTATGAATTGCACTTCTGATTTTTGTTGTCCTAATGTTTTCCCAATTGCTTTCATTGTTAACCCCATCTGTAAGTTGCTTTGGACAAAAGTTTCTGCTAAATGACTAAATGTGAGTACACAAGTGGGGAAATGGCATGGGCTACCAAGATGCCTTAGCAACATAGGGTTGTACGGGAATAGAGCTCTCTCTCTCTTCCCATTTCAAGCCTTGTAGGGGAATATTAATGCACCAAAACAAGGTTGGAAATAACACTCAAAGAATCCTGTGATCCCTGTATAAGAGATGCTGCTCCAACAGTAGCAACAGGGAGAAAATGAAAGCAACAGCAGTGGTAGCAGATGCGATGGCAGCCCTCAGACATAGAGATATTGTGGGACAAGTTCAACATGGTAGAGGTGGACTTGATTTGGCATCAACCAGACCAACATGGCTATAATCTTCTTTATCTATAACTCACCAAAAAAAACATAGCTGTCCTGTTGTGACACTTTCAATATCCTTTACATGTAATTTCTTTAAACACATTCACAACTAAGAAAGAGAAATGGAGAAGCTGACCTAACAATGCCAAGCATCAAGGTCCCAACTAAAGCAAACACTGATCACGATAATTGTTTGAAAATTTAGTTTTTCTACATGAATTGTAAGTGCAAATGCTATTTTGATTCAAGCCATTAATAATTTTTAACATTGATTTAATGTGCTTGCCATCAGGGTATTAGAGTTAAGTGTTTTCTTTTGTGATGGCATTTTAAAGACTTTTTGTGACATCTGTTTTAGGAGTTGTGCAGAAACGTATCTTGTCGTGTTTACTTGATTCAGTCATGTTCACTTGACATGTTAAGTTCATGTTTAATTAACATGCTTCACTCATGTTCTCTCTATATGTTAATTTCATGTTGAGTTTCCTTGATTCATTCATGTTCTCTCTACATGTTAATTTCATGTTGAGTTTCCTTGATTCATTCATGTTCTCTGAATTCATGTTCCCCCAAAATGCCCAGGCTAACTAGCTTAAAAGGCAACCTTTTATTGAGGAGGGGCAGAAAATGCGGGACAAGCCCTTATCCCCAGATTCAGGTCTACTGAGTACAGCCAGGGATTGGGAAATGCGAGTTTATTTAAACCACAGACTTACTTTCCCATTGGAGATGCGGCTGGACATGGTTCTGTGGTCCAGCTCCAATAGGACAGTCATCATAGTTGAGTTGACTGTACCTTGGTAAGAGGCCATTTACGAAGCATTTTACAGAAAGAATCTCTGGTATCCCAACCTAACAGTGGAGGCTGATGATCGGGGATGGACAGCGAAAGTGTTACCCTTGAAGTGGACTAGTGATGTTTCGTACGTGAACGAATCATTCTTTTTGAACAAATCTTTAAGTGAGTGAATCGTTTTTGTTCATGAAATGAATTGATTCATATTTCTAGTTCCCTGAAATCTCTGCCATAAGCATAGAGATAATCTTCTAAAAGAGTGTCTAAAGCACGAACCAATGGTGTTCGAGTTAGAGATTTGACAGAGCATATGATTGGTTGAATGTACTGAATGAACACACCCTCAATTGAACAAACAAGCTGGTGTTATGAGTCTGAACGAGAGAACGGATAGACGTGCTCATTCCTGTTTTTGAATGACATGAACGATCATTCATCTCATTCGTAAATGAACTGAGTGAGCTGCTACTTCACGTTCGTGAACGACATGAAAAGTGGAGGTTTCTCATTCATCAAGTACGGAAAGGGAGACAATGTAAAGACATTTACGAAAAGTACCCATGGTTTTAATATAGTAAAGGTAGTAACCATCTTTTTGGTGTTCTTTGTCTTCTTACCATGCCAATGCACATGGTTTTAGAGTAAATATCATGCTTAAAAGATAGTTTCACTTTTAAAACCAAAATGTACTATCTTACAAACATGATAATTTAACTGTGGTTAGCAGAAAAAAACAAATTTTCTTAATGAAAGTATAGCATTTTTTGTTGTAAGCATGTATTTATATAATCATATTACAGTTTTTCTCAAATGCTAAAACACATTTCCCAAAGTTTCCTCCATGTTCCCCAATGTCTAAACACAGCACCCTTTTCTAAAGCTACATAATCACAACCACACCATCTCACTTCAAAACTCAAACTTTCACACCAAAAGAGCAGCTCGAAGCTTTCAAAAATGTAAACACTATACACATCATTACACACTACAGCAAAACAATTGAAAACACAATGCTCAATTTGTGAGAAGGTTCTTTGTTTCATAACTGCCAATGCATATTTTTAGAAACTTTACAGTAATGGATCTTCTTAGATCTCTGCAGTGGATTAGGCATTTAGATTTGTGAGTTTCATATGAAGAGTATAAATCTTTAGTAAATTCTGCATGTGCACTACTGTTACACAACTCAATGCAAAAACAGAATCTATTGCACACAACAGTACTACCAAACCCATAAAAGAGTAATATTACCCCCTAGTTGGCCTGGAACCTCAGTGATGGCTCTTTGGCCAATGATGTTACGACCTTTTTGCCTTGCCTTGTGTAGCCACTGAGCAACACAGTATGTCCACTAACTGTACTGTGAACATGGATGTATACTTACTTGCACATACTCATAACGTAGGTCTTTGTGTCGCGCGGAGTTGCACTCAAAGGGAACCCTATAAATCTGTTTCATCCGCCTTTTGGTGCCAGAGAACTCAGTCTATTATGGCCAAGCTGACATCATCAATGCTTTCAAAGTTGACATTATCGGCAATGACTTTGTCTCTGATCTCCCAGAGTCTGATGAGGTTGTTCTCACGAACCATATCCACAATGATGGTTTCTTGTGCCGCTGTAAATATGGCAACCCTCCCACCTCTATGTGGCATTCTTTCAACTCTAAAGAAAGAAACATGTGTTGTCAATTGACATGTTTTACAATACAGTAACAACTGATTTAAAACCAATAGACTACTTTCACAGGCTTGTAAAATTTCATTGTGTTCAAATATTGCTGACTATGGCAAGCATTTTGCATCACATGAGCTTTCATTTGGGAATATGAGCAGAGTTCTTTTGCAACTTGTGTTTTAGCAAGGAAAAATGTGTTAAGATTTATGAGAACGGAGGATTGTGTTTTGTGAATTGCGTCGAGGATTGGCTTTTGTGTTTTAACATTTCAGAAAAACTGTAACAATAATTCAAGTTCATGAAACATTCATGACACTTAAACATGCTAACGCATGCAAATAGTTTGTTGTTGCTAATACTGCTGTTGTTTACATGATGCTTTTATTAAATATCATCCACATCAGGCACTTTTAATCTACTTCCTATTCTGGGATCCCTGTCCTGCTGTGAAAGACAGACTGAGCATGAGCCAATAGTCCCTGAGTGCTGGATATGTAAACCCTGCACTGTAAAAAAAATTCTGTACATTTTCCGGAAAAATACCGGCAGCTGTGGTTGCCAGTAAAATTCCGTAAAAAATACAGGAAAAGAACGTAAACATCTTTGCAGTTTAAAACTTCAGGGCACAAACTTCAAGCTGTGTATGAACTTAATACATTTGAGTCTTTTACATTAACAGAATTTCTTTATATAAAACTTAAACTTGGTCCCAATGCACAAAAGAAAAAACATTACATTTATTTAATCTTTTTAGTAATTTGTTATTAAAACATCAAAGTCACTATGAAACTAAACAACATGCAGCATGACAGCAGCATGACATCTGCATGTCATTGCCTGACCTTGACTTAAACACAGACTCCACTCTTCAGCGTAGTGGTGACCCACCAAACATTTGATATCAGAAAAAAGAGAGAAAATAGAAAATCCGAAGTTTTTATGGAAAAATACCGGCAGCTGTGGTTGCCAGCAAGCTACCGTAAAATTACAGGAATATCCTGTTTTTATTCATCCAATCAATTCACAGTGGAAAACATGAGCCACACCCACTACTCATCTTGGAAATATGTCACAATACTGAAGACGATCAACACTTCTGCTCACAGGGACTGCAGCATAACAGCCATGACTTGATGTTTTATTGTTGTTTTAAGTCACCGTTATTGTGATCAGTGTTTGCTTAAGTTGCCTTCTTTCATCCTTATCAATAACTCTTGAATAAATTTAACATTAACATTTAAAATTCACATTTCCTGGGACAGTCAATATAAAACGTTTTTAAATCGACAAAAGGCTTCTATTTGGTCTTTGACTTAAACATCAAGAATCAGTGTATGAATCTCAACAGTGGTGACCAATGACAATCTCAACAATGGTGACTCAACAAACCATCAACATATAAAAATTGTGTAAATTCTCAATTACAACTTTTGTAGACGTGCAACAATAATAAAGTGACAGTGGTGTCTGTAAGTCAAGGTGATAATAGTGCTTGTGGAGTTGGAAAAAAACTATGGAATTTCACTGCTCATTTCCCGGAGAATTTAACAGTGTTTTTCGTATTTTTACGGACGTTTTTTGATGACAGTTTTCTCTGTGAAAACTACAGAATTTCACTGTTAATTTCACACGTAAAAACGATGGATTTTTTGCTGTTAATTTTACAGACAAGTTTACAGTCTTTTTCCATATTTTTTACGGACGCTTTCTGATAACAGGTATTTTGTGTGAAAACAACAGAATTTTACTCTTAACTTCACGGGCATTTTTTACAGTGTGTCATTGGTCTGAGCAACTGATATACTGAATGAACTGAATACGCCTCTTCACTTAACTAGTCACTTCACTGAATGAGACATCACGTTCGTGAACGAGAAGCTGCTGTCAGAATGAATTAGAGAAAGCATGTCAATCGCTCAGCAACAACAGAATATGATATACTGTAGCATAATATACATTACAATTACACAAACACGTTATAACAATCACTTGTCCCACATTAAAGACACAAATCTTTGCCACCTCCTGGCATATGTATGTAATATATAACAAAATGGTCACTGAATGAGCCAGTGAATGAGTCAGAACGATTCATTTTGGTGAGCAAACTGAAAAAGAACGAATGACTCAAATGAACCTAAATAATATGCTAAAATGGGGATCAAAGGACAGTTCCAATTGACGGTAGTCAAAGAACTTCCCACTGTTGCTGAGAGAAGCAGCCACTGGCTGTGGTTGAAATGGAAGGAGACAATTAGGGTGACCACCCGTCCCGCGTAGCGCGTGCACGCACAGCGTTTGAAGCCCAATTCATGCGTCCCGCAAATTGAGACCGTGTCACGCATAATCAATGCTTGCTCAAAAAAAAGTTGGTCGCTCCATATCCTCGAGCCCCAGGCAGCCAAACGAACATTACTTGAGAGTTCAGCACGCTACTGTTGGCACACCCACCCCTGCGTTGAACTGCTGACTAGGTTGCGCGCACATGCACACACTGGGAAGGAACTTTTAGATGCGCGCTCCAATGTGAAAAATGGAGAAAGAGACTGAGTCTGAGCCATTAATTAAAAAGAGAAGGTGTGGGTATAAGAAAGACTGGGAAAATGAATATTTCAGGCTGAAAGGTGTTGAGGGGGATACCGAGAGGGCTTTTTGTGACCTTTGCAAAACGTCCTTCTCAATCGGACATGGAGGGGAATACGATGTCAAACGACACAGACTCACGGAAACTCACAAGAAACGTGTCCAACAGAGAGAGACATTCAAATCTATGGATGCTTTCCTCCGACCTAAAAACGACTTTCAAGCTGACAAAGCGACTGCTGAAGAGGTGACGAGTGTGTATCACACTGTCCAACACCATCCATCCTCCCCCTTCTAGTTCCGCTAACCTCTGGAGTTGTGAGTGAAGACTTGAGTCTAGAGGTTTTTTTTTAACTGTTCCTGTGGTTTTGAGCAACTACAATTGCTGTTAATCCTATAATTTTATATTATAATTTATTTAAAGGGAATAAATTGTAATGAAAAATAAATAAAATTAAATAGCTAAAGTAAATCGTGAGTGGAAGTGCATTTGTCAATTCATTGAATGTTCAAAATATCATGAATCTTTATTTAAAAAAATACACATTGGTTGGCCTATTCATGAGCATACATCAGCAATTACACATGTTTAGGGGAATAGGGCATTATTAATATACCATGTAAGGTGGTATGTGCTAGAAATGGGTGAACCACTATCAGTGAGTCTGTCCGGGGGGTGGGGGCACCGCCGCGCCAGGCAGTGTCCCACATTGTCCCTCGGAAAACATACCCCTTGTCCCCCCTTGGGCTTATTAGCAGGTGGTCACCCTAGAGACAATATGGGCTGCCGAATGACCATGTAATAAAATGGTGCGGTGTGTTGTGTTGTAATGTTATAACATACGGGACCGGGGGCACTGAGCATGCATTAACTTGCCAGTATGGGCTAAACTTTTATCATTTCAAAACTACATTAACGACACATCTCTTTAACCTTGCATACACAGCACTTCAACAATAAAAATCCTCTAAAGGACTTTTAGGCTGCATTAATTAGATCAAACGAAACCAGGAACACTTACTATAACAACTGATGAGTTTGTTGCATGAAAGATTGTAGAAAGATATTCTGTTCTGAGCTGTCTTTTCTCATTGTTCAAAGGTTACAATAGAGAGCAAGAAGCAGTACACTGAAAGAGGGAAACAGCAACCCAATTAGCTATTACAATATTAATCATAATGTTTTACCTAATATCTATATCTTTACTTGGTTAATTTTCTTTTTACGTAGCTAGTTGTGCAAGCACTCAGAACCTTGTAGAGATGCTGCAGTTTTTTGCTAGAGGGGAACTAGTTGGTCCTGGGTTTCCCTGAGGATTTTTTGTCCACTGGAGTCTTGGGTTCCTCGCCACTGTTTGCATACTCAACTTAACTTTATTTATATAGCGCTTTTTCCAATTTTCATTGTTACAAGCAGCTGTACATGATACAGATTGATGACAGGTGCTGACACCTCATTATTTACTGGTTTACACTCCTGGGTTTTGTGTGACTGTGTATTGTGCATCTGGGTGTGTATTTACCTGTGTGCATGAGTCTGTGTTTTGTGCTTGAGTGTGTGTTAGTGTCAGTGCTCGACAAGTGTGTGTTGTGTGCCTGTGTTTCATGCATGTACATCGTGTGAGCATGAGTGTATGTGGTTGGATGTGTTAGTATCTGAGTTTGTGTGGGAGTGTATTTATTCACTTTGTTCTTCTTACTTTCCTTTTATAAATGTAACTGTAGCGAGGAAAGCATGGCGCTAGCCATGGGGCAGGGCTGGTGGCGTGAGTGATAGTGGAAATCAGCTGTGCGCACACAGGTCCCACATCTCCCACGGAGGAGTTCGGGAGCATAAAAGGACAAATCGACAGGACTGCCGGGGAGAGAGGACCGGGCCCGGACATATGTTTTAAGTTTGTATGTATGTTCTTTTGGCCGGCAGTTGACCGTGAAGTGGCTGCCGGTATTTTACTTCCGTGTTATTGTTTGTATGTTTTGATTAAACTGTATTTAAATGTTCGCCGGTTCCTGCCTCCTTCCTCCCTTTTATTGAACCGTATTAAAGTAATGTTTTGCTTTTACTTAATATGTTTCATGTACAGCTGCTTTGTATCAGTATAAATTGAAAAAAGCGCTATTAAACTAAATTTGAATTGAGTTGGATCTAGCAGCAATTATACATGCAGAGGAGCAACTGTGTGCCATTTTCCAGAATTTGTGGAGGAATTTTTCAAGTACAGCCATAAGGTTATTTGTGTGTGGAAGAAATTGGAAGGACTGTTTTTGGAGTGTGATAGACATCACATAAGCTGCATGAAGTCTCCTCAAGAAGCCTTTGCACAAGTTATGTGTCTCTCCAGGACCCGTGAAAAAGATAGCCCAAGTCTATTGGTCCCGGAGACTCCTATTTTGAGGGTTCTTGAGCTCCTACCCCTTGAGTCAGCTCTGCCAGTGATGGCTACAGCCCTGATGTGCATTTGGGCTGCGTGCTTCTCGTCTTCTCCAGAGTTTAAGATGGCTGAACCTGACTCCCATGTGATCTCAGTCACGATGGGTGGCTGAACCTGAGTCCCCTGTGCTTCCTGTCACAGACAAAATGGCAACCCTGTGTCACCTGTGTTCCCTGCTTTGCCCAAGATGGCCTCCTCTGAGCTCTATGTGTTCGTTGGCTCCTGACACCGCCTGCTCCACCCTGGCTCTCTAGATGCTGCCGGTTGCGCACTGGCTCCCTGCTGCTCCGCCTTGACCTTCTGGTGCACCGCCCTGGTGCTCTGCTGCCTGCCATGGTCTTCAGGTCCTCTGCCTCTCTATAGGCCTGGCCCTCAGTCCCTCCCCATTCCACCTTCGCTCCACCACCTTCATGGACTTGTTTTTCTTTAGTTTCCCACCTCATCTTAAATACACTCTTAAGGGGAGGGGGTCTGTCACATATTTTCTGTGTCCTGTGTTTGGTTTTTCCTTGACCTTGCTGTGCTCTGTCACCTTGATTAGTCCCCCTAGCTGTTCGATTTTCACATTTACTTTAATAAATATAAGCTTTATTTGTAAACCAGTGCAGTTTAAAATTTAATTGAAGTTTTTATGTGCATTCAATTTTTTATTCAAATGAATGTAACTTGCACAAAAGAATATAATGAACGTTCTTTTTTTTGTTTAAATTTATAACAATGTTCAACCTTATAAAAAAAGAACACTCATATACAACATTACAGTATTATCAATGAAATATCTTCTGAAAGTATCATTCCATGTAATTATGTTTAGTTATAATAAGTCTTTTTTAAATAAATCATTTAATAAATATTATACTCTTCGGCACAATGTTAATCTCTTAAAAATGGTAACTATGCGGTAATTCTACATCCATAGCAAACAAAACAACAACCTTTAAAAACAAATCACAGCTCGACACGTGTATAGCGTAAAGAAAGCGCACGATGGTCGAGAGAGCCAGAAAGGCGGCCCATGGTGTAGTCACCAGAGTAAGGTGCCATGGTGGAGGAAGGGCTGGCGACACCAGCGGGCTGACTGATGGGGATGGAGCCGGTGGAGGAGGAGTGCAGGGTGCCTTTTTTTTGCACAACAAAACAAAAAGACAGGGTGCTGCTAAGACACAGGGCTATACTAGGACAGATAAACTAGACACCGGTGTAAATTATGGAAAATCATGAAAACTGATAAATGGTAAGTAGGGAAACCAAACTGAAACCAATATAACATCAGGATAATTAAAGTGACAATAAACAGAACAAGGAACATAATGAGATACATAATGAGAAAGAATGAGATACAAGCCATAACACAAGGAAACAATTAAGTCCATGAACAAAATGATCATAAACTTGACAGCATTACCTTTTGGAGAGAAAAAAGCCAATGCAAAATAATAATAATTCTTATGTTGAAGATTTAGTACACTGCTTCTTCAAAGGGGCTCTTTAGATCATCTCTCATGTGCACAAACCATTGTGTTATTTTATGGCATACACAGTGACCAAAAAAGCCCATCAGTTTGGCTGTCGTTGACACGCAAATGCAGCACCTGGTCACTAAAACTGAAACTTTTACAAAACTCCTGTCAGGCTGAAGATTTTTAGAAACTCGAGTTTCAGTGTTGTCGTGTAGACGGCAAACCAGAGTTTTGGTGTATGATGTTGGAATGCGCACTAAACTCTAATTGGGCAACATGGGTTAATGGCAATAGGGTTATCACGGCACCTGTTGGCTTGGCATGCTCTCGACAGCGCTTCATAACATGTTATTGCTTTTTTGTGTGACGGTGAAGGAAAAATAACACGGGTACGTGAGTGTTCTCATTCAGTATTGTGACCTTAACTGAAATAAAAATGATCTAAAATTGTATTTAACTTAACTGAAAAAATAGTAGTTGTACAATTAATCACAATACTCATCTACTATCACTGTTGCATTACATTTTTACTCCAATCCAGACAGAGCTTAGAAAATGAATCATATGTATCTTTATAATGAATTTCATCTGATTTCAATCGCTTAAAAATATTTTTTTAATATGCTGTAGATATTTTTCCTTCATCACTTGGAATTACTGCCTTTTCCTTGTCAACCAGCTTATTTATTAAGCAATATAGGCCCAACAGCTGTAAATGTAAATGAAAAGAAACACAGCAAGTAAAATACACAGCAGGAAAAGAAGTAATAATTCAAAAAATCATATTTCTCCCAGTTTGCAGTAAATTGTGTTGATTTGCTCCGAATCTGGTTCTGCCGCTTGGTGGACTGTAGCTCTGACTTTTACAGTTCTGTCCCCTTGAGGGCGTTGTTGCTCCTGATTTACTTCCACACTGTTAGCGTGATGAGCCTTTGGCTAAAAACACACAAACCAAGCAAGTGAAACAAAATTTCTTTATCTCAACTTATAATACTAGGTAAACAAAGGTTTTATTAAAATTATAATGTTAATTATTATGTAAAGTTATGAGTTGGCTAATATTTTTTAATATTCCCTGAATCTTTCTTAGATGCATCATACATGTTTTGATGGGGTGTCATATATGGTTTCTATACTGTTGTCAGTGTTGTTTCCTGGGGGAGTCTGGAAGGAGTTTGGTTTCTGAACTGTGCTGTAGAGAGTTTCAGGACCTTGTTCATCTGCTGTACCATCTACCCCGGTAGAACTAGACTGAACCGAAAGAAAGAATGGGGTTAAAAACGTTGCCATGATAATTATGCCCCAATTGACCTATAAAAACAAGTATATTGAAATGTATTTATCTTTTTTTATTCTTAGATTTGTTTTTGAGCAAATCAGAGAAAAGAAATTCTACCTGTGGGAAAACTTTGGAAGATTTTTTCTTTTTGAAAAACACTATCATCAAACCAAAAATCAAGCTCAACACAACACAAACACAAAGGGTGATCACAATCCAAAACACAAATCTCGGAGGTGAGTAAAAATCTGTTTGTTTCTCCTGGCCTGTGAGAAAAAAGAAGATATTTAAAAACAATCATTTATCGGAATTTAGGAAGGAAACAGTAAACCTTGTTAAAAAGACTAACAACTTTCAAATGAAATTGATGCTTACACATAATTGTAATTGTGGATTTGTTGGTGCTCACGTGATTGTTGGCCAGACATTGAACATCTCTGCTGTCTAGTGCAGTAACAGTGATGTTAATAGAGGTAAGAGAGACATGTGTTTGTGTACAAATACTTTGGTCACAGTCGTAAGTGGCCCAACTTCCATCAGCTGAACAGTTTACTGAGCTCTGACACCCTCCAGTGGAAAAATTAAAGTCATGATTCACAATTGTAGGTTTAGAGACTGCATCTGGGAAGAGTTCAAAAATGGGTGAGTTAGCGACAAGATCTGCGGTAACAGCAAAATTAGTGACGATAAAGTAACACTGCTCAGTGTTCAGATAATTAACTTTCTTCAGCCAGTAGAAGAAACATTAAAACATGTCACATTTAATAAAGTTGATTCATCGTGGTGTTTCATCAAATAAAAAGACAAATATACTACAAAGATTTACCCACAATTCTAAATATATTTTCCTAACTAGTGATAAAGAACCACAACAGCAACGAAATTCCAAAGCTTCATAGCTTCGTATTTTGTAAAAATCAAATATTTTTGTTTTGTTTTTGTGGTTCCCCCACACACGTCTGTTATCAGTAAATAATAGAAAAAAAGTTATTAACTTACCTTCTACTGTTAACCTAACTTCAGCCAGAATGTTCTCCTCCCAGTCTGTGACTGCCTTATATGTCCCACTGTCATTTTTCTGAAGGTTTTTAATTGTCAGTGACTTTGACACTGAGTTCATCTTCACTTTCTTCTCATAAAATGGAGCAACGCCCTTTTTATTTTCAGCAATAACTTGCCTGGTTGAAATGTCAGTTCGTCGCCATTGAACCATTGACTGATTTGTGTCAATAATGTTGAAATCTATAGAGCTTCCTTTCAATCCATATTTGTCCTCCAGTGACTCAACGCTAATATCTGCAGAAATAAAAATAATAAAATTATGTCTCTTCACAGAACAGTCCTAATCTGTTAAACGTAGTAATGGTGCATGTAGTATTATTTAACTGCACATTTTCAAAGGATGCCACATTTGACATATGATATGAGCAAATGTCAACATCCAACACCCATATCTATTTCCATTAAAAGACATTTAGGGCGGTTTCCTGGACAGGGCTTAAGCCTAGTCCCAGATTAAATTAATTGTTAGAAGTGTCTTGATCGAAAACAATTTGCACTGACATACCATGGTCTGTCTAATTACTTGATTCTGATTGGCTGGAATGTGTGCATCAAAACTGTTTAATGCACCGGTAGTTCCAGTCAGTTTGAAAATAACTGTCATTTTACCATGCCTGACCAAAAATTACACTGTTAACATGAATAACAGCTTTAACTCGACTTCGCATCGGATGGTGTTTGGCCTCCCGGTCGTGCGGCTAGCTGTGGATTATTCTTAACATACATCAGTGTGATTGTGTATTTAAAATATTTTTTTGTTTTAAGAATCCCTGTCCAGGAAACCACCTGTTGTTTTACTTAATACCTCAAGAAAGTATTTCCATTTACAAAATCAATTAAATGCCATGTAGAAACACATTCTGGAGAGTTAGGCTTGAATTTTATTGGTAAGAAGAACATTTAAGTTAGCCTGTAAAATAAATAATCTGTTTATTTAGAGAAGTGTGAAAGAAAATAAAGAATATATTAATACACACACCTTCTGCAAAGCTGAACCAGAAAAGGAACACTACAATGAGCCCCATAACTGTCAGTTCAACTTTGAAGATCAACAATCTGACACCAGATTTCCTGTTATGCACCTGCAAAATATTCATGTGGGGGTTACCGGAAAAATATAGAGTAAACATTGCTAGACAGAAAACAGTTGGAAAGTATAGCACTGATGATTCTACAAGAATTAAATAAAATTTACTTGATAGTTTAGTCAATTGGAATAACATTTGTACTACTGTATGAACTCTGTGCTCACATTAAGGAGACTTTATTTTTTTCAGAGTGACTTAACCCCAAATACTTGAAAATATCATCTCCTACCTTTCAGTTACATAATTCCATTTTAACCCGGCACATAATCTTCCACACTTGTAATAGACACTCTTAAAAATAAAGGTGGATCAAAAGGTTGATGCCATAGAAGAACCTTTTTTGTCTACATGGCTCCTTAAAGAATCTTTGTTTCACAAAAGGTTCTTTGTGGTGAGAAAAGATTCTTTAGATTGCGAAAAGTTAAGAAAGAGATGGTTCTTTAAAAAAGTTTGAATGAATGGTTTTTGATGCAACTAAAATGGTTCTTCTATGGCATCGCTGTGAAGCAAAGTATGGGATAAATTTCCCACCAAAAGTATTGCGAGCATATTTATAAAAATAATAAACGTAAATCAAAAAGTCAGAACTTTAAACACATTCTAAATTATATTGCACAAGATTAATTTATAAAGACAAAGTTGTCCATACACACACAAAATTATGTTTTCATTGGTTGTTTTACTCATTCGTTGGTGTTTTTCCACTTTCTGCGCTTGCTCTTCCAAATTATATCCCCAGTCTCTGTTGTAAGAAGGACAACACTCACCCGATTAAGCAACTCTGTGGGATCTCCCCGTGGGAAGAACACTAGGACGAAAGAGCCGCCACTTATAAGCGTACACACGCCTAGTGGCGGCGGGTTCTAGCCTGCAGGACGGTTTCTCTGACTGACGGCGGCAAGACACTCAAGGTCTTCTCTTCCCGTCCAGGGGCTAGGCATGGAGATTCCAGAGGCCTGGGGTGGGGTGCCAAACCGTGCCCTTCCCTTGCGACAGAAGGTCTTTCGTCAGGTGAATCGGCAAGGGGGGTCTGTCGTCAGAGCCACCAGGTCTGAGTGCTAAGTCTGGTTGGGCCAGTAGGGCGCAACTAACAGTACTTGATGCCCTCCTTCCCTGACCTTGCACAGGGCCTGTGCAAGGAGGCTCACTGGGGGAAGGCGAAACTTCCACCTGCGCCCGGCCCAACTCACAAATGAGCTGGACTTCGCAGGGATAGAGTCGCCATTCTCCGCGGGGTATACCCTGACGAGAGAGCACACTGGCTGTTTGGTTAAGGTCGCCTGGGATAAACGTGGCTCTCAGGGATTTGGTCACCTGCTGACTCCATAGAAGGAGGCGCCGGGCGAGTTGTGACATCTGCTGTGAGCGTAGGCCGCCTTGATTGATGTACACCACGGCAGCCGTGCTTTCCGACTGGACCAGTACGTGTTTGTCCTGCACGAGGGGTTGGAGCCTCCTCAGTGCCAAAAGGACAGCCAGCAACTGTCCACTGTCCAGATACTGTGTGCACGTTGCACACTGCACCCCACCCCTGGAGGGAGACGTCTGTCCTCACCACAATGCGACTCGAACCTACCCGTGCAGGCTGTAATCCACATGGTGCCGGTGTGCCACGCCATCCAAGGAACCCGACTCTGAAGTCAGTGCTGAAGCTGCCTCCTGTGCATCAACCAGAGAGGGACTGCCCCTGTTGAGGTCGCCACATACCCAAGGAGCCTCTGAAAGTGTTTTACTGGAACCGTTGGAGTCCGTCTGATCAATTTCAGACAGTTCAGCACAGACTGCGCATGCTCGTTTGGTGAGATGTGCTGACATACAGACAGAGTCTAGTTCCATACCGAAATAGGAGGAGCTCTGCCCTGGGGAGAGTTTGCTCTTTTCCCAGTTGACCCATAGGCCCAGACGGTCTAGGTGCCAAAGCACGAGGTCCCTGTAGTACACAACACATCTTGCGAGTGTGCCAAAAGCCAGTCGTATCGATAGTTGAGTATCCGCACTTCTCGCTCCCTGAGGGGCGCTAAGGCGGCCTGCATGAGTTTGGTGAAAATCCGTAGAGACAGGGCCAGACCGCAGGGGAGGACCTTGTTCTGATATGCTCTTCTTTCGACCGCAAACCGCAGCAATGGTCAGTGTCAAGGGAGGATGGAGACACTAGAGTATGCGTCCTATAGGTTGATTGCCACAAATCAATCTTGGTGATGAACTGAGCCCAAGATCCGCTTCTGCATCAGCATTCTGACGTCAGCTTGTGTAGGTGCTTGTTCAGGAGGCACGGATTCAGAATGGGGTGCAGCCCCCCTTTTTTACGACACTATGAAGTCCAGGCTGTAAAACCCGGAAGACATTTCGGTTGGAGGGACAGGTTTGATCGCACCTTTCGCCAGAAGGGCGGCAACATCGGCCTGAAGCACAGGATCGTTTTCCCTTCGCACTGAGGTGTGGAGAATACCACGAAACTTGGGCGGGCACCTATCCAAACTGGATCGCAAAATCGAGAAGGATCGTCCTCTATTGCTAATGTGAAGGGCAGGTGCACTCTCAAGCGCCCATGAAACGTGATTACGTAACCAGAGGGACGATCTGCTTCACCGCGCCGTGGGAGGCTTGTTTGGTGGCTGACAGAGCGGCCACCTCGCACATGGCGGGACCCAGGGGTGGTTGACTGCTCTGCTTACTTACCTGCTTGGTTTTACCGCCAACCACCGAGAGTACTGCGGGGAAGCCCGGAGAGAGAGAAGCTCTTTTGAGAGAGAGTGAGGGCCCTGCCCTAAAGAGGACCCCGCTTGCATTGGGGATGTGGCAGGCAACATCCCGCTTTCACCCGCCGGCGATGAATTGGCCGGGGGGGGGTCGCCCGCTGTACTCTCCATCCCCATGGCTCATCCTGACAGTGTTGCTCTGATTTAGGCGGGTTCCCAACGGGGAAGAAGCCCCCTCCCACGGGGCTCTGCATCTCTGATGGGATCAGTATCAGAGGGGCCACCATGGGGGGGCGGTGCTGCTGGAGGGCAGGCTGTGCTCGGGACCTCAGCGACTGATAGGTGGCTGAGGTCTGCTTCTTCACCACAGAGAACCACCAAGGTGTCAAAATAGAGCCCTGCTTGCGAGATGACCTAGATTGCACGCCTTCTGAGCATCACCACGTAAGATTGACCCACAGATGTTTCCCTTGGACCACTATCATGGAAATTGTCCTACCCAGGGCACTTGCCATGACCTCCGTTGCAAGAGGTGTGAGGCTTGTGGCGGTGCGAAGATAGGTGGGCCTTCCCATCAACCAGATCCTAACTCTTTGACATATGACCCAATGGGTTGCCATAGCATTATGGCCTGATTGACCGCCATAGCATGGAGGGCGGAAGCAATTTAACCCACAGCATCATATGTCTTCGACACAAGCGTCAAAGAGCTTACTTGCCCTGGAAGGGAGCCTTGGTCGATCCCTCAAAGTGGCAGCGTCTGCGGTGCACCACGGCTGCTCATCCACCTTGGGGGTCGACATATCCCTCAACTGCTTCACCGTCCAGGGAAGTAACAGCTCCTTGAGCTGTTCAGACAGGAACACACCGCAAATGGCATATTAAACGTCTTTGTGAGCTCCTCATGCACGTCTAGGTCAGAGCGTTAGGGGAGGGCGGGGGCACTACAACCTGACGTCATCTCTGCGTCGCCTCCTGTTGGGCGCGACCACCCGGAGATGGGAGCTCAAGGGGGCTTTGCATCCGATGCCAGAAGGTAGCTGTCCGATGTTATGACAGAGAGTTTATCCCATCCCATTGTCGAGTACACCACCGCCCATCGGGGACGAGCCATGTGAGCATGACGGGGCATTGATGATCCGCGAGCCGAAGCTGGCGGAGTGACATCCATGGGAATCCCTGATCACCCCTGACCCTTGCCGAAGGGGCAGTCGCCCTCAGGGGTTGAAGGGGAACACCGCTTAACCTCAACAAATCACTCACAGGCGAATAGCTCTGCCTGAACCATCCCAGCATCTCAAGCATGCCTCTGCCGGCGGCACCGATACCCACTGCCCTTCCTCACCCCCTCTTCCTACATACACCCCCCCCCGCCTGTGGTCCACTGCTCCTGCTCCATTAGAGATGCAGGCCCAGGCTTCTCTTTCTATCCTTCCCTTCTGCCTCTGTCCCTGGAGCCGACTCTAGTGTGAGGCTGCCTCCCCAGCGGCTACAGCGCTATCTCTGGTCTTCCAACACACTATATCGCAAAAAAATTGTTGTTGTTAATTCTTTCTTTTGCTTACTCCAACTTAAATCCTCCTAGAAGCATGACCTTGTAAACCAACGGTAATCTCGCTAATCACACCACACCGGTTTTTACTCTCGCCATATCATCTCTCCATTCTTACACTGCCCGAATTCATTTATTCATTGTCAGTCCGTTAGATGTTCTAGTCCTTCTGACCTCCAGTCTTGTATTGCTCTAGTCTTGTCTTGTCTTGTCCAGTTCTAGTCTTGGCTAATTAGTCCTGTTTGTCTAGGCTCCAGTTCTCTTTTGCACCCTGCTTGGTGTCCCACTCTCTCACAGATCATCGCCCCGGCAACCTTGGTACCTTTTGCTGGTTGACGGTTCGAAGGAGTTATCCCCCGTGGATTCATCTCTTCCTGGTGAGGTCGTTTGAAGTGGACTTATCAGATTCTTTCCCCGGGGTTGTTCAAGTGGATTTATCAAGTTCTCCCTCCGGGGTTGTTCAAGCGGATTTACCAGATTCTCCCTGCAGGGTTTTTCAAGCAGACCTATCAGCTTCTCCCTCCGGGGTTGTTCAAGCGGACCTATCAGATTCTCCCTCCGTGGTTGTTCAAGCGGACCTATCAGATTCTCCCTACGGGGTTGCTCAAGGGGATCTATCAGATTCTCTCTCCGGGGTTATTCAAGCAGAGTTACCAACTTTCCAACTGGGGTTGTGCTACAGAACTTAGCGTGACTCTCCCCCATGAGGTCGGTCCTACGGACACCTCCAGACTCTTGAGAACTTCCCTTGTTATTTTTCCCGGCCGAGCGCTCGAGCCCCCCCTGTTTGATCCTGAACTGTTGAATATTATTGTGAAATTCTGCCGTTGTGAATAAATGCATATTTTGTGAACCTGCGCTTGACTCTCCTCTTTCTGTCATAACAATTTCTTTGTTTGGTTCAACAAAGAGAAAGATATTTGGAGTAATGCTTGTAACCAAACAGTTTTTCGACCCCATTGACAAACATGGTAGGAAAAATTTCAATGGAAGTCGAAAATGCCCCAGAAGTTTTTGCTGTCCTACATTCTTCAAAATATCTTTCTGTGTGTTTAACAGAACAAAATATACTGTATATAAAATATATAAAGTAATTTATCCTACTGTGGTAGTCAATGGGGTCCAATTACTGTTTGGTAATAAGCATTCTTCAGAATATCTTTCTCTGTGTTCATCAGAACAAAGAACTTTATACAGATTTGGAACGACTCAAAGATAAGTAAATAATGACAAAAAATATTTTTGGGTGAACTATCCCTTTAAGATACCCATGGCATAATCATTCTCATGAGCAAGCAACTAAATACACAGCCAATAATCTTAAAAAACTTAATAGAGTAACTGTTACCTATAGCACGGCTGTCTAAAGCCAGCTAACACGTGATAACTGTACATCTTTCCTGTAGCTCAGTGGTAAGAGCATTGCGTTAACAATGCAAGGTTGTAGGTTCGATCCCAGGGGGTTGCAAAAATCTATGTAAAATGTACAGTATAAAGCAATGTAAGTCCATCCTTCCGCTTAACCGGGGCCGGGTCGCGGGGGCAGCAGTCTAAGCAGGGATGCTCAGACTTCCCTCTCCCTAGACACTTCCTCCAGCTCTTCCGGGGGACACCGAGGCGCTCCCAGGCCAGCCGGGAGACATAGACCATCCAGCGTGTCCTAGGTCTTCCCCGGGGTCCTTTCCCGGTGGGACATGCCCGGAATACCTTCCCGGGAAGGCGTCCAGGGGGCATCCTGAAAAGATGCCCGAGCCACCTCAGCTGGCCCCTCTCGATGTGGAGGAGCAGCGGCTCTACTCTGAGCCCCTCCAAGTGACCGAGCTTCTCACCCTATCTCTAAGGGATCGCCCAGCCACCCTGCGGAGAAAGCTCATTTCGGCCGCCTGTATCCGGAATCTTGTCCTTTCGGTCATGACCCACAGCTCATGACCATAGGTGAGAGAAGGAACGTAGATTGACCGGTAAATCAAGAGCTGAGCCGCTTCTTCACCACGACAGACCGGTACAGCGACTGCATTACTGCAGAAGCTGCACTGATCTGTCTGTCAATCTCCCGTTCCATCCTTCCCTCACTCGTGAACAAGACCCCCAGATACTTGAACTCCTCCACTTGAGGCAGGAACTCTCCACCTACCTGAAGTGAGCAAGCCACCCTTTTCCGACTGAGAACCATGGCCTCAGATTTGGAGGTGCTGATTCTCATCCCAGCCGCTTCACACTCGGCTGCAAACCCTCCCAGTGCATGCTGAAGGTCCTGGTCTGATGGGGCCAGCACGACGACATCATCCGCAAAGAGCAGAGATGAAATCGTGTGGTCCCCAAACCCGACGCCCTCCGGCCCCTGGCTGCGCCTAAAAATTCTGTCCATAAAAATAATGAGCAGAACCGGCGACAAATGGCAGCCCTCCCGGAGTCCAACATGCACCGGAAACAAGTCTGACTTACTGCCGGCAATGCGAACCAAGCTCCTGCTCCGGTCGTACAGGGACCTTATCAATGGGGCCCGAATCCCATACTCCCGGAGCACCCTCCACAAGATGCCGCGAGGGACACATTCGAATTCCTTCTCCAAATCCACAAAACAAATGTGGATTGGTTGGGCAAACTCCCATGAACCCTCCAGCACCCTGGAGAGGGTATAGAGCTGGTTCAGTGTTCCACGACCGGGACGGAAACCACACTGTTCCTCCTGAATCCGAGGTTCTACCATCGGCCGGATTCTCCTCTCCAGTACCCTGGCATAGACTTTCCCAGGGATGCTGAGAAGTGTGGTCCCCCGATAGTTGGAGCACACCCTCCGGTCCCCCTTCTTAAAAAGAGGGACCACCACCCCGGTCTGCCAGTCCAAGGGCACTGTACCCGACCGCCACGCGATGCTGCAGAGGCGTGTCAGCCAAGACAGCCCCACAACATCCTACAACATCCTCCCTCGGGATCTGGTCGAAGCTCTGCCGGAGGTGGGAGTTGAAGATCTCTCTGACAGGCGATTCGGCCAAACGTTCCCAACAGACCCTCACAGTACGTTTCGGTCTGCCGAGTCTGTCCAGCTTCCTCCCCCGCCATCGGATCCAACTCACCACCAGGCAGTGATCAGTTGACAGCTCCGCCCCTCTCTTCACCCGAGTGTCCAAGACATACGGCCGTAGGTCAGATGAAACAACCACAAAGTCGATCATCGACCTCCGGCCAAGGGTGTCCTGGTGCCATGTGCATTGATGGACACCCTTATGCTTGAACATGGTGTTGGTTATGGCCAAGCTGTAACTAGCACAGAAGTCCAATAACAGAACACCACTCGGGTTCAGATCAGGGGGGCGTTCCTCCCAATCACGCCCCTCCAGGTGTCATTGTCGTTGCCCACGTGGGCGTTGAAGTCCCCCAGCAGAACGACGGAACCCCAAATCGGGGCGCTTTCCAGCACCCCTCCCACAGTCTCCAAGAAGGAGACACCATTTGGCCCATAGGCGCACACGACAGTGAGACACATATCCCCGACCCGAAGGCGCAGGGAAGCAACCCTCTCGTTCAACAGAGTAAACTCCAACACATGGCGGCTGAGCTGGGGGGCTATAAGCAAACCCACACCAGCCCGCCGCCTCTCACTATGGGCAACTCCCTCGAGGAGTGTGGTTCCAGAGCCCAAGCTGTGCGTAGAGGTGATCCCGACTATCTCTAGTTGGAATCTCTGAACTTCACCCCCCACGTCCCCCCCTTCACCCCCCCACGCCCCACGTCGCTCCTTCGGGCTGAGCCCGGCCGGACCCCATGGGGAGAGGCCCGACCACCAGGTGCTCGCACACGAGCAATATAAGTCACTATGGATAAAAGCGTCTGTCAAATATCTAAATGTAAATGTAAACTTAAAGGAGTATATGGTCGAATGGGACAACAAATGACTTAATAGACCTGGCAGAGAATACTCATAACAGATACAAGAAGTGTATTTGACACTCAGGTACGGTATAATTATGTTAAATGACCTGTGATTGTCCGTGATTGGCTGCAGACGGTTATCGATCTTCAAGTGTATGCCGTTAGTCACGTTTGGTGTGACTTCCACACCCTCTTCAATAGATTGGCTAGATGAGGAGCTGTCAATCTAAAACTAGTGGACCAATGGTGACGCTAAAGCCCACCCTAATTACCATGAAACTCGAACTGCAGCATTTGGAAAAGCAAGCTCAGAACTTGGAAAAACAAGCAAGGGAAAAAATAACTTATGCATAGAAGAAAAAAATACAAGCAGAAAATATCAGAGAACACAAAAAATTGTAAAACAACCAAGGAAAACATTTAGTATGCGATTTGGAAAACTGTGTCTTAATGTGTTCATTTTGTGCAATATAATTTTAAATGTGTTTAATGTTCTGGTTCGCGGTTTTTATTTTTTGATTTGTGCTCATTATATTTCTCTTTGTAAAGAAAGAAAAGGGAAAAATTGAAGAGTAACATCTTTTCTTACAATTTATTCACTTAAGGTTGAGGGTGTTACGAAAATCGTTGTAATTTTTTTGTATTTTAATCCATTGGAAGACCAGTGGGATGGTCCTATTGCATGAGAGCTGTGTGACATCATCGGGGATTCCGGATATAAATGGTCGTTGACTCAGAAATGGCATCTCTCTCTGTCTATCGGTCTCTCATTCCATGACCATTGCTCTCGCGGGCGTCTCTCCCCGCGTCTCTTTGGATTCGTTTTTGTTTTGTTTTGTTATGCTTGGATTTCGTTAATGCTTTTTTTTTCCTTTAGTAGTTAGTAGCAGCGGGTAGCGTATTTTGTTTTTAGTTCACGTTTGTTATTTAGTAAGAGCCGAAGTGAAGGAAGCAGTTGTCCGGAAGACTCACCTGTTTTATATTATTTTGTCGGAAGCCAGGTTAGAACTTTCCTCCGAGGGAGATGTAGTCAGGGTTTCTGTTTTCTTAGTGTCCTATCCCAGATAGCAAATTTTTGATGCCCAAATCTGGCCAACACCTTACTCCCCATACTTTACTCATCTGGCCCTGTTTGCCAGATTTGGGCCACATGCATGCCAAAGCTATGCCACATGTCAAACATCAAAACAAATAAAGCAGAGCTGAATCAAAAATAAACAACAGTTCATTTCAACTCTGGCCCAGATTTATCCCAAAACCAACACCTTTCTGTGCTCCAATTTTTGTATTGAGTTTCATTATTATTATAGTGATGATTGAGTTGATAAAATTTGCTATCTGGGATCCGTTGCCTACTATTTTCTTTTCTTGTTAATGATTTATTAGATTTTGTTATATTATTATTATTTGTGAAATCAATTGTTACCTGTGGAATCCAATTTAATTAAATGGAGGCATTTTTGAAAGCAACTCAGTTTTTGATTTTTGAATATGATCGGCCGATTTCCTTTTGGTTTGACTTATCTAGTTTAACGAGCCTTAAACTGGTTATGGGCCGTAACATATGACTACAATACTTTTGGCAGGAAATTTATTCCATAGTGAAGAACTTTTTAAACACATTTATTTTTATGAGAGTAGAAGCATCATTTGCAGGGGTTAACCCCTGTATTGTGGTACCAAACGTGTACAGCGTGTAATGATTTTATGTTTACCAGGAGACAAGCACTATAACAAACTAAACACCACACATTAGATAATAAGTTTTATACAGCAGCCGTTATTGAGTAATCAGTTGTTTCAGTATTTGAAAGAAAAAGGCAAACTATGTAAAAAAGGAATACAAATATAAAAGGAGAAAAGACATTTAAGAAGCTCTAAAACTGCCAACGAGGATGTGCATAGCAACATTTTTCTCATCAATGTGAAAGTCAAGAACAGTAGTTTGTGAGCTCAAGTTATTCGATCATAACTATTGACACCCACAAATATGCCACAAATATGCAACAATGTTAACACAGGGTTTACTAACCCACAGTGATTATGAATTTCAAGAGTTACCGCATAACCAAGATATGTATTTGCAGTGTGAAATATGATTATAACTCAGCTATAGCCTTGAAAGCATAATTTCAAGTTAATATTAGTGGACGTAAATGGATAATTCTGATGAAAAAAAACTAGGCAATCTAACATGCAGTATGAACAGTTTAGTATTGTTAAATAATTTACAATATTTTATTTGTGGTTTGCGTTAACGATGGACGAGGAAAGGCCTGCACTGTTTTAAAAGTAGCTGCCAGTTCATTTCTACTTGTAGTTAGCTACACACAGACACTTGTCATTGAGCTGTGAGTTTTTGTACAGGAAGAGCACCCCTTTAAGGCCTCTTGACCACTGACCGCGAACCACACTCGTATTATTCCACCGATTAAAGTTATCTATACTCTGACATGTCTATAAAAAATATGAATGCAAGAATTGTTACCTGTAAGATGTCCTGTAATAATTGTATTTCACAGTATGAGACTATGAGGCTGTTTCCGTTCACAGACTGAGATCTGAACTCTACAAATGTATCCGGGGTTTCCTGTGCATATGCAAGTTAGGCTTAAATGAAGCAAATAAAATGAGGTTTCCGTTTCAATGCCACTTTAGTATCAAGTGATTTGACATGCAACTTTTATCACGCAAGAACTGATTTGCCAGTGTCAAAAAAGAGTCTGTTTTCTTGGATCTCATGTTCGTGATTAATATCAGTAATAAGGTCTTGATGTTTTCCACATAATGTCAGATAAAAATAATAAAATGATAAATATAAACAGTTATATTAGAAAACAATATTCATAAATATTACATCATTTATGTCTTTGTGGATATCTTTCTAATCAAGTTTAATCACATAAGCTCATTATTAAATGAATGAGTGCGGGTTGTCACCCGCACTCACTTCATCCATTTCATAAACCTATTAGTTTTAAATTTACATAGCATAAACGTAATATTGTTGCGTATCGTGAAGCCCTTCAGCTTACATCCCATAAATAATAATAAAAATCATATTAAAAATATATTAACAGGACAGTGAAGAGTATACACTGAATAGGGGTGAACTACTGAATAGTTATGCTTGAATGTTTTCACTTTCCCCAAAGACATCATGTTTGAGAGAGCGTGAATGTTCAGATATGCCAAAAATATGTCTTACAGTATACACTGTAAATCAAGTGACTTCAGAAGAACCATCAATTCGCTGGAGACACAAATTTGCATGAAGTGCTTTTAGTTTAATGATGGTTTGTAGACTCACCTCACTGTTATAATTTGTTTAATTTAACTCGCTATTGAACATACTGATAAAGTAATCATGTAACTTCTTCAAAACGAATTTATTAAAAACAGTCATTGTAGATCATTAGCAGTTAAAGTGACAAAAGTCAAGTTGTCGAAAGTGAACCCTGACCAAACACAGATGTTTCCTTACAGCCACAGTTTCAGACAGGCAAAATGTGCCAAAGTCAGTTTTTTAACAACAGACAAAAGCAGCTTATACTTGTCCATAAAAAAAAACACAATTTCACCTGTGGAGAACACATCACTATATGTTAATATCGCCACGTTAGTCATGCGTTATTTGCACATGTGGAAATCATGTTGCTTTTCTGTACAAAAACTATGAAAAATGGTTCATCAACTAAATGAACATCACTGAATAGTGTATAATCAGATTGTTATAAGTACATTTTAGAAATCAGTTATGGAGGAAGAGCTCTTTATTACCATGTGACACAATCAGAGCAGGAAATATTTTAAAGAATTACCATCGGATTTTCCCTTAAATGTTTCAGAACCACATGCTTCATGTGTCATTGCACATGTGAAGATCATGTGGCTCCTCAGTAATAAAAATAATAATATTAATAATAATAGTTAGGATGCTAGTGTTGTGGGTTGTTGTCAGGACATTGCTATGCCATTTGCTCCCTTCGTTTGATGTCTATAGGACTTTTTCAACACTTTAATCACACATCTGGCAAATATTATACATTTGATTCTATAAAAAGTATAACATAAGTATAATGTACTTCTGCTCATGAAGATAAGCAATCTAAGGTGTCATTCCTGTTCGTCCCACAAATAATGTGGCACAACCAGAATTTTTTTTGTTTAAAAATCTAGTGTACAATTTGAACAACATTAATACATGATTATGATTATTATTATTATTATTATAAGTGACATGGCAGGCACATCGAATATGTTAATTACAATAATTCAAAATACATTCTTTAACTCTTCATTTGAAATGTCTTTATAAAAAACAGAGCATACACAGTTAATCTGGACCCAAACAAAATATAAAAATAAACCCTTGTTGTTGGTAAAGTGCTTCTAGTATTGTTAACAAACATTTATGTTTATTCCAGTGACAAAAATAAACTATGGGAAGAACTAGACTTTCACCCAAAATAGTTCTATACTGGCACTGTTAGAATATAGATAAAAACCACGAAGATGGATTTCAATGGAGTCTCTTCATAAGACATGAACAAGTTATTTACTTCAGTTGTTGTACTTCTGCTCTATTGTTGACTGCAGTACAGTGGTTTAAACATTATGATTTTCAGTCGTTCATTTGACCCCTGGGTCCCTGGTAATCCTGAATCCTTCTGTAAAAATACATTATCGTCCATGTGTTTATAAAGTCAGCTCTTCTCCATCAGAATGTTATGTTCTTCTCTGGTGTCTGTGGCACTGCTTTTCTTGGCCACAAGGCGGTGAAACAATCATTTCCAATAGACCATCTTATGAATGGTTGTTTGTTTTGTGTGTGTCAAATCAGTAATGTCATGTGTAAAGCAGCCAAAATATAATGAATCATCATTTAATTCCACGTGGTCTAATAGTTTAGTAGTTAAGGGTAATACAGCTCCCTCTGGCTATATGTTTGGAATGAAATACTAATCAGTTTTAAGACCCAGTGATAGCTGTTTGCTATACAGAACATTGCCTCTTTCTCTTTTCTGGCCCCCACATTTTATCATTCTTGGATATCAGTGTCTTTCAGCCCTAGCCAACTCTGCTGGCACGCTGCCTGGCAAAACAGGTAAACTCAGAGGCATTAAAAAAAAAGAAAGTTGGCTAACGCTGAATCAAACAAGTACACAGGCAGTTTGTCTCCATCAGACCCTTGCTTTACCACACATACACCTCAAGCACACCCAAGTCCCTCTCACTCATCTCTGTATTTTATTCTTTCTACACATTACTAATGCGGACGCTAAGCTGTTCTCGCACCCGGCCCCTGTCCCGTCCCCGTTCCTCTCGGTAACTCTCCTCCAATCTCATCTTCTCTGTATCTGTCCCTTGGTCTCCACCTCCACTGCCTTGGTGATGGGGCGACTGCGTGCTATGAGGTGGGGGTTGTTTGAAGAGGGGCGGTGTCTTGGTCTTGGCAACCTTGTCAAAGACCGCAAAATCAGCAACATACTTTCCAGAGGGGGAGAGGGAGACGACAGGCGGAAACTCATAGCCCCACAGGATCTCGTCGGGCAGGTAGGAGGTGCGAACCTGGCAGGTGGCCGAGGTGGGCTCCACTGTAGCACTCATAATTACTAACAGCTCAAAGTCAGCCAGCTCAGGGTCCGTCCACCCACCACCTTAGAACACAAAAACACACAGAAACAGAGAACAGTGAGAGACAATTATTGAGTCACAGTTAAAGGTCTAATGTGTCAATTTTTGAGGATCTATTGACAGAATTGCATTATTTACATATACATTTAGTCATTTAGCTTTTATCCAAAGAGACTTACATAGAGTTAGGGAGCAACAAGCTTTATGTCATACAGACAATATAATATACATACCTATGTCCTCAGAGGTGTGTAAAGACCGTATATAATAAAGCATCATGATTTTATTACCTTAGAATGAGCTATTTCTATATACAGTACATACACTTTACAAGGAATTCACCATGTTGTTTGTACAATAGTCCTTAGAGAGCACAATATATTCGTATGTTATCTCCTTAGGCAAGAAAGCTATAGCATTAAGAGACACCATTGTGCTTTGAAGAGGAGTGAGCTGTTGGTGGCAATTTGCAACCTCACTACTAGATGCCACTCAATTTTATACACTGGGCCTTTAATATACAAAATATTTGCAAGGTCTGCAAGCATCATTCAAATGACTTGAAGTCAACACATTTTAACCATCGGAATAGAGTTCAGCCATAACAAGAAGTTGACATCAAAGTGTTACTAATAAAATGCAGTTCTTGCATAGCTAACATGGATTAATGTATATTAAATTACCAGTATGTTTCCTTTATTTTAAAGACATTTCTGTTAATGCTAAAATGTGTACGGAAAATTCCTTCATATTGTGCCCTATTTTTACGGATTTCTCTATGAGTGTGTATATGCAACCAGGTAGCTTTCATTGCCACAGTGAGTCTTGTTTTCTTTGTAAAATGTAACTTTGTAATGTTACAAAAAGACTAAAGACTAAAGCTTGTTCTGAAAGATATAAAGATGACAAATTTAGGAATATAAGAAAAGAGTTTGTAATGTATTTCAGACAATGTCAGAAATGGAATTGCACTGGTTAAGCAGTTTAAGCACAGAAGAGTCCAATATTGAGCTAATGGTGGTGTTTGACTTAGAGCCCCCAAACTACTAGGACTACTAATGAGCAGGGCCAGCTTTCACAACCTTCCACAAAAGCTACCAAAGACTCCATTTGCAGAGGTACAAAAACTCATTGCATTGCACCAAGGAACACTGAACTTAACCCCTGCATGTTTACGCTTTTGATCAGTGTCTGCTTTCGCCATGAGGTGGCACTGTTGTCCGTCAGCAGGTTTCAAGTTGAGCTAATAAGAAAATTAAACCTTTTTTAAATCGACCTGGCAAGCTAATATGTTGATTTGTGTAGTCAAACATTCATAACATTGTATTGTTTGGTATGGTTGTTCTGTTTCAATTTAGTTTTATGTTTATGATTTGTAAATCGTCTTGAGCATTATAAAGTTCAGTACTAAGATTTATTGGGAGGCTTTATCACTTGAGACTGAATGTTTTACCAATATTTCTCAAAAATAAATTTTTACTACCTGTAGAAGTGCACCGTTAATGTTTTAGGTTTGTACCCTAAATATGACCCGTGATAGTAGTGATGCTTGCCTTGGATATAGGCTTCACAAAATTCTTGAAACATTTCGACATCAAGACACAGAAATCCATGTGAACAAGTGTAAGTGTGTTAAACCGCTCTATGTGAAAGTACATGTATACTCAATGATCATGTCCACAAAATGCAAAGAAATATGAATACCATCACTTGTAAACATGCCATTCACCCATTGACACACACACACGCACACACACCTGCATCAACATCCCACATTCAGAGTGAGAGAGTATCATCTGTGAAAACAGTCCTTTCTCCAACCCAGACCCAGTTGTGCATTCTGGGAGTAAAAAACATGGGGTTTCAAGTCACAAACGTACACACACATTTATCTCTCATTGTTCAGAATCATGTGTATATAATGATCCATGGACCACAAAAATATGTGGACACTTCTACAGTAGAATAAGACAACTGTCATTTATTTAAAAGGAAAAGAAGAAATAAAATATAGCATAAGCCAAAACATCACAAATGATAAAACATTAGATAACTGTGGCAAAAAGAATGAACTGCTGCACTTACACACAATACCATTGTGTAGATAAGGAAATCTGACTTTATCTTCGTAAAAATCCCTTGAGTTATTTTAAAGTTTTTTAAGACAATAGTCTAAATTGACAAATAGTTATATATTGTTTGTGTACACATGACATCTTATGTTTTGTAATGTAATGCAATGATAAAAAAATCCAAATACTTTTAGAGTCAAAGTGGTTTGTGGTTTACAAAGTTATTTTTCTTTTATATTTGTAATATCAATATGTGTGTCATAGAAAGAAAAAAACGTGACTAATACTCTCATGACTTGTAATGGGCTACCTGTCCTGCTCAATATCGTTTTATAAACTGGTGTGGCAAAAATGAATTACAGTATTTATTGCTCATAAATCAAGAGGATAACAGTTTTTTTACTTTCACCAAGGTTTTGATTGGTAGTATGTTAATAGGGAATATTCTGCCCAAAAATATATTCATGATAATTTGCTTACCCTCATGTCATTTAAAATATATGACTCTTTCTTCTGTGGGACACAAAAAGAAGACATTTTGAACAATGTCTCAATGATTTTGTGTTCATACAAGTCAATGAGGGCCCATTGTGTTTTGGTTGACATGAGGGGGAACAAAAAATAAAATAATTAGCATTTTAGGGTTCACTATTAACGTCAACAGATTTATTCACTTTACACTCATTACATTTAATAACAAATTATCCAAGAAACATGCACATAGTACTTAAAAACAAATTCAACAAAAAACCTGTCAGGTTTTTGACAAGCACAAGAGTAAATTACATTTACGAGTCATTTAAAAGTTTTTTTTTCAAATGCAATACAACTTTTTCGTTGTATTGGAAACAGATATGTCAAATACATACACATAACAGCTGAATTTGCGAGAGCACATGATTTGCCACTCCAATTTTGTTTTTCTTTTTTTCTTTAGGGGGATTGTACACTGAGCGAAATTATAAACAAAACACTTTTGCTTTTTCAAAAGCAAGGTGAACTCAAAGATCTAAGACTTTTTCTATGTACAAAAAAGGGCTATTTCGCTCAAATATTGTTTACAAATCTATCTAAATCTGTGTAAGTGAGCTTTTCTCCTTTGCCGAGATAATCCATCCACCTCAAAGGTGTGGCATGTCAATAGGCTGATTAGACAGCATGATTATTGCACAGGTGTGACTTTGACTGGCCAACATTTTTGCTTACGTTCCAGAAACGTCCTAGCCACGTCCTCAAATAACGTCGTGAATTAATCCCATGGAGAACTTGTGTCTACGTGATCTACTTCAGATAACTCTGTCATTTGATTAATGAATCTGGTCATTTCTATTTATTATGTTATTGTATGGACAATGTGTGACCAGAGTAAAATCTGTTATAATTGTTACATTCGACACCACAATTAAAGCTGTGTTTCTTTTTATTTTGTGCGCGCTGATATGTGTATGTTCTACAAAGAGCCGTGCGCTCACATATTTAAACATTCACGGTCAATTATTTTTACCTCACTGTCTGATATAACTTAACAGTTTAATATTTTTTCTAATGATAGTCATTACGGTAATCGTTGAATGTTATTTACAGCCCGTTTAAGACCTGGACTACGGTAGTAGCACGGGGGTTCGCCTGGAATGCCATTGCATGAAGGATGCTAAAAAATACGACTACGAGTTAACACAGACGTGCGTGTGTATAGTCCTTATTCCTAAGAGTGCCATCCTAACATTACATGGTGTCAGAAGTCAACGCGGTGAGATGGCAAAGTTTTCTCCACCCGACAGTTCTGACTTTAGTCATCCTGAGCTCTGGCCGGAATGGTCACAGCGTTTCCAGAGATTTCGAATAGCCACGAAACTGGACAAAGAGTCGGAGATTCAAGTTTGTACGCTTTAGTATTCTCTTGGACAGGAGGTTGAGCACACTATTAGCACTTTCGAATATGGCAAGGATGGTGACGAAAATAAGTACGACATTGTTCTGGTAAAACTGGATAATTACTTCGTACCTCAAGTCAATGTGATACACGAGCGAGCGAGATTTCATCAGCGTGTTCAAAAACATGGCGAAACCGCGGAGGAATTCATTCGTAGTTTGCACGTGTGCGTTTGGGGAAGCCTAAAGTCAAAACATACGAGACAGCCTTGTAATCGCTGTCCTTGACAAATATTTGTCCCAGAGTCTACAAATGATGCCGGATTTGTCACTGGACAAAGCTTGTCGACATGCACGGCAATCGAAGCAGGTTAAAACTCGTGTTTCTGAACAGAGTGGTTCTTCAGCACTGAACGAAGTTGTTCGGTGCAAGTACAGCTCGTCATTTCAACCGAAAGACAGTTTCAAGCCTGACAGGAGAGACAGAAAAGGGACACAGAGACCAAACAACCAGAGATATACACGAACAAGCGACACAAACGAGGAAAAGTGCATGAGATGTGGGAAACAGCATCAAAAAGTGTCAACTGCCCTGCAAGAGGAGCAGACTGGTGCAAGTGTGGTAAGAAAGGACATTATGCTGTGGTGTGACGTACTCTTCATATCAGTGATGTGAATGTGGTTCAGGGTGAGCATGAATCTTCACTTTTTCTGGGAGCAATTACCGTCAAAGACTCAAGTGACTCTTGGTCTATAACTTTGAGAATTCAGGATACAGCAGTGGAGTTTAAGATAGACACTGGAGCAGACATTAGTGTCATATCAGTTCAAACCTACAATGCTATCAACAAAAAGCCTGAATTGATGCGCGTTCATGCAGCGCTGGATTGCCCAGGTGGAAAACTGAAAAGCGAAAGTAGATTTGAGGCCAGCACTCATTACAAAGGTAACACGTACTACTTTACGGTGTTCGTTCTAGCAGGACCGTCTGTTAACAACCTGCTTAGTCGAGAAGTTTCCGCAGCTTTTGGACTAGTTCAGTGCATTGATAATGTGATGAGTTCGCCTGGCGAGAGTGTTGGACTTTTGAAAACTACTCCTGTGAAAATCAAGCTAAAAGAAGATGCAGTTCCATTTGCAGTCACGGTAGCAAGGAGAGTATCTGTTCCTCTTCTCCCCAAGGTGAAAGCTGAACTGGATCGGATGGCGAAGAGTGGTGTGTTCAAAAAAATTACGGAACCGACGGAATGGTGCGCGCCAATGGTCCCTGTACCAAGAAAAAATTGTCAAGTGAGAATATGTGTTGACCTAAAGCATCTAAACCAAACAGTGGAACAAGAGAGGTACATCTTGCCTACCCTTGATGATATACTCCCTCAGTTGTCAGGATCAACAATGTTTTCACTTCTAGATGCAGCAAGCGGGTTCTGGTAAATTCCGCTGGACACAGAGAGTGCCATGTTAACCACCTTCATAACGCCGTTCGGGGGGTACTTTTTTCACAGACATCCTTTTGGAATCTCGTCTGCCCCAGAAATATTCCAGAGAGAGATGAACAATCTCTTTAAAGAACACGAAGGTACAGCAGCATACATGGATGGCATAATTGTCTACGGAGATACATCGGAGGTTCATGATCGTCGACTACAAAGAGTCTTGAAAACACTTTCTGATGCTGGACTGCAGCCCAACGTCAGCAAATGTCTGTTGAGACAAAAGCAGATTCGGTTTCTTGGTCACGTCCTCGATGCTCATGGAGTCAGGCCTGATGAGGAAAAGATCAAGGCCATATTGAACACTCCACCCTCACAGAATGTAACCGAGGTGAAGAGAGTCTTGGGAATGGTTCACTTTCTAGGTCCATATCTACCAAACCTTGCTGAGATAACCCGCCCACTAAATGATCTACTGAAGACTGATACGGTCTGGACCTGGAGTCATGCACAGGAACAAGCACTTACAAGAGTTAAGCAGCTTATGACTGAAGCACCAATTCTTTCCTACTTCGATGTGAACAAACCTACCATCGTAAATGCTGATGCCTGCAGCTATGGACTCGGAAGAGGTTTTCTTCCAGCGACAGCGTGTTGTTTGCCTGAGACCTGTAGCTTACTGCTCTCGTACGTTAACCAACGCTGATACAAAATATGCTCAGATTGAGAAAGAATGCCTTGGTGTGGTGTGGGCTTGTGAAAAATTATCCAAGTATGTGTACAGTCTAGATAGTTTTGTTATCCACACAGATCACAAGCCGTTGGTCCCACTCATCAACAGCAAGGGGATTGACATGGTTCCTTTGAGGTGTCAAAGATTGCTGTTTCGGCTGATGAACTTCAATGCAAAAGCTGAATATGTTCCAGGGAAATCACTGGTCGTTGCCGACACTCTTTCTAGACATCCATTTCCAAAAAACCCAACTGGACTCTTTGGAGCTTGCTGAGGACATTGAAGCCCTGGAAGAAAGCACAAGAGCTTCCTGGCCGATGTCATGCTCACGTCTGGACGGGGTGGTCGAAAGTACTAAAAAAGACCCTGAACTGCAGGCAGTCATAAGGTACGTTAGACAGGGTTGGCCAGAGTATCCCTCCCAAGTTACGGAACACTTCAAACCTTAATTTGCTGTGGAGGATATACTGTCCATGTGTCATAACCTCCTGATTTACAGTGACAGGATTGTCATTCCTACTGTCTTGAGAACAGATATCAAGAGCAAACTTCATGAAGGTCACATGGGAATCGTTAAGTGCAGAGAACGCGCAAAGCAGAGTGTTTGGTGGTCTGGTATTAGCAAAGGGATCCAGATGTTTACGGAAAACTGTGAGTTCTGCCAACTAACCAACACAACACAGAGAACCTTTGATTACTACCCCACTGCCAAATGGACCTTGGGTGAGAATCACAGCAGATATGTGCGAAGTGAACAAAAAGTCCTACCTAGTAGTAGTCGACTATTTCTCAAGATTCATAGACATTGCTTACCTTCCAGATCTATCAGGAATGATTGTGATCAAGAGATTGAGTAACATGTTTGCAAGGTGGGGCTGTCCGGATACCCTCGTTACGGTTAACGGACGGCCATTCACAAGTCAGAAATGTATGGACTTTGCACAGGTCTACGGGTTTCATCCCGTCACCACAAGCCCTCATTTCCCGCAGTCGAAACAGAGAGGCGGAAAGAGCAGTGAGAACGTCTAAACATATCCTCAGACAGCACGACCCTTTCTTAGCTCTTCTAGCTTACAGACCAATGCCGATTCAAGCCACGGATTGTAGTCCTGCACAGTTAATGCTAGGACACCAGCTGAAGACGCCAGTGCCTGTACTGGAAAAGAGACTGGTACCTAAGCGGCCTGACTCCTCCAAGGTGAGAGAGAGAGACAACATGACAAAATCTAACCGTCAAACTGGATGATCGTAAGGTCTGGAACAGCACTGCTACTGTCATTCACAGACATTCAACTCCTCGTTCCTACATCGTTCGTAGGGAGACTGGACATCTGAGGAGAAACAGGAAACATCTTCGTCTTCGCCACTCGTCTTCACCGGAAAGAATGATGGGACATGATAGAGCGGTGGATGGAGATCAGGTTCAAACTGAGCGGCAGGATAATACTCAAGATCAAGCTGGAGTTCTAAATAACCCAGAACAACCTACACCGCTGGTTACTGCCAGGGGAAGAGTTGTCAAACAGCCTGCGTACCTGCAAGACTTTATAGTTAGTACATAGATTGCTATATGAGGCAGAATAATCCTCAGCATCTATGTGGGTGCCCGGTAGTCTACCCGGAATCCCTAGCTAATCATTTGTTATTCTGAAGAAAACCTTCAAGAACGTTTGGTTATGTTTGTTTTTCTTATTTTTAGATGTAAACATCAGCATTATCCTTTAAAAATGGGGAAGATGTAATTATAGTCATTACGGTAATCATTGCATGTTATGTACTGCCCGTTTAATACGTGGACTACGGAAGTAGCACAGGGGTTTGCCTAAAATGCCATTGCATGAAGGATGCTAAAAAAGACGACTACGAGTTAACACAGGCGTGCGTGTGTATAGTCCTTATTCCTAAGAGTGCCATCCTAACATTACACAGATGTGAGAGTTTGATTTTTGATCAATTTGGCGAGTTTAAATGAACAGACCATGATGTTTGTGAGTGCGGCTAAAGAAGTTTTTGATTGTTGTTTCTAAAAACAAATAACCTGCGAAACTAATGTGGTTACACAAGAATATAATGTTAAGCTTAAACATAATGTGAATTTATCTCTGTCAATAAATATGTGCATTAAATCCTGTTCACATGAAAAAAAAAGATTTTAACAAAATTACTGTTTGGTCGTTAGGACACGCTCATTATGTCCCAGAAACGTTATTCGGTACGTCGCTGCGCCGAATATAGTACGTTGCAGGTATGTCTTCAGGAGGTTATCACCATGTCCCAACAACGCCCAATGTTACGTCGTCAAGACGAATATGGGAATCACAAAGTTACGTCGCTGGAACGTTATTATGGTAAGTCGTGGCAACAAATAGGGTCCGGTCCAGGTACTTCGACACAACGTAACTGTGTTAGCTGTGAAGACCCCTCTGCATGTACCTTTTTAAAATTTCTTATAATATGACTTTAACAGCAACTAGAGCGCTCACGCTTTAATCCTTGACTGACAGGTTATCTGTTTCGGTGGTTACCTAGCAACATAAAATAACGCTGCACGCTGCTCTTTCTAATGAGTCAACCAAAAGAGCAGGGATGCGCGTCCCCCCATTTTCAAACATGAAAAGCGCGTTCTATGTGATCGCCCCATGGAGGCCCACATATGTCCTTCCAAACCTCTACACAAACACAATGCCACTTTCAGCAGCCTGGCACACCGTGTTTCTCTCTTTTTTCCCCCTATAGATTCATACTCATTGGTCCACTGGGGGCTACACACATACATGTACATACAGCACTCATGCAAAAGCTTGCGCACACACACATATTGTATTGACACACACTGTAACAGGGGACACGCTCTCATACACGCTTTTTAAACCGGTGCCAGTTTCTTCGTTACGCCCCATTCATGTGCAAATGGGGCTCAGATAAAGCAAAAGAAATGGTAACTTGCACGGAAGAATTCTGAATGGCTATTTCTACCCACCAATTACTTTATGGTCAATGTTAAAAACAGAATAAGGATTTAGAGAGTCATCAAGGGATTCATTTGGATAAGGTAGTATTAGAAGGTAAGTGGGCTCTATTAAATATAACCCTACACCGTATAATCTGAATACGGCCAATTACTCTGGGTCATTCTGCTATAAGATGATGAGAAAGAAACAAAGATGTAGAGAAACAATAAACAGATACAGGAGGAAATGCACTGACAAGAAAAAAAACTGTCTGTCATGAGAATGTTCAGTGAAGGGCAAAAGATGAACGTGGGGATCTGAGGGGCTGATAGATTGGGCCCTGGATGGGGTAGCGACAGGGACCGTAACTGGATCCCAAACCTGCGTGTCAGCACCAGGAACTGGGCTGCTTTGTGCTTCTAATGAGACGCTCTGGCATGCTTTTATACAAGCATTGTAGCCAAAATGAGAGAATGTATAAGGGGGGGGGGCTGAGGAATGGATAAAGCTCTTTGCAGGGAGATGGAGAGATGGAAAGTGGAAGAGAATGACAAAATACATGCTTTTCTGCCAATAATAGAATCCTCAAGTTCCTGTAAACACAGCTTCTCATACCCACTTCTCCCACTCCTTATTAAATGTACTACAAGTCACACTAAAGCTTTCTGTTGACTGCATAAAAATTGTGAAATCTGCTTCTGTTCTTTAACCTCCAAAATTAAATTAAACTTCATAAGTCTTTCCCAGTAAGGATATCTTTAATATCTGTTATTTATGAATGTGGCACTAGAGCTATGACCTTCACCCTTAAATCTGCAAAAAACAGAGCTAGCACTCATGTTGTGCCCACTATTTCACACTCTAGTTTAGAATGGATCTGTTTAGCACAAGAATGTGACAACTTCATTACTATCCAACACATACTCGACTTACAATAGTTAAACAGATAACCGGTACGAGCTAAAACTGACAATACTTATGTTAACGTTTTCTGATATAAATTAAAGTACTGTAAAATTACGTCTCCTATTTTGTGTTTTTAAATTAATCTCCAGCCCTAATACATCTGGCACACATGCTATCTGGCATCATATGTACTTTGGACATGAATGAGACCTTTCTCATGTGATGTATCCTGTTATATTATCAAGACATCTGAATTGTGGTTTTATGGTTAAACAAGGGTGAAAGCATACATTTTGCAATGCTAAAGGAGCCACCCATAGCAACCAAATAACAGTACCCAGGTTACCAACCATTAAAAAGGTTAACTCAACTGTGATATTAGTATACTTCTTTAAAACAAAATAGTACAGTATACTTGCTGTCTACTTTATGAATTTCTAAGAAATATACTTAAAATTACATTTAATTACAGTATATTTTGAAAACATAACTATATAACCTATCTACTTTATCTTAATTTATACTGAGTAAAAAGTCTAATAATGTTTGGCCTATCTTGTTCATAATTAAGTATTCTACCTTGCCTGTAGTTGTGGTTCTTTTGAGTAGCCTATCATTGAGGACATTGATATAAGGAAATTGCTTTAGAGAGATTTTAAATTGTGCCATCATTTACTCACCCTTGTCTTTCTTCTGCAGAACACAAAAAAATATATTTTGAAGAATGTTGGTAACCGAACAATGGCAATACCGATTGACTTGCATTGTCTGTGTTTCCATACAAAAGAAGTTAAGGTTTTTAAGGATTGTTTAAGGATTGTAAAAAAATTTAGTTCAATTATCCTCATGATTAAAAAAGCAAAAGCGTAATGGAAACATGAATTGAGCCACCTTTGGTCAGCCAGTTAGACTTGATTCAGGTGTGAAATGTCAGTGGAAACAGGGCACCAGTATGTGCCAGAACTCCCTGAACTTTTTGCCTCCGGTGTGACCCTAACACTGAAACAGAGCTTCTCTGGTTTCTTTGAAAACTCTCCCCACACTGCTGTTTCACATTTCTCCCTTGAAGCATCTCTATCCTCAGAACATCTCTGCTGGAGCCACAGGGCCCAACCATGCTATCCCTGTTCTCAGGTGTTCTCTATTGACAGTTTTCATCTGCCAACATAGTCTACACCGCCACAATAACAAGAATCTAACACTGAATTAAACCCATTATGTTTATGTTTCTGGTTCCATGCTCTATGAGGTACAGTAAAATTCTGTTGTTTTCACATAAAAAACCTGTTATCAGAAAGCGTCCGTAAAAATAGGGAAAACACTGTCAAATTCTCTGGGAAATGAACAGTGAAATTCCATAGTTTTCATAAGGAGTTTTTTTTCAACTCCACAAACACTATTATCACCTTCGCTTACAGACACCACTGTCACTTTATTTCATTTGCACGTCAACTAAGTTCTAATTGAGAATTAACACAAGTTTACATGTTACACCATTACACCATTATGGTGATGAGTGTTTGCTTTAGTTGGGATTTTATCCCTTTGTATTGGTGTTGAGTCTTTTGCTAGTTTTACTATCAATGTGTTGAACCGGACAACAAAACAGATGGGTAAAAAAGCTTAGCAAAATTAATGCACTATCATTTATAGATGGGAAATTTATTACATGTTATAAAATTAGGTAGTGATTCATGATTTTGTATAAAATTAAAAATATAAAGAATATCTTCAATATCGACCATCATATGAAAATGTTCTAGCACAGCTCAAGAATTTAACAGTTTGTCTCTACTATGGTAACAACCAAAAAAACCTCTTAAGAAAAACGCAATGCATTCTGGGTATCATCAAAGCACAAATCTCATCCATGACTCCCAGCATACATTGCGGCTGTAAGCTTTTCATTTGCTGGTTACCACTGTTGATATTCATACACTGATTCTTGATGTCTGAGTCAAAGACCAAATGAAGGGTTTGGACAATTCAAAATCTTTTTATATTGATTTTTGAAGGAAATGTTTATCCTAATTGTAAATTCACTCAGACTGTTGTAATACATTTACATTTAGTCATTTTGCAGACGCTTTTATCCAAAGCAACTTACAGTGCACTTATTACAGGGACCATCCCCCTGGAGCACTTATTACAGGGACCATCCCCCTGGAGCAACATGGAGTAAAGTGTCTTGCTCAAGGACACACTGGTGGTGGCTGCTGGGATCGAACCAGCAACCTTCTGATTACCAGTTCAGCGGTTTAACCCACTAGACCACCACCACCATATTGTAATAAAATTCTCTTGTTTTCACATAAAAAACCTGTTATCAGAAAGCGTCCGTAAAAATATGGAAAACACTGTCAAATTCTCTGGGAAATGAACAGTGAAATTCCATAGTTTTCACAAGGAGTTTTTTTTCAACTCCACAAACACTATTATCACCTTCACTTACAGACACTACTGTCACTTTATTTCATTTGCACGTCAACTAAGTTGACCACCACCACCAATTGTAATAAAAACCTAATGTAATTTAGAAACATAAGGGAAAGGGCTTTTGAAAACATCTAATCACATTTCCTTTTAACGTTATTTGTTATAATACTATGTTTTATTATGAACAATGTCATAGCAGCTCAAAGAAATCTGGTATTTTTCATCTGAGGGATGAAAGAGCCCAACTAAAGCAAACACTGATCACAATAACGTTGACTTAAAACAACAATAAAACATCAAGTCATGGATGTTATGCTGCAGTCCCTGTGAAGCAGAAGTGGTGATTGTTTTCCATATTCTGACGTATTTCCAAGATGAATAGTGGGTGTGGCTCATGTTTTCCACTGTGAATTGATTGAATAAAAACAGGATTTTCCCGTAATTTAACGTAATTTTAATTTGAACTTAGTTTGCTGGCAACCACAAGTGCCGGTATTTTTCCGTAAAACATTTGTTTTTTCTCTTTTCATTTCTGATATTAAATGCCTTACCACGGCTGATGTGAGGATAGCTCTACTCAAAGTTAACCCATGGAAAGCTGCTGGACCAGACAACATTACTGGCAGGATGTTCAGAGGATGTCCTGACCAACTGGCAGTAATGTTCTTTCAGCAGTGCCATCGTTGCCACATGCTTAAAGGCTGCCACCATTGTCTCAGTGCTGAAGATGTCTAATATGTCCTGCCATAAACTATAACTGCCCCAATGCATTCACACCCATCATCATGAAATGCTTCGAGCCTCTGCATGAGGCACATCAATATCATGCAGCCCCCTCACTGGACCCGCTGCAGTTTGGGTATCGCCCAAAATGCTCCACAGACCACGCTATCTCCACCTCACTCTGTCTCACCCTTACTCATCTGGAAAATAAAAAGCACTTACAGCATTCAACACCATCATCCCTCACCACCTTATTGGGAAGCTGAACCTGTTGGCCCTGAACACCTCCCTTTGTAATTGGATCCTGGACTTCCTGACCAAGAGACCTCCGTCAGTCTGGATCGTAAACAACACCTCCTGCACCATCACACTGAGCACTGGAGCCCCACATGTCTGGGTGCTCAGTCCTCTGCTGTTCACACTGCTGACTCATGACTGTTTAGCAACACACTGCTTGAACCTCCTAATCAAGTTTGCAGATGACAAGACCGTGGTGGGTCTCATCAGTAAGAACAACGATTCAGCATAAAGAGAGGAAGTACAGAGGCTAACGGACTTGTGTAGAGTCAACAACCTGTCTCTGAACATTGACAAAACTAAAGAGAAGGATGTTGACATAGATCGATTACTCTCCAATGTATATCAACGGCCCCTCAGTTGAGATTTTTAAAGGGTCAGTTGTGGTCTAGTGGTTAGAGAGTTGGACTCGTAGCCAGAAGGTCACTGGTTCAAAACTCAGTAACACCAGGAAATGACTGAAGTGCCCTTGAGCAAGGCACCTTACCCCTGTTTGCTCTGCAGTGATAGCTGCCCACTGCACTCTACTTGTAAGTTGCTTTGGTTAAAAGCGTCTGCCAAAATGAATAAATGTTAATAAATGTAAAGAGCACCAAATTCCTTGGTGTCCACCATGCGGGGAACCTCACCTTGTCCCTCAACACCAGCACCTTCACTAAGAAAGCGTCTCTCCTTCCTACGAAGGTTGAGAAAAGCCCATCTCCATCCCCCAATCCTGACCACGTTCTACAGAGGGACAATCGAGAGCTTGCTGAGAAGCTGCATCACTGTTTGGTTTGGGAACGTTGGCGCAGCAGACAACAAGACCCTACAACGGACAGTGAGGACAGCTGAGAATATAATCAGGGTCCCTCCACCCTCTAGCATGGACATAAACACCACACACTGCATCTGTAATGTCACCAGCATCATAGGTGACCCCACTCACCCCTCTCACACACTTTTCAGCCTTTTCAAAAAGGTACCAGTGCATTTGACCTAAATAAAAAGACTCAGGACTAAAATATATACAATGTAACACCCTGTTTGCACATTTGCACCAATAACTGCCCTATTTGCATATTTTTACATCAACACTGCTGCTATTTCTTCATTGAACGTAGAGTAGTATGATTACATGGACAATGCATCACTACTTATTTGCAATCTGATGTTTAATGCTGTGTACTATGATTTATTTGTGTCACGTTTGCACTAAATGTCCGTTTTTTCAAACGAAATATTCTACTGCTCAGATTTGCACATGTGCGGTTTATGTAGTCTGTGTGATTAATTCTTATGTATGTATAGCAAAATCTTTGAACCCTTAGAGTCAGTTTATTGTTTCTGACAGTTGTTGGAATTCAATCGGTAACATAAAATTACAAAACTCATTTTTTCTCTAAATTCGAGTAGTCTCAACTCCTGTACCTTTTGCGGCCCAGGCCCGCAATGGGCTGTTGTCATCTATCAAATGGTAGAAGGTGAGGGGCAAGATAAGGAAGGGGCTGTCACTTGATGTGTCCACTTGAAATGATACATTCCTCTGGTCAAGACGCACAGTCTCGCCCTCCTTAGTCAGGGACGTCTGAAGCAGCTTACCTGATACCTGAGGGAAGGAATCGGAGATGTGATGACGTACATGTGATGATGGAGACTAATTTGAAAACAAAGACCTTATGAGATGATCAATTATATCAAATACAATGCTATATACATTCAACAGTAAGGGGGCTTCAGATAGCATCCACCTAAAACAAATGTTATTTATACAAGAACGTATTAACCTGGCACCCAAGAAGAAGACTCTTTCGCATGTTAGCTACACGGATCATTAGACAAGGTCGCCCCTCATGATTGGCAACCACAGCATGCTGACTGAACTTCACAGTTTCACCACGTTTCTTCGGCCGAGCTACCTGCATGTTACACAAAAAAAACGTATAGCTTGTGACCAAAATCCAAACTCCATATTTGTATTTTCCACTTGAGCACACATCTGAAGAGTTGACAGTGTACAGGGTGATGCACTCATGTCCCCAGTAGTGGTTGATGTGGAATTATGCCATCAAAAACCCAACGTAAAAGTAAGATATTGCTTTTTTTATAACTGTCCTCTGTAGTGACCTCTGAGCGCAAAATGACTAAAGTACAGCTTTATCAATGACACACTACATCACATCAGGTTGAAAGTTGTGTACCTTTGCAAGAAAAGTTCCAGTGATGAAGATTTCCATCACCATAGTGATGACGAGTTGGACAATAAGCAATATGATGGCGAGTGGACATTCCTCAGTGATACAGCGAAAGCCATAGCCGATCGTAGTTTGGGATTCCAGTGAGAAAAGGAATGCTCCTGTCAGAGTTTGGACCTGCATCACACATGGCGTATGGTTGGATGGGGGATCAAACTCTTATGGGCAAGGAAAAAAACAGATGTGGTTTACAGTCGTGCCATATTTATATGTAATATTTTGTTATTGACTGTAAAAGTTTCTGAAGCAGCCTATATCTGTATTCCTGCTCACCTAACAAATCTCCATGCACGAGTGCCACCAAGTACCAAAACACTCCAAAGATGAACCAAGTGCCAGCAAACGTTGCTGAAAACAAGAAGAGCTTGTAGCGCCATTGCATGTCTAGAAAGGTGGTCCACAGGTCGCGGAGGTAAAGCGTCCCTAGGCCGCTGATGTGTTCGATGCGTACGTTGCTCCGCCCATCTTTAGACAACACCCGCCGACGACGCCTTAACGCTGCTGGTCCGTTCCCTGTAGAAGACCCACCTCCTCCACCCAAAAGTGGCTTTAGAACATCTGTCTGCGTCTGGGAGTGGCAGACCTTCTGTGGGGAGGAGCTACGGGAGGAAGGCGGCGTGGACGAGGTCATAGCTTGCAGCAAAGAGAAAACAATGAATTTAAAAAACGAACTCTTACAATAATCAAGATGGACATACTCAATGGTATAAATTTACAACACCATTAATGGTTTTCAGATAACAGCACTCAGTATCAGATGGGCTATAATATGGTGCAGTTTAAGTTACAAAAGTATTTGTATCTTGTTGCTCTGACAAAAAGGACTTATACCTGATCCAGTAACTTTGCTTTTTTTGTGAAAAGGCGTCTCCTTGTCGTGTCCAGTAAAAGCACAGCAGAACATCGGAAATGTCATAGGGGAAGAGAAAGCGCTCTTTTCTAGTTCTGTCTAAAAGACGTCTCTTGATGGAGGTGCATTAGGGACGCATTAGCAGTTCTCAGCAGTATCTAAACCAAAACGACTTATAAGTGCTGAAAAGGGTATGTGGCTTTCAGAATGAGCCTTATCGTGGACATGTGAGTGCATCTTTTCCTCCTGAGGTTTATGTGAGCCAGCAAGGGGTACAGGGCTGGGTTTGGGAGGCTATCCCAGTGTCTGTTAGCCTTTTCAACATGCAGACCCTCCAGCTGCCCCAGCACATTAAATGCCTCTCATTCACACAGTGGAAGCAGCTGCCCTTATTTGAAGTCTAGTCGTCTATGGTGACCAACTCACATGCCACGCTCAGTTGGTGAGTGTGACTAAAGGTACTTATTCACCAGCCAAAAACACAAAAAAGAGGGATGTTTTTTAGGGAGGCCTGGAATGGATCAAAGCATCAGATTTATTTGTTGTTGCTTTTTTTAGTGTGTGCTTTTTCAGCCTTCACAGCTATGGGTCCATTTTTTGGCTCATATATTATGGTGGATTGCACGTAGCTGTTGTTTTTGGGTTTGACTCTATTCATACTGATGTAAAATAATATTTGGTTGTATTTTTACCTTATTTATATTTTTTCAAGAACAACCATTCTATGGTTTATGTAATAGTGATTTTTAAAAATTGTGACAGATAGTTCCTATAGTAAATTTGGACATAAAAATTAATTTTGTAGTTATCATGTGCCCAACTGGCTTCAGTGACAGACATGAGGGACGGACTGGCCATCTGGCATACCAGGCGCATTCCTGGTAAGCCGTTATCGCATGGGGCCGGAACGGACGCTTTGGCCGCTCAGACGGACGTATTATAAAAGCGAATGCACGCAATGTGAATGCGAATGCAAAAGACCCATATGCACCCCCCCCCAATATAATATATAAAGTATTCTATCCAGTAGAATAAAATAAATAAATAAATTCATTTTTAAATCAAACATGACTTTACTGTACAAACAATTGACTATTAATGGCCTCTGGGATGTTATCTGAGAAATCACATCCCATTCATTCAGGACTTTTCTATAGAGCTATGTTTTGTGTGAGTATCTAAGTTATGCTTTTATCTCACTCAGCATAAGTCTTCGGAAGCAACTGAAATAAAGAAATTAAATGAATTAGTACCAGGGAGATCTGATATGCTCTCCCCACTTTGACCTCTCTCTCTCTGTCCCTTGTGCTGGACTCACACTGAGAGAATGAATAGGTATCTGTCTGGATCTGTGTGCTCTGAATACTAACGCTGACTGAGAGGGAGGGGGGCGGTTCCTTGCCAAGGCACGTGTTATTAGCCGAGTGTACACACGACTGACCTTTGAACTCCGGCGAGTATGCGCCCACATGGGTGCCCTTGCATACTGTACTCATACATACTGTATGCTGATGCATGCTGAAACATCTTCACAATTATCTAGTAGGGTCCTAAATCCTCATTATTGAAAATATTATTGTTTTGATTATTTTCTAATAAACAAATCATTCAATCTTTTGTACAAAAGAGTCACATAATCACAAAATTGCTTACTGTATATAGTAATTCGCCTTTATATATACTGTACTTAACTGAATATAACATAACAATACTTTGCCGCTAAAATTTAACCGTGTGTTGACGTACAGTCTCAGAATGTCTGATTTCACAAAGTCTGAATTTTGCGATGTCACTCAAGAAGCAACGAAGGGTTCCATGGTAAAACTTCCATTGAGTGCCTAGGCAGAGCTTACAAATTGCATTCTGTTTTTTTTGCACTCTTCCTCTAACTTTCCTCCCTCAATCTCTTTCTTTGTTCCTCGCTCTCTATCCTGTATACACAAAAATCCTTTTGTTTGGAAATGAGATGAAAGAGACAAAAGCCACCATTGAAAAATATAACACTGCGTGAGTGAGAAAGAGAGAGATGGCGAAAAGCAGGCAATTACTTTTGAAAGATGGACACAGACAAATACAGACAAAATTAAAACTCACTCATCAGTATTCTACTATTGAGCTAACTTTAACACTTCACTATTCACTAGATCCAATGGAATTCTAACAGTCTTAACACTTCACGTTTAACACTGACCACTCAAATTGCACTTGACTTTTTAGACGTAGTTCACCGCAACATAATCAATCCACAATCAAATATGTAACTGAACATTTCCACATTTCTTATTTTATAAACCCCTTAACCTACTGAAAAATAGTGTGGTAGGGAGCTTATCATTTGAATCAGTCAAAGCGATTATCTGATAGTAGTGATTTGTGCTGCCCTCTCTGTCATAAGTAAATATTATTTTCCTACAGGTTGTAAATGAATAGAAATGATTATTTAATTGTATGAACTGTATGAAAATAAAGGGGAATAAAAGACATTTTCAATGTTAGTAATTCTGTATGCTGTTTGTTGTTACAGTAGTTAAATTAGTTGTTTCTGTTGCTAAAGAACTGACGAATACATTCAACAGTGTTAAACGATTACCAGTAGCCTACCTGTAAAACACATACAAAATTGAAGCAGTATTAGTTTTTATATCTTCACAAAAACTGAATGAATTCGTGTATCATCTTGCAAAATATTAGCAGGTCAACATAAACCTAAATTGTCAGTTGTGAGTATTTTTTTTCATGAATGTGTGTTTATATTGGAATATACTTGTGATCTGTGGTCATTGTTCTATTGTTTTATGTTTAAGAATAAAAACAATGTAATGATTAAAAGATACGTTATACCTATCAGGAAATACATAAGAATCAGTTAGTGTCCTACCTCAAATATTCAGCAACTCAATTTTCCATCCTGTCTATTACTCACATAATTGTGCTTATTTCCACAGTAATATTTTACAATTACATATAATGAAGGTAATCACAGTACATTGGATACATCTCTTTCAAGTTTTAAGGTGTACCTGTTTATACAATGATGTCCTTGTCATCACATAAACAGTGGTTAGGATGTACATCATTAAGTTTTGGCATATTTTGTTGATGATAAATGTATGTAGCCCTGTTATAATAGGCAAAATTCAAATACACAAATGTATTAGTTTGCCTCAGATGAACACAATCTCGGCAAATAACTCTCAGGCCTAACAAAAGCAATAAATATAGATTTGAAAGGTTTACCCCAGCACTTACCTTTACGTTGTTCTTGAATGCCGCTCTCACTTTCTGTAATTAAAGTTTACACCTATTTCCTAATTTTAGGAAACATGTGAAAGAATTTAGGGTGAAATTCTGAGAAAGCGTTCAGAGCGCAGAGAACCGCGTTAGTTTTAACTTTGTCAACATAATCAACATCAGAAGAGTGACAAGAACTCCGGCGAGTTCCACATGTTTATCACATAAATAAAAAAATAAGACGTTAAAAATGTGTACATTGATATACGTCTCTAAATTCGTCAAAGTTTGCAGAATTAATAAATGTTTAGATCGTGCGTCTGTAGTGTCAGTCGGTGCCGGTCCCAGTCGAACGTTACCAATTTATTATGTAATGCATCTCTCTATCCTCTCTCTCTCTGCCTTTCTATACTTTATCTGCTTGTCTTAAGTGGAACTGCTCAATAACTTGTTTGAGTAGTTCTACCGAAACGCTTCTCCTTTGGTGTCAAACATCCCTTTCATGGTTGATGAAAATACGTACTTTACGCGTCTCAGCACTATTTAATTCATTAATTCAGTTGCCCCTCCGCTCCTCCTTCTCACCCCCTGTGTCTCCGTCTGTAAATAGAGCCCTTGTTGAGCTCCTCCGCTGTTCAGCCTTTGTAAACTTTTCTACTTGATTTAAATGTCGAAATGAAGAAACTGTATGTTGCTATTGTTCGAAAGACACATGCTTGATAAATGCGAGCTCGGATGTAATTTGTTCTATGCCAAGTTCCCCCTCTTTTTCATCTTTTTCCTCGCCGGAATTTGCGTCTTTTTTAGTGACATCACTTTGAAGTCCATCCATGCTGTCCGCATGAGGTTTGAATAGCTGAGCAGGAATACAGGTGCAAAACGAATAGGCGAGTCGCTTGATAAATACGATATAATTACCATTACGGTTAATATTACGCAACATTGATGTTGACCAATATTAGAAAGAAAAAAAAGAAAAACATTGTTAGGCAGATTGTGGTCGGGAAAGTTTTACCGAATTAAATAAAAAAGCCTCGGATTTAGGATATTTCTCAGCTCAATCTTTTCTGGAACGGCGCTGTTTTCATGTTTAAATACGTTAATGTATGTAAATCATTTGTAGCATCAATGTTACTTAATAGGCTACTTACTAATAAATTCAGACTCTTCATGCTTTCGAACTTGTTTGTGGTTGTGGAATGTATTTGCAGCAAATTAAATATATCTCTAATCTGTGAGTAGATTACTCGAAATTCTACAGGAAACTTCTAACAGTGTATGCTTGGACCAGAGGTTCTCAAAGTGGGGTCCGCAGTCCATCTTGGGGGCCCATTAAATAATTTGTGACCTGTGCATAATGATCTGGATTGTGCACGGTGTCATTTTGAGATAAGCTCAAGGCAAAAGAAGTGAAAAAGGTTGATTTTGGTTGGATTTGAGATTTTCCTCAAAATAAGTAGGCCTACATCAAGATCTCGTCTAGCAATCCCAATGCTCCAAATAGTAATAAACATCTAGAATGGTTTTCATTTGAACGCTTTCTGAAAGGTGCGCATTCCTCTTTCTTGTAAAGGTGTGCTTAATAATCTAACTGTTATAGCAAAAGTGAAATTGAAATCAAAAGTGCATTAGGGGTTTGTTGTGGCGGGAGTTAAATTTACATCCTGCCCTTGTAGACGGGGCAGACACGTGAATCTACAGTCTTATTTCTGCTGCGGATCATGTTGTGGAAATCTTTTTCACACGCACATCAATCTCGAAGTTTCCGCCCATCTGCCTAGGCGAGTAATTTTCGGGCCTCACCAGAATCATCGGAAAATCCAAGTGTTGGTGATTATTTAAAAACTAGTTAATAAACTTCAACATGAATATACATGTAAAGCAGGTTTGTATGCTATTTTTGGTTGGAAAGTACATTTCCACTGAATGTGTGTAATGCAACCCGTCCACAGGTTTTGCTGCTCTCCATGCTGAAACAAAAACATTTTTTTGATCAAAATATAATTATAACCATTTTCCTTTAAAATTATTCAAATGTTATGTGCATTATTTAACATATTTGAATTGTGTTCTATTGGTTCTCATGATCTGCCAGATAACATCCCCTCTATAGAATCCATCACACACCAGTAGAGTGTACAATAAAGCTAATACAATTCCCATTTCACCCATCCATTGCATTTCAAATTTTTTAACTTTCGCTTTTTTCAAGCAGGATTCTATTGTATTTCCAGTTGGGTTGTCGTTCGTGTTACATGCCTTTCCCCAAGAATAATCCATGAGATTAAGGATGTTAAGAGGACAATAATTCCTTTTCTTAAGGGGGGTCCTTTATATTTTAACGCCCACCAGGATTAAGTCCGCACGCTCATTGTGTGAAAACCGCTTTTGATATAGGAAACAAACTTTGTTACTGGGGATGCACTATGCAAATGAGAGGATGTAAATACACAATAGGAAAAGAACAGGATGAAGTTGTAAAAGGAAGGAGAGGTGAAGTGAAGTAAGCCCATCAGGACACTATTCTTTCTCTACTTCCCTCTCTGTGTTGACCTTTGTTTCTGGCATTACACTTTTGTTGTCAAACACATAGTGCAGTTGCTTTTCCCTTTCATCTTCTTACTCTTTCACTTTCTTCCTCTCTCTTTTGTGCCCTTCTAAACTCTTGATATTCAGTAGTGAATCGTTACACACACACGCACGTAGGCATGCATACAACATGCTATCCACAGAAGAGATCACATATATTCAAAAATATTTGACACCTTCAAAGTATAGTTTAGAGTAAGATTCAAGGCCGTAGTATTCCTGTCCTTGGACACATAGACACAGAGCCGGAACTTTCATTCAGTATTTTTATTCAAAGTAAAAAAGAGGAAGCCATTACACCTTTGTTAGTGTTCAGAGTGTTGGACTTGAATACATGTTCTGTCTAACGGAGCTGCTCAGCAATGTTATATGGCTTTGAGGGAAGATTTGTTTGGACACTGCAAAATAAGTTTTATTAGGGCAATCAGTTTTCTGACTGTGTTACCTCCTGTAATTTACTGTGGGTCCTCATCTTTGAGTCAAGGGATTCTCCCCCTTGTTTCATTCCTAAAATCTAATCCATGGTCTCTTAGGAACCCTTTACTTTGAAGCCCTCACGTGGCTATACTTAAAATCGTAGCCGTGATGTGTCACTTTTCTGTAATACAATTTTTTTATTTAATAGTATCTTATGGCAAAAACTAAGAAGTTGCATTATGTTTAAGTTGCATAACACATTGCATATGTTTAGACTAATTTTTAATTGCACAGTTTCCAACTCATCTGTCTGTCTTAAAAACTAAACAATGCAGGATATGTCCAGTTGAGGGCGGAATTGCACAAGTCCTCGCCAATATGGGCAGAACAGAAATTGCAATGCAGTACAAGATGAATATGCGTTGACATCACATTCCCACCAGAATATACCCCCTTAGTCGGTCTGAGTGGCAAAGCATCCTACGAAATGGCTGCGTTCAGTAGAGGAAATGTCAAATCTGGGACCTAAACAGAACGTTTCTGTTGAATTTAAAGGCAGCTGGACTTAACAGTTATTCTTGTGACATCATGATGAAAAAATCATTAATGGACGTGGAAATGTTGCCTTGAATTGGGTTTCTGACATTAATGTAGCTCACAGACGCTTTGGTGCTTGGTTGATTCTTTATTTATTGCTTCATTCTTCACACCATTCCAGCATCTAAGGCTATATTCATGGCAAACTACAGTCAATCTATACACAAGGCTGTCTTTCATTTTGATTCAATTTAGAATCCTCAATTAACCTAACCTGCATGTCTGTGTGCTGTGGGAGGAAACTGGAGCACGTGGAGTAAACAACACACATACCTACACAAACCTGAATGTAGATGTGGAAGGCGCAGAGTTTACATTTTACTTTTATAATCGTACGTCAAAGACCCAGAAACTCTGTGCAACAACAACCAGACATTGTGTAGTGTGTATTGATTGTAACTGCCTGTCTAACATTTATTATGGAATCCAGAAAGACTGCCATCCCTTGTGATGTTAGAGGCTGTCAAAATAGTTGGAAGGCATGTTCGCGTGTATGGGAACAAGACATTAATACCCTCTATATGGCATCTGGTTAGGGTGCCTCCTCAACACCTCTTGGGGAGGTGTTCTTAGCATGTTCTGACTGGAAATAGACCTTGGGGCAAACCCATGACATGCTGACCAAGCTATATGGTCGTCCTGAGTACCCCTTGGAATCCCCTAGGAGTGGAAGAAGCGCTGTGTGGGCTTCCGAAGGGGATGGATGGGTACATGTTTAATTCAGCACGTCCTGTAGCTATAATGTAATGCCTTGTTACTGTTTGAAACTCTTGCATTAGGCAGGACAATCCTTGCCTGTATCTATGACCAATGATATTGTGCAAATACAAAAATCTAATGGGGAAATCTTTCTCTTCCTGAATCAAGTTTTGAATAGTACTGATGGTGTAAAATATATTTCCATATGTTATGATGTACAGTAGCTGATCATGTTATAATATGAAGTAAAAAATACAACATATGCAAATAATTAACATAAGACAAAATGTAGCGCATGAGTCAGGAAGTCAGCAAATTTTCTATGTTAAATTGTTTGTTTTCTTTTTTATATTATCTGTTTATCAACATATGTCCCTTTCAGACCCAGGTCACAAATTCTTATCTTTACAGTATATGTCTTTATCTACAGTTTTACAGCTGCCTTCATTAAGTTATACAATGCATGTATCCATGTCCTATAACAACCTAAGATCCTACTAAATGCGTTAAATTTAACACATCATCAAATACATAGAATCTGTCATTGTTCTGTCGTTGCTCAACACAAACCTTGCTACATGTTGTTCTTCACATTATTGTGTAGTGTTTCCTGTCATAAATATAGTTTCATAACCTTGTGAAACAATGAGGAAATACATTTCTTGATATTTGTTTCTCACAGCTGGGAATAATTCACTTAGATGTGTTTGAATAGTTTAAATAATAATAGTAATAATTGTATTTATACATTAGTAAATAACGGTTAATAAAAATGAATAAAGCACACCAAATTTGAGGCCCTGGGTGTGATTCAACTTTACTACTTCTATCTGTATAGAGTGGTAAAATGTCTCTTTTTATTCTTCTTTCCCCTGACATCTTTCTCAAATGTAGAGAGAGCACGTTTTCAAATTTGTCTCTCTAGTTACACCTAATATGAAACGGTATGTGCCTTCAAATAGCTAATGTAATGTTAATTTTCACGAGGTCACTCTAACAATAAATGCTTTCACTCTTGTTTCACTTTGAAGATCTTGAGTTTCCACATGACACTAGATTCACCACTAAAATTCTCCAGATATCTACTCCGACAACCTCTGTTCTACAGAGATATACAGTAGAATGTATGTGTGAGAGTACAAGAGAGTGATCATCAAGAGAGATTTCTGACATGTGAAGTTTACTCCCAATGTGAAAAACTCCCAATGAAGTTTAGCTGTGCCACAAAGCTTTATATTATGCCCAGTGCGTTTTAAATGAAAAAGTGTTATTGGAATGTTTTCCCATTAATGATAAATAGGCTGTGTGTTAAATCATAGAATACCCAATATTCTGTCATCATTTACTCAGATATATCTTAACATGCCACGGCGCTGAGCCGTATTACGACCTCGAGCTGAGCGACACTGACTAGGCTAGCGAGTCACAAGTGAGCGGTGCAGCGAGATGTAACCTTCCAGTGAATAGTAGTGGACATACTGCGAAGCCTGTAATAGACATACTGCGATGCCTGTACTGACAGTCATCACGGACAGGGCGTTCGCCTTGTAAGTGAGGCGCCGTCGGGAGCCGTCGCACTGGGAAAGAACACTGCTCTCCTCTTGGAGAGTATGTTACGGAGAACACATCCTGCCGTACGGGAGGTAACATGTGAGAAACTGACATGGTCTCCCGAAAGAGATCACATGCAAAAAATTCCCGGCCTTAGGGGGGCAGCCAAGGTGGGTGTGCCACCGGAGGGGAGGTCACAGATTCGCCAACAGGGGAATCAGGAGTGAAGAAATCAACATACGGGACTACCCAACGGGGTAGTTCCTACGTATGGGGCAATAGTATAGGGGTCCACCTAAGTAGGGGCGACACTGCCAGTACTGGACTTGGTTCAAACAGACCGCTCCGCCCGGTCCGTTACCAGATTGCTAGTGATGGATAGAATGCCTATACTTCACCCAATGGGGGGGAAGTAGGGAGACTACATAGCGCACTGAACTTACCTAATAGGGAAGAAGGCGCTATCGCAGGCGTACGCCCAGGCCAGATGTCTGTCCGACATATTAGGTGTAGAACACTGGTTCCTTTCGTAGGTTGTAAAGCCTCAAGAAGGTACTGGGTGTAGCCCAACCTGTAGCTACACATGTCTGCCAGAGGGGCGCCTTGGGCCGGTGTCCACGAGGAGGCCCTGCTCCGGTGGAGTGGGCTCTAACTGCGAGTGGGCATGGGTGATCCAGGGATTGGTACGCCGTGGCGCCCAATCCAATGCGCCAACCTCTGTCTGAGACAGCCCTCCACTGGTGCCGTCTTCTGAACGGACAAGAACTGCTCAGAGCTAAATGCTCTGTGTGCGGTCCAAGTAGAGGCGCAGTGCGCTGGACACAACACGTAGGAGGTTGGGTCTTCTCTCCCGAGGGGAGCGTCTGCAGGTTCACCACCTGAACCCGGAAGGGAGTGTGGGAACCTTGGGCACGTAACCAGGCCGGTATCTCAGAAGACTACTGCCCAATTTCTAGGCACCCATGGGACACGAAGAATACTGGAGGTCCCTACCCTCTTGCAGAGGCAAGCGCCATCAAGCGCGGCCTTCATCGTAATAAGGACGAGAGGCGTCTCCGAGAGGCTCACAGGCCCAAAGGCCATGTAGGACCTACGGTCCTAAAAGGGTACGGAGCGCGGCCGGAGTCGCGCTCCTGAGGACCTGGTGACCAGGTTATGTTAACCAAGAAACCTACCCTCCAGGCGAGTGTGATGAGCGGCAACAGCGGCTGCATACACTCTCAACGCGGAGGGGGAGAGATTACTCTCTAGTCCTTGAAAGGTCAACGCTGACCTGGATCAAGCAAGTCCGTGGGTTCTCACTGAGGGAGAACACTAGAGCGAGAATAGGCGCCACTTATAGCATTCACACGCCAAGTGGTGGGGCTTCGGCAGGATGGTATGACCGTCACTGCAAGCCACTCCAGGCCTCCTCGTCCCATCCGGAGGTCATGCATGGAGATTCCAGAGGCCTGGCCTGGGGTGCCAACCGTGTCCTTCCCCTGTGAGAAGGCTTCGTCAGGGAAATCGGCCAGAGGGGGCTGTATCAGAATTGAGAAGTCTGAGAGTCAAGTCTGGTTGGGCCAGTAAGGCGCAACAACAGTACGTGAAGCCACTCTTCTCCGACTTTGCACAGTGCCCTGTGCAAGGAGGCTCCTGGGGGAAGTCGTACTTCCGCTTGTCCCGCGGCCAGCTGTGTGCTAAGGTACCCGTCAGGGGGTACAAGAGCGGGAGAAAGGGGATTCTGGGGGCAACAGGATCTGATCCTGGCCACACTGGTCCCCTGAGAGCTGGACTGTGCGAGGATGGAGTGGCCACTCTCCGAGGCGTTCACTGACGAGAGAGCGCAACGGCTATCTGGTTCAGTTTGCCAAGGAAAACCTGGCCCGCAGGGATAGATCATCCTGCTGACTCCATAAGAGGAGGTATCGGGCGAGTTGTGGCATCTGCTGTGAGCGTACAGTTGATGTACGCCACGACAGTCGTGCTGCCCAACCGGACTAGCACGTAGTCGTGCACTAGATATCTAGTGCCAAGGGGACTGCTAAAAACTCTAGGCAGTAGGGAACCCGTCACTGCCCGATACTGCGTGCCCGTTGCACACTACACCCCACCCCGCAGGGAGGCGCGTGACGCGCCCGACCTGCCTGAGCATCAACTCAAGCGGATTATCCGTCGAGAATGCCACGTGTCCAGGAGCCTCTGAAGTGATCAGCGGGACCCGGAGTCTGGCTGACCAGTTTCATCCAGTTCAACACCTACTGCAGAAACTCGTTTAGTGAGCGTGCTGCATAAGGGCAGAGTCTAGTTCCACACCGAGATAAGAGGAGCTCCCGCTCTTTTTGGGAGAGCTTCTCTTTCCCAGTTAACCCTTAGGCCACCCCTCACTTTTGCGTTACCTCCTGAGCTCGATCGCCCAGAGGCAGGAGCTCTAAGGGGCTTCGTATCAGACAGGAGCAAGCCGCGAGCGGCATACTCCACGTCTAGTGAGCTCAACGTGCATCTTCAGGGAAGCACGGCCCTCACTTTTGCGTTGCCCCCTGAGCTCGACCGCCCAGAGGCGGAAGCTCTAAGGGGCATCGCAGCAGACAGGAGCAAGCCGCGAACGACATACTCCACATCTAGTGAGCTCCTACGGGTCGATTGCCACAACCAATCTTGTCTCCAAGATGCGCTTCTGTATCAGCTCGATACAGAGAGGGGCGCGGCCTCCCCCCCTTAAAGGCACTATGAGGTCCGGCCCGGAAGACATCTCGGCTAGAGGGACAGGTTCGACCGCACTTCCCGCCAGAAGCAACCTCGGCCTGAGCACGGGAGCTTCCCCTTTAGGAGAATGCCCCGAACTTGGCGGGTGCCTGGCGAAAATGGATCGCATAACCGAGATGGATCGTCCTCTAGCTTGCGCAACGGCAGATGCCGTCGAAACCGGAGGATGATCTGCTTCACCGTGCCAGGGAGGCTGGTTAGTGGCTGACAGAGCGGTCACCTTACACAGCGTGGGACCACGGAGAGGTATGACTGTTCTGCCTACTTACCTGCTTAGTGTTACCGCCGACCGATGCAATGTCACGTGGAGATTGCGGAAGGCAGCGATATCATAGGGGGAAGCCCGGGGAGAGAGAGTATACTCTCCATCGCCACGGCTCTCCTGTCAGGGCCGCCTGAGACGGTTACCAACAGGGTAGAGGCCTCCACCTGCGTGGCTCCACATCTGTGACGGGTCATCCTAGGAGGGCCCAATATCAGAGGGGCCACCGCGGGGAGGCGGGGCTGATGGAGGGCAGGCTGTGCAGGACCTCAGCATCCATAGATGGTCGGGTCACGGAACAGTCTGCTTCTTCACCATAGAATATCTCCAAAGTGTCACCATCCAGCCCAGCTTCATCGCGCAAGGTTGAGTTACAGATCCTTGGACCACTAGCGTGGCCATCGTCCAACCCAGGGCACACACCCTGACCTTCGTCGCTCGAGGCGCGAGGCGTGTGGCGGTGTGCAGCCGGGTCGACCTTCCCATCAACGAGATCCAAACGCTCTGGCATATGACCCAATGGGTCGCCATAACGTTTTGGACCCTATTGACCGCCATAGCGTGGAGGGTGAAAGCAGCTTGGGAGACTTTGTCGACTCCTCCAAGTGGTAGCATCCATGGAGCACCGTGGCCGCTAGACCACCTGGGTGTCTAGCTACCTCACTGTCCAGGAAAGTAATTGCTCCCTGAGCCCTTCAGACAGGAGCATGCCGCGGACGGCATACCCCACATCTAATGAGCTCCACGTGGATTTCCGGGGAAGTCCGGGGAAGCACGGCCCATCACTTTTGCGTTGCCTCCTGAGCTCCACCGCCCAGAGGCAGGAGCTCTAAGCGGCTTCGCATCAGACAGGAGAAAGCTGCGAGCGGCATACTCCACGTCTAGTGAGCTCAACGTGCATCTCCAGGGAAGCACGGCCCTCACTTTTGCGTTGCCCCCTGAGCTCGACCGCCCAGAGGCGGGAGCTCTAAGGGGCATCGCAGCAGACAGGAGCAAGCCGTTAACGGCATACTCCACATCTAGTGAGCTCAACGTGCATCTCCGGCCCGGGGAAGCACGGCCGTCATCTCTGCGTTGCCTCCTCTTGGGCTCGACCTCCCGAAGGCGGGAGCTCCAAGGATTTCGCATCTGATGACCGGAGGTAGCTATCAGATGTTATGACAGAGCACGTTGTCGAGTCTTGCCCGATATGGGACGATCCCCATCGGGGACGAGCCAGGTGAGCGTGTTGGAGCATGAATGACCCGTGAGCCGAAGCTGGCGGAGTAACAAACACGGGAACCCCCAATCACCCCCGACGTTCGCTGAAGCGTTCGACCTCGCCGTGGCGGTGGTGACGCACAGGGAACAGACGGGGTTGCGGCAACATTCCGGAGAACGTAGCCGCTGTGACCGCCACACCTGAGGACAACCCATACGTGCAGTATAGGCGTCGTGCCCGAGAGACTCGAAGATGGGTCTGTCATACCCAAGAACACAGCTTGCAGCATCTCATCACCACACACCGTTTCCGGCGCGTGGTGTAGGAACAAGACGGGTTGGGGACAGTCAGACGAGGCGAGGTCCAAACGATCCGCCAGCCAGTGGCTGACGAAAGACGTTCACATGCTCACATCACGCTCGCCCCTCCCCGCCGCGGACGGCAGGGCCGTAGCCCATGCCGTCACGAAACGGGAAGCACCGAGTTGGCGGCTTAGTCCCGTGGGAACACAGCCGACCGTGACGCAACGTCTGAATCATACACCACCCGCAGTGCGGGCAGAACTGATCCACAACGGCCGCCCCGGATGCCGGAAGCCCAACACCCGGGGTAGCCGCAGTGTCCGTCCTCCCTTCTGGATGAGAGTGGAAACTGTGAGAATATTGGTCCTGAAAAGGACCTGCTCTTTTAAATCTGTAGCTCGCTGCCGAGACGCCGAAGGGAAGTCTGCGCTCCGGAGGAGAAATCCGCCAGCGAGGAAGAGTCCATTTGGCGAGGGGGATCCGTCATCAGAAGGGAGAAGTCCGCTGCTCTGCGACACAAGTCCAGCAGGAACTCGAAGAGATAAACTCGACATATACGCCGAGAAGGTTCCGAAGAACAAAGGATGATGAATGACCGCCGCCATCTTCCTTTTATACCCGTATGTACGGGGCGGAGACTGGCGTGGGCGGGCCATTGGCCAATCCCCATTGGCGTTTTAGTTTTATCTCGGAGATGATAGGTTCTCAGAATCAAACCCCAGTCTGTCTCTCAACACAACGTCGATGTGTTGTGTCAAATAAAAAAGGATTGTTGTTCATTCTCTCCCTTGCTTACTCCAGCTTTAATCCTCCTAGTAGCATGGCCTTCTAAACGGTACTGTTTAGCATGTTGACAAAATGTTTAAAGGGTCGCCTACTTGTTAGTCACTCTGGATAAAAGCATCTGCCAAATGAATAAATGTAAATGTATTGCAGAACAGACAACAACCTCATACTGAGCAGCCTGACCTCTTTTGTTTTTTGTGTCTTATGATTTGTCATGACCCCCTTGCACTTAGTTTCTCCATGAAACTCATCATCCTGTTGCTTCTCGTCCTGAGTAGTTTGCTCCCTAAATATTCCGATCAAGTGCTCTATCCGGTGGCAGTTGTTTTATCATCAGTCTGTCCTGTTGAGGTTTGGTGTGCTTTGTTTCAGATCACTTTTTATTAGTTTAGTATCTAAATTTTCTCTTTTGATAATTTTTCAACTGGGTTATTTAGGATAACTTTAGGTTTTCTCATTCCTAAAGTTGTGTTTTAGACTTATTTTCCACCTCTCCACGGCCCCTGACTGGTCAGTGCAGCTTGCCTTAGTTGGAGTTTTCATTTCTTTCTTGTGCCTTCGCTGTCATGCCTCCTCTGCCAAGTTACTGCTGCACTCAATCTGCCAATCTACAAGGGGGACTGTGTTGCTACAGTCTTTCCCTTTCGCCATCTATCTACTTTCTCAATTTGGCTCCTCCTCGCAACCGCCCCTTTTTTGGCTTTACTGCTTCAGGTGGATTGTCATCGCTATCTACTTTTCGCAGCATTCCCTATGTTCATTTTAGAGTTCGCAAATCCTCATACCTGCTCTGCAGTAGCTGCAACATTATAAGGATTATATTGAATTGCAAAAATTGTTATGACTGAACTACATTGATGAGTTTATTTTGACAACAACCAGATTGATCACCATACTTGGGATAAATCAAAAATCTCAATCTACAGTCCTTTGTTGATGTTATTTTTATTCCTAAAGACCTCTATTAAATGGTTTAGGTTTATTTGATTAGGGATGGATGGACACTATGGTCCGGTTTCACAGACACAGCTCAGTTTAAGCCAGGACTATGCCTTAGTTGAATTAAGATATTTATGTCGCTTTAATAAAAAAGCCTTAGAAGAATATATTACTGGTCTGCATCTTGAGACAAAACAAGGACATTGATTTATTTTAAGATATTTCTGGGCAAGTTGTGTTCAGTTAAGACAGGTCAAACATTCATTTAGTCTAGGACTAGACTTAGGCCTTGTCTGTGAAACTCTCTAGGACTAGTTTGACAGCTGTGGAGTTGACAATGGCTTGCAAAAAGCATGGAGAATTGTGCAATCATGATTAAAGAAAACAGTCTATTAACCCTGAGGTGAGGAAGGGGACATGTAGGGCTTTCCCTTTTTTTCATAGGACCTAGAGTGACACATTATTGCACCACCCCCTCAATGCGCCAATCACTGGCATACCACGTAAGCCTTTCCCCCCATGCTCTCTTATTCCCCTCCACCTGCATCAACTAGATACAGTATTATGTGCTCTGTTTACTTTTGTAAGAAAACACAGAATCTGCATATTAATGTATGTGGCCCTACTACCCATTATTTTAATATCGCTTTTATTTTATAATAGACTTTGGTCTTGGAATGGATTCAGGCAGTATATGTTGTTGTTGAATTCCTTTGTTGACCGGCGGGTGATATGAAATGTTTTCGGCGCTTTTATAACTTCTTGTTATGTTTTTATTACTTGACCTTTGGTTTGAAAGCTTTTTTAACAGCCTTATCCCATTTCCTATTTCTCTCTTCATCCCGCCTGTGGGTAGTAAGAGAGAGATTAGATAAAGAGTTCACAGATGGTATGTTCTGGAACGGGGATGGTCAAACAACGCCATTGTCGAGACACAAGGAGCTCTTCTGGAAAACTGTCGTGAAACACGGGGAGGGAAGAACCCAAATGCAGGCAGCGGTACGGGGTAACAAAAAGACTTTAATAAAACACAAAACAAAGATCCATGATGGGGTAAAACAGGACAAGATAACAATAACAATAAAAGGTACACAGGAACTAGACTGACTACACTTAAACTAACAAAGACTTAAGTACAATACTAGACAGGACTACAATGGACTAACACTCAACTACACTTACTTGAATACAGGGAGAGACACCGATACAGGGCATGGAATAAACACAAACAACTGGTACATCAACAACTCATACAGGTACAGAATCTCATACAGCACGAAGCACAACAGCTACAATGAACGAGCACAGGACAATGAACACGAAGGTGTTTTAAAGGGAACAAACAAAAGATCATAACGAGAAACAGGTGCTGGGGATTAAGCACTAGGGAGAGGCTGACGAGGAACGAGATGTAGGGAACGATGACGAGACACGAGAAAGAATCATTCTTTCTCACACAAAACCATCAGGTTGTGCCATGACTCCACTCAAATAACACGGATAAACATGACATGATAGTGGAATCATGACAAAAACTCTGTGACCGGTTTCCATGAACTATAACATTTACCCTTTCTATTACATATCTTTTATTAAATAGAATTGCCCGTTTTTACTATTTTGACAGTATTTGAAATGCAAAGTACGTATATAATAAAGACATATCAAGTCATCATTAAGTAAAAACTGACAGTTATTGTTTTCTTATGCAATAAAAAAATCTGTGTACATATTTTTTATTTTATGTAACTACATAATCCTTACTTACAAATACCCTCTCCGAATGCCATCTCTCCTCTGCAGTGAAGTATGTCTCGGCACAAGTGTGGGTTTATTTTGAGTGTTGAATAGCCATGCTTCCAAATTCAAAAAATCCAATCATGTCCTAAGGAATGTAAATCAAGCCCTGTGCTAAATTTTTCTCATTCTTTAAGACATTTCACTCAAATGTTTCATTCTGGCTTTTAAAGGATAGTCAACAATACAAATGCGGTCTTCATTTATTCACCCTCAGTTTTTTGTTCACAAAGGAACACAAAGGAAGATTTACAAAAGCTCTACATTTCTTTAGTCGTTAGAAATCTTTTCTTACAACGTATGTAACACAATAAATCTGCAGGTTTGTTTTTCAGCTGTCAACCGACAGATCCTGATCAAACAGGGGCAATCCGAAAACACCAGGAATATTCGAGATCAGTGACCCTCTTATCGATATACAGACTGGATCACTGGCCTTGACAGAGCTTGTGACGATGCAAAGAGGATTCTTTAACACGATGAGGATCTTTCATAAATGAAATACTTGATTCATGCGTTAGCATGTTTGATGGTCAGGCATTCAGAAGTGAAACTAAACATATTAACTATGGCGTCTCTCACACATCACACACGCTCTGACAGATCAAGAATAATGGGGTTACTGTCTATGATGACGACATATTTCTTGTCATGACAAGGGCATGTGACTTTATACAAACTGCTGCCCTAAATGTGTATATTTTGCGATTGTCAGTCATGGATAAAATTATTACTGGAATCTCGTGCTTCATTGTATAAAAAGTTATTCAAGATTAATTGGAATCTGCTTCCTTAAAAGTTAAACCTTCTGATTGCAGTTAACTAAAAATATGAACTTTTTAGAAGTATGTGACACTTTCTCCTACTTAAGCCAAACAGATGAGGTCTTTGTAGGTATTATTTACACATTCAATCATAAAGGTCAGAAATAACATGGGCTTCTGTCCTTCCCCTGAAGTTTGCTAGACTTGTTGCAAAACAAATGTGGCATGAGTAGCGGCAACATGTAACTTTGGGAACATTTGTATTGATTATTAATGTGGGCTGTATCTCAAAAGCCAAAGGCAAAATTATTTTGCGGCATAACAATCCAGAACGGCCTGCTATTGGTCAGGATGTAGACGTGTTGATTCTAGAATGATAGACGATAATGCTAAACTCCACTCTGGCATTTACGACCTTCCTTTTTCTGTTTGCCTTTTGATTCACTGAACAATATCACTGTCTTCTGTAACAGTCACAACAATGCCATGGAAAGCGGAGGTAAAACATGGGCCTCCAACAGGCTTTACGTCATTATTGAGACTGTAAATACTATCTTTTTGTCATATGGCATTGTGGGTACATCCTTCTAAGCATTAGTCTACAGAGCCAACCACAACAGGCCGAACCACAAAAAGCATACACACAAGTGAATGAAGTAATTCTCCAATTTCAGTGGTGAACCCCACAGCCCTGTAGATATCAACTTACAATACAAATGCCAATGTTGATGTTTTTGTTGAAAACTGGATGATTTAAAGGGAGACTCCTACCAAACATGAAACTTCTGTCATGGTTTATTCCGTTTTGATAGACAGGGCAGTGTGATGTGTTATGACGTGCTAATGGACACAAGATTATTGCACATATGCCATTTGTCAGCGGGGGTCATGATCGTTATTCCTGAGGTGTCCAGAGGAGTCAAAGCTCGGATTCATTAACAATTTTTAAATGAGTACAAATATAAACAAGTATTCATGATAAATTAGGATGTGTATATAAGAGGAATTGTATTAGTGAACAGCTGTATTTCTACTGTGCTATTAATTGATACACAATTTTAATATACAATAAAAATAAAATTTTAAGTTTATAATATAACTTAATGTTTTTGACATCCGCATCACTGTGAATGGATATCCCTTCGTTTGATGTTCTTTGGTGCAATATTGGCATAGTAAACCATGTTTTAACTATGTTTTTTGAAAACCATGATCATTTAGTGGTAACCATGTTTTTTTTTCAACTTTAGTAATACTATATTGTTTTTTCATCAAGTTTAATTTTTGTAAGGGTTGGTTGTAAAATACAAATAGAAAACAAGCTTGTCTAGATTGGATGACATGTGGTCGCGTTTATGTTGTTCGACCATAAATAACCAGATTGTAAATGTATAATTGTCGAAAACCTTTCTCACGTTGTCTGGTGCTCACTCGTGACAGCTGTTAATGTGAAATTCAGATACACACCCAAGCCCAAAATTGGTCACCAAGGCCAGGGGCTTTTGCGTCAAGGGGTGTATTCCGCTGTACATTTGCGTCATCTGGCGGGGAGGAGCGGAGGAAAATAGCATCTATAAAAGAACCAGCGACGTGAAGAAAAAGACAGGAATTTAAAGTATTGCCCATATTAAACGCTACGTTGATTTTTTATCTACTTCTTTATTTTTGCGTTTCTGATATCAGCGTGTATCTGCTAAGTCCTCATAGCTAACAAGTTACGTGCGTTCACGTCTTTTCTTCTCTCAAGAGATTTCCAAGGATTGTACGAGCGATTGTAAACATGTTTCCTGAGAGCAACACCGGGTAAACTTTTCATTCTTTTCTTGGTATTTGTATGATTTATCGTGTACGAAGTTTAATACTTAACCGCGTTCCATGACGTAGGATGGCAACACGTGATGGGGCTCGAGCCTCGGTGGCGAGCGCTGGCATGTGTCGAGCAGCTGGCACTCTGGCAGTGAGCTCTAGTTTACGTTAAGGTGTCGTTATTTAAGCGAACAAAAAAAATAGTATATATATTTATACGGTATATAACCCAATTGACATTTAATTTAGACTTATAAATGTCCTGCCATGGTTTAAAATATATATAATATAAATAATATGTTAAGCATACTTTTGTGTTTATCTGACATCTGATACGTATTCACTTTACCATACTACATTAACAGTTTTTTGTAGGCGAAGAAACGATAACAATAACTTTTATCAGATATCTCTGCCCAAGCCGCTGAAGTACTCTTTACAGTGCGTATTAAATAAACACGTTTTGAAACTTATTATTTTTCATTTTCCGAAAAATTCAACCTAATGTGAATCAGATGTTAAGAGCAGCATCACTAAACTCTATGTGACCTGTACACCTGCGTCAGATGTTAACTTTCATAACATCGAACGCCATATCATACTATTCATAAAATTGCTTTGTTACAAAAGTTGTATTTTACTGATCCGTTACATATTACTGTAAATACAAATTTTGTTGTGTTGGATTCGCTCAGGTTTTAGTCTTGTCGGGAGAATTGTTTTTGGCATGTACAGTTTTGTAATTCTTTTAACAATTTAAATCAAATAGGAAATCGTCAAGGTACATACATGACATGCTTTCATGTTAACGAATGACGCAATTGTTTAGTTAAAGTCTTGTTTGTTTATCCTGTCTTGACAGGTACAACTATGAGGCGTGCCAGGCAACCGCTGACTGGCTTTTGTCTCAGACTGCAGTACGCCCTCTGGTGGGCATAGTTTGCGGCTCTGGTATGGGTGGACTGGCTGATATGCTGAAGGACCAGGTGGCCTTTGACTACAGTGACATCCCAAATTTCCCACAGAGTACAGGTATGTGTTTCTATCTTGGTTAATGTGTGCTATTGTATATCTTGTTTATAATAACATTTTATGCATGCAGTACTTATTTTGTATTGATAGTATTTCATTTGATTCAATTCTGCAGTGCATGGCCACGCAGGTCGGCTGGTGTTTGGGACTTTAAAGGGGAGGCCGTGTGTCTGCATGCAGGGAAGGTTTCATCTCTATGAGGGATATGCCATCCAGAAGGTACCATATTAACAAACACACATGTTGTATTTGAGATATCATGATATCAAGCTCCCTGAACTAAAAATCCCTCTTAACTAGGCCTTTGGTCAGGCCCCTGAGTCAAGCTTATTGGCAAACCCAGTTGTTTTTAACAGCTTGTATAGCGTGTGTGATTTACAGAGTTAAAGCAGAACATACAAGTAATTGTTTGCTGTGCAGATGTCTTCTGCAATGTTAAATGCCCCCTTATGAGTAAGTGTCTGAAACTAAGAGTGCTTTATTTTGTTTCAGATCACTATGCCTATGCGAATATTCAAACTGCTGGGTGTGGAGACGGTGATTCTTACCAACGCCGCTGGAGGACTGAACCAGGACTTTAAAGTGGGAGACATCATGATCATCAAAGACCATCTCAACATGCCAGGATTTGCCGGAAATAATCCTCTGGCAGGACCCAATGAAGAGAGGCAAGCTTTTGTTATTAGTCATTTAAGCAGAGCATATAACCCAATATAAAAAATTTGTTTTACATGCATGCATGTTTCTGTTGTACATTGCGTTGTTATGAAGCCTTTTTTTAATAATTTTCTACTTCATTTAGGTTTGGTGTGCGTTTTCCCTGCATGTCTGATGCATATGATCGGGAGCTTCAGCAGCTAGCGATGGATGTGGGTTCGGAGCTCGGTTACAGTGACTTTCTAAAAGAGGGTGTGTACTGTGTTCTCGGCGGACCTTCGTTTGAGACCATTGCAGAGTGTCGCATGCTGCACAAACTGGGAGCCGATGCTGTCGGTAAGATTTGACCCCTTTCCTGTAGATTCTGGGTCTATTCATTTTAACTGTCACTATAATTTTTGTATTAAGAATGTGGGCTTGATCCTCACTGTTTATGAGCAAAACAGGTGTAACAATCTGACTTTATGATTTCAGGTATGAGCACTGTCCACGAGGTGATCGTAGCACGTCACTGCGGAATGCGGGTCTTCGCTCTGTCTTTAATAACTAATAAGGCCGTGATGGACTATGACAGCGAGGACAAAGCCAATCATGAGGAAGTTCTGCAGACTGGTAAACACAGGGCGGAGCAGCTGGAGAGACTGGTGTCCACTATACTCACCCGGCTAGAGCACAACAACAATTACGCCTAAAATAAGACAATCCTCAGTTCATATGCAATGTCAACCACAGACCAAAGAATGACAATTTATCACATATTGTGAATGAACATGACTGACACGGTTTCACAAACTGTTGAACAGTATTAAACAAATCCGTTCAGTTTGGCGAACACGTATTTATTAGATTTGTTCAATCATACTTTCATTTTGTTTCTATATCTAATATTGTGGCCTTATTTGTATGAACCTGGTCAACAACAGAGTGCTTTTTTTGTTTTCTTCAAAAGGATTCAAACCGAATGATTAATTTTGACATTCCTCAAGAGTGCTAGAATGTATAAACTGTAAATGTATAATATTAACTTAACGCTTGGTATTCATGTCTTAATTTAAATTGGTTTGGATTATCTGTAAAATGTTGATTGCTTTCTGGTGTTTGTCAGTACATGAACTTGAAACTGTTTTTTTAACATTGTTACTAAAATTGGTTATTTATTATATTTGTCTCTATATTCCTATATTCCTTTACAGTGGGATGTTGAGTTTCATGTTTGCAGAATCACATCACACTGATGAGTGTTTTAAAGTTATTATAAGAATATACCCAGATCATATTTCTGTTTCAATAAAAATAAAACACTTGTGACAATACATGATTATATATATATATATTTCCAGTAAATGTAAAGTTTAGGGAAAAACATGTTTTGTCATGAAAATAATCACAAATCCTAAAGCTTTTCCTAATGCAGAAATACAATTTTATTTGGGAATAAATGTAACATGTTATGCTTCTATCACTCAAACATTTCTTTATAATGTATTTTGCATCCAAGAAAAATCTTTCAGATCTTTGAGTTTAGAAAGGCAGACATGGAAAGACATTTAAATTACTTTAATAGTTGAGTTTGCTGAACTTTTCGTCTTCAAGTGACATCACTTAGAAGGGTAGTTGAGATGACATCTTTGAGGGAAACACTTATTACAGTTCGATTTGGTTTTTCTCCTCTGTCAATCCTTCTGTGTTTTCCCAGAGAGCTGGCTTGAGCGAAATGCTTATTGCAAACAGTACACACATAACTTTTCTCTCGTGTATGAGTGAGCTTGTGACATGGTTTGGGTAACCTCTGCAGTCTAAAAGAGCTCCATAGTCTTCAGCTTGATCAGATGTGGCAGAGTTCAGATATTCCTGGCTTCCTGAAAGAATGACCAAGGATAAAACCTGAAAAAAAAACCTCATAAAATGAAACCCTTTTAGACATCACTTGAAGCATGGCATAACTGAAAAAGAAGATACATCTTCCACATCTTTATTCTCCAGGAGGAATTTAACCTCTTTTTCCAACATGCTGCTGTTTCTTTTTATTATATTGGCTTGATGTGTAGGTGTAAAATCTTTTATGGGTTCAGTTAATGCTTTTTTAAGAATTATTAAGATTTGTTCAGCGGTTGAGATTGTTATTTTTCTTACTGCAGCTGTCAGAATAAACTAAAGTAACAATGAATCTCATGTTTTGTATAGACCTCTTCAGATGACATAACCAACCCAGGTTTAATGCTGGTCCAGAGGAACTTCCTGTTGCAGCCACACACATGTTTGAACAAAATACATCAGAATATTTCTATACAACTATATCTCTTTACCACAGTGACTTTTACCATTTCCTAATACAAAACTGTGAAAAGCGCTGGATAAATAAAAAAAATTCAAACACAATTTATAATTTAGGCATAATAACAATCAAAAATCATGTTGGCAATTTAACCTTGTACAGCACATTCTGTAAGTTTACATTTTCTAGTAGACCTAATTTAACTCATCAGATCATTAGTAAAGTGCTACATGACAATAGACACATTCATATAAAATATAAAAAATATAATCAATAAGGTCAATGATGAAATGATATTTGAGAGGTATGTTGCATCAAGGCTGATAATTCTTTAGCTGGTTCATAAAGCCTGCGTTTGGCTGGATGTGTGGCCTGGCAGATTTCACAGTGCGGAAGGCTTCTTCGAATGACATCTTCTCTTGGTACATGAGGAAACCGATGACCACAGAAGCAGAGCGAGACACGCCGGCATTACAGTGCACCAACACCATTCCATCCTAACACAAACGGCAGAAAGAAATATTAGAAATGCACATTTTTACTTACTTTTATTCCATCTATCTCTAACTTATACACAGACAGACCTGCTGAGAGGCATGGTTTATGAACTCAAAACACTGAGGAAAATAGGAGGTGATGTCTGTCTCTTGAAGATCTAAGATGGTGACAGTCTTGTATGTGAAGACTTCTGGGAATGCATTTTCAACCCCATAGGCCACATTCAGCACATGGGTTACCTTAAAACATTGCAGTTTATTAGTTTTGCTTATATTGGCAATGTAAGCTTGTTATGAGAAAACATTAAAAATATTTATATACATTACCTTACATTTTTTCAGTGTGTCTATGTCATGCGCAGCATCCTGTGATGCTAGTAAGCAAAGGCATCGGGAAGATTAATTTTAATATACTTATTTATATATATTTGTTTATATTTAAAATTAATCGTGTTACTATTGTTGAACAAAATTATGTATCATGGTATTCTGTAGTGTTAAGTAATGTAGGATCATCATGTTCATAGACATAATACTTATATATTTCTTATGTCAGGAGTAAATTAATGACCAATGTTCGCCTCTGAGTAAACTCACAGAGTAAAAGGAAAGGTCTGATGGTGCCAACTTGCAGGTCCAGGCGCAGATCCTGCACGAACCCACACGCCTCGTCACCGTCCTGTTCTGAATCATCAGCCATTTGAAAGTTTTCACCGTTCCGCGTCTCTATCAGTTTCCTCCCGGTCACAGTCGTCACACGGGTGCTCTGTTTCCTCAAATGACCTTTAGAAAAACCCTCTATCTCCTGCGCTAGAGATTTCATCTTTGTATTTATAACAATTTACTTCTTAATAGCTGTGCGGAACTAAAGAGCGAGATTCCTGAAGTGGGGAATCTAAATATGGTGCGCTTTGAAAATAAACGTCCCAGCAAGACACTACGACTGTCTCCGAAATAGCCCCCTATACGCAGATATATTTAAGGGTACATCCAGTTTTAGTGGGGTACGAATTCAAAGTGGACATTATTAAGTGCACTCATTCAATCCCATGATGCATCATAATAACGAGTGCAGTAGTGTAGAACCGATGTACACCTACGGCTAGCTGCTAGCCATATATCCTGAGGCTCGCGCTGAAGGAATTCCCGTGGCTCGGCAGAAGAAGGCGCCCGTAGCGCTTCCAGTGCATTGAGACTGGCTGCGTCGAAATACCCCCTATTGCGGTCTTAAATTTGCACTTGACCACTTGACTACTTTCATGACGTGTTTCCTGTTATAGGCCCTAGTATTCTAGTGGGCGTGAACATCCCAAGTGAGCATGTAGTATTTCTAACCCGATGGGACACACGTGGCAAGTGCAAACGTATAACTTTAATTACTGTGTTGTTTCTAATTATGAGATAAAACGCAGTTCTATAAAAATTCATAACTCTGGAGTTTTCACCAATAAAATATGTAAGACTATGTTTTACAACGAAATGGTATGTTATATCTAATTATATAGTCAAGTCAGATTTATTTTATAGCGCTTTATTTGTATTGTGTCAAAGCAGCTGTACCCAAAAAACTAAAAAATACAGAAAAACACATTTAAACCAAATATAGATTAAATAAAGATATAAGATACACTTGATAGCTTTCCCCAACATCTCGCGGGACCCAAGCAAAAACTCTCATGGTTCATTTCAGAAGATCATGATGCTTGATGGGATACGCTCAGCCTACCGCTCCGAAGCGTTATTCAAGCTAGTGTGGGTTTAGTGTGCCCTTCGCCATTTTTTACGATTACACACACTTTGCGCTTTACCTCCCTGTGGCGTGCACGCGCTCTCAAGTTGCCGAGACCAAAAATTGTTTTTTTTGCCGAATTTACTCACTCGCTTTCACCCTCTCCTTAAAGGCTCTGCCCCAAATGGCGCACTCCGGCCTTGTGAACTTCCTCCGAGTCCACACTTTGTAACGTCAGGAAGTGCAGACCTATACAGTGCACTAGGCACGAGTCCACAAGGGTACGTGGGAGTGCATTTTGCGAAAGACTTGATGTCATCATGCCAGAAAGAGCAAGCGGTGCTTTCTGATCACTCTCGAAGTACTTTGTTGTCATTCGCTGATCAGTCTGCGCAGCGCTGCGTGAAGTCGACCACACTTGTCCCATTGTTGTTATTTGGGATTTGGGACAAGAGCTGCCTGTTTTTATAGGTCTGTATTTTATATGTTGATATGCCACCCGAGCTTTATGCAATAGAAAGTTATGTTTGTAATGCATTCTTTTGGCATGAAGTAAATGCAACTGCTTATGTATATTTATTTGTATACACTAAACTTAATGTGCATATTATGATTTTAATATGCTTACAAGTTGTTATTTTATATATCTCTGTAATACAGAAGCTGTGTTGTTCAGCTTTACAGACCCAAGGGACAACAATATATAAACAATAGACTGAAAAATAAGGCTTATAACCTTAAGTAAGAAAATGCACTTGCATTAAAAGTTTTTATTCTTGAATAGTTGGCTTAATAATAAAAAGAATAATAACGAAAATAAATAAGCAATAATGTGAATAAGAAATCAATTTAGAATTTTATCAAAACATACATTTAAAAATGTATCCGTCATGTTTATGTGTATGTCTTACATCTATCATATCCATTCTGTGATTGGGCGTTCCCAAGGACTTCTGGGTTGTAAGTTCTGTGGAGCCTGCTGCAGTGCGGGCTTTGCCAAAGACCGCATCAAGGGCACAAAGGGGTCGCTGATGAGCACACTACAGAGCATAAAAATGACAAATGGGACACACTACGGACTAATAGACTTGGCGAGCATGCGCAATTTAACTCCACGAGAACGCAAGTCCACATGAAGTGCGCCTTTTGGGACAGGGCCTATCCTGATGGGAAACGGTTGTTGCTAGAAGGGATACAGCTACGGCCGGACGTGGTACATATTCTCGCCATTTAATTACAATAAATTACATTAGTTAACGCCTACCCGAATCCTAACCGTAAAATACTAAAAAAAATGTATCAACCGTTTGTTTTAGGCGTGACTAAAGTGATGCGGTATTCAAGTGCGCATGGGAGCTGTATCCATTGTTGACACCAGTTGATTAATATTTTTTTATTATTGTAAATAATTAATATATCTGTCAATGATATATTTATGTACCACTAGAATGCTCTCCAATGAGAGTGTGGGACAGGGACTTCACATTGAGAGCTCTCATTGTAAGACATTAGCGAACTCTGTGTGTTTGTCCGAGTTAGCGACAGTTTCTAAGGGGGGCGGGCTTAGCGATGGTCCATTATGAGGACCCATCTAGCACACACAAGGCTTCTCAAATATTTCTCAACAAATGCTCTTTATAAACATATGGATAGGAGTAGGCTACTTTATATGGTCCACATTGTTACTCTCACCAGATAATGATTTTATTATAATCTCATTATTTCATTATTCATATTTTTTATGCAAATACCACAATCAAGCCAATCTTTGATCTCCTACAGTACATCAGTTGATTAGACATGTGTTGTCTTCAAGGATTTTAGGTGCAAGTTTTCCTCATGGCAGATAAAACTGGTGCCAAATAGATTCTTGGGCTGTCAAACGATTAATCGTGACTAATCACATCCAGAATAAAATTTTGTGTTTACTTAATATATGTCTGGGTACTTTGCATATTCATTTTACTTTATAAACCCAAAAAACACACATAAATGTATACATATTTAGGAGATGCATTTTTTTATATTGACCAATAATTATATTATATATTAAAATGAATTAATATGGACACTACACAGACAAATATTATGTAAACACAAACTTTTTTTGTGGATGCGATTAATCTTTTGACAGCCCAAATACATTCCTCAGTTATTGTTTTTTTTATTATTAAAATGGGAAGGAAATTCACACAAATCATTTCCTCCACCTATTTTTATTTCGTAATTGTCCCTTTTTCAGCCTTGTAGTTAATGGGTATCTTGAACCATTCCTTAAATAAACTACTGGAATGTTTACAAAATAAAAGTCCCTTTAAGCATTTTAAACCAGCTGCATATTTATATTCAGTTCAACACATTCTATTAGTTTTAAGTACATGCTTAAAACATGCATAGTTAACCAAAGCATTTTTTGCAAATTCTTTTACATTGCATAGAAACTGCTGCAGAAATGACTTGCTGCAAGAAGGATTGAAATTGGCAATAAGTAGCTGATTGGCTTAGCATAGAAAGTGTGCCAAGGAAATTGTATGACAATCAAGTCTAACAATAAAAAAAAGTTAATGATAATTTAAAGTTGTGTTCATTTTCTAAAGGGTTTAGAAATACTCATATTTGGAAATGACCTTTTAGGCTTTGGCATGTAAACAGCACATTTTTTCAAGTCTAAGTTAATACAAAAAGTGTAAAAATGAAGGTACTCTTTGGATGTGAACCCAACCGGAGACAAAGATGCAGGCACTGGACAAGAATCTGAGTCGATTTCAGGCGAACATTGTTAAAGAGATCCACTGTTAGACCAGAGAGAAAAACAAGACATTTGGGGTTAAAACATACATAAACATGCAAACACAGATTTACATTTTTTAACAACATTGCATGGTCATGATTCTGCTGTGTATTTTGTGTGTTCTTGCTAGCCTCATAATATTGGATCGTTATATATTTATCATATTATAATGTAAATGTTTTACAACTGAACTTCTTAAACTGTTTAATGTTATCTGCTCAGGTGAGTAACTACTGAAAAGACATTCTAGGGGTGCTGTCAGGCTTATTTTTTGCGTACTTAAAAAGAGTTAAGTGCTTATTCTTCAAAGTTACAGATTCAGATATGTTTTCATGAAGTGTTAATATGCTATGAATTGTAAATACTAAGTTTCAAATACAACAGAAGAAATGCTTTTGAAAACTGAAGTATAACCTGAAAGAATGTGAGTGACATGATTCCATCACCGTCTGTGTCCATAGTCTTGAAGGTCTCTGCAAAAAAAATTGTCAGTAAGGGTCAATTTGCTCTCTTTATACATCATGTCAGAATTATTGTAACTATCTAATAATTTTGCTTGTCAACAAAATTTTTTGTATTGATGCACAATTAATTTTTTGCTTATTTAACCCAAAAATGTTTGGAAGGTAAACTGAGACAAATAAGTTTCAAGTTAATATAAAGTCAGTGCCTTCTTTACCCTGATTTGCAGCGGTAAACTTATGATTTACAAATTGAGGTGTTGGTTGCGATTTCACAGAAAAGTGGTTATTCATAATTCCAGTAATTTAATTAAGTTTAAAGATCAGTAATAAACAAATCTATTGCCATAAAAAGACAGCTTACTGAACATGGTTTCCAAACGCACTAAACAGGTGACAAAGTTGTCGAAATCCACAGTAAGGTCTTCTTCTGTGTAGCGAATAATAATCAGTTGGAATAGATGATTGTTGAGCTTAAAACCTGCAAAAAGCAATAGAAAATTGCAATATTTGCGATACAAAGGGAGAAGCGTCCGTGTACACAGACCAACAATGCTGCATGCACAAAGCCATTTACAAGGGCATCTAACAGATATTTAAGAAATAAACAAACTAAATATCTATAGCAAAACATTATCCAATGTTATCTTCACAAAAACAACAGGATTCTACATTATTAAAACAGTTAATAAGTAAAAGAAGCATTGCTCAACGCAGGCAATTTAAGTAAGAAATTGTCCTGAAATTTACTTCTAAACTAAAACACATCAAGCATTAAAGCTAAAAAGAAAACAAGTAGACATAGTGGGAACACTTTGCAATAAGGTGCTATTTGTTAACAATTAGTTATGCATTGGCTAAAAAAACTATGAAATGTTGTATTAATAGTTTTCTTCATTGATAATGTTAATTCATATTGATTTCACCATTTACAAAAACATTATTAAAATCAAACGGTGCGTCTGTTAACATCAATGAACGATAAACTAACATGAATAACTGTATTGACATGAACTAACATTAACTCCCAAAAACTAAGTTGTTTATGGTTTGCTAGTATTAGCTAATGTATTTACAACGGTTAACAAATAGCATCGTGTTACCGACATACTGTATCTTGTAAATATTACTAGCCAATTTGCAAAACTATCTCTACTAACAAAAAAAGGGTTTTTAGGTGTTGTACCTGCTGAGTCCAGAGCTTTTCGCATCTCATAAGAGCTCATAGTTCCAGATTTATCAAGATCATGTTCCCTGAAGATTGACTGTAAAAATTCAGGAGGTCAAAAGACAAGAGTTGGTGAGTGGACAGTGTAGTGTTTTTTTCTACATTTGTATAGGATTGTTAAGAATGTTAAGGCTTCTAGCACTTAAAAATGTTTAGTGATTTATTTCATGACCCACCATATTTGAACCCAAACTGCTACGGTTGCATCTACATAGTACTACACAGTATATCAAACACTTTCTACAGAAACAAAAAACGCAGCATCTTACCAGGTAACGTTTAATCTTTTCCCACAACACATGGAACTCTGTGAGTCCGAGTTTCCCACTGCCATCGGTCTGTGAAGACGTTAAGGGCAAGATATAGCAGAAGTATTTGACCAGTTATGTCCTGCTCCATGCAGAATGAAACAGATTTTGAAGCCACCTACAGTATTAGACTTTAGTCATTGTCTTATGCGAGTGCAAATGATTGAGAACATTTACAGTTACGAATGTGGCAGAGTCTTGTATCCAAAGTGACTTGTCTTGCATGATACTATATATTTAATTCTGAGGTCGTGCAATCCCTGGGATCGAACCCATGACCTTGGCGTTGCTAGCAATATCCTCGAACCACTGAGCTGAATTTTGTATACCTTTTCAAGAGAAAGTACAGATTACTCCTTTATAGTTTTGTACAGTTTTTCAAGAGATGTACAGAATGCGTCTTTGTAGTTTTGCATACTTTTTCAAGAGAAACTATAGATTCCTCCATTATTGTTGTGTACTGTTTTTTCAAGAGAAAGTACAGATTGCGCCTTTATAGTTTTGTATACTTTTTCAAGAGAAACTACAAAGGCACAATCTGTACTTTCTCTTTCTAAAAGTATACAAAACTATAAAGGAGCCATCAGTAGTTTCTCTTGAAAAAGCATAACAAATAATAAAGGAGAAATCTGTAAGTACAGATCGCTCCTTTATTGTGTTATATACTTTTTCAAGAGAAAGTACAGATTGCTCCTTTATAGTATATACTTAAAGAGTCGAACAGCAAAAAGAGCATCAAGTCTGTGTCAAATAGACATATAGAATGATCAGACAAATGGAAACATAAACCAACACAGTTAAGAAGCTGATCAAAAACAAGCAGACTTTTGGTACAACAGAATGAAACGGATACATCCATGAGGTTGATCATGCTACGGCAGGACTCCTTACAAAAGCCGTCTGTCTTCAAATCTTTATCTGTGAATACAGACACAAACAATGAGGGGTTAACCAGTCATCAGTCTGACGGCTCTTTTTAAGGCCAAAATGCTTACGAAAGACATTTGGTCTTTTCAAAAGACTAATTGGCTTCCTACCTAAATTATATCTGTTTCTAACAGTAGCTGGAAACAATATGTTGCCAATCCAATCCGGCATTGCACAAATTCTTTAAAAAAACAGCATGACCCCCCAAACGTTAAGCAACTGCAAACACCAGATGCTCTTCTGAAAATGGTTGAAAGTAATTTTCTCAACCGAGATAATTTGCTTGCTTTGATACGAAATATCCCTGAAGGGTTGTGATACTTTGCAAGCAGTTTGTTTACTGAACAAATATTAATATTGTGGAAGTCCGAGGATATCATCTGTTACAAAAATGGATCTTCGGATAGTTTTTTTAGTCTTTGTATTCAGATGGTATTTCAAATCACTCATGCAGGTTCAATTAAGGTTAGGATGTTACCCAAGAATGTGCTGTCTATAAACTCAACTCAACTCAACTCAACTTTATTTATATAGCGCTTTTTACAATTTTCATTGTTACAAAGCAGCTGTAAATGTATAAAGGTTTTTGGAACAGGGAAGTCAGTGATACTCTCTATTGAAGACAGGACTCACGTTTGCCGATAATTCTGTTCAGTATGGTTTGCAGCTCTGTAACATTGATTTCCATGTCCTGCGAATCACACCACAGAATCAAGGACACACATTTGATGTCGTAATGCATCACAATATATCACCTCAGCAGATCAGAGTTACTGTTTTTGTCTCTCACCGCTCCAGCCAACTGTCTGAAGAGATTCTTGAAGGCAGCATCAATTTGACTCTCGTGCAGATGTTGCTAGACAGAAGGAAATTACAGGGTGAAAAGTTATCTCCTATTTATGTATGAATATATTCAAATTGTTGTGTAGTCACCTCTTCGGGAATGTCAGCTGTGACTTTATCATCCATTTCTCTGAATAACACATAAAAAAATAGGATAGAGTTTTTGCGACGGGGGGGTTTATAACTCCAAAATCACTTCAGATTTGGCATGACTTGGCTTTGGCACAAAATAATAAAATTGAATTTTTTATGATTAGGTGAAATGGCATCACTTACTCAGAGTTTGCAGGTTTCTCTGAGAATACTCGGAGGACAAAATCGCCATCTTTGTTGGGCTCAAAGGTGGAAGGGACGATGATGTACTCGCCCGCCGGCAGTCGGCAACGCGAGCTCACTTCTCTCAGGTTGATGAAGCTTTCCGAGCGGGCGCTGGACGCATTACTGAGGAAAAAATCCCGCTTCAGGTGCGAACTTGTTTGACCCACAAACTGAAGAGAAAGCAAGACTGTCCCATTATTTTATTAATTTCTACACGTAAATTATTTATATGCTGTTCTGTTAGATTTCAGAATGAATGCAGGTCTCAATTGAAAAATCTGTCACTTTTAAAGTAACTCAAGATTTATTGTACCTCTCTCGGAACCTCGTAAATGGCAAATCCGATGGTCTCCATGTCTTTTCCTTCTTTCCGCTTCTTCCTGCGATCTTTCTGCATCAGTGCCACCAGGAAGCTGCACTCTGATTGACCGGGAGAATCAGGATGGTGTAGGGTCAACTTGAACTGAGGGTTGATCCAGAATGTGGCTGTTTACCCCCGAAAAAAATATTTTTAGTAACAAAACAATCATTAAACACACTTACGCATTCCACAGGAGAAAAACTTATACACACACTGTATGTATGCACTGGATTTTAATTTGTAGGTAAAGTCAGTTAAAGATTTATTTGGTGACTCTGACCCACTGATTCACTTCACGCACAAAGACATCTCACCTGGAAAGTTTCTACAACCACCGGCAGTGCTCCCCCTCCTCCACTCCCCATGATAGTGCGACGTGCTCCATTTCTTCACCTGACTTGCCTGCAGAGCATCTGCTGTCAAATTACAAATCTCCAACCGGGTGAACTCCCGCAGGAAGTCACTGAACGACATCCTAAAGAAGAAAGAAATGTTTTTTATCGGGTGTCAATTAGTAGGGGTCTGTAGGGGGGTTAGGTTGAAACCTAAAGTTTTAGCGTATATTTAGATTGCATATTGATCTTTGTGACTTTAGTGTTTTGTAAATCTAAAAAATAAACTCAAGTAAAAGTCCAAACTTCACTTCTAGTTTGGAACGCTTATCCAAATGGTATCCTGTTCCTGAAGTTCCCTTCAAAGGTTTACCGTTTACTATTGTGTGGTTGTGTGTGCAAAAAACATAACTAGATTTAAACATTTATATTTACCCATATTCTTACATTTCCTTAAACAAGTTAAACATTTCTGTTATTTCTAATGTTATTTGGAAAACTTTGAAAAATAAATTGCATTAAGTGCTTATTAAAAAACTAAAATTAAATAATGAAATAAAATAAATGTAACTTATACAAATGTAACAAGTAATACATTTACAAAAGCACATCACAATTAGCTAAAAATCTAACTTAAATGAACTATAATATTTAAAGAGGCAAATTTAACAGTAATAAAACTACTAATTAAATTTCTAACAATTATAATAACTCTACCGTCTTAAAAGAGCCCAATCCTAAATTATGATGTTTTGGTTTCTCTAGATATGACTTCAACATAAGGGTGATGTAATGTCATTTTAAGTCTGATTGCTTAGAAATGTAACATCACACCTTTCCTCAACAAGCCACCTGAATTAATGTATGATTCATGTTCTAGTGCCAAAGCTTACTGTTTAGGTCGAAGGGTTTGTTCACATGATGCAGTTTGTAAGGTTCTGTGGGGCTATTTTTACTCACCAGAACTCTCCATCCTCACTGCGGTTCTGTAATCTGCCCCTAACTGACCTGTCCACATTGTCCCATTCTCGAGAGCTAAGAGACACACATGTAAGTTGTGTTATCAGAGCAGCGATGCATCGCACAGCACACAGAATACAGTAAGACTGTAGCATCTATCACTGTGTGTGTGTTTATCTCACTCGTCGCTCCAGGCTCCGGTCCACTCCACTTCACCCCAGGGGTTTCTGATACGCACCAGTTTAGTCATGTTTCCCCTGTATAGCACCTGAAACACGACATACCAATAAATAGCCATTAGCACTTGTTGCAATCTTAGCAGTTAGAGGGACTGAAGTAATATCCGAGTTTCCCTTATTGCAACGGTAAATGTATATCGTTATTGCCAAAATCTTTATTAGATCGAAGCATTTAACGACTGGGGTGCAACATTTTTAAAAAAAGGGCTATAAAACAAACTTCGATTAAATTTTAGTGGCAATCCGTACGTTTATATTTTTTTATTTAACTAAAACCAATTATTGAGCAAGTACATGAAGGAACAGTGTTTAAAACTGTGTCATTGGCCTTGCTGGATTCACCATGGAAAGCTTATAATAATGGTTTGTTTTGTTTTCCTTGTAGCGTCGTGTTTCTCCAGAAATCCTTATTTGGTGTTTTTCGTCTATGCGTCATGTCGTCACGTTTATGAACAGAATGAAGAGGATCAGGCTGGTAGCCTGCGTGTGGATGCTGCGGGTGACGGTTAGCATTGAACACAGAAAATCTTGCTTGGAAACTTTTAGTATTATTATTGGGGTGTTTAGTACTTTTACTTTTCAACGCCAACCAGCGCTGACATCTCGGGATTCATCAGTTGTGAAACCAAAGAAAGTACGAACTGATGAGACTTTACAAAGGAAAAAGCTAATGTGATGGGACTTGTGGGAAAACAAGTATCAATATTAGCAAAGCATTTCAAAGGTGGCGGGAACTCCATAGAGTGAAAGTATTGAAAACGGATGCAGACTTGGCTCTATTTTTTCTGAACAGCTAAGACATTTCAATATTTCAATAGATAACATCAAAACACTGTAGTGCACTTGTTGTGTTAATACAAACGTGTAGATAATTATAGGAATGATTATTTTAATATGCTGGATATGTGTATAACTATACAGGCCCCTTTAAGGGAGCCCCTTGTCTGTTTCCGGTCTGCGTGATACGTCAGTTGTGTTACGTCTGGTATACTGGTTGCATGCTGGAGCGGATGCTAATAAAGAACTTCAGGTTAACAATGTCCAGGACTGTTGTAATTTAATAGTGACACACAACAAAACGGGAACAGTTTCATCGGATGTTCTTTCTCTCTTTATTATGTTCATTATGTTAAATGTAATTTAAGCCCTATTTGCATGGGATTAGTATTATCTGGGGACCTCGCGTGATTTATAAATGATCTCCCCACATCTGTATTTCACGTGGCGCACTCGCACAGGATAAGTGAAGCCTGTGATTTTACTCAAATTTATTTGGAAATGATGGCAAAGCTTTACGTTGAGTTTATGAATATATGGTTGTGTTGTGAATAATGATATATGACCGTCCGAATTTGGGACCCACGATCACGGATCTTACGTCCGGTTTGCGTTATGGGAGACTCACGGCAAAATCGGCATTGTTGGCAGGTATGGATATGACCCAGTCACCGAAATAATATCAAAACACTTCCACGCAGCCTCCATTTGCGCTATTTGGGTCTGTTTACCTTCTTATTTGTGTTGCGTAATATCATCTGCCATGTTATTTGTGTTTATTATGCACACACATGACATGCGACTCAAAACATCAGACTCATCAGCGCAGTTGAGTAGTGCCGATTCACAACTCACCAAAAGAAAAAACCTCCGCACATCACTTGCAGTAGCAATTGCAAACTGAGATGGCGACAAAGAAGACGTTCTGACAATGCCACTTTAAGTGTTAGTAATAGGGAATAGTATTTTTTAAGCATCTATAGCTAAATAGATTAGAAAAATTCGGTATAACGCATAAAAACAGCTAGAACACTTGAAAAAATAAGTAGTGAACAGTCAATAAAACCTCCAGGGGCCGAAAGGGGTTGCGAGTAATCTAAGCCCAAGAAACAAACATTTACAATCAGTGTAAAATGATACAAAATAATTTACAGCTGATTTTCAGTTACTCCGACTTGGGACAAAAAGTCTTGCATACTATCAAGAACAGGTGATTTGTGAATTGTAAAGCATCCTCTGTATGCTCCTTGTGTTGGGCTCACCTCCTCCACTCCCGTCACAGAGTAAGCATGACCTTTGACCAGCTTCTTGAAGGTCACTGCCTCCATGTCAAACTTACTGGTGATCTTGAGAAGAAGGGAAAAAAGAGTGAAACATTATCACACATATGGGCCCCATTGACTTCTTGTGTTTCACAGAAGGAAGAGTCATACACAGGTTTCAAACAACATAAAATAAATTGTTACAAAATTTTGGGGTGAACAACCCCTTTACTATGTCCAAATAATTTTATTACTGCTTTCTTTAGACAGGGGAGCTAAACAGATTAAAAATTGCTCATACAAAGTTCAAGATTTTTGAATAAGATAAAAACAAGGAGACAGTTTATGTTTTTGTTCTTAAAACAGATTCTAACTCTTCCCAGTTAATAACCTTAATAACCCTGGGGCTCACCCCTTTCAAAAAGACATGTCTGAAACATTGGCTTATTATGATTACATTTAACTCTGCGTCAATGTTTTGCATAGTGTGAATGGCTGAAAGAGCTCACGTCTATTGAGCAGCCCAGAAGTGAGCCTCTCTCGATGGCCCGGCCAATTATGCTGAAGAGATCAGGCGGCGCTTTTATCAACTCGAACATCTCTGTGACCCCGCCGGTAAAATCTTCAAACCCCTCAGATGTGCTTCCACCAGAGAGAGCCTCATAACAGCCGTTCAGCCTGGCACATACAGGTACACACACAAATACAAATTTGAAAACCACTTGAAATATTCAAATTAAAAGCTGTCAATCATTGGTCATCACTGTGAATAATAAAAAAAATTAACCATAGCTTTTTTATATAAGAGGGAATCATAGTCACGCGAACATCATGTAAGTGTCAGAATTTAAACGCCCTTGTCACTGAGATTACATCGGTTATTGGCACCAGGCCCAGCGAATAGATTGTATTAATTGCAGAGGTTGTCTATGATCTTAAGCTCGCGCGAATCGGCATCTCTGTGATTTGGTGGGCACATATATAATTTTTCAAGATTTCATCCGACGATTGTGAATAATGGAGGCTGCTCTGAAGTGTATTGGTATTATTTCGGGTGCTGGGTGATATCCATAAGTTATCAGGAGTCTCCCATTTGTTTATTTATCATGGAAACTCTCGTAACATTTGAGACCCGTGATCGTGGTGATCTTTTGTCCTGTTCGGGATCACTGGTCTCAAATGCTGACAGGTACGGTCATTATTATCATCATTAAACCCAATACAAGTACAGGCTATACAAACTATACGCAAAGCCTTGCCATCACATCCGGGAAATAAGTCAGTAAATTTGAGTAAAAATATCCCGTGCGAATGCGTCACATGAAATAGTGATGTGGGGAGGTCATTTATAAAACACAGGAGGTCTCCAGATAATACTAATGCAGTGTGAAAACTATCAATGGTGCTAATGTGTAACCCTAACGTTGCGTCTCAAACCAAATTCACAGAAGGCTCCAACTACACAAACTGCTATCCAATCAAGCCAATAGCCTATTACTTCTTGATTTTGATGTTTTTGGATGTAAAAACCACACGAACGTCATAACTAGATCTCATACAACAGTATAAAACAATAAACAAGCAAAAAGAGATTTCAGATAAAATTGCTCGTCTTACTTGGCATAGGCCTTCTCCAGCAGTGCACTCCAGAACTCTCCACCTTCTGCTGAGTGTACAAACAACAGCTTCCCATCCTTCACAGGCAACCGGTCATCAATTACCACATCAACCCATTCACCGAACTGCCAAAACTACAACGAGACAGAAAAAGATAAGACTATGGAAAGGGAACTACCAAGACATTTTGTCATTTTATTAGTGTTTTAAACGACATAAAATTGAATAAATTGTATAGGGATGGTTTGGGGGGTTGAACTATCCCTTAAATCCCTATTCACATGCGCTGTTGTAAATGTCTGTATTTACAGAGAATTAAGTATTTAATTTTAACGCCAACCTTTTTAATTGCGCTTTTGTGTTATTTTGCTGGCACTACAGATTGTGAACCGAATCTCTTCCTATTGTTGTGCTTTGTCATTACCCACAAATCTCTTAATTGAGGTTATTTAAAAAGAGTGAAATGAACAAAGAGAAAGAAGCACACACATCAGTTCAATTAATTCCCATTTCAAATACACTCAAGCACACGCATGCATACAGATATGTAGTATACACATTTTTACCATAAACTGTAACCATACCATAAATCAAATGCATGTTCACTAGCATTATACCAGAAGCAAAACAACATTTCTTGTTGAAAATCATTGTATCGTAACCAGACTTGTTTTAGTGACAAGAAATTAGACTTTCCACACTTTTATAGGAAGGAAGTTCATTGCATATATGGTTGCTAAGCAGTTTCTGTACAGAGCAAAGTTCACTGGGAGTTAACAGAATGTAAGCACAGCCAATGTATGAAAAAGAAAGGCGGCTTTTGTTTTTATTTTGTAGAACTGCTTTCAGGTCTACAGGATTGATGTGCAGTTAGGTCAGGGCTTATGCTAGAATATATGAGGCCAAAAAGGGGACAAAATTGGAAATGCAGGCCCAGCCCCCATACACCCAGAAGCAAACATTGTGTTTAGTGGGCCCCTCTCTGACAGGATTGAGGACTTTGTTCCTGAATGTCCCCTCTAACGACGGCTCTGGTAAAGTAGGAATGTTTAACGCAATGGAGTTACTTCAGGTTGGGGACTTGGCCCTCCTTCATTTCCACTCATATTTGTATTTTAAGTGTATTATTATAGTTTGTTCCTTGGGAATCAAATCATAAATCTCTTTGCTGACAACATAATACTCTACAAAGTGAGCAACGAGAATACATTTACACACAGCTGGAACCAATGATCCAGACACACACATTTTTATACACCACATTTTCTACATCAGTCCCAAATAAATTAGCTCACACTTCTTAAGCCAAAATACAACAGCTGCAGTTAACAAACATTTTGTGCTGAAGAACTCAGCCAAGTTTATTTTGAAAGCCTGCATATAATACATGATGGTACATCTGACCTCATTTCGATTTATGTGAGAATGGATCTTTCCTTGGAAATATATTTTGTAGTTTTATTTACAGATTCAGCAAAAACAGGCCTAAAGCACCTGAAAGTGAAAGATTCCAGCGTAGCCTCTGTCAAAGTCCTGTCCATGAGGCACCACACGGTGCAGGAGGTTATCGTTCAGAGTCAGAGACCCAATGGCTGCCAGCAACCAACAGTCACCTATGAAAGACAGTAAAATAATAAGTTGTTAATATACATAGAGGACGAGATTTTACGGAAAATAGTTGCTCGCTTAACATCAAAACAGCTTATTTACTAAAAATCTTGACATGGAGACCTATGCAAGTCTTATAGTAAGTCTTTTTAATTGTATTAAAATGTTATGTGACAAGCATTATCGCAGAGAAAAAGAGAATTATAGATATCAAGATTTTTTGTGAACAAGGACTTGGTCTGTTTCTCAAAAGTATATATTATATATTTTTTTAAGGCAAACAAACCTTTAGTGTTTTGTACTGAAGTATGTTTGGAATGACATCAGTCTTGGTAAATATTAACACATTTTCATTTTAGGATACAAGTGTAAAACCAGAGGTGGATAGTAATAATTTAAATTGACTCAAGTTTTTGTATCGAGCAGGTTTTTTGTGTACTTGTACTTTTTTTAAGTAGCTTGTAATTTTACTTGTACTTAAGTATGATTTGTGTGATGTATTGTACTTCTCTATTTTTAATATCACATCCGCTACGGAGTAAAAAAAATAATGAAAACATTGCAAGGAAAGAAACGCGACAGGAAATTACTCCAGTGAATAATGGGCGCGAGTTTAAGTTTGCACCAATACCAAAAGAGCGATGGAGACGGACAAGTTAGACTTCTGTAGTGCACCTGTCCTACGATGAAACCCTATCGAACTCTAACTGCTGAAGACAATGAAGTAAACCCCTGGCCATATTTAACCAACCATTTCAGATTCAAGACAGGATTATGGACGCTGTGCAAACTAGCATTTTATATTAGCAATCCTAATGTGCCAGAATGTAGAGGTAAGATCAATAATATTTGTTTAAATAATGCTTGTGCCCTTGTTGCATTGGTAACTAATAAGAACTTTGAACTACGTGGTAAAAGTCAAAATGACATTGGTACATAATGCTATTTATGTTAGGTTTTTAATCCCGTTTTGTAGACGAATGGTTCACTAATGTGTCTGCACCACATTTACGCAGTGTGAATGGAACCGAACTGAACAGCTTTTGCTTTAATTACATATTTAAAGTGCATCTTATGTCTCTCTTCTGTAAGCGCGGTGCAAGAAAGTCATGAAAATGTGCTTGTTATTTCATGCATTTTGAAAAGCTTCACCAGCACTGCCGTAAAAATGACCGTGTTGCCAGATCATATTGTTGAAAGGAACAGCAAAAAATGACAAGCCCAAAATAAACCAACAAATCCACACATTTAATACTAATACACTTTTCCAAGACGCAAAGTGTACAGTATTCCTTGATTTCCAGTTCATGAGGATTGTTCTCTTGGCGACAGTTGGCACCACTAGGAGTTGCTGAATGTGTTTACGGTTAGAATTGATTGTGGATAAGTCGCCAAGTATGTAGAGGGAGGGGTACATTGGGATGTGACATCCCAATGAGGCACGGCAGAGGGTGATTTAGTCACATCTTCCCAGAAATCTTTAATTGGAGTGCAGTCCCAAAGTGCATGATCATGTTTCTTGGCTATGTGGTGTCCAATAAGAGCACATTTCTGAGGAGAATCACATTTTAATCAATTTCTGTCCAGGAAATTGAAATATGTGAAGTACTTTATACTGGATGAGTTGCAAGTTGGCATTTTGTCATTGAGTATATATTTTTGCATTAATTGTATTAATTGTTCGAGTGTTCATTTTTGACAGTATGGATGATTTGATTTGTAGATATTCCAAAAAGTCCTGATGGCGTATTTCTGGACCAAGTAAGAAAATGAGGCAAAGTTATTGAACTTGTGTTGAAGTTGTGTGATGTGTGTATATGAATATAAAGACTACGTTAATCTTTGTTATTTAGTCAACTGTTCTGTCTGAGATCTTTTTTAATTTATAATAAAACACTTTTTTGGTGAACCTCAATCTAATCAATATTTACTAACACAAATGTGTATGATGCCTCTAAATCCATTATAAATGGTCAGTCTTTTGTGTATTTAAACACCTTACCAAACTTTCTCTCTGTTTTTCAAGTTATTTTTAATGATTTTATTATATGGCAATGTCTGGCATTACTCGACTATGACCATTTGTTTAAAAAACATCCCTTTCTCGAAGATGAGCAGCTAGTTACAAAGAACAGAATGTTTAAATCTAAAAATGTCCACCTTTCAAGCTCAAGAATATCTGACATTAGATAAGGGCATTTTCATTTCATGCTTTAAAAGCACACAAGTAAAAACAGCAGTCACCGAGTGCCCACAAAACCTTGGCCAATAATAGCCCTGCCCCTTTATGATGTCATCCTAATGCATCAGTTGCACTGCTGTGAGACAGCTGCTCTTTATTTAATGACAGGGGTCACAGGTTTAATTATATACGAGGTGCTATGTGTAAGATAAACTTTGTTACATTCTATTATAGCTTTGCCATCAATATGGCCTCCTCTCTGAAAACTAAAATATTTGTTTATAATTGTACAAAATGGTATTGTTTACTTTCACTTATTTGTCAGGGTCTTTCTGTGTGATTCTATGAAAGTATATATAGTAAAATAATATAGTTAATAACAGTGGTTTCTTTTATTTGATTTCCATGACAAATAATTTTAACCTGACTAGAAGAAGAAGATATGATACACCGTGTGTCAAAAGTGATTAATTACCCCTAATTTATGACCCCCTGCTGTGTTTTATGATTATGACCCCTTTGATCGTGCACCGTGTGTACATTTATGACCCTTTGTTGTTGATCATAAAAAAAATTCTTAATGTCCAGACCTCGCTGTCACACACCCCCCCTTCACAGCGGAAGAGATAAGGAATTGGTTCGGTCAATGTTTGGTCAATGACCTCCTGTGAATGAGGGCAATAAAAAGTTAAAGAAAACAAGCTGAACTGATGTTTAATAAATAGATATATAGTGAGCAAATGAAATAAGACAAAATAGTCAGGTTGAGTTTAAGCTTAAAAAACAACTTTTTAAAACATCATGAATTTTTTTTTTTTAGAATGACTGGTCTTTGACCATGATCTCTATGTATGAAATGACACAAAATGCGTTAAAGAATTAAGAAGCACTGATGTTTAATAAAATAGATAAATAGTGTTTAACTGAAATAAGATTAAATATTTTGAAGTCAGGTTTTAAGTTTAAAAAGAACTTGCCTGTGTTGAAGTGTGATGCATGCAGTAAAATGGTCAAATGAAAATGAAGTTCTAGCTATGTTGGAGGACTCCTCTCCCCCCTCCCAGACCTAGCTGTGACCCTGACGGCCTTTTTACCTGGTAACATGATGTGCTGTGGGTGATTTGTAAATTTGAAAGAGATTAATTTAATGTGAAAGTGGGTGATGTTTTTTCTAAGAGCGAGTTGGTTTTGACTTTTCTGTGACAAATGATGAAAAGTGTTCGAGACTTTGAGGTTTTGTCTTCTTATCAACGGGTTCCAAACAAAGGTAATGTTTGTTGTTTTAATGACCTGGTAATTAATGTTTAGGTTTGTGGTTTTATGACCTGTTGTTGTGTCCCCACTGTGGCTGCTAAGTTTCTACCACCACTCCAGTTGGTAAAAGGTGGTTCCAGCCTGCCAGCAGGGATGCCTGTCTCCAAAGACAGAGAGAAACCTGTCTGTTGGGGTTGTGTTTATATTTTAGAGAGATAGATGAAATGTTTATGTTTGTGATGTTTTCATTTAAGAATGAGTTGGTTCCATGTTTAAGACTTTTACTGCCAAATGATGAAAGTGTTTGAGACTTTGGGGGTCTGCCTTCTTATCAATGTGCCATAAACTACCTTTTAATTAAAGGAAATGACCCGACATGTTCTTCCTGGTCATGGAGTGTGGGTCTAAATGTGAGTTTTTGTTAGACTAAACAAGGCAATATGTGCTCTGACAAAGGTTTAGTGTGCAAGGGTTAAGTCAAAGATTCAATTAAAAAATTTGTGTTTTTCATCCTGCCTGATGTTCTTCTGCCTGTGGAAGATGTCAGAGGGTTGTCTGCTAGGCATGTAGTGCAAGTAAATTACTGGTCTGCATTCATGACAACGCTCGTCAATTAGCTTTTGATAAATGCACGTGCCCGACATGTTCTCTCTGCCTGTGCAAAGAAGGCAATCCACATGTCTTAGCACCTCTAAACTTTCAGTTTAACACGACTATAGACTTTAGGAGTTAAGTCAAGGACTTAACAATATTGTGAGGTTCTGTCCTGGCTGACTTTCTTCTGCCTGAAGATTCCACTGGCCACGGGGCAGAAGAAATTCTAGCAACTTAGACAGATAAAGGAGCTTCTCGGCTGACACTTTTGATCCTCACGTTAAAAACCAAACATGTCAAAATCTGGTTTAGGGTTAAACTTTTAAACCCGAAATTAAAGGAAAAACTTTTATCTACATGCCAATTTTGTTTAGTTCTACACTGTTTTATTTAATTAATCTTTAGTTTAAGGTGATATTTCAAGATCTAAAATAAGGATAGTCCCCTTGTTTACTTCTAACCCTAGGTTAAAGTATAATTGTTTAGCATGCTTTTCAAAATTGAAGAATGATAACCTCATTCTTTAAAAAATAAAAATAGATTAGTTTAATAACTTCTTTGTATCCTGTTGAGTTCAGACAGTGTCACAATGTTTGTTTTTTTGTTTATGTATATGGCTTCTGTTAAATAAGTTGTAGCTAAGGATGTGTTTATGTTAATAGGTAAAGAGTTTTTTTCTTTTGAGGGGGCGACCCCTCAGCACTCCCGGATCCCCCTTTTCACAGCTTAACTCCTGAGACTGCGATAGACTGCCGTGAGACTAGAGTAACTAGAGTTTCTTTTTAGTACCAAACCTCTACATTGACAAATTTTGTGTTGTTTATCTGATCTAGCAAGGAAATCAAATAAGTCCACACAGTAAGTGTTTTTGTTTTACATTATTTTAGGGGCAGTTCAAATGTAAGTGTTAAACAAATGGTTTAATTTTTTTCACGGTTTGCTGCAGATCTAAAACTTCCCAACTGGGCAGGTTTTATTTAACTGTCAGCATTTTCCTATGCTGCATGCTTTTCACTCAAAACATGTCTTGAATATACTTTACTTACTAAATAAACACATGCCGACTGAACATATCAAAATAGCAAGAGAAATACATTTCCGCAAGTTTTTTTATGGACCCCAATATTTTTCTCTATTTGTAAAGTGCTTTTTATGTGTTTCCAGACAGATCTGACAGATTGTGTTCTGGATTGGGAATTACACGTAAGTGGTAAAATTGAGTTACATTTAAAATGATTTTTTTACGTGTAAAATCTAGACTTAAAATTGAAATAAATGTACAAATAAACAAAAAATGGCTTTAACATGCAGGGAAATGTGCAACTTCTGTAGACAATGTGTCTTGTGAAACGCTGTAAATGGTGTTTTAAACATTTAAACAACACAAGCAGCCTCCAAGATAGATGTGCTCTTGTTTAGGCTCTAAGAAAGTTCTTCATTTAAAAGATTGTACATTACCTCTAGTTTCAGCCTTTGGTCTTCTCATCTGCTTTTCTTGATTGCTCTTACTGGCAAACATGCATATCAGTAGAATCTAAATGGATCTTCGACTTATGTCTCTCAGCGGTGTAGACCTGCATCAACAAATGGTACATTCATGAGCATTACCCAATCCAAAACTTGCTTGTTACTTTAGGTATGGATGAAAGTCATATACACACTACAATGAGTGTACTTTACAAAGATGTGATTTTGTAAATGCATCAGTTGATAAAAGCCAAATACTTGAAGGATGAATATGTGTGTTGTGGTACCATGTTGTCTCAAAAAATAGAAATGCTTTAGCAAAAGAGCAAATGATTTAATCCTACTAGGCCTATAACCTAAAATACACAACATGTAAGCACTAATGGATCTCTCACTCACAACAGTTTTGACACACAAACAGGTTTGTTTACTACAGGAGTTAGTAGCATCACAATATGTATCATCACCATGTGAGTGTCAAGAACATTTGTACATATCTTAAATCATTCTCCTGGTAAAGGTGCATAGTTTTAACATCTGCGTTTAGTCAGTACAACGTTTTGCACTTGCATTTCATAGAAGTAGTATTGTCTTTGTTCTCACTGTTTTGTAAATATTAAAAGAGGACATGTGATTTGTGTTTAGTGTAACTTAATGTGATGTGCCAGTGATCTTTTGTTAGTTTCATAGTTTTACTAAACCTAAAGAATGAAACAATGATCCTCGTTTCAACTGCTAGCCAGTAAATGTAGGACAGCTTTTTAATTTTCTGAAATAATCTACACAAAGCTATAATATAAACATGGTAAGGCTATGGATTTCTATTTATTTATTTTAGTGTTTGAAAAGATGTTAATTTTACTTTTTCACGAGGTTCTAATATTTACATAGAATCATAAAAATGTTTTACATTTAAAAGTCTTACCCAGAAGAGTTGGTTTGAAAAGATCTTGGAACGTACCCACGTACAAAGCACTAAATGTATTCTGGTTACAAGAGCACAATCTGATGTCCTTTGGGTCAACCCAAAGTTTGTGTTGATTCTCATTTTCAATGAAAGTCTGAATATTTATTGTTCTATGTAAGTAGTCTGTTTAGGCTGTTTTTTAAATGGCAATTATAACAGCAAGTAAAATGAAATATATTTATTTTGTCCTGATGCCAGAAACTGTTCTGAGTAACTTTTTCAATAATGCACTATGCATTTTTCATGCCGCTGTTCAGATTTAAATATGGTAAACTGTGGACCTAGGTAATTATACCATGATATTGTAGTTTATTCAACCAATCAAAAACAAAGGTTGATATTTGCAGACTACATTGATCCAAAATCATTAAAATGGAGTACAATCACATACAAATGAAAAAAAAATATGCAAAAAGGGGAAATTGATGCATTTAACTAATAATGTTTAACTAGCATGATCTAGAAATCATGTCTTCAACACAATCAAAACAAATACAAACTCAAATCATGAAGTTCCCCCGTTAGCACCATGTCTCTGTTTGCATGAGTTGTCACTTTTTTACATCAAATAATAACATGCCACTTTATTGTAATCGACATCAATATCTCAATGTCTAAAAATATTTTTTTTTCATTTGTATGTGATTGTACTCCATTTTAATGATTTTGGATCAATGTAGTCTGCAAATATCAACCTTTGTTTTTGATTGGTTGAATAAACTACAATATCATGGTATAATTACCTAGGTCCACAGTTTACCATATTTAAATCTGAACAGCGGCATGAAAAATGCATAGTGCATTATTGAAAAAGTTACTCAGAACAGTTTCTGGCATCAGGACAAAATAAATATATTTCATTTTACTTGCTGTTATAATTGCCATTTTAAAAAACAGCCTAAACAGACTACTTACATAGAACAATAAATATTCAGACTTTCATTGAAAATGAGAATCAACACAAACTTTGGGTTGACCCAAAGGACATCAGATTGTGCTCTTGTAACCAGAATACATTTAGTGCTTTGTACGTGGGTACGTTCCAAGATCTTTTCAAACCAACTCTTCTGGGTAAGACTTTTAAATGTAAAACATTTTTATGATTCTATGTAAATATTAGAACCTCGTGAAAAAGTAAAATTAACATCTTTTCAAACACTAAAATAAATAAATAGAAATCCATAGCCTTACCATGTTTATATTATAGCTTTGTGTAGATTATTTCAGAAAATTAAAAAGCTGTCCTACATTTACTGGCTAGCAGTTGAAACGAGGATCATTGTTTCATTCTTTAGGTTTAGTAAAACTATGAAACTAACAAAAGATCACTGGCACATCACATTAAGTTACACTAAACACAAATCACATGTCCTCTTTTAATATTTACAAAACAGTGAGAACAAAGACAATACTACTTCTATGAAATGCAAGTGCAAAACGTTGTACTGACTAAACGCAGATGTTAAAACTATGCACCTTTACCAGGAGAATGATTTAAGATATGTACAAATGTTCTTGACACTCACATGGTGATGATACATATTGTGATGCTACTAACTCCTGTAGTAAACAAACCTGTTTGTGTGTCAAAACTGTTGTGAGTGAGAGATCCATAGTGCTTACATGTTGTGTATTTTAGGTTATAGGCCTAGTAGGATTAAATCATTTGCTCTTTTGCTAAAGCATTTCTATTTTTTGAGACAACATGGTACCACAACACACATATTCATCCTTCAAGTATTTGGCTTTTATCAACTGATGCATTTACAAAATCACATCTTTGTAAAGTACACTCATTGTAGTGTGTATATGACTTTCATCCATACCTAAAGTAACAAGCAAGTTTTGGATTGGGTAATGCTCATGAATGTACCATTTGTTGATGCAGGTCTACACCGCTGAGAGACATAAGTCGAAGATCCATTTAGATTCTACTGATATGCATGTTTGCCAGTAAGAGCAATCAAGAAAAGCAGATGAGAAGACCAAAGGCTGAAACTAGAGGTAATGTACAATCTTTTAAATGAAGAACTTTCTTAGAGCCTAAACAAGAGCACATCTATCTTGGAGGCTGCTTGTGTTGTTTAAATGTTTAAAACACCATTTACAGCGTTTCACAAGACACATTGTCTACAGAAGTTGCACATTTCCCTGCATGTTAAAGCCATTTTTTGTTTATTTGTACATTTATTTCAATTTTAAGTCTAGATTTTACACGTAAAAAAATCATTTTAAATGTAACTCAATTTTACCACTTACGTGTAATTCCCAATCCAGAACACAATCTGTCAGATCTGTCTGGAAACACATAAAAAGCACTTTACAAATAGAGAAAAATATTGGGGTCCATAAAAAAACTTGCGGAAATGTATTTCTCTTGCTATTTTGATATGTTCAGTCGGCATGTGTTTATTTAGTAAGTAAAGTATATTCAAGACATGTTTTGAGTGAAAAGCATGCAGCATAGGAAAATGCTGACAGTTAAATAAAACCTGCCCAGTTGGGAAGTTTTAGATCTGCAGCAAACCGTGAAAAAAATTAAACCATTTGTTTAACACTTACATTTGAACTGCCCCTAAAATAATGTAAAACAAAAACACTTACTGTGTGGACTTATTTGATTTCCTTGCTAGATCAGATAAACAACACAAAATTTGTCAATGTAGAGGTTTGGTACTAAAAAGAAACTCTAGTTACTCTAGTCTCACGGCAGTCTATCGCAGTCTCAGGAGTTAAGCTGTGAAAAGGGGGATCCGGGAGTGCTGAGGGGTCGCCCCCTCAAAAGAAAAAAACTCTTTACCTATTAACATAAACACATCCTTAGCTACAACTTATTTAACAGAAGCCATATACATAAACAAAAAAACAAACATTGTGACACTGTCTGAACTCAACAGGATACAAAGAAGTTATTAAACTAATCTATTTTTATTTTTTAAAGAATGAGGTTATCATTCTTCAATTTTGAAAAGCATGCTAAACAATTATACTTTAACCTAGGGTTAGAAGTAAACAAGGGGACTATCCTTATTTTAGATCTTGAAATATCACCTTAAACTAAAGATTAATTAAATAAAACAGTGTAGAACTAAACAAAATTGGCATGTAGATAAAAGTTTTTCCTTTAATTTCGGGTTTAAAAGTTTAACCCTAAACCAGATTTTGACATGTTTGGTTTTTAACGTGAGGATCAAAAGTGTCAGCCGAGAAGCTCCTTTATCTGTCTAAGTTGCTAGAATTTCTTCTGCCCCGTGGCCAGTGGAATCTTCAGGCAGAAGAAAGTCAGCCAGGACAGAACCTCACAATATTGTTAAGTCCTTGACTTAACTCCTAAAGTCTATAGTCGTGTTAAACTGAAAGTTTAGAGGTGCTAAGACATGTGGATTGCCTTCTTTGCACAGGCAGAGAGAACATGTCGGGCACGTGCATTTATCAAAAGCTAATTGACGAGCGTTGTCATGAATGCAGACCAGTAATTTACTTGCACTACATGCCTAGCAGACACCCTCCGACATCTTCCACAGGCAGAAGAACATCAGGCAGGATGAAAAACACAAATTTTTTAATTGAATCTTTGACTTAACCCTTGCACACTAAACCTTTGTCAGAGCACATATTGCCTTGTTTAGTCTAACAAAAACTCACATTTAGTCCCACACTCCATGACCAGGAAGAACATGTCGGGTCATTTCCTTTAATTAAAAGGTAGTTTATGGCACATTGATAAGAAGGCAGACCCCCAAAGTCTCAAACACTTTCATCATTTGGCAGTAAAAGTCTTAAACATGGAACCAACTCATTCTTAAATGAAAACATCACAAACATAAACATTTCATCTATCTCTCTAAAATATAAACACAACCCCAACAGACAGGTTTCTCTCTGTCTTTGGAGACAGGCATCCCTGCTGGCAGGCTGGAACCACCTTTTACCAACTGGAGTGGTGGTAGAAACTTAGCAGCCACAGTGGGGACACAACAACAGGTCATAAAACCACAAACCTAAACATTAATTACCAGGTCATTAAAACAACAAACATTACCTTTGTTTGGAACCCGTTGATAAGAAGACAAAACCTCAAAGTCTCGAACACTTTTCATCATTTGTCACAGAAAAGTCAAAACCAACTCGCTCTTAGAAAAAACATCACCCACTTTCACATTAAATTAATCTCTTTCAAATTTACAAATCACCCACAGCACATCATGTTACCAGGTAAAAAGGCCGTCAGGGTCACAGCTAGGTCTGGGAGGGGGGAGAGGAGTCCTCCAACATAGCTAGAACTTCATTTTCATTTGACCATTTTACTGCATGCATCACACTTCAACATAGGCAAGTTCTTTAAAGATTAAAACCTGACTTTAAAATATTATTTATCGTATTTCATTTTTTTTATCTGTTTTATTTTACATCAGTGCTTCTCGTTTTCACAGACAATATGGACAAAGACCAAGCATTCTGAAACCACATCCTTATCTCTTCTACAAAGAAGGGGGGTGGGAAACAACAAGGTCTGGAAATTACACACACAAAAAAAAAATGAACACTAAAAAATGGGGGGGTCATAAATGCACACTGGATGCAACTGACGCCATGCAACACCCTTCAAGACAGGCAAGTTATTTTTAAAACTCAACTTAACCTTACCAAGTCATAAAAACACACCATTATAAACTTTGTTTGGGACATGTTGGTAAGAAAGACAGCCCACTAGTTTTATGTTGGGTTACGAGACATTTAAGTTTACCAGACTGTGAGGTTTAGAGATATTGAAGATAAAGCAAGGAACCAGAAAAACCCTGACCTTTCATTACCAGGCCATAAAAACACAAAATTATAAACTTTGTTAGGGTCATGTTGATAAGAAAGACAGTCCCCTAGTTTCATGTGGGGGTTACGAGACAGACATCCCGCTGTAAGTCCAGCATGATGGGACCAAGATTTTTGCCATGTGGTGGGGGGGGTGTCAGATAGGCTATACATTAACCAGGAACCAGAGCAAGACTTTTATTAACCTTTTTACTTGATCTCAGAAGAAACATCACACGCATTAACATTTAATTTATCTCTCTCTCTCTAATATAATAATCATACACATCAGATAGACTTCACACTGGGGTTGGGAGACATGTCTGAAAGCCATTTCTTGGTCTGGGGGTGGTGGGAGGTCTGTGTGTGTGTGTGTGTGTGTGGGTATGACCGGGGACAGAGAATCCTCCAACAAAGCTGGATCTTCATTTTAAACAAATGACTGCATGCATCACACTTCAACACAGGCAAGTTCTTTTTAAACTTAAAACCTGACTTCAAAATATTTAATCTTATTTCAGTTAAACACTATTTATCTATTTTATTAAACATCAGTGCTTCTTAATTCTTTAACGCATTTTGTGTCATTTCATACATAGAGATCATGGTCAAAGACCAGTCATTCTAAAAAAAAAAATTCATGATGTTTTAAAAAGTTGTTTTTTAAGCTTAAACTTAACCTGCCTATTTTATCTTATTTCATTTGCTCACAATATATCTATTTATTAAACATCAGTTCTGCTTGTTTTCTTTAACTTTTTATTGACCAAACCAATTCCTTATCTCTTCCGCTGTGAAGGGGGGGTGTGTGACAGCGAGGTCTGGACATTACAAACATCTTTTATGATCAACAACAAAGGGTCATAAATGTACACACGGTGCACGATCAAAGGGGTCATAATCATAAAACACAGCAGGGGGTCATAAATTAGTCACTTTTGACACACGGTGTATCATATCTTCTTCTCTGACTACAATAGGTTACATAATTGAAAATTATTTCTAATGTTATTTAAATTACATGAAAATTAGAAATGTTGCCACAGCAATAAACTAGAAATACAATAAGGTTGTATTTGCTTACATTAGTAAGAGCATTGGCTAACATGAACTTACAATTAGCAATATATACCACTTTAAATTGAATTAAAAATTAAATAACACTGGTCGAGAAGAATTGCCCGATTACGATTTTTTAACACTGCACAAATTTTTGAACAATATACAACCAAACAACAAATATTTAAAAGATTTAATTACAAGATTTTAAATGAAAATAGACCTGCTTCGGCTTTCATCTTGCAAAGTGGTATAGAATTTATCAGTTATTATTCATTTTTAATAAAAAAAAGTATTAGAAAATGTTTAAACTAACTATAAACAATAATACTATAAGTATTGTTCATTGCGAGTTTATGTGACAAAAGCACATTAAAAAAAACTAGGAATATTAAAACAACTAATCTAAAATATTATTAAAACTAAAAGAAAGGAAAAACAAAACAAAACTAAAACTACTCATACTACAGATGGTGTGTTTGTTGTGTATGTCTGGTTAGGTTAAGTAAAGTAAATATAAGGGTTAAGTGAGATAAGTGTTCTCATCCCTGATTGTTGCTGTGGTGATGGAGACAGACTTACCCAGAGCTCCCTGACAGATGTCAGTACGAGTAGCTCCATCGATGATAAACTGAGGACGCATGCAAATCTCCTGCAAACATACAAATACGCAGTTACAAATAGATGCAACTGAACTGAAAAGTATGTTTGCTTTATCTTGATTACATTTCCTTCAGAAAATACTTTTGCATTAGCATTATTTTAAGACTCTAGAACATTTTTCCACTTTTAACCCACGCAGATCGTTTCTGGTCTGATTTCTGTTTGTAAGCTGGGGGATGCAACAAATGTTCGCCCACTGAAAATAGCCGAATATGTGAAATGTCCTAATAAATGACTTGTGATACGATCAAGCAGCAACCAGCGCAGAGAGAGAGAGAGAGAGAGACACACAGATGCACTTTATTACTACCGCAAACACTTTTGCAGTGTGTGTGTGTGTGTATGTGGAGCATTTTAACTCTTTCACCACCATTGGCGAGTAATCTCGTCATTTAAAAAAACGCTCATTTATTACGGCAATCAGTGTTTATACTATTGTACAGCAGGTGGCGCTGTTACACACCTTTGGGAAAAAGTTCAGAATTCCAGAACCTAGAACGTATATTTATCATCGGTTTTTAATAATTGTTCCGAGTGTAATCTGGGCGGAATCTTTGACAAAAAAAATTTATTATCTCAGCTGTTTAATCAAATTTCGAAGAAACCAGTCCACATCTAAGGGGTGATAAAAAAGAACAAATGATGATAGAAGAATACGGTTTCTTTTGTTTAACAGCAGAGACTCCGTTCTTTCATTGGGCTTATTGTTTGTCCATATATTCATTATAGAAAATGTACTGTGAGCCATTAAAATTTGGTGAAAATGTAAAAAATTGCTAGCACTGGCTGGCAACTTTTTTAAAAATATGTTGAAAGTGTCAAAGAAAGACCCAGCATAGGATTTGCCACACGGAAGTAAATTTCCAAATGAAAGCGTCTTTACAGGTCGGTAACTTTACTTCATACGGAACCAGGCTTTACAGTAGCCCCGCTGCTCGCGACATCCTTTGACATCATACAGTGGTCGCGTAAACACAGTCCCTGTACTAAACAACTTGTCAAAGTATGTTCTGTGCATCCCGGCCACGAGTGCACCTTCTGAGAGAACGGTCAGCTTTTGTTGGCAGGGTTTGAAGGAGAGATGTGAACTGATATGGTTGTCAGTCAGCATTAGTCAGAATTGCATGCATTGGATGTTTTTTTTTCTTTAAATCATTTTGCATTGTAGCTTATAATAATCCAGCAGTTTTCTTTAATTCCTATTTTATTTTATAGGTCTTATGTGGAATGACACTATTTAATTAACTGTTTTGTTTTAGGGGTACAGAGTAACTTACATTACATTCTTCTAGCAGTCAGTTATAGGCCAAATTAATAAAGGCTATTCTTTTATTTACTTTGTGTTGCTCAATTTTATATTAAGTTGTATTGTATATTATTGAAAAGAAAGTCAAATTATAAAAAAAACACATTTTGAGTATTCAGTTTGTGCAATAGAGTAAAATTAGCTGAATAAATAGATGAAATGCAAAAAAATGTTTGGTGTTCGGTATTATTCGACAAAGTGTTTTACATCATATTCGGCTTGGGCCAAGAATTTTCTTTTCGGTGCATCCCTAGCTATAAGTGTGAAAACACTGTTTTCGGTGTAGACTCTTGTATTTGGTCTCCTATAATGGAGACGACATTCGTTGCTACAATTCATAGAGATTTTAGATAAACGTTTTATGGCTTGGGCCCCAGTCCTCAGATCCAATAGGCAAGATATTCCATTAGTTCCCTTCCCCGGAAAAACAGGTTGCAGGACGAAATTCCCAGTTGTCCATTACTGACATCTGCCCTAATGGGAAAACTATACTAGTACCCAAGCTTTAGCGTGTAGCCATCTCTCTCCCCTTATAAATGATTTGAGCTCTACATCAGCTTGCAACCAAAGCAACAAGCACAGGAGATGTACTGGTTCGAAAGCAAGAAATCCTCTGGGATGTCAATCACAGAGTTGACATGTCAGATACAGTCAGCATGATTTAAAAATGTGCTAAGAGCGTGCAAAAAGCACTGAGACAGTAAATAGAGAAAGGTGAGTTGAGATGAACACAGGGTTGCTGACGTAAAGTAGTGAGAAAGTTAAAACAAATATTAGACAAATCAGAGATGAAAAAAACAAGCTACTGGGCCACAGATTGACCCATTTGAGTCTTATGATCAGCTCACCGTCGGTCTCATCCATCGCACACCTTGCGTCTTAGAGGAATGTGGGCCCAACTCTTTAAAACCAATAGAAGTTTCAGCGGCCGGAAACAATGGGTCTTCAAACAATGTCCTGTTCCGGAGGCACTGAGCCATTAGTGACTCAAAATCTTGTCCCAGGAACTTCACGGCATTGTGATTCTGACCCAAACCTTCATCTCTGTCCCACTGACTCCGGAGTTTGGCAGCCATTCCTGTGGCAATCATGGCCTCCATTTTTTCCTGTGTTGTTTTTATGATTTGACTGACACCAAAGACCTGTTTTAGATGATGTTGGATGTCATTTAATCATAGGTGAGCGGGTTATGGTGCGATTTAAAGATCCTAAAACAGTGAAGAAATGGTTGTTAGGGAAATTAGCAACACAGAAAACATATTTTGGAAATGTGAATGCTCTACAATACAACTTTAATAGAGCTTGTGAATTTCACATTTGCAAACGAATACATAGATGAGAACTTCCAATGGAGTATATGCCAAAATGTACAGTAGTGCCCAAAAGAATCAAAGTATTATGAATATGGTACAACATTTTTTTTTAAATGTCTTGACAACATTATTTGGGCTAAGATGCAAAATACAGCATATCAGGCAGGGGCAGTTCTATACCATTTTAGGGAGGCTCCCCTGTCTGGCATCTAAGCCCCCCCAAACTTTCAACTTTTAAACAGTAAACATGTTTCTATGCTTTTTTTTACTTTTGAAAATTAAAGGAGTCATACAGGGTTAATACGTGTTTTTCTGTGTCTTTGGTGTGTTATAAGTTGCCCATTCATTTATTAGACGCGTAAAATTGATGCAAAAAAACTAAAGATGCATTCTATCTAAAAACTAATTCTCACCCAGACCTGCCTGAAAAGCCGTGCGTAACTACACCCCCACAAATCTACGTCAGTTTGTGGTATGAGTTGACTAAGACCGCCCAAATGTATATGCAAGTAAGGTGGGTGTACCTCTCAGTACAATTGCTTTGGAACCTTTATATCAAATTGGTTTTCTACGGATGCAGAAGTTTCGTTAAACATCCTGTTTAGAAATTTTTTCATCTCAAAGTAGCTAACCCTTTTTATGCCATCTCGGGCTAGTATAAATGATATGATGGTCAACAAGAAGAACATTTTTACATGTGTTTAAATGTGACAAAGCTCAATTTCTGTGAACAATCAAAGCACGACATGCATACAAAAACTGTAATACATCTTTAATAATATGTTTGAAAGAAGAGAAGACAAGCCCTTTTCACCCCTACTGAGCAGTATGCAGTATGCAAGCAAAATACATTATGGGCAGTCGCCATTTCTTTAAGACTGCAAGGGAAGCTCAGCTTCCCCTATAATTGTCAAAAAATGAATGGTCAAATATATGTACTATTATGTTAACATTTTATTGACTAAAAATGTATTTAAACACGTTCATCTCGCACGAAAACAATTTCGTTCAGAATCAGCTACTTGGGTCGGCTGACTCGATTTCCTTCTCATTCATTCCCGTAGCGTACAGTGCATTACTCTGTTGAAGCCCAGCGTCCATTGACTTCAATGCGGCTGCTTTAAACAGTTTTTTTCAGTGCTTAGAAACAAGACGGTCATTGGATAATGCTGTGATTATGTCCCGCCCACGGACGCTCAGCGTCTCTGGGATGAATGGAGGAGTGGGCTGGCCCGGACTCCGAGCGTCTGCGTGATGATTGGAGGGTCTGTCGAAAGACTGCATCTCCTTTTGATTGACAGCGATTTTGTTCTATAAAAAGTCGCTGACGCTAAAGCTATTCAATCTCAGTCCCATTGCGGATTTTGCAAGTGTAGTTGAAAGACAAACTGCTGCAACCTATTTCTTGGTATTTGCTTACCGAAATTGCTTGCCAATTTTCATCTTACATTTCACACAATTATACACCACATTCCTTGTTTCAGTTTAATGTAATTCTCACATTTCCTCCGTCGAGTTTAATATCTTTTTTTTAGATAGTTTGTTCATTTGATTCATTGTGAAATGAGCTTCCCCTCTTTGAAAGACCAGCAGCTGCCACTGATTATGGGCTATATGCACGCGTTACTTGGCAGATGCTGAACATTGCGGCAAACTGTGCCATCACAGGGCCTTTAATCCTCTTATGCAGGTACAGATGGAAAATTTAAAAGGATACACTTCAGCTTCAAAGAGAAAATTTTTTGGGGGTCAAAAAAGAGTTTGCAGTATATTTCCTCCTCCCTCACTGGAAAACACACGCTCTGTGACTCTGGGGACATTTTAAAATCACATTACATTACACATGTGCCTTTCAATAAACCAACTGAAGGTGTGTAAACATGTTTATATGCTGGGCAAAATAGGCGTAAGATGCGAAAATCTCTCTGTGTCAAACGTCACAGATCGCCCTGCTAATTCAGCGTCCATTGCCAAGCAGCATGTCCTTCTATTGCATTGCCTCTTGAAGGGTAGTTGCGCTACAGCAGCCCACAGGTCAAACCACGCTTATGCGGGCCCTTAATACACATCATGATTCATGTGAAATCGAACGACTACACGACAACAAAATCATTTTTTATTGTCGAGGTTATCGATAGTGTCGACTAATCGTCCACAATGTACAGCATCTGCTAAATCTAACTTTATTTTTTAGTTTCCCATTTATATCTGTTTTAAGTCTCCCCAACCGGAAACTGCCTAGGGTTCTTCCAATGGAACGCGGAAGTTCATAAAGCCTAGGGGTATGCGATATGGACAAAAAAAAAGAATCTTGATTTTTAAATCAATTTGGGGATTTCGATTTTAATTTTGATTTTCAGTCAAATTTTTTAACACTTTATTTCCTTACACAAACGAACAGGGAAACTGTAGATTTTATAAATGCATGCAGTGTTTAAGAAAACATGTTTCAAAAAGAAGCGTAAAAGGCTGTAATATGTCTAGAACAGACACAAAGCAAAATGTCTATAAAACAGACAATGGGCTAAATAATAAATAAAAGTGTAACAATTAGTCTCTGGAACCAACATACTAAATAATATGTCTCAAAAAACATATAAAGTTAATTGTAACAAAATGTCTCTAAAACTGACATAAGGAAAAATCCCAGCCTCAGAAAGTCCCCAGGAAGCCAAAGCATCTCTTAAACCCTGAGACAAATTTTCTCCAGTGTGGTCATCGGGGAAGTATGACGTTTGCAAGACTTTGCTTTGCACTTTATTAATGATGATTTTGAAATGAACCGTTAAACTTAAGTACGGATATGATGTTCTGCTTGATCACATGTCGGAAGGAGTCGCATAGTATTTCACTTGTTTTAACTCGCATTCCACACTTGCCTTGCATTTGGAATAGATTTCAGGGATGGCAACTCTTGAAAAATAACTTCGCGACGGCAGCTGATATCTCTTATCAAGTGCGTGTATAATTTTTTGAAAGCCGGCTTTACTGACAATATTGGCACCGGCGGGCATCATATCTTTGCATAAATGGTAAGTGACGGCGACGGTTATTTCTTTAAGCCTCCTTGAACTTTGTTCGTATGGTGTGCAGCTCGCAAATGCACGTATTATTGATTTTTGTTCACCTAGTTTTTGGGGTGCACATTTGTTAGTGTCCTGGCTTTTCTTCTCCATGCACTGGTCGTAGAGATCTTTGTGGCACTGCCTCAGGTGTTGAAATAGATTAGATGTGTTACCATGTTTTGCTGCAACGATGCTTTTGCAGGTGTTGCAAATTAGGTGGCTCTGTGATACATCATCTCTGCTAAATCCAAAATATTCCCATATCACAGATGTCGATTTTCTCTTTGTTACCAAGTCGTTAATCTGTTCTAAAATCATCTTCGCTGTTTCAGTACAATCCCCCTGTTCTGATCAACCGTTCGTTCTGTTCAATTCTCGCAGGCTGTGTAGGCGCGCTCGCTGGGAGGAATTCTGATTGGTTCGGATAGCATACTGTGGGATGTCAGTGGGCGGGAAAAGAATCGCACAGCCCTAATAAAGCCCATGCCTTACAGAGCCAGAGATCTATTGTCACACAGTCCCTAGGTCACAGGTTAGTGTATGTCTCTTGAAGGAACAGTTCACAAAATAATACAAATTTGATCATCATATACTCACCCTCAAGTTGTTCCAAATTTGGATAAATTTCTTTATTCTGATTCCGTATGAACCGGTATATCGCCCAGCCCTACGTAAACTATGTGGCACTATTTTTAGGGAGAGATTTATTTGATGAATCATCTCAGCATGAGCATCAGCATCAGGTGTTGTTTCTGCTTTCATTCACAATGTGTGACACTGAGCTAAATAGCCGTTCACTGTCAATGCTACTGCGCGGTGCTGAAATCATATCATATTTTTCGCGTTAACTTTTTGGGGTTCCCCAAATCTGTAGCAAGTCTTCGAATATATTAGCTATAGCTTGGCTGGTGTGAAAGCCCCGAATTGGCTTCGCTCATAATGTTATGTGAGGAACCGTAAACGCTTTCTCGTCTATCCACTGAGCTGTTAAACTGAGGAGAGACAATGGGCAGACACTACTAGTCCATACATCAGTTGTAATGCTTATTGCCGTAGCATCATGCACCAGGGACCTAACGTGTGCTTTCACTCCATCGTACACCTTTGGCAACATTACATCTGTGATGCATGTCATACCTTGGCTCTAGCAAGCCGATGAGACGGCGAAATCCAACATTATCGATAACCGAAAGTGGCTGGTCATCAAGCGCTATAAAGCGAGTAAGTGCCTCTTTTATTTTAGGGGTCGGTGCATCCCTAATTCTGATGAACACAGAGAAAGATATTTGGAAGAATGCTTGTAACCAAATAGTGCTTGACCACCATTGACTACAGTAGAAGGAAAAATGACAATGGTAATCAAAAGGGCCTGGTTTGCTTTACAACATTCTTGAAAATATCTTCTTTTGTGTTCAACAGAACAAAGAAATGTATACAGATTTGGACCAGACTGCGATTGATACTATTCAACACTGGTGCATTTGCATTCATCTTGCGTCATCATAAACGTGCATGACGCATGATAGAATACAGAACACTGGTCAATATTTTGTGTTTTTTTATTAATTAGGTGCGATTATGTGCATCAAAGTAAACAGCATTTGGTCTACTGCATGTACATTGAATGCAGCCACACGAATATAATGCAGGCTCACTTTCACTTGAATCCAATGTAAATCATCAACGTTATCATCTCTTACATGTGGTTTATCAAGTCAATATCATGACTGGCTAAAACCCATGCACAGGTTACTTTACTTCCAGAACAAGTGCGCACCCGGGTCAATGTGGCTTACCTGCTTCAGGTAGTCTCAGGTTTGGGTTCAAGCTTGACAGCTTTCACATTAACAATTTTTCATGCGAACCGTGTCCTGTTCCAAACTAAACTTCACATATTAAAGCCACATAAGTGCGAGCTAAATTACAAGGAATCTTTATATTATTATGAATGACTTCATGTTCCGCTACAAGTAACATTCTGAATACACTGTAAAAAATGAAGAGTCGACTTAACATTTTGACTTATTTTGTTCAGCATACTCAAAATAATAACATTTTCTTTTCTTCTAAAAGAAATTGTGTTTCATTTACTTGAATACCTTTGTTGGGAAAACAATTTGAAGTTGTATTCTTTACAGTTTCTTTACAGTGCAGTGACCCAACAAGCGTGAACATACCTCACAGTCATAAGTTCATGCAATAAAATAACTAGTTACAAAGGGGTGTGGACATAAGCATTCATATACTATCATGACTCATTTGCGCAAAAGCTGACAACCAAACCTACCATAACAGGTTGGGTATTTCTGAATATGAGCACATTAGAAAGACCATTTATGAGTCACACAGATTTTCTTTTTATTTAAATTGATTTACCAAAGTCTTAGAATTGGGTATCCTCTCATATATACGTATAACCTTCCTGTCTCTCTTAAGCAATAAAATTTGCTTAGTGGTTAAGCAAAACCAGTGTTCATTTCCCCTCCCCCTCCTCTTGTTGGTTCTGTCTGTAAACTCAAGGAAGTAAACTCGGTTTGCTCACGTTCATGTTATTTCTAAACCATAAACTAGTGCTATGTGATCAGGTTTAGGAATAGCTAGACCTAATCAAAAAACGTACTAGAGAACAAAATATTCTTCAACTAAAGTGCCCTTATTGCTTAATGAATTAGATTTACTTCACATGCAACTTGTTTATTTCAAGCTGTGTTGGTCCTACTTACTTGTGTTTTTAGTTTATTGCAGTCTAATATTGACTGCAGCTTTGTAGCGACTTGTAAACGCGCTGTCATAAGCTTGAAGCTTTATTCAAACTACTGAGAAAGTAGATCACTGGAAGGGTGTGGTGCGTGAGAGCCTTGAAAAGCTGGAGGACAGGCTGTCAAGAGTGTATTAACACTCATTGTGAATGTTAATGTGAGCGATTGCCAAGTGTGCAGATAGAGCATTCAGTGTTTGAGGAGTAGGCCGTGACTTAAACAGACCTTAAGCCTACAAAATGGACCACACTTTCTAGTATTCTGCAATGCTTTTGTCACTTTTAGCCTGCTTTATTTTCATGTTGAACCAAACATCTTCCTTATATACACAGCAGTCTTCTCCATCTGTTTTTATACATGTATCTCATTGTTTTCAACGTCTCATTACTGGCTGAGCAGTGAGCACGACTGGCAAACCTCTATGCTTGAAGCAAATCCAACACATCTGCCATGAAACATTGCCAGGCTAAAATGTTACATAAAAGTTACTGTCTCTAAGAAAAACTCACTAAGAAGTATTTCTCGACTAAATCAAATTCATTTGGAATTTGATAATATTTTCGTCAAGAATAAAGTTGCAATCTACAACTTTTGCCTCTCTCACACGCTCTGTTAAAACATAAAATTGTTAACTTACGTACTCAGTGAGAAAAATATTTGAATAACATTGAAAATATAAAATAATAAACGCAACATCAAAGCATTTTAATCTCATTTGACTAATGGTGGATTCACACGGTACGCGGCAGTCGCATCTGTCCAGTTCATTTTCAAAGGGATACATGCAGTAAGCAGCAAAACGCACGCCGCTTCATTGGCGGAGCGGAGGCGGTGCTCGTGCTTCCAAAATCCTGCAACTTCCACGAGCACGGCTCTTTGCGGCATGCGCAGCCGAAGATAAAAAAGATTTTGTGTTTTTGTGAACGGCAGCCACATCGGTTTAAGGCGGCTGCTGGACGACAATTCCACCTCTCAAAGTGTACCGTGTGAATCCAGCATGAGGACTGAATTTACTTAAATTCCAGTACCACCAGAAACAGCCAATGCAAAGCTATGACACCCTGCAGCGATTGGCTGCCACCAGACAATTTGTTGTTATCATCTGTTTCTGCTTATAGGGGCATTAAGGTCTGACATATCTTAAAATGTTCCGGTAGATGCAAAAAAAACATTTATTTTTTTCTGGAGATGGAACATTTTCTAGAAACCTATGAGCTGATGAGAAATGAGTCAAGCTTGGAAAAACACGTCATGAAACTTGAATTACTGAACAATGCAGTCAACCAACTAGAGAGATGGTAAGGACATGCACAGACACGGACATTAGAAACCTGATGAAGTATTCGGAGTCAGACATGTCCCACGAGAGTTTTAGGATCTTACAGACAGCGAACATAAAACCACTAGCCAAATAATTGGAATCAATTTATCTCTAAACAAGACTTATGTTTGTTATGGAACGAATAAAAGAACAGTATACTCAAATCTTACATTTATACTGTCAACATTTACTAAACCATCATGCTGTTTATGTTCTATGGTATGGTATAAAAATGCTGGTCTTGTGGATTTGGAATGATGAAGCTTGGTAAATGAACATGAAATGTCAATTTGTCAAAAAATGATTAACTTTTATTATGTTACAAAATATGAACAAATTATAGTAATAAAAAAAAAATGATAACAGCCGTTTTTTAAAAATTATCTGAAATTATATTTCCTGTGCTGATTTGAAACAGGTGGTATTAGGGTTATGACATTCTCATTCTAGAGGGCATTTCTATTAGACAAAACTGTACCTTCTGGTCTATTGGTTTTTTCAATAGTTATTGTAAATACATTTATAATATGCAGACGGGTGTATCTACACTGAAACTTTCAGTCTAAAACTAAAAAAACTTTATGTAACAAAGAATGAAAAACACCTTTATTTTTGGGTAAACTGTTCCTTTGCATTTTACTTTGTGGTCTTATAATTTCAACCCACAGGTAAGACTGCAATGTATAGTTGGGTTTGGCTGTTCTCTCACACGGAATTTGAATGAACTGTTGAAGTTCTTACACTTGTGTGGTAATAATGACTGTTTATCCTGAGGTTAAAATACTACAAGCCCTGATTCCAATTGCTAATGTAAATAGTGGTGTTGATTTCCGTACAAAGACTGGTTATAATCTTTTCTGCTTTGCATTCACATGTCAATAGTGGCTCTATGATAATGCTAATAATGCTAAAACACTTAACAACTTTTGTCTCATGTTACATTCCAAAACATTACTATAAACAAAAGGTGGATCAAGACCAAATGAGCCCCCAAAAGTTTAGTTCCAAGCTGCACTGTCATTAGATGACGTTTAAGATGTTCGTATTCAAGTGACTTGACCAAAACAGACAAATCATTATTTGCAATTAATGGTATGACAAATAATCATCTTTAAAAATGTAATTGTCTTGACATCCCTAAAAGCAACCATTCACCAGTTTATCAATCTTTCAAAGTACCTCAGTACATTTTAGTTATACTTGCGCCTGAATTTATGTCAACAGAACACTTATATCTTGCAATGTGGATGATATGTGAAATTCATGTTATTCAGTGCATATTTATGTGTAAACGATAATCTGTTGTCATTCTGTATTTTGGCCACAGCAGCAGTCATTACCCCACGACACAACAGCTGACCACGTGTGTTATTTAAAAAGCTTTAAAAAGCAAAGACCTGCAATAATTCTTCTTTAAACTATTCAGATTCTGATGTGGCATGCATACTGCACGATAAACTACCAAAAAAACAAAAGAAACAACTCTGAAGTGGAACAAAGTTTTAGGACATTTTCCAAAAACTCATAAACAAGGAAATCAAGTAACAATAAATAACAATCGTTTGAAGTTTCCAAGTCGAAACGTAGTAAGGAGGTTAGATTGATTTACAGATAGTTTGTAATGTAATATTTAAATGCAAAATGTCGAATTGTAAACATACGACTAAAAAAGTTTGACAAAGTCTTAACCTCGAACCGATTCAGAATATAGTCGGTTCAGACCTACCGTGTCTCGTGGCTCACTTCTCTGTATGATGAATCAGTTCAATATGCAGAAAATAAAACAGTTTGATCCTACAAACATCTGGACTTTTTGTTGTTCAATATGGTCCACCGAGTTCCCTCCGACAGCTGCAGTGAAACGCCCAGCAGCTCCGGGGCGCGTCTGCGCACTGTGAAATAACAATACGAGTGCGACGCCTCGAGTTATGAATTTCAGTAAACCAATCCAATTCGTTTTATGCGTTCGACAATCAAATATTGATTTCGATATATGTATTAACATAAAACGTATATATTACCAGGATCGTGTAGAACTAGAACAAGTCATAACTAAATGTGTATATAGAATGAATATATATTTAGCCTAAATAAAAATGGACGTATTAAAATTAAAAAGGAAAAATAACATGGACTCCTTTAAATGTATTCAAGTTAAAGAAATGTTGCAAGATTTAAAAAATATATAACATTAAAGTTATTTACGATTTTAGAATTTAGTTTTATTTCGGTTCGTTCAGTGCGAACGCCACCTTGCGGCATCTTGGTTGCGTACTGTTATTTCAAAAACATAAAATGTGTCATAAAGAGCCCAAACGCACAGAAACCCTTTCAAAACATTACTTATCCGATTGTTTCAATTGTTACAACATGCACATTTTCATTTGACCATAGAAATGTAGAAAAATAAAACAAACGCTATCGCAGCAACTACAAGTTGAATCAAGCAATGGACTACAACTCCCATGATGTAATGCGTTTTCAGCTCCCGTGATCCTTTATGTCTGAACGCGGTTGTGCCGTAAGGATCATGGCGAGCGACGGACCGCCAGGCTCTGAATCTCAGCCGGATTTTAACACATGGACTCACGGCGACCTACAGGCCAAACTGGCAGAGTTTGGTGCTCCTAATATAGGTTAGAATAAACATTTTTAACGGGACAACATAGCCAGGGTTTTGTCAGCATTTTGTTTTAAGCTAACTAGCGTTAGCCGGTTAGCTTGTTATTTCCCTGTGCAAGGCCTGCATTGCATCTACTTTCATATTTGTTATATGTGTATAAATATGTTATACGCAAACTGTGTTTGTAATTCTTGTTCAGTTGCACTAGTAAAATGTAACGTTATATTTATGACCGAGTGCTGTTTTGTAACGTTAAGCAAGACGCTTGCCCGAGAACTACCCATGCTTTGCCTAACAACAGTAACCGTAGTTTTACCATCGTGTTTGTAGTTAACTTTAGGTGGTAAGAAATCATTAGTTTGGCTGTCTGTCTGTATATAAGAACGTGGCTAATTTGTTTGCTTATGTGTGTGTGTGTGTGTGTGTGTGTGTGTACCTTTTGTTTGTTCGTTTTTTTACACGCCGACTGTCAATTAACATCTCCCCATTCAGAAATGTTGATTTCAAGTTTTGCGTATTCTATGTTCTTTCAGGTCCTAGAGAGGAGCTCATAGACAGACTTTCAGCTTTTACTCAAGTAAGCAATACTTGTTGTTTAACAAGTCTAATAACAAATGCTTTCTTGTACTATTTGGAATGGTTATTATTTGATTTTTCTTGCAGTCTGGGATGATCATGTCTAAACCAAACATGCCAGGAGGGGACGACAAGGGAATGACTATGGTATGGTAGATATGATTTAATGTTTAGTTTTGAATGTGACCGTAACTTCAGCTAATAATTCTTATATATATTAATATTATGCTCTGTTGTTGAACTGTCAGATGCCAGGGCTACCACCCATGCCCCCGATGCCCTCAATGCCCCTTCCGCCAAGTATGAACTTGATGCAGAGCATGAACATGATGGGCGGCCCTCCGCCTATTCACTTGGGCATGGAGCCATCAGGCATAATGCACCATGATGACAGAGGACCTCAGGTGGGTGAAAGGATACTGCATGCGAAACGTTAGATTTGTGTTCCCTAATCATTCTTTTGTTTTTGATGACTCCACTGTTGAATTCGTTAACAGTCGTGCCCTAAAGGTAAGAGGGTTGGATTTGTGACCAGAAGGCTGCTGGTTTGTTTCTTAGGGCCGGCGGGTAAAGGTCATTTACAACACGTTTGAGTAGATCTAATAGAATGTAGTGTTGGTGGAGAAACACATTTCGGAGAGTTGTCTGTTGGTTGGACAAACAGTCCCTATAAAGAGATGGTGTCAATGTGTCTACAGCTACGGTTGATTTAATTGATAATATGTGTTGTAGGGGGATCCACGAGGGATGGATGAACAGATAAAGGAACATGAGCTCTTGGAGCAGCAGAAACGGGTGAGAGAAATATCTTTTTATTCATAAATTTGTGTTCTGACATTTTTACATTCATACTTTGGAGTTGAATATTGACAGACGCGTGTTTGGCACTGATGGTCTGGTATTAAAGAAACTTAACCAACAAATACTAATCAGGGATTTCCTGGCTCAAAATGAGGCGGAGGTGGTAACATGCTGATCTTGTACACACACACACAACTGGATTAACCAAAGTGACTTCGACATATTAAAAGTTAGATCTATTCACTTTTACTTGGAAGCAAAACAAACAGCAGCGAATCAAAGCCAGCTCTTGGTCTCTAACTCTTTTTAGCACCTCAGTGTGCTGATAACAAAGCAGCACCTCTAGTGTGGCGTAATGCTGCAACTGCGAATAGTGCTGTTAGAGCAAAAACAATACCTGCAAAATGATAAAGCTCAAACTTCAGTGCCAAGCTAGATATTGTCTTCAACAGAACTCGTCTTTCAAGGACTCAATTTGACTGCGCTTCGCGCTAACTACTTTCACTTTCATCACATTGCTACGGCTGCAAATAAGAATTCAGCTACACACATTCTAAGATAACCAACGATCAAAAACAGCTTCCATGACTTTAACATCGGCTGTGGAAGCTATTCTGTGTAATACACTGATATTGTGTGTGTGTGCGCTTACCTCTAAAACACTTAGACTGGAAGAAATCTAGTAGTTTTGTAAGAGGGACAGCGGTGAACAATAGACTTGAAATATGTGAAGTATAAAGCGTTTATTAAACTAGAGACATGAACATCCATTGTTAAACACCACAAAAACATAATCAAAGCCTCAAAAAACGTTTTGGTGAGAGTCTGAGGCCGCACGACATTTGACCAAGGCAGCCGCCTCCAATTTCTTTATGCAGGAAAAACCCTGGTAATAATAAAAAAATGGATTAAAGAAAACCGTATGTTAATCATTGGATTGAGTTATGAATGTTAAAAATCACAGTCTAGTCTTACAGTGAGCATTTTTTCGCTTTCAGGCTGCGGTGCTATTGGAACATGAAAGACAACAGGAACTTGCTAAAATCCATCAGGGGGGACCACCTGGCCCCAGAGGTCCCGAACTGGGTCCCCGTCCCAATCTTCTGCCCCCACTTCCCCCTCTCCGAGGTAAGCTGCTCCAGAGCGGTCATACTGTGGGAAACATTAGCTTAACTGCTAGTGTATTAGTAGTGCAAAGGTATTGGATTTGATTATCAGTGACAGAATGTGTAAGTTGAATGCATTGTTAATCATTTTGAATAAAAGCGTCTGCCGAATGTATAAATATACATGTATGGAATAAAATGTTTTTAGAAGAACGCTGCTTTCTTAAACAAGTTCACATTCAGAATCAGACTCTTAAATGTATGTGTGTGCATCATTCTAATTGTTTATTTCTCCTTGACTTTCTTCCTGTAGTTGGTACACAGAGCCATCCAGGTGCTTCCGTGGCATCTCAGTCTGCGAGGCAGAAAGTCCCACCCCCTCCAGGAGAGGATGGCAGAGAGGTGTGAAACCTTGAAACACCAAACTCTTGGACATAAACTTGCTTCGCAGTGATGATCTTAAAGTTTTTGCCAGGTGTTGAATTCTTGTTTGTGTGTTTGTGTTTAGGGGTTCCAGGGTGAAGATGTTGGCATCGGACCAAAGATACCTCAAGCTCTAGAGAAGATTTTGCAACTGAAGGAAATAAGACAGGAACAGCTCAGCACTGCCCCTACAGGTCTTAGCGAAAAATGTTTTGTTTAAGCACCTGTTCTGTATATTTAGGGCGGTGTGCACTGAGAATTTTCTGAAACGCTTTGGATATGCCACTATAAACAAGGATTGTTTTCAAAACTACACCTTAAAAACAAATTTGGTATTTTGTATGTAGCATTCATTAACTAATTAAAGTATTGATTATAATCTAAAAGTTGTTGTGTTTTTGTTTCTCTGTCTTCAGAAGATGATTATGATGATGATATGGACCTAAAGAATTCTGCCCGTGCACACTCCGATGAGGATGACGAAAACGTTCTTTCCAAAAAAGAGGCAAGTCTCATTTGTTGATGGTTGTTTAGCATGTTGCAAATACTTTACATTGCATAGTTTTGCTAATACATTTTTGCTGTCTTTGATTTTACTTCATCTAATTTCCTGCAGAAGAACCGTAAGCGCAGAAACCGCAAGAAGAAAAAGAAGCAGCAGCAAGAGCAGGAGAAGAAACGTGAGGAGGACAAGAAGACAGAAGAGAACCAAGAGAAGGAGCCTGAGGTTGAGATCGAGTACATCACAGAGAACCTGGAGATCTACGACCCGAACTACATCTTCTTCAAGAGGGTCTTTGATGCATTCAAGGTCAGATACTGATTAGTGGAGACAGTAGGTTTACAAGAATTCAGAAACAGCACCTTCATTGTAGGATATCAGATTTTTTACAATTTATTTTTAATAGCTAGTTCACCCAAAAGTGAATGACAGGGCTCCAGACAAAAAATCAGTCAATGAGCCATTGGCTCATATAAGGGAAAAAACAGACGTCAAATCCTTTTTATTAAGAGCCACATAACATTTAAGATCGGGTAACACACGCAGTTTCTGCCAATCTCATATTAATCTTGAGTTCCTATACAACAGTATTGCATACAGTACGTCGTATCTTTGAAGAGTATTTAGTCTGATCAAATTTATTTTGAGAGATACAGCTGTATGATTATTTCTGGAAAAAGTCGACTTGCTGGAGGCTAAAGCACGAGCACTCAATACATCATCACACACATTAATCCCTTCATGTTTTTTGCATTATGCACGTACACGCCGATTGCTAACAAAACACAGACATATGACTTAGTTTGACTTAACAAGTGCAGTTCATATCTGGCATCTCTTAGCACATGGACCGCGTCATCTAACAGTTTCAAACGATCTCCAAATCCAGTGTTATATCCACCTTTTTTATAATATCGATCACTGAAATGCCGTGAACAGACAAACACACCTCAGCGTCTCTCACTATTGCAAGAGTAACCAGCTGCAAGCCGACAGTGCAGCCAATCTTGATAAGCTGGTTTTACTATCGCTCGTCGGTTTGCCTTTGCGCGTGGTTTTTTGCCTTGGCGCAGGCGTGCTTTTCTGGGGAATTGCTCAATGAAAGTAATAGTGTAAACGATTAATTAACAGTGTAAAGAAGTCAAAATGCATGAAATGGCACGTCACCCCATATTCAGGGCCGGATTATCCAATGGGCACAGGCCCAGGGGCCCATCCACGCTTGGGGCCCGGCAACGGGATGAAAATTTCTTATAGTAGCGTTATGTAACGCGCAGGGATTCCTTCTCTTGGCAGCACTGATCGAGCGGCAGGAAGAAACGGCACCGTACGACAGGTGACTCGCGAATGAAATGAGTACAAAACAGCGTTTCCAACAACGTGTCACTGTTATCGACTGTTTGGATATAAAAATATGGACAAAATTTGTTGTGAATAACATTAGCCAAAATCACCGCTTTTATTTTGAGTTGTTAGATGATGTCGCGTCATGAACTGACAACAGAAACTGAAAATATGTCGATGTGAACTGCTTAATTGTTGTAAAAATAATGAGTTGATATACCATCGCGGCTGTCTTTAATCTTAAAAGGTAGTTTCTTTACATTTATTTTTTGCATTTATTTTTTGCATTATGAATTGTTTTATATTAATATAATGTTGATGAGTAACTGCCTTACTTTACCGATATTTAGCCTTCATAATTAGATAATCCACAGTGCTTTTACATGGCCTACATTGGAAAAAGTTTACATGCACACAAAAACGATGATGTCGTAATATATAGGCTAAAGAAGTATACTTGCATATAAAAGGCTACTCGTTAACTGCGTTTACTTTAAAGCTTTACACTATACATAAGAACGGGAGTCGCAAGGTGCTTGTTACACAAACAAAGTTTAACAAATGGACAAATTACTCTTGTAGTATAGGAATTGACAATCCCTGCCCATTTATTCTTAGAAAAAATTAAGATGATTATATTTTGAAAGTTACACTTTATTCTTAAGGACTTTGTCATTTATCTCAAGAAAGTTGTTATATTTTCTATTAAGAACAGTTTTGTGAATCCGGCGTGTTTGTGTGTGAATATAAGAAGAATCTGATAGAACTGAATTGATAGAGGTGTAGTAGTGTGTGCTGCTTGCATGCCAGTGAGTTACTATTACAGTATGCAGGGAAAAGTGTTAATATTGTTGCTGCTGGTCCATGAAAGCATTGTTGCAATTGTTTGGTGTAAATCCTGTATGATTGAACATGTGCACAAGTGTTGATATTGTCAGGTTGTGATCATAGTTTGTAACTTGTCAATGTAATCCTGTATCCTGTATTCATACACATATACCCTATAGGCACATTTAAAACTTTATTGTGCGCATGTGTGTGAATGGGGGGTCCATAAAACACTTGACCCAGGGACCTCTGAATTCTTAATCTTAATATTTAAGTGTATTCAACCAAATAGACTAAAAGGTGTTTAAGATCAAATGGGACTAAGCTTTTCTTCCTTTTTTAATTAACCTTTTAGCACAAAATAGGCAACTGAATTAACCAGTCTTGCTAAATGAGCATCCTGCCTTCTCTTGTGGTTCACAGAATATGAGCGATCAATGAATAATTTAAAATTCAGTTGAAATGATTTGGTTCAAAGGAGTCATTCATTTGCGAGTGTTTCTTATCGTGATTTGCATTCATACTGGAGAACTCGCTGTGTTCTGTATAACGCTGATTCCGCTGCACAGCTTATAACTTTACTGCAGCTCCAAATGTCAGTCCATTGAGTGCACACAGTGTTTTTGTTAAGATACCCGACAACAGAGAGCATATCGCTGATGTTAAGCGTGCGGGGAAAAGTCCAGCTGCATTCAATTTTAAAATGAGTAAATTCCCAATAATATCACACACAAATGAATATTTTTGGCTAGAAATGCGACCGTTTGAGGCGCAGTCTAGAGCCATGGATGATCTTGTCTGCTGTTGCATGTATAAATTGTTGTTTGATCAGATGCATAATTGATGCTTATTCATTACAAGACATCCTCCATTCAGCACCATCATTTAATGATGGTGCTGAATGATGGTGCTCTAGACTAGGCTTGTTTTAAACAGTGGTATTTTGGACTATGTGATGGATGTCTCATGATTTGATGGAATGGCTGAATGACTTTCACTGATGCCTCTGTCTGTCACAGCTGACTGATGACGTGAAAAAGGAAAAGGAAAAGGAGCCTGAGAAACCAGAGAAGCCCGAAATACTTTCTTTTAAGAAGAAGGGATTTGAGCTGGAGAAGAAAGATAGCGATGACAGTGACGAGGTGAGCTCCAGCCCAAATGGAAGTATGAAAGGCTTGAATTGTCTCGTCGCAAAAGTTTTTCTTTTCTCACCCCTTCACTTTCCGTTCGACAGGACACCAGGAAGGACATGCCCAAGCTGTCCAAGAAGAAACTCAGGAGAATGAACAGACTCACAGTGGCCGAGCTCAAACAGGTAAGACAGATTTCATAAATGTAACTTAAAAGGCTAAATGATGACAGAATTTTCATTTTTGGGTGACCAATCCCTTAATAAAAACTTTCTTTGGCATCATGGCTTCTTCTTTCTGTACGTTTGTTAGAGGAAATATTTAATAACATTGAAGTATTGAAACCAAGATTTTGTGAGAACAACCAAAATAATATGATGCCTGTGTTCATTTTTATGACGTTTAACCACTATTTCGCTATTAGTTGGTTAATCGTCCTGACGTGGTGGAGATGCACGACGTGACAGCGCAGGAGCCCAAACTGCTGGTACACCTAAAGGCCACCCGGAACACGGTGCCTGTGCCGCGTCACTGGTGCTTCAAGAGGAAGTATCTGCAGGGCAAGAGAGGCATAGAGAAACCACCCTTTCAACTGCCTGAATTCATCAGGAGAACCGGTATCCAAGAGATGAGGGAGGCCCTGCAGGAGAAGGTACTTGAACAATTTTGGAGGGATTTGTAAGGAAATCTCGGATGCCCAGAACTACTTATGAAGTAAAGACATATTTTAAAAATGTGAAAGTTTTTTTATAAATGACTAATTTGATTCACTATTGAGTGACCTTAACATAGCAGACAGTCTTGAGCAGTAAAACTAGATATAAGGGTCCTGCTGTGTGGATGAAGCAAGTCTGGAAACAAACAAATCAACACTTAACAATCAAAGTTAATACAACTCAAATGATGGAGAAATGTAATTTGACTGTAACAGTGAGTTCATAGGGCTCTAGACTAGCTTTTTGCACTGGCATTGGTTTTCTCACTAGCTTTTTCTTGGGTACACCAGCACAAAAGTTAGGTGCACCCAAATTTTCGACCGCACCGCATTTAACAAATTTAACTGGTTTTACCAGTTCACTTTTTTTGTTTTAAATGTCCATATAGGCAAAATTGACTTGTAAAAATCTGGTCAACATAAAGTTCTTTATTTGAAACGCCAATCTACAAAAAAGGTAACTTCCTGAAAAAGTGTTGGTGCTTCACTACTTATGATTTTTGGACAGATCAGGACTTAACATTATTCCCGAAAAAGTTATCAATCGTTCTTTTCAACTTCTCTCATCATCATCGGCCCTAGGATACTCGCCGTCTCTCTCTCTCTCTCTCTGTTTCTCTGTGTCTCTGTCTGACTGCAGAACATGCATTTTCAAACGTACACAACAGAGGTTGCGCTAGACTTTTTTATTGTCCGTCATTTTGACTGACAGGCTCGTAAAAAATCTGTCATAATCTATTATTACCCGTCACCATGGTGCAAGGTGGCATTAGGTGGTAATGAGTATGTTCGTGACGTCATCAAGCTGTACTCGCGTCTTAGAACTTTTTGTTATTTAAATACAACTGAATGACCAATAAAGCCGTTGTTGTTTATATTCATTTAAATATTTAATCTTTAAAATGTTTATTTTCAAATGTGATTAGACCTGGTAAAACCCAACACATTATATAGGCCTATTACAGTTTTTGATGCCCTTTCCAAATCAGTTTTTATTTAGGAAAATTTAAGCAAGAATTTTCGGTAAATGCGACCTCTGGTACACACACAGGAATATCTGGACTAGGGCCAATCAGGGGGCGGTCTGGCCTTCACTATCATTGATTGGTTTATACCACGATATGGGCCTAATGTGTGTCTGTTCTTGAATCACAGGGAGTCTTTCAGAGTTGCAGAGACTTTTTCTCCCTGGAACGGCTGGTCGCACCGTTGCGACCTCTGATTTTTTGTCGCACCATTGAGAAATAAGGTCGCATTTGCCACCAAATTGGTCGCACTCTAGAGCCCTGCTGCAGATCTAGGACGGTGTATTTTAAATACAGAAAATACTACAGATCACCCTTGTGTTCCAAGGATTCACAAAATTATGTCACATAATTAGGATGACACAATTATTTAATAATTGTGACGGGCCTAACAATAGTGGTGGCCTTCTAAAAGCTTTGGACATCTGGATTGTTGCACACCAGGCTAATGGTTTGAACCTGATAACATGTGACATTATGTTAATGTAATACAAAAACTTCTATTTAATCAGAAAAGGTCAAGCTCAGTTTCCATGGAGGTGTGCGAAGGTCATTCGACTGTAATCTCTTGTCATTTTTAATATACAAGAAGAGTCATTTAGAAGTTGAATGTCTTGGGTTGAGATAACTGATGTTTTCATCCCCTGTAGGAAGATGCAAAAACCATGAAGACCAAAATGAGAGAAAAAGTTCGTCCCAAGATGGGGAAGATTGACATTGACTACCAGAAGCTGCACGATGCTTTCTTCAAATGGCAGATCAAACCAAAGCTCACAATACACGGCGACCTGTATTACGAGGTAAAAAAAGACCTTATCATGATATTGGATAGCAAACAGCTCCGTATATAAGCTGATTTGGGCTTAATTTATTTTGCATTGTGAATTGAAAAGTCCTGTATTCTTACTAAGGTCATGTTAGTTTGTTGGTGCTTGAGAATTTTTGAAACTCTTGTTTGACAGGGTAAAGAGTTTGAGACGCGTCTAAAGGAGAAGAAACCCGGGGATCTTTCAGATGAGCTGAGAATCGCTCTGGGGATGCCCACAGGCCCTGTAAGTGCTTTGACCAAAGATAATCCACCTGTTTGTCATTACACCGTACATATGCAAGAGTTTGTTTCAACAGTGCTTTAAAGAACTGTTTGTTTGTCTCAATCCACAGAACTCTCATAAAGTTCCTCCGCCATGGCTGATCGCCATGCAGAGATATGGTCCCCCACCCTCGTACCCCAACCTGAAGATCCCCGGCCTTAACGCCCCCATCCCTGATGTGAGACACTAACACAGACCAAAATAAGAAATAATATCTGTTGCGTACTGACATTTGTGCTTTTTTAAAGAGCTGTTCGTTTGGGTATCATGCTGGTGGCTGGGGCAAACCTCCTGTGGATGAGACAGGAAAACCTCTGTACGGAGATGTGTTCGGAACCAACTCAGTTGACTTTCAGGTGAGGATACTGACCATTGCGCACTACAGTTAATGGTTAGCCTGTAGGGGTACCAGTAGCGTAGCCTCATACATTAACATGTATGACCTCCTCAGATTTTGATAGCATAAAATAGAAAATTACTAATTGTTGATTTGTTACTCTTGGTTGATCGGCCAATCAGTGCTCCCCGCTGTTTAAAAGTTATGCTTAGTTATGCGTAGCATCTTTTGCACCAAGAGTTTAATTTATACGCTGCGATGGCAGATGCACAATATTCTGTTGTTTAATAAATTACGAAAAATATGAGCAAGAATAAAATGAGTAGACTGCTAAATGTAACAATTACACTGTATGAGACTTTGTGTAGTGTCGAGAGAAACTTTTCTCACCCTCAAACCCTCCGCCTTTCTGCTCTCTTTGTCACTTTAAACAGACTAATAAGCTATTTGCATTACCTTCTTTTTCTCTTTTTAAATATCCTTGATCATAAAAGTTGTATTTTACATTTATAATATTCTGTATTTTTTATATTTATTTTGTGAAGTGTTATTTGTATGCACCATGGGTCTGAGAGTAAATTTCAATCCTCCATATGTGTACTTTACATGTGGCAGACTTTGACGTATTGTTTGACTTGTAGCCGCCGAGACTGCGGTTCTAAATCCTGGTCCTCACGACCCCCCGATGTGCATATTTATATGCTTCTCTTACGGCTTCCGAAGTAAACTTCAGACGATTTCCTGTGTGCATGGAGTAGAGAGCAGTGAACACTGTGTAGGGACCATGTCAATCGGAACACAGATTATTCATTGAGTGCCCTTGTTTGTTTGTGTGGTCTGTAGTGGGGTGTCAATTATTATAGCTTTTACCAATAATTGCTATAAATCATTCAACTTTAATAATTATAATGAAAAATAACAAATGTTAACAAGTTAACAAATGATAAACTTTTACCTATAAAGATGGCTTGGTACTGTGGCTAGTGGTTTTCCAAAATGACAAACATGCCCTACTCTAGCCGGGTCTCAAACCAGCGTTGGTCTGGTAGGGGAGACGAGCGCTCTTACAAGGAGGCTAAAGGGCTGGGCATAGTCCCGGCGAATTGCGCTTTTGTTTTGTGGTAAAACGTTGATAGGCGGTTATAGTTTTTTTGAACAATTCAACACCTCTTTGTTTTGGAGGCAGGGTTTACATGACGTATGCAAATATATCCTCAGCTAGATAAGGTTATTTCCCACAGACCGGGTGGGGCTAAATAATACACCCACCTATAACGTAATGACCATGGACCAAAGGGTGGCTCTAGGGTGGTTTCCGGCCTACACGAACTTTCCCAGAGAGTTCTGTTTGGTTTGCTGCGGTGAACTAGTGAAACGAGTTGTCGTTTGTTCCAGATTTTTATTTTAAATCAGGTCACAGACAGTCGTTTTACGATTTCGAAAAGAGCCCTTAAGCGTCTGTCGCTAGAGCAAGCATCGAAGTCTATCACAAATCGAATGATGCCGCCAGCCTCCCGAATCAAGTGAAATGAATCCACCTTTAATACCACAGACAATAATCAACTTTGCAAACCATATAGACTGAATTATATACACGTAACGCAGACACTCAGAAGTGTTTTAAACTGCTGATTATTCATCCAGAGCTTCACATTAAATTTTTTTATATGAAAAAGACCCACAAGCCCTTTATTAGTTCTTGATTAGTCTATTTCTTCACTTATCATTGGTTCATATGTAGGGATGGGTACCGAAACCCTGTACTTAATCAGTCCCGGGGCTAAATTATGAAAGACTAAAGTATCGATAAGCTCTGACGTTAACGGTTCTGCTGTTGGTACTGGAGAAATTAAGAAAAACATTTCCTATTTATTATTGCTAAATAAACGTTACCTAGCATATTTTAACTGACCAAACATTTCTAATTTGCGATAATATTAAAGACATTTACCTGCATTTTCGTTATTCGCAATCTCGCACGCGAAATGTCCGTCTGTCCAACACTACAAAGAGCTCCCGCACACAACACGAAAGCTCAAGCTTAATAAGTGACGATGGCGGAGAGAATCAAACGGTCTAAAGTATGGTTACATTTCACTCGAGTGGATGCAGACAATGCTCATTTCAACAAGTGCAACAAGATTTTTGCTTGTAAGAGCGGAAACACAAGCAATCTGGCAAAACATCTTTCAAAAGTGCATCATGTGCAGACAGAGAAATGCAAAGTTTTCGACTGCCTAGCTACTAGTTCATTATCACGTCCTGAGGTTCGTATGGTAGCCTAGCAATCTTCCGAAAAAACACCAACATTGCATAAGGTTTCTTTAAATTAGTATGTAATAATTTAATAAACACACATCACACATTTAAAAATAGCCTACATAAATCTTTAGAGTATTTTTTTCTGCAGTATCCTAAATAAATCTTAAACATTAAAAATGCTTTCACAGTACTGCATTTAAAATTTAAAATTATAAAGCAAAGCTTACCTAAAAATTAATTTGTAGTGATTAAATACATAAACTTTTTTTGTGGGTATATATTGCAAGAGGTTCCAAACCTGTTTTACTTTTAAGCCCAAACATGTTACACTGCACAGCCAGGACAAGACCATGATTTGAAATGACATCTGGGCATCTGATAGCAAGGATTTATATGTATAAAGTGTCTAAGGCAGGCATCTCAAACTCAGATCCTGGAGGGCCGCAGCTCTGCACAGTTTAGCTCCAACCAGCTCTAAACCACACCTGCTTGGAACTTTCTAGTAATCCTGAAGATGTTGATTAGCTGAATCAGGTTTGTTGGATTAGGGTTGGAGCTAAACTGTGCAAGGCTGCGGCCCTCCAGGAACTGAGTTTGAGAACCCTGGTCTAAGGCATGAACCTGACAGGGCCTGTTGCTGATGCATGTTACACTACACACATCATCAGTCATCTTTTACCTGCGTTAAGATAGTTAGGGCAGTAAAGAAGGTTTTAAATATTGGAAACAACTCCAGCTTTAGTTTTGTCTTTCATAAAAAACACAACAAAAAGTACCGATAAGAGTACCATTAAAGTACCGGATCTATAAGTGGTATCGATAGAAGTAGTAATACCGTTAAAACCTTAACGATATCCATCCCTTTTCATATGGAGGAAAGGAATCTTTCCGATATTAGTGCAAGATTGTTCATGCACCCTTATTGTAAATTGTTACCAAATTATTGAATGGATGCCAACTAAATGAGACAAAAGACCTCCCTACCACCCCTAACCTTTCAGCCATTTTTCAAATATTTACTTCATTTTGTTGAAAAAGAAATGCCTGTAGACCTATGATGTGATGTGAAAATTTAAAAGAGTTAGTTTGGTGAAAGGCAGATTCGAACTTGATAGCATCAAAACTAATATTACTTATGCACATTTTTTACTCACTGCACCAATGAAGCTGCTGATAAAGTAGTGTCTGTTTTGCACTCACAGATTTTGTGCTTACGCCGCCCATGATCCTAATTATTGGCAATTGTTTTTTAAAAGGACACATTTTCATTACAAAAATTCAAATTCAATACAAAAACCTTTTATTACATTAAAACACAACTTTACAATGACTTATGACACACTAATAATAATTGTATCGTTTTATTTGTCTTATCTGTTGAAAGGCCAAAGCAGAGGAGGAAGAAGTGGATCATGGAACATGGGGCGAGTTAGAGCCATCTGACGAAGAATCTTCAGAGGAGGAAGAGGAAGAGGAAAGTGACGAGGAGAAACCGGACGAAACGGGTTTCTTCACACCTGCAGACAGGTACTTGTTCATCTCCACTCACTTCATGCCATGATACAAATAAAACATCTGATTCTCTTCAGCATGTGTTTAATAGTGTGTTCAGACTAGAAACTTACAGAGCTCTGAATTTTTTGGCAGCGGGTTGATCACTCCCGGTGGGTTCGCCTCTGTTCCTGCTGGCATGGAAACTCCAGAACTGATTGAGCTCAGGAAGAAGAAGATAGAAGAGGCCATGGATGGGTGAGTTTGTGAGAATAACATAGACTATGGTAGCCCATAGCACTGGTTTAGAGCAAAAGTGAAACAAATTTAAATGTCGCCATTGGGTTGTATAAAAATATGATCCAATGGCATTTTATGAATATGCTAATGAGCATATGATGTCATCTGGCAAGGAGGCCCACCCCATAGTCTCACAAAATCCTTAGAAAACACTAGATCTAGAATCTGTCAAAATCAAAAAATCATCCCCATGTATTGTACCTTTTTTTGTCAGACATGTAGTTAAATTGGGCTGCCAATTTGGAAGGTTTCTGAGTTTAAGTTTTTCTTGTTGCTGAATATATTTCTTGTTTGTCTGTCAGAAACGAGACGCCTCAACTGTTCACAGTGCTGCCAGAGAGGAAAACTGGACCAGTGGGAGCTGCTATGATGGGTTCCACACATATCTACGACATGTCTGCGGTACGGCCTTGTGTACTTGTTTGTTTGTGTGTGAATTGCTGGAGTGTTTTTGGGATGTAAACGCATTAAGTGATAAACAGAATGTTTTCGTAAATTGAGGCACATTTGTTACTTTTATTAATGCATTCCCTAAAATAAACTAACGACAATAACATAAACTAAACCACTGTTTTTATTTCCCATCCAGGCGGCAGCAGCGGCGCGTAAGGTGGCACCAGGGATGGGCGGAGACGTGCAGGGTGTGGAAGTAGCTCTGGCTCCCGAGGAGCTGGAGTTGGACCCCATGGCCATGACACAGAAGTACGAGGAACGTGTCAGAGAACAGCAGGCCCAAGTGGAGAAAGAAGATTTCAGCGACATGGTGGCCGAACATGCAGCCAAACAAAAGGTGGGTAGAGTTTTGTGCCCTATGATTGGAGGATCACAAATGTTTTAGCTTATCAGAAATGGTCATTGATATCCAAAATCTTGCAGTATTGTAGTATGGCAAAACCTCTTTTAAAAGATCTTGTGTAAAACTGCAACAATCATATGAGTTTAAATGTTTTTTGTCTTCAATGTCTAAAATATTTTTTCTCTCCACTGCATCCTCACAGCAAAAGAAACGCAAGGCGCAGCCGCAGGACACCCGTGGTGGAGCAAAGAAATATAAAGAGTTCAAGTTTTAACCCCACAGAGAGCCTTGAAGACCTCTATTCATCCTTCATTCTTGTCATTTTTTTAACTAAATAAATGGTGTGGATTCACCCTCATGTTTGTATGTGTAACCATACAGCGAGTATCTCTTTTTCGTTTTGCGTCAATGTTTTTGTAAATAAAAATGCCAGCTTTGACGAACCGTTTTCTTGAGTATTTTCTCCACTTTTATGTAATTAAAGTCATTTTGACAATTCAAATAAGTCCGAGAACTGTTGGTTATAGATGTAGCTCCGACCAAAAATGTTATTATTTCACTTAAATGGGGTTCAAAACCTGTATGACTCTTTGCTTCTGTGGAACACAAAGGTATTTTGAAAAATGTCTCTGTGGTTTTGTGTCCATACAATTGAAGTCAGTGGAGTCCAATGTGGTTTTGTTACCAACGTTTTTCTAAATAAATTGTGTTCTGAAGAAGAAAGAAACTCATGAATGTTAGTGACATGAGGGTTGTTAAAGGGCTCATATGGCGGAAATGTCCAGAGGAAAATCACGTTTTTCTCTGTCTGGTCTGTTTTAAGTTGCCAATGTATGAATACATTAGATATGTAAAATTGTGTCGGAACAAAAGACTCACCCAATACTCACCCAGGGCTGCCTGAAACTCCTCGTGTAACCACACCCCCACTCATGTACGTTCTATTCAAGTTAATTTATATAGCGCTATAGCGCTGAGTTTTGTAATGTGATAAAAGCTCAGTTAAGTAAGTAGGGACAAAACCGTTTTAGGCTTTGTAAGTGATTAAAAGAGTTTTAATATCAATACGATACTTAATGGGTAGCCAGTGAAGCGATGATAAAACTGGGGTTATGTGATTGTATTTTCTTTACCTGGTAAGAACTCTGGCAGCAGCATTCTAAACTTAGTGTAGTTTGTTTATCGATGATGGAGGACAACCACTAAGTAGAGCATTACAATAGTCAAGTCGTGAGGTCACAAATGCACGAATAAGCTTTTCTGCGTCAGCAAAACATACAATATTTCATAATTTGGCAACATTTCTAAGGTGGAATAAGGCTGTTTTTGTGATATTTGAGATGTGATTATGTTGCCGTCTAATATAACGCCTAGATCTTTAACTGTATTTGTAGGAGTAACAGTGCAGCCTTCAATTTGCAGGTTGAAATCGGAGATATTAGTAATACTATCATTAGTAATACTTACGTTTTGTTTGGATTTAAAAGAAGGAAATTACTAGTCATCCAATGTTTTATGTCCTCGATGCACTCTGCCAGTTTGGATAGCTTAAAGGAATCATCTGGTCTTGATGAGATATATAGCTGAGTATCATCTGCGTAACAGTGGAAGCTAATTCCATGTTTTCTAATAATGTTGCCAAGGGGCAGCATGTATATGGAGAAAAGCAAGGGTCCTAAAACCGATCCCTGAGGTAATCCATAATTTACTTGCGTTAGATTTGACGATTCGCCATTTCAATGGACATATTGATATCTGTCTGATAAGTAAGATCTGAACCATTGTAGTGCCTGTCCCTGAATACTGGTATAATTGTGTAAACGATCTAGTAGTATTTTATGGTCTACAGTATCGAAAGCAGCACTAAGGTCAAGCAGGACTAAGAGTGAGATGTTACCTTTATCTGATGCAATAAGAAGGTCATTTGTAATTCTAATCGAGCGCAGTTTCAGTGCTATGATACGGTCTGAAGCCAGACTGAAACTTTTCGTGTATGTCATTATTTTGTAGGAAAGAGCAAAACTGAGTGTACACTACTTTTTCAAGTATTTTAGTACGGGAGATTTGAAATCGGTCTATAGTTTCCAAGTTCATTGGGGTCTAAGTTTGGTTTTTTGATAAGAGCCTTGATTACAGCCAGCTTAAAGGGTCCTGGAACATGTCCTAGATTAATTGACGAGTTGATTAATGTTATAAATGGGCTCAATTGCAACAGGTAGTAACTCTTTTAATAATTTAGTTGGAATGGGGTCTAATAAGCATGTTGTCGGTTTGGATTTTGCAATAAGTTTAATTAAATCTTCCTGTTTTATAGGTGAAAAACACTGTAGCTTTTCGGTTGGGGAGATGGTTGATACAAGTTCATCAGACACACTTGGAGATTGGGAGTTTTGACAATTGTCTCAATTTTTCATAAAAAAAAATCATGAATTCATTGCTACCAAGGTGCAGCGGAATACCCAGGTCAGGTGAAGTCTATTTTTTTGTTAGTTTAGCAACTGTACTAAATAAACACCTTAGATTGTTTTTGTTAGTTTCTATGAGGTTACGGAAGTGCACGGCTTTTGCTGCTTTTAGTGTCTTTTTGTAACAGTTTGCACTCTCTTTCCATGCAATTTTAAAGACCTCTAATTGAGTTTGTTTCCATTTGCGCTCCAGTTTACGTGTTTCTCTTTTTAGGGGCGAGTGGTGCTATGATCTTTTCATTAATCCTTTTTGACTTCATAGGTGCGACCGCTTCTAATGTATTAGAGAAAATAGTGCCCATGTTGGTGGTCCTGTCATCGAGCGATTCTATATTAGTTGGAAAGGTTATTAGAGGAGTCAGATCTGGCAAGTTCTTTACGAAACTATCTTTAGTAGTTGAGGTGATTGTTCTACCCTGTCGATAACGAGATATACAACTGATTCCTGCAGTGCGCAGTGTACATGTTATAAGATGGTGATCGGAAACATCGTCGCTTTGAGGTATAATACCGATATTGGTTGGATCGGCTCCGTAAGATATAATCAAGTCTAGGGTATGAAGTCGATGAGTAGGACTATTGATGTATTGTGTTACACCACAAGAGTAGTTCTTTAAACGCCACAGCTAATGGATCGTTAGCAATATCTACGTGGATATTAAAATCTCCAACAATCAGTACTTTATCAACGTTAACCAATAGATCCGATAAGAAGTCTGCGAACTCTATCAGAAGATTAGTGTAAGGCCCAGGGGGTCTATACACAGTTACCAATGTAAGAGAGATCAATGATTTTTTACTTTTGTTTGGAACAGTTATGTTCAACGCAAGCATTTCAAATGATTTAAATGTATGTATTGTTCTCCGAGTAACGGTAAGAAAGTCAATAAAGATTGTTGCGACACCACCACCTCGACCAACCGGACGTGGCTCATGAATATAACCGTAGCTTGGTGGAGTAGACTCATTTAGACCGAAGTAATCATTTGGCTTAAGCCAGGTTTCAGTAAGGCAAAGTACATCAAAACTGTTGTCTGTGATCATTTCATTTACAATAACTGCCTTTGGATTTAGTGATCTAATATTAAGTAGTCCGAACTTGAGGCGTTGGTTTTGCTCATTAAATATATTGTCTTTAGGTTTAATCAGACTTATTTAGACGTTTGCATATATTATTATTTAGTAGTATTATTCGGGGGACAGACAAAGTCTCAATGCATTTGGAAGCAGTAACATTTTTAACAGTGGAGTTAGAGTTACACACAGACTATGGTTGAAGACACTTTGTGGTTTGATTTGACTAAGACCGCCCAAATGTTTACGGATGTGAGGTTGGCGGTCTTGTTAATCTCATTGTACTGCTGCAGCCTGATGTTCCGGATATGGTAAGAGGCGTTACATTTCCGTGCAGTATTCGACCAATCACTGCGCACTAGTGACCAATCATAGCACACCTCGCTTTTCAGAGCGATGAGCTTTGTAAAATATCAGCGCGTTTCAGAGAGGTGGAGCAAAGAGGAGATACATACATTCACGGCATGTGGAAAATACAGTGTTTTTAACCTTAAATCGTGTATACACATTGTATTACATCTAAAGCAAACAATAATATTTGTTTTAGCAGAGTCAAATGACCCATTTAAATCAAATGTTAATGAACTTTTCAGTATGCAGGTCTGCAGTGAGATGTTTTTGGCAACCATGACCTGAATGAGGGTTTCGCTGCCACTTGAAATCATTTTACTAGCACACAAAAATAATCGTCAATCCAGAATATCAGAGGTTTGAGGTGAGCTTTTCTTTTGGTCAAGGCAACTTTGTGAAGATAAACTCCAATCCTTTAAACGTTGATTTAAAAGCCAGAATCTATTGATTCAACCAAGCGGTTTCGTTTGAATGCCCATTGGCGTGGGTGCGCTTCATCATGAGTGTTCTTTGGAGGCTTTACTTGTTGAAGTTATAAATGAAAACACTCTAGGCCACCCCCACATATCCAAATGTTATACTTCACTCAGATATGTTCACAAACGCAGTAAGGAGAATAAAGGCTTCGTCATGTACTGTCAGCATCATTAGTCAGTCTATCTCCATCAGACGCCCACAGGGAATAATCAGACTGACAAATATAGATTCATCACCAGTCTCAACTAAGGATTTTTCAGGCCATGTGTGGGGTAATACAAATCATATCATTCAATACGCTAGAAATTATAGAAGTTACAGGGAAATATATAAATTAATGAGGTAGTATATGAAATGTGGCATTGGAAGTCAACATCTCCAGATTTACATTTTCTGAAAACAGGACTCGAATATGATTTCATAAGAAAGAACAGATCACAGATGTAACCTATAGGCTTCACTTGCTGAGAAAAATACCTAGAAATCTCACAAATCTAAATCTTTCAGAAGAGATCTCAACAACATCACAAAAGTCGGATTTGATAAGTCTAAATTCAAACTTCAATATCATTAAAGGTTACAACAGGAACATTTAAATGTACATTTAGGCATTTGACAGACGCTTTTATCCAAAGCGACTTACATTGCTTTATCCTATACAGTTATACATAGGTATTTGCAATCCCCTGGGATCGAACTCACAACCTTGTGTTGTTAACGAAATGCTCTTACCACTGAGCTACAGGAAAGCTGAAGTATTTCTAATCAAATTTACCCAAATCCAGATTTTATTCCATCTCTATATTCTTCATGTTTTTTAACAGTAGTCTTCATTTTAGGAGCAAGATAAGGTAATAAGTGCACTGTAAGTCGCTTTGGATAAAAGCGTCTGCCAAATGACTAGATGTAAATCTAAATGTAAAGGTGAAACACATGAGAACTTTAGCAAATCTTCTGAGCGAGAACAACATCTAAGGAATAAAATTGTCAAATATATTCTGTTACTGCAAGTCTATGAATTTGTTTTCACAAATGTTTACCCACTTTACAAGAATTCTAAACCTCACAGTTATGAAAAACAATCACACATATTTCAACAATGTCCTTTATAAAACAATTGAGGTTGACTTGTGGCCACATGCACATCCATCACTGTGTGGTTTGGCTCAGCTACAAAGTCGGACATCATAAGACTACAGAGAACAGTTCGGACTGCTTAGAAGATCATTGGTGCTCCCCTGCCCACCCTCTAAGAACTCTATACATCCAGAGTGAGAAAAAGGGCTCAGAAAATCACCCTGGACCTCTCACATCCAAGCCATCATCTCTTCAGAATGCTGCCGTATGGTCGGCGCTACAGAGCACTCAGCACCAAAACAACCAGACCCCAAAACAGCCTCTTCCCTCAGGCCATCTACCTCTTGAACAGTTAAATGTTAAATTAAAGAACTTGTTTGCAAAAAAATATGTGCAATTAAGTCTGTTCAATAATAATAAAGTCCATTTTTAAATATCCTGCAGATAAAACACTATCTATTTTTATTAAACTATTTCTGTAAATTATATTTCATTCTGCTGTATATAGCACATACCTTTTACTACAATAGTTTATTCTTATTTTTACTTGTACATATTTACATACACACATAACTATACTCTCTATGGCTTAACTCTTATGTTTATTCTATTGTATTTCTTAATTTTTTATACCCATAGGCCCTTATTTAAATCATCTGTGTAACTGTATTCTATTGTTTGATGGTCTCTGTGTGTTGTTGGTGATTCTGTGTACTGGATGCTCCTGTCACCAAAACAAATTCCTTGTATGTGCAAACATACTTGGCAATAAAGCTCTTTCTGATATGTGCAATGCCCTGCCATTTTCAGTCATGCAAGTATCTGCTTGAATGGTTAACAGCAAAATCTCCCAAAATCGATATTAAATCTTACAATAATCTTACATTATCGTTCGAAATCTCATCACAACTGACATTATGAATTAACGTTATGACAAGAGTCATCAAGTTTCAGGTTTGAAGTAACTATAAATATAGAATCAAAGCACTCTTTCAATAAACAGACTTTATATGTTCGGATGAGCACCAGACATGGATAACAGTGCACAGCAGGTATGCTTGGGAAAGCAGTTTAATATCCATCCATCCAAAAAAGAAAACTCTTTTCAACAATATTCTATCAATTATGCTAGAAATGTAGTAGAAAAAAGCATTTGAAACAGAATCCAGTATGTAGTAAACATTTATTTCAATGGTTGGCTTTATCTTTTATGCTTTGAGTTAAATAAAAATATACAGAAATTATTTCAGGATTCTTAAAGTGGTTTCAGGGATTATTAACCTTTATAATCACAGTGAAAGGGCTTATGACACAAAGGCCATTTTTAAATGACCTTCTGTCGCGATAATGCGCATGTGTATGTTTGTCCAGAAGAGGATCAGTGTAACACCTGTCATATCTGATTTAACCATAATCCAGGCTCATTATAATGTGGCTGAAAGCAGCAATGACCACATGATATAACAAAGCCAATGTATGATTATTACTGTTAACTTTATCTGACCTCAGATTAAAAGACCTCAAATGGCTGTCGTGATGGCTTTTAGAGTACATGTCATGTATTGAATTTGGTAAATTGTGTGAAAATTGTGGACACTAATTCCTTAATATTTCCTTATGGCAGAAATCACTTTGGGTCTCATGTAAAGGGATTTTCGGGCCTTTAAATTCGGTTTTGTTTGACCCTGTGTGTGTCTTGTTTTGGCGAAACGTTTTGCTTTAGGCCCTATGCTACCAGAATTGATTCGATTAACAGTAGTAAACAATAGTAACATTTCTAAACAGTGTTTTTAAACATTACTACAGTAAATATTAATGTCTATTATAATATAGTACGGTGAATATTACAGAATACTATATACTACAGTAATTATTCTATAGTATAGTAAATAATAGTGTACTACAGATTTTTTTCACCTGGGATATCACAACTTTTTTTAGCTTATTCTGGTGAGGGTAGTAAGATAATAAAAACATTGTTTATTTGTAATCCACAACAATCTTTATGATTTACAAACCCCATCAAACTGATTATGCTGTGTATTTTTTTAAAGTATTATGTGAAATTTTAATTTAACCTGCCACTTCCCCCTGCAATACCACTACAACCCACCAGGGGGTGGCGACACTTTTGAATGTGGGGCACAGTTTAGCAGGCACGATCAATTAAGTAACGTGTTATTTTTTGGTAATTAACGTACACGAATAGCTAAACATATAAAATACTCATAATACAATCACTCCTACAAAACATTCGCTAACTTATTTGTTGTGTTTGAATGTGAGGGAAACAGAAATGCCATTTCAGTACAATTCGCGTGGAGATTTATAGAATTTCACAAACATTGGACATTAACTGGCATACGACATAATAGCAACATTCAATATGAAATTACATAATTAGCAAATATTACGTTAATTTCGTTTTTCAAAACTTTTAAAGATTTGTAATGACTCGTGATCGACTATATTGGAAAAGTATATAGGGAAGCAAGCCAATGTGAACATTACATTTTATTTTATTAATCGCTATATAGCTGAATAAAACACCTCCGTTCTCTCTCTCTCTCTCTCTCTCTCTCTCGCTCGGTCTCGCTCTGAAGGGTTGGGTTTAGTCTACGTCTTTCACAAGAGGCGTTGCTCGTCGGCCGCGGCGCTACTCTGCTAAGGGGAGAAAAGAAATTTCCGCTTCCTGCACCGATAAAAACTAACGCAACTTTACAAAACACTGGCTGCGAGTAATTCGTTACAGCGGCTATAACTGCACACCCGCACCGCGAGATCGCACGAATCTCGACCAACGTGCACGGATGATTCTCTTGCAGTAACTGGAGGATCTGCGCTTCATCAAATCGCCGTTTTTACTGGGCTTTTCTTTGACTGTTTATAAACATAAGGTACCTCCAGCATGTCGGAGCGCGGAGGGCTCCCGAGGACGGGAGGCGTGCCGTCTCCGCAGCCCTCCAAACCGGTGGCGATCACCTCCAATCGCCCGGTGCACATGAACCTGTACGCCACCTGGGAAGTGGATCGATCGTCCCCAAGCTGCGTGCCGAGGTAAGGCGCTTGTGCTCCGGGGAGAGAAGAGGCTGTGCACCCGCATTATCTCGAGGCGCTCGAGGTTTAGGGTATTTACTTTATATAGGGCGTTTATTCATATTAATAAGCAACGCGAAGGAAAATATTGGTTGAACTAGAACGGTGAACACAACTAGAGAAAATTAAACGGATTAAATTCACGCAGTTCCATTTCAGCACGATTTTAGCAGTGAAAGAGATATGAAGAAGAATGCTTTGTGGTTATAATCTCTGCGCAGTCAGTCTTTTCAAGAACTTCTGCTTAACAAAGACCTGGAGAGAATTGTATAGACATGTATGGATTCATGCTTTGTATTCCCACATGGCTCTGCTCTAAATATTGGTTTAGGATGTTGTCATTGTAATTGTAGGGTTTAATGCATTAGCCTGTCCTGGTGGTTTGTAATGCGTTGGAGTAATGGGATAGCAATGTTTATACATTTGTGGAGTTTTACCCACCTGCCAATGGTCCGGAGTATGTTGCTTTGGTATTTTGTGTGTATTTTTGTATTCCAACATGACACCGCAGTGATATGAAGAGTTTTGTTCCAAAATGAGAGAACTCCGTTTATAAATGTTTTTTTTGTGCGTTCCAATTAATATCAATTAAACTGCAGTTGTTGGTTTATTTTCAAGCCACAACCCCCCCACAAAAAATACAGTTAACTAACACAATAAAAACACGATAACATCATAAAATAAATGATTTTTGGAAAAATAATTAAGAAATCTCATTTTGGAACCAAACTCTTCATATTTATAGTCACCCGTGTGTCCTGTGACTGACTGCATGATCAGGTCAACATGTATGTTGTGCCAATGTCAAAATAGGTGGGATTGCAATTTGCCTATATTTTTGTCAAGAGTTATTATCATTTACCTGGATACAGAAAACAAGCTCGTGAAATGGCTTCCCATTGTCGGTTTATTTGTATTAAACGTGTATTGATACAGCAATTGACATAGATCCGTGTTACACAGTTTGTGCTTGTGTTCGGTGTGGCATCCTGCTGCTGGCATTGACTTAATAGTCTAAAAATACGCAAAAATATCGATCGACTTGTTGACGTTTATTGTTTCCCTGGACCTGGTGGCCGTATTTAAATGTAATACGTTAAGTGTGCCGATCTTCTTTCCACTATTATCTTGCTTGGGACTGGTATTAAATATTAATGTGATGTTGTTTTATATCTTATTCGCCTGGACAATAGTTGTGTAACTCACCCCAGCTACTTAATTAGAACTAAAGATGGCACAATGGGCGGCACTGGACGCCTGTGTACGTGTGTGCTGCGTGTCTGATTTCTGCTTGTGTTGTTGGTGTTTGGTAACGTACAGTGTGTGAACAGTGTGTAACTGGTGCATGCAATTCTACCTGCCACAATGCTATTTTGGAATAGAGTGTGTTGCTGAGGTGTAATGGTGCTGTTTCTCTGTGGTGTTCTAGGTTGCTAGGGCACTTGTTTTGGGGTACTTTACAGAGCACTCACCAAAGTCACCATGGGTGCTTCTCAATCAACCTCCTTGTTCAGTAGTCAGGTCACTGATCAGGGAGTCTGCCATTTTAAGAGCTTGCACATTCACGAAATCCTTCAAGTGCACTGATATCGTTTGTTCTCTAAAAATTCCCACAATGCAACGCAAAAGTCCGGGAGAATCGATGCTCACTGTGTTCCCTTACCGGAAATCATTTGATTTTTTTGTAATAGGCTCATTTTCCAACTCCCCCAGAGTTAATAAGTTGAATTTTACCGTTTTGGAGTCTTTTCAGCCGCAGTGATATCACGCAGCGCATGTGGAAATAGGCAAACTTCCGTCATCATATCCAACGTGACCAACTGCTTGCACAGGGTGCGTGATATCACTGCGCCTGCTGCGGCCATGTGACGGCAGCAAACTTACACCAGACTGGGAGTATAGTTCCTAATCATATCCCAGATAGCACAATCCATCTGGCTTACGTCTATTTGACGTCTGCATTTACATTTTACAGACATCTGCAATACGTAGTTTGCTCATCTGCAATACGTCTCGGAGACGTTTGAATGTCTGTAATACGTCTGCTAAAGATCTTGAGATTTGCTGCGTAAAAACATCAGCTAAACATCTTAGAAAGAGCAGATTTACATCCATTCTAAATCCTAAACATCTTACAGACATCTTCAAGATGTCTATATAACGTCTGACAGCAGACATCTCCGAGACGTATTGCAGATGAGCAAACTATGTATTGTAGATGTCTGTAAGATGTAAACGCAGACGTCAAATAGACGTAAGCCAGATGTATGCGTGGTATCAGGGATCGGCCTAGAAAATGGCAAGTTTTCATTTTCCGCCAGTCTTGGCACACGAAATAAGTACAGAAGAGTCGAGTTTTAAAATGGGAAAAATATCGAAACTATTTGGTCATTTTTGAACGCGATGTTACTGGTCTAATTGGATTCAAAGATCTATGCTAAGCTATGCTAAAAGTGCTATCGGCAGGCCCGGAGATCGGCTGAACAGACTCCAAAACGCTAAAACTAAACTTATGAACTCTGCGGGAGTTGGAGAATGAGCCTATTTACAAAAAATGTGAAGTGTTCCTTTAACCGAAATTGCACGAGCCAACTTAAAACACTTAATAAATCACGACAGAACTTTTAAAAGACAAACGTTTATTTTATGCATATAACACATTGTTAGATAGGTAGGGAACATGATCGAATTTACAGTTGAATTTAATATAAGACCAAGTTTGTGCACCGATATGTATCACTTAACCATTATTATCAGTTTTGCCTTTTGTTGATAATTAGCAGCTGTGAATTCCACCAAAATTGAAAATTATATCATTATTTACTCACCCTCAGGTTGTTACAAACCTATTTGCATTTCTTCATCTAAATGGGCACAACGGTAGATGTTTTGAAGATTGTCAGTAACCAAACAGATCTCATCCCGCATTGACTCCCATAGGATTTATTTTCCCTAATACGGCAGTAAATTTTGGTGATCTGTTTGGTTACTAACATTCTTCCAAATATCTTCACTTGTGTTCAGCAGAACAAAGAAATTTTGTTTGAAACAACCTGAGGGTGAGTAAATATGACAGAATTTTCATTTTTGGTTGAACTACCAATTTAAGCTGTCACATCACAGGAAAATAAGTGAACGGTGTTCCAATGTGAACCAGGCTCCTTACCAGTGCCCGAACCCGTGTACTAGATATGCTGATTCACGACCTCGGGAGCTGTTTGAGACGCAGCCCATGATATTATTCTTATTCTTAAACTGCTGTAACTGCGTAAATGCATATTTTAAATAGTATTTTTAAATTTTATATAGCCCAATTTTAGTTTACACTTTTACACTGTATAAATGAAAAAAAACTTTGGTTATATAGACTTATCATCATAATCGTACAAATATATGAGCAGTTAAATTTTGAACAACAATGAAAGGGGTCAGTTGTGGTCTAGTGGTTAGAGAGTTGGCCAGAAGGTCACTGGTTCAAATCTCAGTGCCACCAGGAAAGACTGAAGTGCCCTTGAGCAAGGCACCTTACCCCTGTTTGCTATGAAGTGATAACTGCTCATTGCACCCTACTTGTAAGTCGCTTTGGACATCTGGCTCACATCTATTTGACGTCTGTATTTACATCTGCAAGACATTTACAATACATAGTTTGCTCATCTGCAATACGTCTCGGAGATGTCTGCTGTCAGAGTTTAAATAGACATCTAGAGGACGTCTGTAAGATGTGTATGATTTAGAATGGATGTAAATCTGCTCTTTCTAAGATGTTTAGCAGATGTTTTTACGCAGCAGATCTCCAGATCTTTAGCAGACATATTACTGACGTTCAAACGTCTCTGAGACGTATTGCAGATGAGCAAACTATGTATTCCAGATGTCTTGCAGACGTCAAATAGACGTAAGCCAGATGGATTGTGCTATCTGGGTCATGATGATTAGTAGGCTAACTGAGATGTCTGGAACAGAGATAATGTCATATATGCGATGCTTGCCGTTGAATGGGGATGTACAGACGCATTGCAGCATGTCGAATATACGTTAAACTGTAAAAAATATCTTAAGATCTCTTCGCAAAAGTAGAAAGAGCCAAATTTGTTATAAATCACTCACAATGTCTCAGTTTAAATGGTCGCAAAAGTGCTTGTAGATCGATTCATCTTGTTCTTCTATGTTTCCAGTTCTGTGACATACTGCCGCATAGCAGTAACCTTTGGAACAGCAGTGTTTCGTGTACCGAAACAAATAAATTCTAGTATTTAACCGTTTGAAATCTAACATGTACCGGTACATTTTCGGAAATGGTTTACCATGCAACACTAATGTAAAGCCATTTTATGGGCTCCAGTAATTTAAGGCTTTGACTGAATGTGAACACTTGAAGTAGGCATGCAGCTCACATGGAAATTGATGAACACTGAAGCGGAGAGGTAAGCACAATTCTAGCATGAGCTAAGTCATGCCGGAAATTAGGCCTCCACGATTAATCGTTTTTAAACGGAAATCGCAATTTGAAGGGATGCGATGTCGCAAAAGCTGCGATTATTTCGATTATGGGCTTCAAATATAATAAAATGCACCAACGTAGTATTTGACAGATTGCCTATGCAATTTTAAGTTTAACCAATAGGGGGCATTTTAACACTGCACATGCTATTGAATTAGCAAAGAATGTCATTTGGAAAAGATGAGTGGGAGCGGGAGCAGCAGTTCAAATTTGCAACAAAGTAACGTTATGTTGGCTGATGCGCAAAGTCCTGCAGCAGCAGACGACTTGGTACCTAAAAGAAAAAGCAACGCTTATGTTTGGAAATATTTTGGATTTCGACGTTCTGCTGTTCTTCAAAAGCAAGTGCTTTGTAAAACATGCCAACCTCGCGAGGCTACACAACCAATCTCTATCAACACCTATCAATACACAGGTATTACAGACTATTCTATGATAAATGCAAGGCCAAAAAGTCCACAGATGAACCCACTTCGTCGCAACAACCACCACAACTGACATCCAAGCAACTTCAATTGCTCACGCGTTTGAAAGTAGCACACCCTACGACAAATCTTCACGAATGTACGCGAAATAACGGACGCCATAATGGTGGCGATTAATGTGGTCACAAAAGATGGTTTAGGGAATCTTATCCTAACACTAGATAAAAGATATCACATTCCCTCCCATATGTTTTTTATTCAAGCTATTGAAAAAATTGACAATACGTGCAGGAAGAAGGTTGAAGCTGAGCTAAAAGAAGTGGAATATTACTTGTGTGTTCCTGCCACAAGCACACCGTCAGAAAGGCTCTTCAGTGCAGCAGGCACTATAGTAACATGTCAACAGTCATGCATCAAACCAGAGAGAGTGGATATGCTTCTCTTTTTGTCAAAAAATTAACGCAATTAAAATGTCAAGGTTTTCTTTCTCTCATAGGACTTTTAGTCTCAGAATTATTCATTTTGCAATTTAAATAGCAAAACTTGCTATCATTGTTTCAACCTTACCATAATGTAGGTTATGGTCAGTGTTTTACTGTAATTGTTTACAGTGTGTTTGGTATGTATACTTGTTAATTTAACTATTCAAGATACTGTTGTTATTCTCTTAATTTGTCATGACATTTTTGCAAAAATTGCCACAGTGTTTAAGTGGTTTTAAATAAACAGAGGCATAATGTTTCAATAGTTTATGATTTTGCTTGGTCTTTCTGTGAGGCATGCTGTTAAAACCAACACAACAAACCTAGCTCTTTTTTTTGATAGTAGTCAATGCATTTTAAATCGCAAATCGCAATTTTGGTCAGAAAAATAGCAATTCGATTTTTTTCTTCGAACCGTGCAGCCCTACCGAAACTTGACTTTCTTGTGTGTAGCTATCTACCCAAGCTGATGTTTAATTCAAATGTTTAATATATTAATATTTTTCGTACAGAAACCCATCGTTTCAAGACATGCTTTTTGAAGCTTTAAAATGGCAGATCCCATTAATAAATAGGGTATTCTAAAACCTAGTATAGCCAGGCCAGTATATTATTTAATATAACACAGATTGATAACCCTAAAGAAAATGAGTCGTATAGGCATGGTATATGGCTTTGTATTATGAGTGAATTTTCTGTTTTCGGTGAACTATTCATTACTACCTCGATGATACAGTTTAATACTTAAAAAACAAACCACAAGTACTGATGGCTGCCTTATCAAGTACTATCAATAAGTAGCCTAAGTGTATGCAATGTAATTGTGTGTGAATGAGTACTGTATACCGTTTTTTTGCGGAATAACTGTTGTCTTAATGATATATCTGTTTAGCCAACACATGGTGAGCGTCTTTTGGCAAATCAATCTCTGATCCGATGCCATAGGCCAGCAGGCGAAGAGTGGAACACCTCTGTCAACACACAAAAAAAAAAAACATACACATTTTCATGCCATTCATCAGTGACACTATTTTCACAGCTCTGTGGCCCTATACACATGGAGCTGTGACCTTGACACCTGTAACCCTTGCACACGTAAATGAAAACCTTGGCATTAAAGTATTTTAGCTTGTTGTTGTTTGAGGTATTCTCATTTCAATGTGCCTCTTTTAATGTGGTGTTTTGGCAAAAAGAAGCTGGTTGTTTCCTGTTCATCTGCATCTGTTTCCCTCTGCAGTCTGAAGGTTGACAATGTCACATTCTTTTGTTTTCGATGCAACCAATTTCAGTGAGTGTCTGGAGTCACGCTCCGCTCGCCTGATTTGATAGCCGTGCATAAAAGAAAAAGACGACAGTCTGAGAGATACAAGGATGAAGATAGAGAGAAATGTCACTCTGAGTCCTTACAATGTGAGATAGGTTGAGAGGGGGTATGGGTGGGGGTAGATAGAGGGTGAAAAGGTAATCGCTTCTGCAGCAATATGCGAGAAGAAAACGAAACTGTGTGGCACCCAATCAATACATCGAGGTTACTTGGCAGTCCACTCTAAAACTACCTGATCTGATGAAATTCATCTCTACATCTTCAAGGCCAAATAGTGCACCCGAATTCAGGAATCTTGTTACACAGCATCAGAAATGTTGTTATGCTCATTCATCAAAAGCCTGAGCAAAGTCGTCAACGAATTTCTGTTATTGCCTCTTAGTACTAGAGATCGACCGATATGGGTTTTTCTAAAATTGATGTTAAGAGGTCAGTGTCAGTTTATGGCCGATATGTGCTGCCGATTTTTTTAGGGCCGATATTTTGAAGTTTTCCTCTTCATTTGCATGCTAAAATGTCACGCTATTAATAAGTACATACCAAATTACCATAATCTAGTAATCACAAAAAAAAAACCTTTGTCTTTTTGCACAGCCTTGTATGCAAGGACAGGGCTTAACCCTGAGTTATTTCTGACATTCTTGACGGTTAACAGAAAAACAGGTTTAATAAGGATAATAACTGTGTGACATGTATATATATATATATAGTCATTGGTCACATCACTTTACTAGGCTGATGTTTATTTTTATTCGATTTACACATTTGATGGAAACACAAGCATAAGCACATATTCTTGAGTTGAATTTTCCTTAATCCAAATAAATTGGATGGAAACCTGGCTATTGTCTGCATGAAACCACGCATCGGAACAAATGTCATGCACGGTTCTGGGCTTCTCCAGGTCCCGACAGCTCTGTGTCTCAGAGCATGGTGCTGTATGTCAGCGGGGCAGAGTAATCAAGCCCTAAAGCACACTGCAGTGTTTGTAAGAGCTGCCGCCTTCTTAACCCCAAGCTCAGAGTAAAATTCTCATACTCCGATACAGGAAAAATATAACAGAACTTATAACATTGGGGCTAATATGTTGGTAAGCAAGCTGCTGATAGTTTTCAACTACAGTCCTTAAAGTTGACTTCAATTAAGCAAACCTTCAACCAGCTGTAGCGTTATGCGAGTTCCCGACGGTTCTCTGATATTTTTTTTTACTTCACTAAGTGAAGCAACACTTCATAGATTAATATATAGTAAACATATGGCTTTAGGATTTTAAAATATCAAAATTTAAGCCTTAATTGTATCTCCTAGGACTGTTGTTTAATATTCCAAAAATTTTGACTTGGGGTCCTTCACATTCGGCAGCAGCACGTTCCACCGCACCAATAACATGTTGCTGCCCACGCACGTTCCTGACTTTAAATCGGCACTTCTAAACACGGAAGCTGGCCGATGCTGATATATGAAAAGAAATTACAAATATCGGCCCGATATATCGGCCGCCCTCTACAGCAGACAATCACAAAAACACAGCATTTATTGTGTTTCGTAATCCTCTACTTGCGCAAGTATTATTATTATTATAATCAGTAGGTTCTCTTGCTTTTCTTATTAATATTTAGTGGCAGTTTATTATAAAGAGACAGACGACTTGGATTGAAACGGTGCTTGTTCGCCAATGGATGGAAACCCGGCTAGTTTCACAAAGCTTCAATGAAGATCTTTTGGAACAAACTTACTTCTTGTAAGTAAGTAAGATATACTCGTTTTTTTGTGGTAAAATCTCTATGGTTCACAACCTTATACACTTCATTTGTGTCATTAAATAGTTGTAAGATCACTCACAGAGACTTGCCTACGCAACATACACTTTCAGTTTATGAAACTATCAGGGAATTTTTGACGGTCATGTTTTGGTTACAGGCTGCCGGGCTGACGTGAAGAGAAAGTAGAAAGAGCGTGAGATGCTTGACATACTTTTCCATCCTTTAATCTCTTAAAAAGCATGACTTCACTTTGATATCAAGCATGATGTTACCTCTGCGGTTCAGTTATCAGCCCTGCAGGGTCCATCATCTATAAGTAGGATCCTATCCTATTTTAAAAGAGTTGATTAAAATGGACTTCCCCATTTTGCCACTTTCTCTTTGTCTCTTGAGTTTAGGATCACCCTTTTCCCGTGAGCTAGATTTTTACATGTATAAGAGTCCTTGGTGGATCCTTATAGAAACTTAGATATCAACACACCGAGGAATGACCACATTTCACTTTTTTATTTATTTATTTTTTGTCCCCATATTTCAATTACCCTCAATTTATCCGTACTGAATGTGAATTTATTCCTTCAGAATAATGCAGTCGGAGTTATAATACTACGTATCCTTTTCCTTCCAAGAGGTAGAATGTAGTGGTCGACCGATTATCGAACTGGCCGATTATCTGCGTCGATATTAATGATTTAGGCGATCATCGATATCGATCATTTTCAAAGCCAATTTGCCGATAAAGTCATTACATTTTGAAATGCTCTATTTGGCTCTGACGCAGCCAAGGATTTAGTGCGAGCAGTTGGAACACATCACTCTAGTGTGTTGCCTAGAGTAATGCCCGCCCACTGCCCCTCTGATTTGTTGGGACTAAGTCACGAGTCCGGCCAATCAACGCGGGAGGTTGCGGAACAGAACGTTTTTTTCACTCTCACACCGAAAGCGCTGCTTCAGGTTCATGCTCTCTGAGGTAAGACGGCATCAGACGTTGAAATAAATCACAATCCACTACACTGAAGATGCAAAACACTTCAATATATTTAGTGCCTGAATTTCGGAGCAGCTTTGCGGGTTTCCTGCAGTTTCCGCAGGATTTACACAATATTATCATGTAGATATAATTCACATCCATAGTATAAAAATGATTTTGCTCTGCAAGCGAGTAGCACACTGCACACGCGTTTCTTGTAATTGATCGAGCTGGCGTTTTGCACGTCACTTTAAGTTACGCCATTTCAAAAATACAAGACATTTTAAAGCATAAAGAACTTCGGTCTTCAGTCAGATCGCTCTCATGCACGCGCGCACACACACACGCAGACTTCGCAATCTCAAGCTGCTCGCAACGAATGTTAGATCGAGTTATGTTTCGCAACTTATTTATACACATAAATGTTCAGAGACACACATGGGTGTGATTAAATGCCCGTCTTGCCGACAATTCAATCAAGGAATAGGCTAATGTACTTACTAAGTGTGCCTAAAATATGCTTTTAATGTTATAGCTTCATGAAAACATTTGCGGTCTTTCCAACAACATACACAATAAAGATAGAAGGCAATTAAATTAATTACACTTATTATATAAATTCAAATTGTGCTAGTTAATCCAATGATGAGCAAAATGATTAATTGAATAGGATTGTATGCAATGTTAAAGTCATCAGAACATATTTTCTTCCATAAATAAATATAATTTTTTACATTCAATTCATTTTTTCCTTTGTTGCTTGTTGTTTTTTACTGCGTTGCTTGTGGTTTACAAAATGTTCACAGAATTCTGCTGGGTGCTCCATTATTTCTTTTGTTATTATTAATATAAGTGTTATGATTAAGATTTCTCAGTCAGAATAAAAAATGTTTCAATATAAATTTACGTTTTACACCATATATATATATCGGTTCAAAATATCGGTTATCAGTCTAATTCCCATGGAAATAATCGGTATCGGCCTGAAAAACGCATATCGGTCGACTTCTAGTAGAATGCACACTATTTAGGGTCTATTCCTATTGCTTTATAGTTTTTTATTTACAATGCAGCACTATTACCAGTCACAAACCAAACTGTTGTTGCTTATGAATGCAGTAGCGAATCAGAGGAGTTTCATTTAGTTTATACAAACCTATCATGACAACAGGTAATGATGATGGGGATTTATACAGTTTTGGTTTTACTTTTGATTTGCTTATAAAAATGATGGCTAAAGAAACATCTAATGCTCACAACCTTACATTTACATTTACATTTAGGCATTTGTCAGAAGCTTTTATCAAAGCAACTTATCCAAAGTGACTTACATTGCTTTACCTTATACATTTTACATAGGCATTTGCAATCCCCTGGGATCCCCTGGGATCGAACCCACAACCTTGCGTTGTTAACGCCATATTTATATTCACTTCACTTTTGCTAGTTAACCAGAGCGAATGAGACGAGACACGTGACAGGCACTGCGGTCACGTGTGGTGTTTGTCAACGCGCCTTTGGAGATAAGTGAAAGTGACAGCTCGGCTAGGATCGGAGTATCGATACTTCGGGAAATTAGTATTGGTACCAGATATTTCTGTATCGATATTTATCGAAATATGGCTATTTTTGACAAAACTAGTCTGCGCATTCTCCTCTGCTCTCCTGTGCAGTGCAGCGTGCTTTTCCGGGAGAATTGATTACAAAAAGAATTGTTCCAAACAGTTTTATGATCAACTTTTATTTTACGAAAACTGTACGATCGCTGGGGGAGTGTAATGAGCACATAAATACAACATAATACGCTCAACTCGTTATTTGACAAGTTGACCATGTTAATCATGAGAAGACAGCATGTTAACATTGTAATGAAGTCAGAATGCATGACACATCATTGCAGGGCGGCTTTAAAATGTTTCACCTGTATGGTTCAAAGTATCCACTGTAGGTTTTTTAATGTAGTTTATAAGTGATAAGTGATAAGATTACAGAAGTATTTTTTCATCTGGGCAAATATATTTCTTAATATTATACAGTAAAGACGGAAAACACGGAATCCAGAAGTAAAAATGGAAAAACGGATTTTAGGAAATAATAAAACTGAATTTGGGGGAAAAATGGTTTCATAGAGTCCTATGATTACGAGCTAAAGAACCACAAAGCACCATTTTTTAAGTGTATAATTTATAAAAAAATTGTAACCGGTTTGTTTTTCATGCTGGGCAAATGTAGGGTTGACCCTTGATTTACTGCTCTATAAAACAGCAGTCAAATAAATGGGAAACACGGTTCTCGGCTTGGTTTGAATGTACCCACTTATATTTATACATTTGTCTTTTGCTCTTATTGAAGTGACCTACAGTATGCAAAGTGTACGTATTCTCATTTTGCAAATTTGTGTGAAGCAGTAAAACAGAAACACGATCTTTAATTCAATGACATAAATGATCATGACAATATCATAATCTGACTTTAGAGAAGTAATATTTAGTCATAACTACACTGTAAAATGACGTAATAACAGTAAACTGTAATATTCCAGCAGGTGAATATTAAATGTAAATAACATTGAATATACATTAAATGTAATTCAATAACATTTAAAACTTGACATTTATAAAAATCGTAAAAAAAAATGTTAACACTATGTGCAGCTCTGATATTGTAGTAAACTATACCCAAAACAAAGCTACTTTAGTCTGTTGACTGCCAAGATGCCTATTAACTGATGCAATCCACTCACAACGGCCGTGGTAACACTGTATCCACTCATGCAGTCACCATTAACCCTTCAGCACAGACCTAGTGGATCGGTGAGATACTAACACAGTTAATCACAGCTGCCACATATGCACAGTGTCACAACAACGCTCAGCACGCCATGTGACTCAACGCTTGAGCCAAAAAACTACTGACATACTGTATTCCCAAAGCTCATTACAAAGGCTTAATGCACACACGTGGGCTGATTAAATGCACCATTCATTACGTGATCTGTAAGTGTGTATATGAATTGTTATAATTATAACAAATCTGTTATAATTGTGATAATCCTAATTGAATACAGTTTGTAAAGTTACATTGAGACACATCTTTTCCTGAAAAAAAATAAAACCGTTAGCTGAGTTTGTCCTGTCGATATGAAGATTTTTTTTGAGATACTAGTTAAATGTGTTCACAAGTTGTCACTAAACGGATAGTCTGGAATGGCAATCTTTTTTAATCGTTGCCTATATTTTTGAAGGAATGATTAGGTTTCGTAGTGATGTCATTGGAGGGCGTTTTGACATTCATTTACATTGAAAAAAAGTAGGTTACTAATTTTACATTTTGCAATTCGGACTAGCACATAGTAATGATTTTCTCCATCCATCCATTTCCATCCATTTTCTTCCGCTTATCCGGGGCCGGGTCGCGGGGGCAGCAATCTAAGCTGGGATGCCCAGACTTCCCTCTCCCTAGACACTTCCTCCGGCTCTTCCGGGGGGACACCGAGGCGTTCCCAGGCCAGCAGGGAGACATAGTCCCTCCAGCGTGTCCTAGGTCTTCCCCGGGGTCTTCTCCCGGTGGGACATGCCCGGAACACCTTCCCGGGAAGGCGTCCAGGGGGCATCCGGAAAAGATGCCCAAGCCACCTCAGCTGGCCCCTCTCGATGTGGAGGAGCAGCGGCTCTACTCTGACCTCTTCCTGAGTGACCGAGCTTCTCACCTTATCTCTAAGGGATCGCCCAGCCACCCTGCGGAGAAAGCTCATTTCGGCCGCATGTATCCGGGATCTTGTCCTTTCGGTCATGACCCACAGCTCATGACCATAGGTGAGAGAAGGAACGTAGATTGACCGGTAAATCGAGAGCTTCGCCTTGCGGCACAGCTCCTTCTTCACCACGACAGACCGGTACAGCGACCGCATTACTGCAGAAGCTGCACCGATCCGTCTGTCAATCTCCCGTTCCATCCTTCCCTCACTCGTGAACAAGACCCCTATGATTTTCTCATGAGAAGATTTTATTTACAGATTTACAAAAGAAACTAACTTAAAGTAGTAGTTAATATTTGTGACAATTAATTCCTGTGTATGATGTTTATGTTTTTGTAACATGGCCAATTGTTGCAGATCGAGTTGAACAGCTTTTTTCAATTTTTAAATCAACACAGGCATACAAATGTAAAAACGTCAAAAACGTAGGGTTTTTTTACACATTAAAGATAGCAACATAGCATGCATGGTTAATAATTGTCATTTACTGCGGTAAATATTTGCCTGGGCTCTAGACTGCGACTAAATGGTCGCATCTTGCGACTATTTTTCCGGCCAGATCGACTGCCATACTGATATATAAATTTGTATAAAGGCATACATAATTTTTGCGTATTGTAAATGTAATGCCCAGAAATGTTATATTGTGCATGCGGCACATTCAGGCTCTCATATTCATCTCCCCTCCTTCAACCATTCACATATCTATCAGTGCCCATGCCCCCAAAGACGTAATTCGTGGGTAAGAGGCGGTCGAAGGACCGAAAGAGCAGACGAGGAAAGCGCTCAATCTTGCAACTGAATTAAATTTGCAGAATACAAGAAATTTCCAAGCTAAGGTACAAAACAGCAAACATAACGAAATGTGTTGCGAGTAAGCTATTGTAGGGAACATGTGTTTAAACTTTATGCACTTAACTATTGTATAAAGTTCTCTTACAATACTGCAAAGTATACAAAACTTTATACATCATGCTAAATACTACTTTCTTGTAAGTCGCTATTGATTGAAAACAAAGTGTATCAATATTATCAGTTGGGAAACAAAACGCATGTGTGTTTCAATATATTGCGTGAGCTCTTAAAGGGGCAGCAGCATAGTAAAGATCTTGCCATAAAAAATAACAGATCTCTGTTCATAAGATTCATCAAACAACAAAAGACGAGAAAACACAATTTTTTCCTGTCACCGTTTACACATTCTTTTTACCTGATTCACACACAGTCTGGCATTATTTTAGGTCAGCGGCACACTGACCCACTAACACAGTGAAACATCAGCTGCAGGTCTTCAATCATTCAGAACATCAAGATCTGACTTGTGATATTACAGACTCGAGGACAGTTCGTCCATATCTTCAGTGCACTTTCATGCTCTTCCCTTTTCCTTCTAGTTCTCTCGCTTGGCATAATTTTTTTAAACTTATTTCTGAAATTAGCCATGTAAATGACGTGAAGATTAATATACAGTGCTGTATACATTATTTTGGTCTTTATTTTAATACCGAATGCCTTCTTTTTATGATTTTAGAGTCAGAATGTGTGTTCTCCTTCACTCTTGAAAAATTTGGCTATCGGTTAAAACGAACATTAAACAATAGTTGGCATTGGCCTTTGTGGAAGGCGGCCAAAACATTTTTTTTTTAAGGGGCGTTTATGATTTATTGATTGATTACAAAACTCATCTGATCCTGTAGTGAATTTCAAGAACAAGTGTAACACTTTTTCATGGGCTTATGTGTGTGTGAGAAAGACATTTCAAACTAATTGACTGTCATAAACCTCATGTTTGCCTCTTGGATGTATGAGTCACAGGAAGTGGCTTGAGATTATGACGTCAAAATCCATATCAAGCATTTATGTTTTTTTCACTTTGGTTATGATATCACCACTAAGGCCGGGGATAAATTATGACGTCATCCTTCAAACGGACTTCAAGTTATGATGTCATTGTTCAAATTAATGCCAGCAGAATAAAAAAAAACAATTCTGCATTTGTGTGTATATATGTATATGTTTGAATGGGTGCTGCTGTTTCTCTACAGCGTGAGGCATTCTGTTGTTCTCCACACCCTCAGACATGTCTCAGCTGGTGTTGAAATTGAGCAACAGAGCTGCATTCTTCACTGCCAGCGGATCTGAGCCACAGGATATCAGCTCATTTTGTGATAGAGAACAGCTCTCTTCCCCTATCTCTCTTCTTCTCTGTTATTCAGTTTCAATGTGTTTTTTTGGCCTGATACATTGGTTGACAGACGTATTTAAAGCTTGACTGCGTAAAAGAAAAATTTTCCCAAAGATACAGCAAAATGTACCTAAACATTACAAAAATGCTAAAATAACAAAATTATGCAAAGAAATGTAAGCCAACAATCTTGTATTTTGAACAAAGGTGGCGATATAGAGGCAAAACTTACAAATTGTAACTTGAAATATATTAAGAGTAATAGAAATAATGGTCTCGCTCGCTCGCTCTCTCTCTCTCTCTCTCTCTCTCTCTCTCTCCCCCCTCACCCCTCTCCTCCAGATCATAATATTATAGAGGTAGAGGTTGTGTGACACGTTTTTGATATAACAGAATGGACAAAATTAGATCTACTATGCAGTAAAACTTTGCACTTCGTTCTTGATGCTGTGGACTTTTTAGTAGAATATCAAAAAATTGCATATAGCATTTATAAACGCATTTCTGTTTGCATGCATACGGTATCATTTTAGGAATGGGCATTTAAAAGAAAAATAATATTTGATATTCGCTGGGAATTCTTCGAAAAGTCTCACCTGTCCACCGCATTCAAGCATATAGGCTGGGCTTGTTGACACTGCACTTCATTTTCATAAATTTTATAAAGGACCCCACAAAGAACTCATGTTTAACATCATCCCAAGGAACGACAATCGCGCACAATATTCAATGTTATATAATTAAATCAATTTATCGAATATTCCAAAATGATCACTCATCCCTAAAGAATTTGTTACCTTAAAATGATTTATATCTAAACTTAAAGCCTTATATATTTGTATAAACCTAAAGTAAATCCCTCACTATGTTTCCACAACTAAAGTTGAACATTTTTGCACTCTAGGAATACAAGTCTAAAAACTAGGCACAAATACACACCATAAAAGTCCCTGGAAATGACGGACTCTGCAAAACTACTTGTTTTTCCGATAGTGATACCTCTACTATCGATATTTAAAAAAATGTATGTCACACATACGGCCAAAAGTAAGTGGAAGGGATCAAGACGAAAAATGTAAGAACATTTCGAGCTCTCAGAACTGCTGTGTGGGTGTGCTTTGGTTTTAAAAATAAGTCATGGAGTTGTGAGTTATGTAAAATAAATTCTGTTTGCAGGCTTTGCAAGTCATGACCCACCAAGTCACTTGGCTACTGCATTGCATTAGACAAAAAGTTTATTCCAAAAAGTAACAATGACATTTATTGTGCATTCACGGATGTGACACCAGCGCATTTACTGCACAGATGAACCAGGGGTTTATACTGTACATGGTCATTGTTTTAACCGTAATGTACCACAACAGCCAAGTGAGTTGCGTTACCCACCTTATTCCCCTGTGCTACCCACTTGAGGGGCGCAATCAACAGTTTGGAAGCCCAAACCTCTGATCTAAAGGTCCATGCATTGCACATCATAGCCACTCTGCAAAGTTAAGGGATGTTTTTACACTTATCCTTACAGAAAACCCCAGGTGTTACACAGCATGTTTTATTTCATGTTAAATTTTCTATTAAAAGTATTGTAGTATATCGCAAATGTGTACCGTGTCAAAATTCTACAATATACTGTACCGTAACCAATCTATCATGATATGTATTGTATCGGGAGTAGGGATGCAACGATTATAGATTTTGTTGGAATAATTAAAGTCTGATGAATAATCAAGGTTACACGATTACGACAATTATTACACATACAATAATTTCTACATTTTTACTGGTCCTGACAAAAAGTTTACTTGCCTTGCACAAAAAGTAATGAATAAATAATAATGTCTAGTTATTAGTTTTTTTTACCTATGCAATCTTAATAAATATGTTCATAATACCTTAAAAGCATTGAAATTTCAATGGCACCACTAATACTTTTCTTGAATCCTGAAACTGTGTCAGCAAATCGTTTGTTTTGGCTTGAAGATATCAGCAGCAGTCCTGATATCTCTTTATAGGTCAAGTCATAAGTTAATATGCTGAATTCTGTGCAAGCATTGCAACATTGTTTCAGACATTATGCTATGCGTGGAGTTCCAATAAGCAAAAGTTTACCACAAATCTGAATTGTGAATTGGCAATTTTTGGAGTAAAAATCTGTTTGCTAAATAAAGTTACCAAACTTAAAAGTATTATGCCAGTTATGCTGCTTAACATGCCCAGTTCCTGAGCAACTTTTTAATATACAAGAAAGGCCAGTTTCAAATTTGACATCTGCTTTGGGAAAAAGGTTTAAAATAGCGCACCTACTAGATCTTGGGAACTTCAAACAATGATTTAATCTGTTTTAAATGAAAGCACGGCTAAGCTAAAGCTCGAATCATGTACATGTTGTTTTTATAGTTTACATTATGCGATATTTTGGTGTGGGAGTTCCATGACCTACATGTGTCTCCGTACCATCTCTTATCTGTTCTAAACACACTCCTTAGAAAGGCGTCACTGAAAAACCTAACAAAGAAAAGTCCATATTTAATTCCATCTAAAAAAATATATAAATATAACATTTGCATTACATTAAAATGATCCTGAAAACTAATTGCAAAATGTACATACATACATAATATTTGTTTATTCATTTTTGAATAATGATCTGGACATTTTTAATATGATTTTTTTTACATTCATTTTATCATCAATAAACACACTAGCTTAGTAAAGTTAACATTAGTCTCAAACAGTTACCGAGGTTAAAGACTTTGCTAACCCTATTTATGTGTGTGTCTGTTCAGCTGAACAAAAATCGTGAGTATTTGATATGAACATGGCCCTGGGGCTATTAATGTGTCTTGGGAGATGAGTTTGACACGAGTGTATTGCCACTGAGGACGGAAAGAAACTGACTCGTCCTTCCCGCGAGCGCTGTTCAAGACGGGAATAATGGTTATAAAGGAGAGGAGAGGAAAAAGGAAAGAAGGACTGCGCTTTGTCAGATTGGAGTTTACACTTGGCGAAGGCCATGGGTCTATTGTACACCGTCCATTAAACACGGATTGAGCAAAATGTCAGTTGGACTTGTGTGTGTGTGTGTGTGTGTATGTATTTCCCCACTAACTTTATAGTGCAATTAGCCTGTTATAGTGAATGTGTGTGTGTATGTGTATGTGTGTGTGTGTGTGTGTGTGTACACTATCCTCGTTCCTACAGCTCTTTACTTTAGGTTGTTTATGCACGTATGAATGCATAGTCTGTTCATGTCACTAAACAAACAACATTATTGCATTGAGCTGCGTTGGTGTATTAGGCCATTTCCAGCACACATCATTGAAAAGATACAAAACCATTAACAAAAAAATGTGCAACTGTACGGTCATAGAAGTACTATTTATTTGATGTTTATTATGATAATGCATGATGATGTATTCAAGGTGCGTATTTACTTAGCCGGTTAATGTAACTCGGGCTTTACAAAAAAAGGAGCAAGTGTCTGGAACTCTTTCTTCTAAACCTGTGGTGAACTAAATAAGAACCCAGCTTAGATATACCCTTTAAATAATTTCATCAGCTAATAGAGTTTTAATGTTTTAATACAAACCAATTTCATTTTATATTATTGTGTTATTTTGATTATTCGTTTATTTTGATTATTGTTATATTATTTATTAGGGCCCGGCCACGAAAGAGCCCTCTTGTATTACTATTATTTTCTGTTACATTATTTTTCTATCGTATCATTTTTGGGTTTTTCCGGTACAGCATAAGATTTATTCACTTAAGTTTCATCAGTGTACATTGCAAAGAGAAAAACTTGCGATAAAACCACGCATCTTAATACCATATACTAGTACTACTATTATGATTAATAATATTTTTTTAATTATGATGTATGTAAGCTGCTTTGCAACAATGAAAATTGTGAAAGGTTCTACTGAATAAAATTTATTTGAATATTTTCTGTGTGTGGTAAAGTACAAACATAATTAATTAATTTAAAAATAATTTCATTCACTTTTTTTATTCTCTTTTGTTTGAGTTGCATTGGTTATACTTTCATATCCTGTTTTTCACTTATGGATAAAGTATTTATTGCATGCAGATACAAGCCCATGTTTTGCTGGCATTAGTTACTCTTCATGCGTGTTCACACTCGAGTTGAACTGTAAAAAAACAACCCGCTTTGCATTCACACCTGGACTTCCCTGCTCCACTTTAGTCTCGGCTTGCTTGTAACTCACACTTCTTTGAACCCAGTGAAGTGAAATATTGTTGTGTTAAACAGAAGCTCTGATGTGTTTTAGCACTGTTGAATATGAAAGCAGCTCTTTTATCATGATTTTATGTTGAAATAATCAGAAAATTGCTTTGATTACCATTTGGGCGTTTGTGGTTTGATTAGTTTGGTCGCTAATAAGAACATAATCAGTTGATCTTGTTGTCATGGCAACATTACCGATGATCCAGCTGTGAAATTGCATTTGTACAGATGGCAGGAGTTGTCCCCAGGGGACAGGTTTACAGCCACAGAAAAAGAAATACACAATCTCCATGTTTCTATCGTTTTTCATGTTTGTGAATAAATCTGTATTGTCAGGCTATGATCATACTTTACTGTTTTACCTCTGCAAATTCAAGTTGACATGTTGTTGCGTGTCTTAATGTGTCAGAAAGTCATAATGCAGTGCAATAATGGCAATAAAGGAGATCACCCTCATGTCTTTCTAAACCGGTCTGACTTTCTTTTGCAGAACACAAAATATATTTTGAAAGATGTTGGTAACTTAAATTACCTTGAAGCTCCAATGACTTCCATTGTGTAGATGCAAATCTTCTTTTTTAAAATATCTTTTTTTGTGTTCCACAGAAGAATGAGTCATATACAGGTGTTTAATTATTGTTTTGGGGTGAACTATCCCTTTAAAAAAGATAATTTACGTATAGACTCCATATCATTGGCAAAAAGGCATTTAAATCTAAGGGGTCTGAAAGAAAATGCTAATAAGATTATAAGTGGCTTTTTAAAAAGTACAATTTTAGAACTTAATATAACCCCTCTGAGATAAACGTACCTAGTCCAGCTGATTTGTGAAGACTTCGCAGAATTTGAATACCTCAAAGCAGGTACCTCAAATGTATCTGGTTGTGTACCTGTATGTTTGCATGCGTGCATGGCGTGCATACTTGCAAGAGTGTGCTTGTTTTTCCGTAGATGAGTAAAAGTATTTACTTGTGAAATTGTTGAGGCAGAGATGAGTGTTTGTCACACCAAGAAGAAAATTGCTCTGTCATAGGTCAGTTCACAATAATGCAACTTTCTAAAATTCTTATTTTTATTCTTAGCATTACAATATTTATACAACTGAGACAAATGTTTACATGCACTAAAAGTAGTACAGAACTATGAAAATAATTTACAGTATTTGATGAGACATGTTCAAAGTGAGATTTCGCCTTTTTGTCGAGGCAATTTTGACCACGGAGTCAAACTCTGAAGGTGACAGGTGATATGAATCGTGTGTCTTTTGGTAGGCAACTCAAAGAAACGGGACATAAAAATCCTCAACTTGCTCCAGTCTCGGAGCTGTCTAAAAGACTGAGCCGAGAGAGATGAGTTGAGAATGAATTTCATCACGATCATAAGTATCTTGGCATGTGTGGGAGAGATCCTGAGAGAGCTTTCCTGTGTCTGGATTACAGCCAAACGCACTATTAGGAAGAACAGAGCAGCAGATAATGAAAGAAAAAGTCTGGAAAATAAGAGGAAGATGCGCAGGACATTAGACGAATCGGATGATGAGACGCTTTATTGTTTGTTTTGGTCATCAGTTTGTTTATTAAATAGAGAGATGACATCAACAGCTTAGACAAACACACAAAAGTCATTTATTTCATTACTGGCTTTAGATACAAAAATAGAAAGTGGTACTTATCCAATCAAAAGTCACCAATATAGTGTTTGTACAGTGTATTGTATTGTACATGTTAGTTGCATAATTGCATTTTGAATAACCGTTCAATTACAAATGCGCACATGATTCATACTTGCAGACGAAATTTGCCTCTTGAATCAAAAATAGGTAATAAACGTGAATTCTGTTAATCCGAAGTGGTTTTTTTTATTTAGGGGTTTTAGGTGTCTACTCTCGATCGTCGGAAACGTCTTTGATCCAGCACCTGGCCTACCAAAATCAAGATAACAGCGTCTTTTTTGGTACTTGGGCCAACCAGACTCGGCGTAGTCATTTTTTTAAACATCTAATTAATTTAGCCAGTTTAGTTAGTACTTAGTTGTTATTGTTTCCTTCACGGGTGATAATGGGGTACCTCCTTTTCAGATGCTCCAACATTGCTGTTGTGCCTTCTTGGAATGCCAACTCCATTTGGCAAAGAACGCAAATAACGACACCTTTACATTTGGAACTAAACTTGAAGTATTCCCATATTCCCATACCGATGTTTTTGTCTTCCCTGTCTGTTTTGCGAGCTGTTGCGAAGCGGCGACGTAAAACGACGTCATCGACGCGTCCGTCAGGCCTATTCTAAGCAACATTTTTGCGCCCTTGAAAAGCATTGCTGAAATGGACGAACGCAAAGTGTCTTCTCGGATAAAGATAAAATGATAATGATTTTAATAATTCCCGGCTGCATGTGTGATCGAAACGGCTATGCTATGAGAGACAGTTGTCAATCTTTCTTTCGAATTTTCACTTCTAGAGCTCTGCCCTTCCAAGTGAGTTCGGCCCTTGGTTGCGATTGATATTCGTCTGAAGTTTCAGTCTAAGAAGCTGTAGTTTATAGATGATATTTAATAATTCTTTTAGACACCGATCAATTCGCTTCATAATACATTAAAGGGGTGATATGAAACGGCTGAAACGAATATTACTGTTTGTTTTAGATGTAATGCAATGTGTATACACGATTTAAAGCGGCCCTAACACAAAGGGTTTCTGACAATCTCATATTAATCTTGAGCACCTATAGAGTAGTATTGCATACGTAGTATCTTCATAGAGTATTTATTTAGTTTGATCACATTTATAAAGGATAGATACAGCTTTACGATTACTTCCGAAATCATATGGCGCGTGCGGGGGGGAGGGGGAGGCTGAACTAAGGCACATTGTCAACAAAACACAGACATCAGTTTCACGCACCGCATGCGGTTCATGTCCGGCATCCTTAGTGCTGGGACGGGTCCATATATCAGGAAATCGAAACTGGGAATGGATATGAATCGAAATTGATAAGCAAAATCGGAATTGGAATCGGAATCGATAAAGGAACAATTCCCAACCCTAACCCACAAATAAATTAAACACGCGAGCTCAATGGCCAGCATTAACAGCATATTGATTTTCACGGCAAACGTTGTAAACAAACAGATTTAATCACACTGGCAGACACTCAGTGTATTAGTGCTGGTTTATATGATGAAACACTCAAGACACACACACCCTTCTCCACAGGGGACGACTGAAGGCCTATTGTCTTTACAGCATGAAGCCTAAATTGAAAAATCATTTGATTGATCCCAAGAGGCTACCACACGAAGACACACACTTGTGCTCACATTATAGTGACTCTCTTCCAATCAGCCTTGCTCTGGATGTCACCTTGACCCCGTGCCATCTCAGACTCTTCAGTGTGAGCCATTTAGATAGGCTGGAGCCAGCAAGCACTGTTAATAATTGGGGTAAAACGTATGTAGGTTTGAACGTTTTCTTGCTGATTGCATATAAGGTGTGACAGTAGTTACATGTTGCTGTCTTTAAAGCTTGACCGCATCAAGAAGCAGCCTGTATAAGATACTGTGGGAAATTCTTCCTGACGGGCTCAAGATGTCAGGGGTCTACAGCAAGAGGAAATGGGTAGGTGGATAACAATTCAGTCAGCAATTTTTGTTACACATGAAGTCCGCTATTCAAAAGTATAGGAATTTGGTGAAAAGGAGAAGCATAAGGTAGAAGAAATTTTGAAGAACTTAGGTAACCAAACAACATAGAACCCTGTTGACTATCTATGTATGGCCACAAAGCTATAGAGACATTTTCTTAAATATCCTCTTTTGTCCTCCACAGAAGAAAGCCTAGTTTTGAACGACATGACAAATAAATGATGACATTTTTTGTGAACTATCCCATTAACGAAAGGACAACCCTGTCATCTATTGTGTCTGAAATGAAACTCGAATGTTGCTTCCCTGTTAAATTTATGTCGGAAGAAAATGGGGGAATTGTATTTCATCTTTAATAACATCAAAGCTATGACAAGAGAACAATCGTTGTTTAGTTTATGATCTGGGCAGGAACAAGCCAAACCAAAGTGTCTTAACAGAAATCTAGACCAGATAATCTTCCATGGAAATGACTTCTGGTTAGTTTAGTATGACATCTGGGGAGTAGTGTCCTGTTTCATTGTCTGATAGTTTTTGATGTGATTTGATAACATCGCTCCACTTTTCAACAATTTCAGACCTCCAATTTTTTTCAGTATTTTATTTTGTATGAGACTTATTGTGCTTAGAAATCATTAAGATTTATTTGGAATAGATATTCACTTATTTTCTTTCATTTGAAGCTCATGTGGTAATGAGAGGGGGGCAGATCAATTCTGATTGATGAAACAAAAGGGACTACACAGCACACACACATGGTCAGGACAAAATGGAGACTGTCTGGAAGAGCTAAATAAGTCTGCATGCTAAAAAGATCTCCGTTAAACCAGCTGTGTGTGTGTGTGTGTGTTTGTATTATGAGCATTAGCAATGTATTGTGGTCCTGCAGTTTCACTGTTTCTGTGCAATTATGTGACCTGCATACTAATCACAGACTCTGTTTCACTCTCTCTCCCTCACACACATCAATTTTCCTCCTCAGGGCAAATGAGGATAAACCTTTAAAATCACTGTTGGTTCTCATACTATTTTATATGTATTTGAATGAAAACGTTACACACACACACACAAGTTAAAGGTTGAGTGTATGAAATATACTCATCTAGTGGTCGGGTTGCGAATTATCACCAATGGCTCGATCCGCCGCTCACCCCTTTCTTTCAATCCACGACAGCGGCTGACACAAGACTAACATGTCATCATGATTTTGCTTCTTTGGCGAATGGATTTAGGAAACGCTGTCTGAGGAGCAGTTTGTTCATTTAGGGCTAGAAACAACATGGCGAATTCCATGCAGGAGACCCGGGGTGTATTTTGATATAAATAGCTCATTCTAAGATAATTAAAACATAATATGCCTTTTTACACCTCTGAAGACATATTGCATTTCTGTCAATAGATCCTCCAAAGAAACTCTCACTGGACCTTAAAGAAGACATATATTATTAACCCCATTGTGATATTACAAAACTAGAAGAGGCTTTGTATGAGGATAAAACACTTTAATGAAAAGAAAAATCTAAGCAAGTGAGATGGGAAATGATCTGTGTTCTGTAATTTCTAGCCTCTTCTGGTTAGTGACAGCTTCCCTTACCAGCCTGATGATATCCCACACATAGGCACACATATCAGAAAAGCATGCGCTAATGACAGACAGTTCTGTGTACACTTTTCCTCTAATATGAACTCTTGAGGCTCTTCGGGTCGCAATGGGATCACATGTTTGCGAATGTAATTTGTGAAGGGGTGTTAGCAGTACTCAGATTCTCCCATGGCATAGCTTGACGTTGGTGCTGGAATTTAGTAGTCGAGTAAACACCAAATGGCCTGATGTAACGCACAAAGCAGAGGACCGATGGATGGCAGAAATTTCCCTGAGAGCCATTCTGGAGTTCACACAGGATGTGTTTGGGAGGTGTCAGTGGCGTCTCATCACATTCACCCAGAGGACAGTGCTGTCAGTGGGGTGGGGGGGAGGTTAACCGGCAGCTGTAAGTGTGCATTGATGAGGGCCATTTGAGAGGTGTTAATGTTGCTGAAAATGGAGCGAGACAGCAGAAGATCAAAGCTCTGACTGAGTCCGGTTTGGACGCCAGTCAAAGCAGAGGGAAAAGGCTGTTTGGATTAGCCAGAATTTCCCAAAGCTTTCAGACTGCTGTGTTTGACTGATTTATGGATTAGGCTTTTATCCAGCGCCACCTTAGCTTGTTTGCCTTGAGTGCGCTTATGTGAATCTGACTGGTTTATAAACCACAGAAACACCTGTGGTCTTTATCATTGATATACATTGCTCTGATGGGGTTTAATGCGCTTTTAGTTGATTTTAATATATATTAATTGATACAAAACTAAAATAGCACACAATAGAAAAAACAACCTGGTCAATATACGTTGCTCTACTACAGCTATGAAAATGAAAAGAATTGAAGGTGATTGGATATCCGGGGCTTAGCCCAGAGACCTCCACATATGTTTTCAAATACAGTGGCGTAGCAAGTCAGGTCCGGGCACATATGCAAAACTTTTGATGATGCACCACAGTCTGTTTGCGACCGAGTTGCGCATTACTGGACATCGGTTGTTTACTCAGATTTGTTATTTAAATGACGATGCACTCAAATAGTTACTGCAGACCCCAAGGGTGCGCAAACTCCAAAGCGCCAGAAAGAAGGAAAAAGCGATTCAGCCAGCGTTTTTGACTTTTTTTTACATGCAACGTTTGAACGACCCTTACATTTCTATGATAAAACATATTCGATTAATCCCTCAGCCCTAAAATAAATATTTGTATGATCTAATATGTGATGTGAATGTAGTTTGGCAAAAGGTGGAGTCGATCTTGTATTGTTGTGACAGTACTACTTGACACGCGTCTTTCTCACTTGGCCTAAACCTAGTGCTGGGAAGTTGCATTGTTTTTACGATAGTATTTTTTTTACGGAGAAGGACCCACTCACATTTGCCCATGGGTAGATGCCCCAAAAAAGATGCAAATTTTTAAACGGCCCCTAAGTGATTCATACACGGCATGGTAATAAAACATTCGGGCCTTCAGCCCCCTTACCTCACCCCTAGTGCCGCCTCTGGTGAGAGGAGGAATGGAGGAGGAATATCATTTTAATGGAGTATAGATAGAAATAAAAAATGTTTGAAGGGGATTGAAAGAAAAACAGGGCAGTAAAAGAACAGAAAGACAAGAGGTAGAGATGGGGAGAGTGAGGTGAGGAAGACCAGGTACCTGAGAGAGGCAGAAAACTGATACACAGACAGATGTGTTGAAACAACAAACCCAATCCTCTTCCAAGATCCGTGTTCGCCTCTGAAGGTCATGGAAAATCAGTCATGTAATGAGAGGCCGCTGGGGAGGTGTGTGTGTGTTTTTGTGTGTGTTCCTGTGAACTGGGTGCTCCTTGACAAGGTCAAATGCGTACGTGTGTGTGAGCAGAATATCTTAAGAACGATGTTAGGACAACAGACCTACCTCTACCTCTTTATTTATAGATTGACAGGTCAGTCCGAGCTGCAAAATGTTCAAACAAAGAACAGATGGTCATCTGTGCATGGGCAGCTATGTTTGATTTATGACATGTGTTGCCTTTAGCTGAAGAGACAGTGTAGCCCTGGAAAGAGTATTTGACAAATGACCATCACTACCAGAATTCCTGGAGGCTCAGCCGAAGCCGGTGGTCGCTGTAGTTTACAGACTTGAGATTTGACCTCTGTCTGTGGCAGGAGTTGGTTTGCATTGAGTACATTGAGTATGAAGCACCCAACCAAATTTGAATGGAGAAAAAAACATGAAAAAGGTTCTTGGAAAAACAAGCAGGACTCTCAAGCGCTGCTTTGTCGCTGAAGTCTTGCCCACTCGCGTCGCTCAACCAACGTCGAGTCCTCAGCCCAGTAGGTTATATTTGAATTATGTGAATAAGTTTAATGGGAGGATTCGAACATGCGCAAGTCAATTAATGCGCTTTATATCCATCAACAGATAATTCACGAGTTCGCCTATGCAGATAATGATGCAGGTTAAAGGTATGCGTGTTTGGCGTGCTGTCCGGGGAGAGGGTTCCAAGCCCGGCAGTTTCTTCCGAACTCTGAGTACTCTTCCCCTGTCTAATGAGAGGGCTCGGTATTAGCCCTAACCCAGAGCGCTCCCCCGTTGTCCTGCGGGAGAAAACGGAGGTTTAGCAGACACCTTATGCTATGCGCTCTAGTGATATGGGGAGGGGCCATGTTTTTGCCACGACCCAAAAAATCCTGAACAGAGACTTGGTCAAAAATGGTTTAACTCTACAATCCAGTACTGCATACTTCTGAGTCTTTGTAATGTGCTTTCCTGTAGCTCAGTGGTAAGAGCATTGCTTTAACAACGTAAGGTTGTGGGTTCTATCCCAGGGGATTTCAAATACCTTTGTAAAATGTATAGGATAAAGCAATGTAAGTCTCTTTGGATAAAAGCGTCTGTCAAATGCCTAAATGTAAATGTAAATGTTTCAGCAATACATTTCTAACATCTATAATGTGTTTAAAAACAATTTTTAGAATTCTCTCTACCCGGACTTTGTTTATTGTTTTATAATGTTGTATGAGGTCTACTTACGACGTTTGCCTGATCTTTTTAAATAAAAAAACATCCAAATCAATAAGTAATGGGCTATGTTCTACCCGAGTTTTGAAGCCAGCTCTACAAACGCTCAGTTTTAATAGGCGTTCCGCATTATTTATAAGTATACGCCCACCGATTTGATTGGATAGCAGTTTGCGTAGTTGGAGCCTTCTGTGAATTTGGTTCAAAACATAACGTTAGGGTTTCACATTAGCACCATTCACAGTTTTTGCTCGGCATTAGTATTATCTGGAGACCTCCTGTGATTTATAAATGACCTCCTGTGATTTATAAATGACCTCCCCACATCAGTATTTCTTTCATGTGATGCATTTGCACAGGATGATTTAACTTAAATTTACTTACATTTACTGATGTGATGGCAAGGCTTTGCGTATAGTTTTCATAGCCCATGCTAGTATTGCGTTTAATGATATATGACCGTACCTGTCAGCATCGGACAAAAGATCACCGCGATCGCGGGTCTCAAATCGTACAAGAATTTCCAAGATAAATAAGCAAACAGGAGTCTCCCGGTAACTTATGAATATCACCCAGCAGCCTAAATAATAATAATAGGAATCCTCAGAGAAATTAAACGAACAAACGCTCCATGTTTTCCCACATGAGCTGGAACGTCTTTAAAATAAACTTTAACCACTCATATGCAGCGACTGTATTCTTCCACAACCAGGGGTGGCACAAAATATCTAGCTATCTTTAACAGCAAGTTTGTTTATTGTTTGCTCACTCTATCTGGTTCCGTCATGTGCGAACCAGTGGGTGGGGCTAGGGAAGTAATCGTTGATATTCTATCTGTGGAGGCGGTGTTCAACCTATCAATGTCGTCATAGATGGGTGCATTCCAGAACCTGCCGTTCGCTGGGCCTGGTGTCAAAAACAGATGTAGTCTCTGTAACAAGGGCGTTTTTAGTTCTAACACGTACATGATGTTCGCGTGAATACAATTCCCTCTTATTTAACAAAAGCTGGGGTTAAAATAAAAAAAAGGTTAACCCTCCCCCAAACCACATCTCTTCACGACATATGTCTCATCTAGAGGGTGAGACTAAGGAATGTCCAATAGCCAGCCTTCCAATGATCCAAACAATTCCCAAAGGATGAGTCCTGCCCTACATTTTGTTCTTAGCCTTCATCACAATAGGGAAGAAAACATATTTTCAGCTTTTCATGCCAACTTGAACTAAAACTCTAAAAACTCTTTATTTGATCAGCATTGGCTGAATGCAGTAGCGCTTCACTGTTTGATTTTATGAACCCTCGTGGCCGTTATCTTCAGATTTATTGCTGCAATAACCTGATTTATTTGATTTTTTTATGAAGATAAACTCTCATGGAAGGCATGACGACCTTCAACTGCACACAGTTTAGTCCACACACCCACACACACACTCCAAAGAGCGGTTAGGCTTATTTATTATTAATCAAAGAAACCAGTAACAGCTCGATTGTTCTGTTTCGTTCTTCTAAGGTCATGTGTGCTTTTGTTTAACCGTGTTGTGCTGAAATATAAATACAGCTATCATATCTGACACATTACGAGTCACTTCATTTAAGCATGCTTAATGCAGAACTATTGTTAGTTCAGTAAATACACAAGAAGTTCATCTCGGCAAAGTTGCCCGTAGAGGGAAGTGGCTAATTCCTGACTAATCTCGGTGTTTAATATTCAAATAGTTCAGGGTGGTCATGTTCCTACTTAAAAACACACTATACTAAAAAGCCCTGTTAAATTTCCATGCTCGCGTCACGCATTTAGATGAGCCATTCACTCACCACACATTTCAAAATCTCCAGAAACCCCTTTTTTGCAATTTGCCGTTGATTTCACAATATTGGGCTTGTGACTTTGCATGTCTCAACTTCACTTCAGTTGCACAAACTCTATATATATAAGCGCTGTCAACGTTAACGCATGTGATTCATTTTTTCATATTAACGTGTTTAAAATATTTAACTCCATTAATGCAAGATCCGTTTTCTGTCATCATTGTGCATCTAAATGATACAACTGGCTCAGGTCCATCAAAAGCATGAACATATTTATAAGGCCCAAATTTGGATCTTGTATCTGAACTAAGAAACGGTGGGAAAGTGCTCTGATGGGTTAGTGCCATGATATCATGAAGATAAATCGGGGAGCCATGTAAAAATGATTGACTGGCTAAATTTGTCCCAATGGCTGCTAATTGAAAAGCCGTGATGAACAGCTAAAAGGGGTCAGGATTTATTTAACAGTTATGATCGGCGAACTGTATTATAGTGTCTTCGCAGTATAAAATATATCATATTCATTTAATGAAATATTTTAAACATGCCAAAGCATTCGTGAATTGAAAAAAACATTTAAACATGCAATTTAAATTACAGCATTAGCAAATTTTTTATTATAAACAGCAATAAAGCTGGGTTATTGTAAAGATAGTAATGTTACAATATTATATTATTCCTTTTCTGTAGTAGAAAAATTCTGTAATGTTAATTTAGGATTTAATTATTATTGATTAAAAACCTTCACCTTTTTATAAATTATCGCTAATCTCTATGTGAGAAGTTCTATTTTAGGAGGAAGCACATGAGCAACTCTAAATAATTCAATCGTTAACCTTGAGTCACTCTTCAAAACAAGACTTAAATGGCACACAAACAGATTTCTGTGCTGTTGCTTTGACTGACATCTGCATTAACTATCAGACACAAAATGCTTTTCTGTCGTTATCGAAAGCGTAAAAAGCTAAATTAGAGTTTATCAGAATATCAGAATTGAATATCAAATTCATTGTGATGTGGAGATGTGGAGCTATAGATTTTTATTCAAACTGCTTAAAAATATATGAAAATTATATTCAATAAAATATAAAAAAATATATAAATTTAGCAATGCAGTCATTTATGGTGAAGATAAATTACTTAAAGGTCCACTGTGTTATTTTTAAGGGGATCTATTGACAGAAATGTAATTGTAATTTACATAACTATGTCTTCAGAGGTGTTTAAAGGCCTTACAGAAGGAAGCTCTCTGTTTTTCTTCCTTTATAATGATCTATTCTATCTGCATACACCGCGGGCCCCCTTGCATGGGATTCGGCAGGTTGTTAGTACAACAGCCCTAAATGGAAAAACTGCTTTACAGAGAGCGCGTTTAATAAATACGTTATCTCCATCGGCACAGAATCGAAAATGCAACAATTTAGTTCAGTTACTGCCGCTAAAATCTTCACATTGCTCCTTTAAGGCAGAGTTGGCGCCAGACCAATACTACACTCTAAAAATGGCTCAAAAATATTGGACAGAACACATGCTGGGTTAAAGTAACCCAGCACACTGGGTTACACATGATACAGCATGCTGGGTTATTCTTAATTTATTCTGTACTTCATTGTCAATCAAGACAATTGACATTGTTAAAATAATTCAAAATAATTGTTACAAAAAATGTTAACTTTTACACCCATACAGCAATATTTTCAGATTTGCATAATTAAAAGAAAACAGTTTAATTATAATAAATAAAAATGTTTCATATCAAACATTAACAAGCATTATAAATAACATTATAAATGACCAATAAACATACTCCACAATATGTAGCAACAAATGTCAATTAATAAAAATAACTTAAGACATATAAATTATGTTTAATACATTATGAATTACACCACTTAATACACTAAGAAACCACACGTGCAGCAAATCAACTCATTAAATACAGGCTACCACACTCGTCTTTCTTTAATATATGCACAAACCTTGAAATGTTTGGTTTAAAACAGAGGGAGCAACATAATTGACTGGCCGCTTAATATCCAGAGTGGACACCGAGAGAGGGGTTCCTGAACCGGGAATGCTTGACCGCGCTCGCGGGGCACTCGCCGGTTTGACTCAAATGTTGTTAAATTCTCACTAAAGTTCATAAACTTAGCTTACATGTGATGGGGTTCACTTAAATTGTATTAATTCGCATTTTCGCGCATCTTCACAGGACTATGCGAGTCAATTTATGTAATGGTGATCTGAGGTAACAGTTGCTGGTCGTCTAAATTACATCACTAATGTTAGTTAAGACACTGTTGCCTTGCAAAACGTTTCAAATTATGCTTCTTTCAATAAATATTCACTTAAAACGTAAAAAACGTAGCTTTAAATTGCTCCAGCCAGTGACTTTGCCCCTTTGTTCTTTATAAAAATGAAAGTTGCGAAGTACACTCAACGTCTTCAGGGCGGTAAGCGCGCGAGACTCTTCAAATAACCCAGCGGTGAGCAGAAACAACCCAACACATTAACCCAGCGGGTTTAACCCAACACCTTGAAAACTAAAACTACCCACAAAGTGTTTAACATGTGGAAAAATAACCCAACAAAACAACCCAACGGACTCAACCCAGCGGTATGGGTTAAAAAAAACCCTGCCATTTTTAGAGTGTACAGGAGGGCAAGTGGCTCCCAGCGGGAGGGCACACAATCAGCATCATTAATACAAAATATTCAAAACTTACACATCTGTGCAAGGGTACAATGTCACTTATACAACTTGTGCAGGATGCCGGCTCATTTTCCGTACACACTTACCGCCGCACTGAGGCTTGCTAAAAGTACATGAAATGCATAACTTACCATATAAAAAAGCTGAAGGCTTCTTTTGAGAACATTAAACCTCCTTAAAACTGTGGAAGTATGGATACAGTGTATTATTAAAATAATTATGAACAAATTAAACTTGTCCATGAAACAAGTGTAAGCGTAACGTGTCTGTTGCTTCAAATCTTATGTAAAAATGTTTGATCTCTAGTCAATGTGTAGATATGTAATGACCTGTTGTTGTGTGTTTGCAGGCTCTTTAACCTGACGTTGAAGAAGCTTGTGATGCTGAAAGAGCTGGATAAAGACTTGACCTCTGTGGTCATCGCCGTCAAACTCCAGGTCCTAACACCTTCCTCTTTCCTTACCCGCCTTTATTTATTCCTTTTTTTAAAGACAGTGTGAAATCAAAATTGATGATATATTTTTGAAATAGTCTTTTAAGCAATGTGATATATTATCATAATGTAATCACTTAGTTATTTAAATGATATAATATATATTATTAAATGTGTCCCTCGATAACAAAACCATTATATGGGTCAATCTTTCGAAACTGAGATGTTAACATAATCTGAAAACTCTGGAATCTGAGAGTGCAGAAAATCTAAATATTGAGAAAATGCCGTTTGAAGTTGTGGCATACAAGAAAAATCGAAATTTTCCCATACAATGTATTTTTGGCTTTTACTAAAAATGTTAGTAAACACAAGTAGTTACTGCTTGTGATCCAGGGTCCCATATAATGTTATATTTATGGTCCTAATTTCTTAAACTATAAGAGATATCTTACAAGTGTTAAGTTATTTGTCAAGCTAAAATGATTGTCTTGTTTTTGAAAAGAATGCATCCTGCATAAACATCCCCTTAAAACACATAAGGTTGGGCTTAACCCAAAACCAGCCTGACCAGCAACTTCCTGTTTTTTCTCATTTTTCTGTTCTTTCACCTCTCCCACTGTCCCCCTTACACCCATCTCTCTCGCTCTGTCTTGTTGAGTTCAGGGTGTCAGGTGTGAGAGTTGCAGATTTTTTCACCATCTGTTCTTGACTGCCTATCATTTTCTCTCATCCTTTTCTCTCTCTCGCTTCCAGGGCTCAAAGCGAATCCTTCGTTCCAATGAGATCCTGTTGCCATCGACCGGTCAGACAGAAACAGACCTGCAACTCACATTCTCACTACAGGTGTGTGTGTATGGAACCATACTTGGATACAGTGGAAGTGGTTTAGCTGAATATAATTCTACTGCATACATTGGATCAGAAAAACAACAGCATAGCTCTGTCATTATTTACTCACCTTTAAGTTATTCAAATCCTGTATTTTTATACTATCTTTGTTCTGCTGAACACTAGAGAAGCATTGTCATGATGTCATTGTGTGCAGCAGAACCTAAACTGAGTGCCCAAAAACAAAGATGGCATACCTTAAAATGCATATTTTGGGAGATGATGTTCGCTAATGGAGGTTTAAGGGGGGAAGGGTCGAACGTCAGATAGTTGATAACTTTCTTTCTATTATTCAGATAATATAGATTGCATTGCTTTCCACACTAACAGCTCTAAAAACCTCACTGATGTAAAACTTTTGGTTCTCAGTATCCTCACTTCCTTAAACGAGACGCCAACAAACTTCAGATTATGCTGCAGAGGAGGAAGAGATACAAGAACAGAACAATCCTGGGCTACAAGACTCTCGCCCTCGGCCTCATCAACATGGCGGAGGTAATCACCCGGATATCTTTCATCTAAAATGCCCTTTATCAGCCATTCCATCATTAATCGACTGATCGATGTTTGCTCAGGTAATGCAGCACCCGACCGAGGGTGCTCAAGTTCTGAGTTTGCACAGTCAGCTAAAGGATGTGTCTGTCCCTGTCGCTGAGATCAGAGTTTATTCTCTCTCCAGTCAACCCATCGACCACGAGGGGCCAAAAACCAAGATGAATGGTGAGCAATTATTATTGTTAAAGACGGTTATTTTTACCAGGATAGTCCTATTTAGAGAGAGGCTTGGGAATTGCTGCATGAAAGAGCTCAACAATAAATAAAACAAACAGAAAGCTACAAATGGGTAATTGATCAATAAATGATAATAATAAATTGTTACATTTATATAAAGCGATTTTCTGGGCACTCAAATCGCTTTACATGGAAGGGGGAATCGCCTCAACCACCACCAATGTGCAGCACCTGTGTGAATATTGAAATTATACATTTATAATTTATACTATATAGTATAATAAAATTAATATATAGAAAAAAATCCAAAATTTTCATTTCAAATCAACATTTCTAAAAGTATTGTGGGGATTCCAGTCCAGTGTGTCACAAGTCATCAAACCGCAATTTTTGAAAAGACACATAAAAACTGTGGGTCATCACTTTAAAATATACTTTTGGACCTTTCCTTAATACATGCAGAAATATTACTGTTGTATTGCATAAATGTGAATATGAACTTGTTTTCTTTGCAGTGTTTGAGGTCTGAAAAAGTACAGTGCATCTTTTCTGTTATTTTGACCAGTTTTCATTTTCTGCAAATACATGAAAATAGAAACAAAATTTTTGTTTGAAATTTGGGAGAAATAGTGATATTAGTTCACAGAATGAAACGTCATAATTTTACCTAAACACATAACTTCTGTATAAATACTACATTTTAAAAATATATTACTCTCGTTTTTTTCTAAATTTGTGCTATGCCACACTAAAAAAAAATTCTGCAGAACTAAAAATGTATTTTGTTTAACAACGACACATTCAGCACAAAAGAATGCTCTTTTAAACTAAAGGGGAATAATGTAACAGTCAGAGGCAACCAACACTTGCACACAGCAATAGAGTAATGCAAATAAAATGAACGTCCCGCTTATTCTTTTCCGTCTTTCCTCCGGACCAGATCGATCTCCAGACATTGATAACTACTCGGAGGAAGAAGAGGAGAGCTACTCGTCCGAGCAGGAGGGCAGTGATGATCCCGTTCACCATGTAAGTGAAGAGCGTAACACCGCGTTTAACTTTGGCTGTCATGTGCAGCTTTAAATAGAAAGAAATGCCCATCAGATAAAGCGAGCGCATACATGCAGGGCTTCACACAACATCTTCGGTATGTCTGATATAATTGTGCAGTGAAACAGATCGGGCGAACGTAATCTGAAGTTCAGTTAGAATAACTGAGAATTTAGCTTGAAGCGTTACGTTTGTGGTAAGATTAAAAGATTATTAGATCAGATCATCCAAGGCCGATATTAAGTTGGGAGTGTGCGTGCGTGTTATTAGCAGGATGTCTGGTCATCCAATGAAATCTAAATCTGTTTTTGCTTCAGTATCTAGATGACGAAGAGGAGGAGGTTAGGAAGAAGAAGCCCAGACGCAAACTCACTTCCAACGCATCCATCACTAGAGTAAGACACACTCCCTCTCCAGTAGCTTTATTAATGGTTATAAATGACTGACCCAGGCTCCATGTAAATCTTTCTCACTTATGCACACACTGTTTCTCTTAAAATTATCATATTCTACACTTTGTGTGGTGAAATGGAATGGAGAAGGAGTTTTAAGTAAGTACATGTCTGTTGGGGTTCCTGTCCTTATCTGAAGCAAATACAAGGGCAAAAATACTATTTTCTTAATTTGATTAGTAAAGTGGTAATAAAATTAAAGAATATTCATAAAAAGTGATCATGATTCATGATTTACATCTAACTAAAATGTAATACAAGATGATTTGTACTTCTCATTTAAATAAAGTTCTTACTGTGATTCAGTTATTCATATTAGTTTCCTTGTCTGTTGCAAATACGCAACTACGAGAAAATCGAAGAGAAAATGAATGACTACCTGTAGTCATTTAGCAGACGCTTTTATCCAAAGCGACTTGCAGAGAGTTCAGGGAGCAAAAAGCGAAATGTCATACAGGAGCAATAATACAAAAGGTGCTAATGCAAAGTTACTAGTTTCAGCAAAAGCTAGACCAATACCTGTGGAGAGAAATATATTTCTTTTTTTTCCTCATCTGTCGGTCAAGAATTCACAGACATACATTTAGGCAGTGGTTACTGCAACAAAGAGACATAATTATGAAAATGGCCTGTTAAGATGAAAATAAAATTGTATGAAGGAAAGAAATGTCTGCATCAAAATGCATAATGCTTAAATATCAACATGAAATCATGTTTCCCACTGTTGGCATTATCAAGTAAAAACTGATTATCTTGTTAAAAAATATGCTTGTGGATTTTATTGGATTTTGAACATGTTCCCTCTTTTTATGATGGATGGCTAGATGGGCAAGACCTTTTACATCTTGATGATCAATTACAAAGACATTTTCTTACCGTCGATATGGAGATGGTGGTCTAGTGGGTTAAACCACTGAAGGGGATTGCTCCAGGGGGATGGTCCCTGTAATAAGTGCACTTTAAGTCGCTTTGGATAAAAGCGTCTGCCAAATGACTAAATGTAAATGTAAATGATTAGCGGCCCTTGATAAATTGTGACCGAATATTTGGTCATTTACATAAAGATTGTATGCAGTATTGAATTTTTTTGCCCTTTTTAATCTCTTTTTTCATTCTTTTTTACCTCCAGCAACCTAACATCAAGCAGAAATTTGTGGCCCTGCTGAAAAGGTTTAAGGTGTCAGATGAGGTAATGTCTCATTCCTATGGCCTTTTTCTCTGATATACGTCCGTTATATAACATTTCTTTGCAAACTCACGTTCTCTACACTTCTGTAGCTTTATTTACCTTTCTCACTGTGTCTGACATCGTTGCTCTTTATCATTCAAAAGTGTTCATGAAATTCTACGGTATACAGAATGTTGACGGTTAATTATGACTCTTTATGCATGTGTAGGTGGGCTTCGGGCTAGAGCACGTTTCCCGCGAGCAGATCCAAGAAGTGGAAGAGGATCTGGATGAACTCTACGACAGTCTGGAACTGTACAACCCCAGCGACAGCGGCCCTGAAATGGAAGAGACGGACAGCATTCTCAGTACTCCAAAACCCAAACTCAGGTGACTCGCCGCACACGTACACAGGCTGAATACATGATGACTAGGGCGCCCTCTGGTGATGAGACTGGGTTGTCTGACCTTGGCACATAACCTCTAGAATGTCTTCTGAGTTGGATGGGATTCTCTGTTGATCGAGGCGGTAGGCCAAAACTGCAGATACTAATGTGTATATGTTGTTGTCACTGTTATTTTTGAGGGGATGACTCTTATGAGAACAGTATAAGGGATTGCATAAAAATTTTGTTGCCATTTACTCTACTTCATATCGTTCCAAACCTGTTGTTCTGAAACTCGGAAGGAGAGGCAGAATGTTACGCTGCTTTTTTCAAACATTGAAACAGAATTGGAACAAATGATGTTGATCTCCAAAAAGAGAACATAAAAGTGTTCAGTATGATAGTCCCTATGTTCCTATGTGTGCTATACATTGCAGGTCTTCTGAAGACAAATGCTTTTGCTCATACTTTTATTTATTGGGTGAGTTAGACCATTTGTGTGTTAAAACCATTTAAGCTGTTTCTGCTAAGAGATTTTCAAGCCAGATCGTAAGAACTCTTTACTTTATTGAAAATAATATTTCTTGCCTTGTACATGATTCATTTCAAAATCAGAATTACTCTGAAACAAAGTACCTTTTTTGTCTGATGATGTTTTTTGGTTTTAATTTTAAGCAAGGCTGACAATAAAAGGGTTATTTTATTTACGTGCATCCCTATAGCTAAATTTCAAGCAAAAATATGCAATTGCATTACATAGCAAAATATCAAACTATGCAGATTTAATTTTACTGGAAGATTTTAATAAAATAAAAAAACAGATTGGAAGAAAATATTTAAAGTGATAGTTCACCCAAAAATGGAAATACTGTCATCCTTTACTGACCCTCTTGTCATTTTAAACCTGTACTACTTTCTTTCTTCTGCAGAACACAGAAGATATTTTGTAAAATGTTGTCAACTGGACTCCAGTCACTTGTATTGGTTTTGTGTCCATGCAGGAGAAGTAAATGAGGTCCAGTGCTGTTCAGTGACCAACTTGGTTCAAAATATATTTTTGTGTTCTGCTGAAGAAAGAAAGTCATAAAGGTTAATAAGTGCAGGAGGGTGAGTAAGTGATGACAGAATTTTTCATTTTTGTGAGAGCTATCACTTTAAAAAGGAGACTTTAATGTTGTTAGATTAAAAAGGATAAAACGCTACACAGCTAAAAAAAAAGATCAAAAGGGATTTTTTACAGCAGGGAACACTGGCCACAGTTAATATGATGAACACATTTGTAAATCCAGACTCAAGTTGTTTTTTTATGAAAAAAAGTTGTACTTTGTGTTTCATTCAGAATGTTACATTATGGAAATAAAAATAAATCCACTTGCTTTTAGAGTCCGTTTTGATTCAAAAGAGCAAAGACAAACATAAGTGGTTAGTGAGTGAGTTATAATAATGGCGAACTAACCCATCAAGTATATAAAACTGGGAAACGGGCTAAAATCTTTATATGTATTTCTTCATAGAATTCTTCATTTGTTTTATTTCTTTCTCTTTTCTCCTCTTTTTGTGTCTCACAGACCTTTCTTCGAAGGAATGTCTCAGTCAAGCTCTCAGACAGAAATTGGCAGCTTGAACAGTAAAGGGAGCCTGAACAGAGACCCATTCAGCCCTGTGAGTGTGTGTACTAGAGGCTTAAGCGTGTTGTGTGTCATTTCTGTGACTAAACTGGTCCCAACATGTTTCCCGAGATTTCTCCTCAGACCAATATTGATCACTGGCTAATCCAGAAGTTAAACTGTTAACTGTCCTAACAAAAAAGCCCACTCGAGTTATAGATTTCAAGGGGTGCGCTTATAGAACACTCTCCCACTTCATTCAAAGTATTAAATATGTCAGCGCCATTAAAACTTAAATAACATTATTTCAATTACTATAAGTAGTATTCTTCACTCCATTAATAAGTAAATTAGTAAAACCTTTGTCATTGAAAGTCAAGGATGCAGGTCTGTTACGTGTTGACTGAGCTGATTTCTTTGGAAACTCATTTGCAGTTTTTAAACTGTCAATTTTTTTATAGGCTACTTTAAGGAAATGTAGTCCCAGTGTATTGCAGTGGTGCAGTCCACAGAGTGTTAAAGGATTTAGTTCTCCACAATCTGGAGCTTTTGAGTCAAAATTGTATAGAACCACTACATTAGAGTACATTATTCTTACCATCCTCTAAGTTTAGCTTACACATCTAATGGCTGTTGCTATATTTGTGTAAATATTTTAGTGCACCTGCATTCCCATTTATCACTGTTTTAACCTTTAAAGGGCTTTTTAGGTCAGTAAATACTTGGACTCTAACATTATCATTATAATTGATAAGATTAAGCAACCGGTAAAACCAACTAATGCGTCTGATGTTTGTTTACATATCCTATCCTTTTTCAACCTTCAATATCAATAAAAAGGCCCATATAAGTATATAAATAGTAAGTTAAATGCCTTTGGCACGACATCTATTATTTATCCATATCTGAGGTGTCTAGTAAGCTAAAGCTAAACTCTGCTAGAGCAGACTGAAATATTGTGCGGACAGATACATTTGCAGATATCTGGCCATTTTGACCTCGCCATCGACTTGCTTGATAATTGTACATTTAAAGTGGGGTTTGAATTGTTCAGTAAATAAATAAAGTTCATGTATGTGACCAGCAGGGGGAGCAGCCACCGTCAGATAAACTCAAACACTCCCGCAGCCGCAACCTGGAAGAGCCGCTGTCTGAGACCGACACTCTGGTGAGATGCTGACCTATTTTTTTCTCCCCACACTCTCCCATTCCAAGCCAGTTAATGCTGGAATTGTGTTATGATTTGTTGGTCATGTGGCTCATTTGAATTGAATGCTCACGTGTGTGTGCAGGAACTCAATGATCAAGAGTTGTTTACTGAAGGCGGCCCATCCATAATGGTGTCAGTGGCTGAAAAACCTCGTACACCATTAAAAGCCAGCAAGAATGAGACTCAGCCCATGCCGTCACCCAGGTCAGAAGACACCAAGCACGCGCATAAACTTGCATTTCCGAACAAGACTTTAGATGTGTTTGTGTGTGTGTAGGCTGGACGGAGGACACACACCCCGGAAGCGCAGCACTCCTCAGAAGGACCGTCAGCTCACGAAACCACTGAGTGAACGAACCAACAGCTCAGACAGTGAGAGATCACCTGAGCTCGGCCACAGCACACAGGTAGCATCCTTGCACCGTTTGTGTGCCAAAGATGTCTAAAAACGTCGGCCGTTTGACAAATTAAAAGGATTAAGACACACTTCAGAAGTATTGACTTTGTTTAGTATGTGTATGACACACATTTCACATGGAACGCTCAAGAAAACTATTTAGCACGTCCTGTTTTGTCTTTTAATGCAACATAATAACGTTGGAACAAAATGCAACAAACAAAACTCCATCACAACGTGAAATTAACAACTTAAGGCTTAAAGTCCAAGTGAAATAAAATATTACAATGGCAATTTTTTTCTAGAAATATTGCAGCGTTTATTGTAAATAGTTTATCAATGTGGGTCATTCTCTTTTGAAAATGCGTGTGTCCTCATAATCTTTTTCTTAAAATGCACTTCCTTTCAATTTCAAAATAAAACGGGTGTTTTTATACATCCAATCAAATCGCAGAGAAAGATAAAAGCCAGGGCCCAAAATCTTTTAATTTGAATTTCAAAGGAGAACATTAGTGGGCGGAGCTTGCGTTTTTCACTGCAAATTGATTGGATGTATTAAAACAGATGTTGCATTTTGAAATGAAAATGGCAGCAGACTGACAGTTGGAGGGGGGAGTTAACGGATGCTCCGCCCAGGTCGTCTAACTTGCATCATTCAGTCATTTCAGGGCGGAAGCACATTTTTTGATTTTGAGTGAAGATTATCAGGGTACATGAATTTTAAAAAGTAAATGACCCACATTGATAAGTTATTTACTATGAAGACTGAAACAGGAAATGCTTCAAGGCCAGTTTTTTGTTTAGAAATGATTTTACACATTTATGAAAACTGTTAGTGTGAGTAATTTATGGTGACAAGACATGGCTCATGAATGTTTTAAACCCGGTCTACTCCAGTGTTTATTGTTGTCCGCCTGTGATTGGCTCACCCTTGATACGGTCATCTGCGATTTTCTGTTTCTCCCTCTCTCTCTTTTTCTCTAAGTGGTTTAAATAAGGAATGTTAATGTGCCATTTCATTTTGTTCTGCAGAGTCACTCTGAATTATTAATGCTTGGCTGACTCATCCCAAAGTAACCTTCTGTATCTTGTGTGTGTGTGTGTGTGTGTGTGTGTAGGTCCTCAGGAAGGCTGTGTATGATCAATTGAATCAGATTCTGTTATCTGATACTGCTCTTCCTGAAAGTCTCATTTTGGTCAATGGGACTGACTGGCAAGGAAAGGTAATGTGTGTGTGTGTGTGTGTATTTGTTTTTATTCTAATTTTTGTCAAATTAAAATGTAATTTGAATGCATAATGAAACACAATATAAATTGTAATTGTCTTCTGATATGCGTGTTTAGTATGTTGCAGAACAGTTGCAGGTCCAGAAGCATCCTGTGGTGTGTACGTGTTCTGGGGCAGAGATTCAGGCAGTTCTGTCTGCTCTGCTTACACGGATACAAAAGTTGTAAGTCACTCAAATGTTCAACTTTAAAGCGCAAAGAATTCCTGAATATGATAAAATACATTGTCTCTCTTTGTGTAGTTGCAACTGTAATTCCTCTATGCCGCGGCCTGTGAAGGTGGCGGTAATCGGGGGTCAGAGTTATCTTGGCTCTGTCCTGCAGTTCTTTGTCACTCAGTTGGCAAATAAGACATCTGATTGGCTCAATCACATCCGCTTCCTGGTTGTGCCTCTGGGTTTGTATACACAACAACAATAGAAACATCACTGATTGATAACAAATGATACAAAATACTGTCATGGTTTGATTACACTGCACTGAAGGGTTTGTAGGGTAGTGTTTTGATTTTTAGTTGATCTTTGACAGATATATTCTTGGGAAAACAGACATCAATTGGCCACCATTCAGATTAGGTCTGTGAGAAAGTGTCTTTTCTTTTTTTTAATGGTTGTTCAGGTTCTCATCCTGTTGCTAAGCACCTGGGTGCCCTTGACAACCGCTACAATGCAGCATTTCTGGATGGAGTGTGGAGAGACCTGTTTAACCGATCTGAACCTCCACAGACAGGTACACATACACACAACATTTAATTCAGACTGGTGTGGTGACTACATTGTTGTCAAGTGATCTCGCACACTTCATGTTTACTTTTATGCATTGGGCACAGTTTTTATGTCAATGCACAATAATTTTTACCCAGTATTGCAATTTTTTGTAAAACGTCTTATGGCTGAACAATCAAATTTTTGGTTTCATTGTTGATGTAGTTACAAACATACTTTCCTTTTCACAAATCCTTACCTTTTCAATGACATTTAATCATTGTTCACTGCAGATTTGGTGGATGTAGCGGCTCGTATTGCTCATTACATCAGTGGTGCAGTTCTCACTCACCAGCTGCCAATTGCTGAAGCCATGCTCACTTGCAAGCACAGAACGTAAGTCACATTGGATCTTCTGTCCACTTGAATAATGAGATGATTCGTACCTTAATGTCCCACTGTCCCGCTACAAGCGTGTGTTTGAATATTTGGAATTTTTCTCTCTTCTTCTGCAGAAGGGATGAAGATTCCTACCAGAAATTTATTCCTTTTATTGGGGTGAGTGGGAAAATCTTCAATGCTTATGATTATGCATCTGTTGAATTGAGGAAATTTACAGTGCAAAATATATATCATGAAAACTATTTTGTATTTCAAATGTTAACAAAAATTATTGATGTTTTACAGGAGGTGAAAGTGGGATTGATTGAGCCGGGTCAGTCAGCCGCAGGTGAGTGTTCTCTTATGTGAGCTTGAACGATTTTTTATTTTATCTTACATTACGTATTATTAGAAGATGTTAAGGGCATGTACATAAATGATGTAATTTTGATTTAATTCCTATGGGAACAGAGTTTAAATTTATAACTGCTGTCTCATGTAATTTCACAAACTTCAGGTTAAAGGCACGTCCACTTCCAGACACAAATTAAGAAAACGAATAATTTGGAGTTAGATGCGGATACAGTTAACAGCTATCCATGCAACGTTTTGTATGTGACATCATTTTTAAAAACTCCTTATATTACATCTATTTTGTCTAGGTGACACAGAGGAGGGTGTTGTTGTGAGCTTGGCTGTCCCCTCCACCTCTCCACCCTCCCACGGTTCACCTGCCAGTCTAAAAGAGACAGCCACGCCCCCTTCCTCTCCATCGATGGCCGGAGGTTTGGCCGTACAGGGGTAAATGTCCAGTCAGCAGCATTATTTGTAATGCAGAAGAAAGAGTCCTGCTAGTGAATTTGATTGATAAAATTTGTCTTTCTCAGGAGTCCAAGCATGTCCCACGGGGTGGACGCCATCGGGCTCCAGGTGGATTACTGGCTGGCATCTCTGGCTGACAAGCGTCGCGAAGGAGAGAGGAGGGACACGGGTTGTAAAAACACTCTGAAAAGCGCCTTCTGGTCCCTGCAGGTCACCCGATTGCCAGGAGGGGGAGCCAGCGAGCCTCAAGCCCCTGTCAACACAATGGCCATGACTGTGGTCACCAAAGAGAAAAACAAGAAAGGTAAGCAGACTGTAAACACTCTTAAAATGTGTCTATGCAAACCACATTGGCTGTGAAGAAACACCAGTAGAGCTAGAAATGAGAACAACCCCGTAGACCATAACTTAGGTTTGATGTTGAACCCTATCTGGCACTATGAACTTGGTACTTGTGCTTTGAATAACATCTTTTTGAAGAATTTTTATCGTGGACATTCTTAATGACCAAAGAAATTGGTTATAGGACAATATACTGGTCTATCATCGTTAGCTCTGTGTTGGTGTCTCTGCATCGCTCTGTGTCGTCATAAACATCATTGCAAAAGACAAAATTTGCCTTAAAGTGCCCTCTAGTATTTTCTTTCTAAAATGTTTGTAGAACCTAAACACTAATTTTAGAAGGACATTTTAAACACCACTTAGAGACTTGCATCTGAACTCTTCATACATATATATCCTTCCAAACAAATAATAAAAAAAAGTCATATTACTGAATTTATTTATAGCTATTTGGACCAATTTTTGGACCAATTGTATCAATGTAGCTTTGTATATTTTTTTTTTTTTGCAGTTCCTACTATTTTCTTGGGGAAGAAACCTAAGGAGAAAGAGATGGACTCAAAGAGTCAAGTCATTGAGGGCATCAGCAGGCTCATCTGTTCAGCTAAACAGCAGCCAACCATTCTAAAAGGTACCAGACTTGATCAGAATACATCAGATTCTTGATAGCTTGATCAGATTCAATTTATGAAATTATTATATATATATTAGATGTCACAATTAGTTAATGCATTAGCCATGAACTAGCAATAAACAATAGTTCTTCAATATTTATGAATCTTATCTCATGTTTATTTCAGCATTTACTAATATTTTTTTTAAATCAAACATTGTTTGTCAGTTAGCATTAGTTAATGCACCATGAACAAACATTCACATGTATTGAAATTAACTAATTTTAACAACGATTAATAAATGCTGAAAAACTATATTGCTCATTTCACAGCTAATACATTTGCTTATTTTAACAAATACAACCTTCTATGATTGTAAAGCGTTACCATATTAGATCTATATTATTTTATATAATTTAGCTTATTTATTCTGTAGGGTACTGTATATTTAGAATTTCACATGATCATACTGGAAAGCTGGTCTCTGATTGTCAGACAAAGTGTTATTGCAGGAACTAACAGTGATATCTATGGAATTTTGAGATATTCAGCTAACCTTGCCAGTTGTTTTATTTTTGCAGTTTTTAATATTCAGTGTGAATGTCAGTAAGAAGAAAAATAAAAACATTTTCGATATCAAACTGTGCACATTATACAGGAACCAATCTTAGATGAGTTTCTGCCTTTGTAAGACCACTGAAATCAAGTAAATGGGAAATATGAGACATTTTAATTAAAATAATTGAGCTGTTATATTAAAAGAAAAGATTCAAAAAAATATTTGACTGTAATATTCCACAAACTTTTTGCCTTTCTGTAGTTACCATTGATGGTGGCGAGTGGAATGACGTGAAGTTCTTCCAGTTAGCAGCTCAGTGGCCGACTCACGTCAAGTATCTCCCGGTTGGATTGTTTGGCTACGGCAAACCACCGTCCTAGGATGGCCGGCAGCTTTCTAACCCGCCTCTTCAATCTACACTCCATTGCACACCTTCACCGCCACTCAGAATGCCGGCCAAATGCAGTTGTGTGACAAGACTGTCTTATGGTGTGTAGGTGTAGTTGAAGATCGATTCGCTGGGTTCATAGACTTTTATCAGCGCTAGTCACTTTTATTTATCGAAAGGTCCCAAAGCCACATATGGCGGCCAAGCACAAAATTTTAAACCAACCATCGATCTGATCAATAACAGCACGATGTGGCATCAATGACATGAAAACCTGCATATGACAACATTGGATTTAGCATTATTGCTTCATTGTGAAAAGAAGTTTGACTCTTTGGGAACCATGGTAACCATAGTTTCTGCTAAAATATCACAGTATCTACATTCATTTTTATTTTGCTCGAGAAGCTTTTATAACATCATAGACCACTACACAGTAGGGAAAGCTGTCATGTAGTGTGTAACCACTCTGATTTTATGAAATTACAGTTTTTATTCACTTACATCAACTGTAGTAAGTGGGATTTTGTCAAAAACTATGGATTCTTTCGCAAGGGAAGATTTCCTGGTCTGTATTTGTCTCACTTGAGGAAAAAAGCACAGATGAGCATTGCAAAACTACTCCCCCTACGTTTGGAGGTGGCGCTACGTGCCGCCGTCAGCCAACTGATGAGTTTTCGGTGCAAATTCCATCGTTGACCTCTAACCTGCATGTCTTAAACTACATCAACCATAAAACCACTAGCAACGTTTTCCAACTTATTTTCACGTTACTTCAATGGTGCACTTTATGTATCCGTGCATGTGTTGAGCTGTTCTAACCGTGCTGCTGTAGCTCGCGTCTTACATTTCCTTCAGTATATGGAAGGTTTACATCATGGTTAACCTATTCACAGTGACGCAGTGCTTAATCGATATAAAATAAAATAGTTCTATTAGTTTTGTATTGTTTTCTACACAGACTATGCTTTTATGTGTCGGAAGAGCTCTTGATTGTTGGTTCTATTTTGAATACTTTTAAAAGTGACCTTTTATCTTCAATATATGTAGCTCATCCAATGGTTTTATTTCTTTCCATGAACCATATCTCCAAATATCACTCTGGCCTATTAGAATGTAAACATTGTGGAAGATTGTCACAGAGTTGCACACATTGAACAATGTTGTTTAGTTTAGCAAAAGGGCTGAAGCAGAGGATCCGCAAGGTTGGCAAAGAACATTTCAAAAATTACGATGTTAAAGCCTTGGTTGATGGTGAGGAAAGTCGTTGATTTTGCACTCTTGGATTAATCTTTACAGTTACGGAAAACCGAGGTATGGAATGGACTTTAGTTGCTAACTTCAGTTGTCAAACGCTATGCACTTGAACTCACCTTTACGCATCTTTGTCCAAAGCACAACGTTTTTGTCAGCTAGCTCCTAATACGAAATACTTAAAACAAGCATGGGATCAGCTCACCACTTGAGATCAGTACCTGTAAGTCTCATGAACTGGATGGAAACACTGATCTCTGCTCATTTGGTTCAGTGCCACAAAGTCCCTTTATTTGCTAGCTGTCACGTTATTGTCGAAGGCAGCTTTCACTGAAGTAACAACGTTGTTCTATTTGGTCTAGAACGTTTGTTAGATTTTCTTGTAGGTGTTAGGTTATGCATCTAGCAGAGCTGTTACTGTTTGAAATGTGGTTTTAAAATAATAATAAAACAAACAATAAAAAATGTTATATATGACATGATGTTGTGCCACAGTTATAGAGTGACGCAGGTTGTGCGTGTTTGGTTGTGGAGTGTTTTTGGACAAAAGCGATCACTGGTATGATTAGTCTGTGGTGTTTCTTCACAACATTCAGCATCTTTTTTACCCAGCTCACAGTTCTTCTGACCATTGAAACTTGAACTTGAATGGATTAATTTAGAAATATTGTTACATCATAATTTATTTGTAGGATTCCTTTTATCAATATGAATTCAGAGTAGAATCGCAAGGGGGAATCTCACTTCACGGGTCAAGGGAAATCTGAAGCAAGAAATAAAACATATTTGACTGAACTAAAGTGAAGCCTGTTTAGGAACATTAAAATATAAAAATGCAATGCACAAAATTGAAATAATAATTAGATATTATTCAAGGGTGTGCGGATTAAAATGTTAAAATCACAGTGTTACAGAATTTTTTACAGTAATACCTTGAACTGAATTTGCCTTTTGGGTAGCAATGTACCCCAGCAGGTTTTGTGAGATTCACCCAAAATCAGCCTTTTTTTATTTGGGTAAGTTGTCTGTAAAGCCCTTACGAAAGTATCCTTGTCTTTGTGGAAAAAAGTATTTAAAACAACAAAGTATTAAAATCTAAATGGGTCAATTAGATATTTTATTGTTTTTACCAGCTCCTAGAAGCGTTGTTTAGAAATAGTTTTTTGTTTGTTTGTTTAGTTCTGAAGCGCAAATACACATTTTTTACACATTTAACACAGCCGTCCTGTATCTGCCCAAATTTTTCCTAAATAAAGTAAGTAAATAATCCACCAAAATGATAACATTACCTTTGTTAGGCTGACTTGGATGTATGACCAGTTTCTACATGGTTGTTTTGGTTTAGTGGGCTTTTGTCAATAACATATTGTTTAAATTCATATTGATGGAACACTGTCCTGTTGACAATACAATGTGTAAATGTTTTAAATAATTGAACATTTTAAAGTTTTTGTAATGCTGTCACACATGTCGTTCGTGTTTTAAGCTTGCAAGATTAGCAGACCTTGTAATAATGTGGATTAGCAACCGTTACTTTTTGGTTTAAATTTTAAATGGATGCAAAGGATTGGAAAAAGAAGCATCACTGCCAAAGAGTGTAAACTTTTTTTGTTCTTTGTTTACGGTTGAAAGAAAAGCTTTTCAGTAGGCTACTTAAGGAGCAGTTTGGGATTTATCAAGTACAGAATTATCCCAAACGATTAATTTTTAGTATAAAATAAAAGCGTTTTGACACGCTACATTCCATTCTGTTTTTAAACTATGAAATGTCTATCCCATCAACATGGACCGTCTCTTTACCGGTGTGATGTTTGGAGTCTGGTGATTGCCTGGCTGTATCTGTCCTAGTACCTGTGTATGTACCTGTGTTGATTAGTAATGTGTAAAATTCTACAGAAAACATGCAGTGGATGTGAGCATTCTGATTGGTCAACAAATTATCTGAACAGCCAATCAAAATGAAATCTGTCCACTTCAAATACTTTGTCACTGTATCACAACCTGTTCGCGGGGTAGTTGGACTGAATTCCACAAGCTTTGGATTAAAACAGCGGCCAAAGTTAGCCCAGGTAACGATAGTAACCCAACAATATTTAGACACAGAAGACCAATAAGCCAAGCTTGTGGAGAAGTATTTTTGCACATGCATTTATCTTTTAGCAATCTTCAGCTCTTTGCCTTTTTGCCTCTAGACAATGATGCTTGTACATATCCAAAGTGCTTGTAATATGAACGTCTGTTACTTTATTGTGTTGTTTTTTTATTTGACATGTTTTGTAGTACTGCTTTTTCATAATTGAGTTGTCAATCAATACATGTGGTATGGACAGTGGAAGTGTTACGTGTATTCTTTTTCTTTAATAAAAACACCTGATTTTTATTTTTTTGTCATTTGTGGATCTTTGAACATTTTGAAGAAGTATAAAGAAATTGGTGAAATAAAGGTAAATCAATATGGCCCAAACTGTTTTTGTTCTTTAAAAATTGCTAATTTTACGGGTTAAATGTTACAACGCAGCCTTTCCTACTGGAAAATCCAGCTAATACTATGGATGGTAGCTTTTTGTAGCTGGTGGGGACCTGGGCAGGCTGGTGAGCTATACCTTTACATGTAGAGATTATAGCATGACTGGAAATGACAATAAAGGTCAAATTCAATTTACATTTTCTTTGCATGCAGCATCTCCAGTTTAAATTGTTTTTCCATTCGTTTGTTGTCTTTAGTTATCAACTTCGCAAATGATCTGCAGCCTATTATGTGTTGCAAAATTAGATTATTGTGTAAATATAGCCTATATATATTAAAATGTAATATATGTATTTTTAATGTGATTTAGCTCTGTTCGCAGCACAAAGTAAAAGCAATAAAATGTATAGATTGAGCTCAACTGGTCTACATATATATACATACATATAAGATAATTCTATCGCGAGCGCAACTCGGGAGTTGTGCTCTCTGATCGCTCTCGCGATATTTTGTGTCATTCGGCGATCGGTCTGCGCTGCGCAAGCACGAAGTCGAACAGACTCGACCCTCATACATATGCTCGTGTCCACGCCCGGTTTAGGGAGGGTGGGTGTAGTGATGTCACCGCCCCAGGCTTTGGATTCTGGGAGCAGAAACGCACACAAAACACCAGCCATTTTCAGTTTGTTGTGCTCATCCTCTTTCACTTCAACAGAAAGATCTCGGAGGTGTCCGTTTGAAACGGACAGAAATAATGGACGAAGTGAAATACGCTGGTCGTGCGCTCGAGCGTTTGTTTTACTGAACCTGTCAGACACAAAAGCGCATCAGACGCCCATCATCTGATCAACACTGTGATCCGTGGGAATCGATCTTTCTTTCACATCAGAAATTCATCGCACTGGACTGAATTGTGTCTTGGTCGTCAATCCCAATCATAGACTCATAATCTTCACGCGTCAGCTAACGTAACGTTACAGCAAGTCCAGAAGAAGAAGAACCTACACCGGCGTCCACAGACTAAACAAAGGGTGTGTATTTACATTTCTTTTGCAAGCCTCACAACATTATCTGTTCTTTAATACCTACGTCATTCTTAAACGATCAGCTATAATGGACGGTTAATTCATGGGCAGCTTTAATGGATGGAAGTTTAGCCCGAAATGCTAAAAACAGTAGCTGATCTTTATCGTTAGTCATCATTGCATGGTGTTTAAAGCGATGATGTATGTTTATATACAAATAAATGATAATATGCACTGTGTAACCTTTATATGATCAGGACAGAATAATGGATGATTTATGATCCGTTTAATATTGCAGTCATTATTGCTGGGGTTATAAGTCAAATATACTTTACTACATTTATTATTCACATGTGTCTTTTTGTGCGTATTGTATTGGAATATGTGCGCATCAGAGACGATCAGCATCATGAGTTTAAAGTGTGTGCTGATGATGTTGTGGTTTGGTTGCATCAGGCTGTAATACTTTTAAATCAATGCCTATTTTCGCCTACCACTGCAGAATAAATGATCTTTAGGTTTGCTAGCTATCCTGTGCTTTTTTTTTGGAACAGTAAACACGCATGATGCAAGCACGCAGGGCAGGTCACCTTGATGTTTTTTCCCTGTATTTTCAAAAGCTATCATTTGAAAATTTTGGTTACGGTATTCACACTTATAGACATATGACTCTCATTGTATGGATATCATTAGATGAACATTTCGTGTTTTAATGTGGGACACTTGCTGTCTAGCTGTATTGGTGCATTGCAGTCAATAGACGTGATGAAAAATCGAGCGGGCGCCTCCTGCTGGGTGCAGATGGAACTGTAGATGCTGTCTGGATGGGGATGATACTGTAGAGATGTCGCAAAGACGTTTGATACGGTTATTTTGCTCTGGTCCTGTAGGACCAGTGCCTCGCAAAGTTTACCTTCAAAACTAAACTTCTGTTAATTTCAATACTGAAGTTTGAAGCTAGTTGTTTAGATGCATTCAATCTAAACTGAAGGGCAGTGGACTCCAGGACCGGGTTTTCTTCTCCATACTATTTCTGTAGCTTAGTCTTAAATAAAAAAAAGACATATTTTTTTATCATTTCCCACTCAGTAAATAAACGTTGTCATTTGTGGTCAATTTAGGATGTGTACATTTTATAAATTAATTAGTTAAGTAGATATTAGTTAAGTAGAATTAGTTAAGTAAAATAAATTAATAAATTAAGTAGTTATATTTATAAAATATTGTTTATTGTTTCTAACCGTAGAAACGCCTTAATGGAATGTCTCATGTTGACCTTTTTGGGGCGGGAGAGAGCTGAGTCATGCTCATCATTTGCTCTGACAAAGTTGATGTTATTCATACTTTTTTGGCATCATTTTTATATTGTATTATATATGTCTATGTACGTCATTCAATATATCATACAATACAACTTTTTAATAGAGACATGTTTTTCCACTAACACCTACCATTAAAGCCACATAGATAGCTCCTAATTGTGTATACATTGCCATGCTCCTTCTATCTACAGATATTAAAAATGAATAAACGTTTAATCACATTATATCAAGCTCTCATAACCACACATAAGACCTAAGCAAATAGGCCTAGTTCAAATAACGTCATTTAAAAGTTAAATAAAAAAAAGTAAAAGGAATAATAATAAGTAAGTAAAAACAAATGAAATATCAGCACTTTTGGTATGTGCGTTGGCTAATTGCCTTGGCCAGATATTGTGGTGTCAGCTGTTGTGTTTCTAGAGTCCAGATGTGGATAGGATCAGCAGTGATGGATTTTAATGGAGTTAAGGGTCTAATGGAGAGGACATTACAGTGTTTCCCCTAGGTTTACAGCTTTGGGGGGGGGGTGGTTGGTTAGTTGGGGAAAATTGACAAGAAATCTTAAATCATTTCCTTTTCATTCTTAATGTGCTATCTATCTATCTATCTATCTATCTATCTATCTATCTATCTATCTATGTCACATAAACTGGTTGTCTGGGAGGGTAATGCTTTGTAAAAGTTAAAAATGTAAACATAAGATATCTATTTAAAAAAATAAATGAAATGTATTTAAATCTTTTTAAAATTGATTTTTGCAAATAACCTTAGTTAAATTTATAGAAGTATTTGTTAATATGAATGGACCAGAGCTTAAATAGTTTTATTTTTTAACTAACAGAGTTAGTTAAAAAAAGGATTTATATATACTAACAAATATATTGCTCAGTTCATTGTTCGTTAATGTTAGTTGATACATTTATATGATAAACAAATCTTAAAAGGGCTGTTTTTGTGAGATGTTTTTTTCTATGATGCATTTATTGGAGAATAATCCTGTCAGACGCAGCACTGCTGTGAACGCGCGCTGTTCTGAACGTCATCACGTGCGCAGGACATTCCCATACAACACAGAGTGGCCTGCATAGCGTATTAAATATCTCTTGTCTTATTTAATCAGCAGATTAACAATGTCCTGACTAAAAACATTTTAAACACACATATGTAAATAGTAAGCGGCATATAATTCATTAATATACATTTTACCTGTCATCCGGTGATGACTGGACATTTGATGCTTGTCAGGGGCAGGATGCGCAACACTTAGACTTGGAGCAGGAGAGCTACACCGGCTGCTACTCGCAGTAGAGTGAGTATTGCCATCTTCAGTTCCATGTGAGCGTTTAAAAAACGCAAATATTTTCATCTGGTTTTCAACTGATTGACGCGACATATTTTCCGCCGCGCGCTAGAGATGCGCGGATAAGCTAAAATGTCACCCACATCCGCTGCTTCAAATAAATGATCTCCACGTATAATTTTCTCCGATATAGATATCCGAACCGACCCGGACCCGATCGTCACTTTAATTACTCAGTAAATTTTACTGATTTTTACGATTACGATTACAGATATTACTGTCTTTGTCTTTAAATGCTTAAATCTAATCTTTCGATTTAGCACACACATGATGTACCATATAAGAGGTACTAGTCTTATGGCTTTCACATAAAGTGCCTCACAGTCGTTGCCTATTACATACTCAGCGCTTGATTCATCCTTGTTAAACCACTTCGCTAAAACGCTCCCACGCGGTACTTTCTTTCCTACCTTTTGTTTTGTTTTTAATTCTCCCTTTTAAATTTCTCTCGGATCTGTTTTGCCTCCATTTCGCAAATACAAGAAATATTTGCGAACAATATTTGCTTTAAGAAATAGACCGTCCTCTACCGCCACCACGCGCGCATTTCTTTTAAATTACTGCAAATTAGCGCCTGATTAAAAACGCATTTAAAATATTTTCGATTTTTTGAGAAATTATGTCATTGTTGTATATGATATCGTCCACCCGCGACCCACCCGAAATTAATCGGAATGTATTTTTTTATTACACGACCCACCCGACCCGCGGATCATCCGCAGCGCCCGCGGATTTAACCGCCATGCGCGCATCACTACCGCGCGCTCTCTGTCCGCTAGTGTTTGTTTGTGTGTGCGCACTCATTGGGATAATTGTATACGCGCAAACAAAGACAGAAAAGACATGCCATCGTGGAAATAAGATAAATAACATATTACTTAAGGGCTATTTAGTTTGTTTAATAAAATAACAAATTGTAATCTGGTGCTATAAAGAAAAACAAATCAAATTTACTTGACGTTCAAGGGTGGCAGGGCGAGCCGTTGGGAGGGCGGGGCTCCCCCCTTATATAATGGTAGGGGAAACACTGCATTAGGATGAAAGTGTGTGCTTTAATCGCTCTAGAGAGTCATGTGCAGGCAGTTGTTGTTGAGATTATTTTGCTTTTGTATTTTTAAATACTGTTGAAGATGTCAATGAGCTGCAACGCTGTATGGGTGCTCTTGACACGTTATGGCTTATTCACACAATATACTTAATGTCGGTCGCTTTTTGTTTAGCAGTGAACACAAGTTCAGAAGAGAGCCCTAGATCTTACGTTCCACATTTGAATAAAGCATACCTGTGTTTAAAATGAAATTTATTTCAAAACGTTGGTGATGTCCTTGTTGGTAGAGTCAACACACACACAGAAACACGAACTAGTACAAGTAAACCAACAATAACAAATAACACAGATACAATAAAATGTGTTCTTTTATTATCCTTTTTTCCTCACTTTCTCTAGTCACTTTAATCCATTGCTCTTTGTTTCTTAATTCTCTTGCTGTGTTTCCAACAGTCAGTGCCGCATCCCCCGGGTGATGTCCACCATGGTGTACCCGCGAGAGGAGGCCCTGGAGAGGCTGTCACAAGATGAGATTGTTCTGAACACCAAAGCGGTCATGCAGGGTTTGGAGACCCTGCGTGGGGAGCACGCCCAGCTCCTCAACTCCCTGCTAGACTGCGCCCAGCCACCCACCGCCCAGGAAAAATCAAGCCTGCTACGAAAGAGTCTGGAGGAAATTGAGCTGGGACTTGGGGAGGCACAGGTATCTATATTTTCTTTTATCTTTAACTACCCTTGGAGTATTAGGTCTTATGTTCTTGAAGATCATAATAAAACATTTCAGTCCCGTGACTCAAAACTTTAAAAATGTAGTGTATTCTTGTATTCTATTAGAATAGCTTTAGAGAGGTTCCCAGTAAAACGTTAAAGCAACATCACATAAGTTACATGTATACAAATGAATATGTCTTCTCTCAGGTCATCATTGCTCTCTCAGGGCATCTGAGTGCTGTGGAATCCGAAAAGCAGAAGTTGCGTGCTCAGGTGCGACGCCTCTGTCAGGAGAACCAGTGGCTGAGGGACGAGCTGGCCAGTACCCAACAAAAGCTCCAGAAGAGTGAACAGATGTGTCGCCCAGCTGGAGGAGGAGAAGAAACACCTTGAGTTTATGAACCAGATCCGCAAGCTGGACGAGGACACCTCGCCCTCAGAGGAGAAGGCCGGAGAGAAGGAGAAGGAAAATTTGGACGATCTCTTTCCAAATGACGACGACCAGGGACCAGGTAAGACTAAAACACACATAGAGATGTCCTCAGAAAGGTACATTTGGGAAATCCATACAAGTATTTGTGTGGTAAGCCAGCATTTACAGAGAAGCACATGAAATTTATTTTCAGCTCAGCCCAGCGGTGAAGCGGCAGCACAGCAGGGAGGATACGAGATCCCGGCTCGCCTCCGGACTCTCCACAATCTGGTGATCCAGTATGCCTCTCAGGGCCGCTACGAGGTGGCCGTGCCCCTTTGCAAACAGGCCCTGGAGGATCTGGAGAAAACCTCCGGACATGATCACCCGGATGTGGCCACCATGCTCAACATTCTTGCTCTTGTGTATAGGTGAGAAGCTGAGATGACTGAGAATCACGAGCATCAGTCCGACATTATGTACTATCATGTTTGTGTAACAAATAGTGAGTAAAAGTGGTCTTCCAGGGATCAGAATAAGTACAAGGAGGCAGCTCACCTTCTGAATGATGCTTTGGCCATAAGAGAGAAAACTCTGGGTAAAGATCACCCCGCAGTGGCCGCAACGCTCAACAACCTCGCTGTGCTCTACGGCAAACGCGGGAAGCACAAGGAGGCCGAGCCGCTCTGCAAGAGAGCGCTGGAGATCAGAGAGAAGGTGCGCATTCATTACAATTCAAAATTGTATGATCGTCCAGTATGGGTTGTATTAATGTTATTATGTATTAATGTTTGTGTATTTGCAGGTCCTGGGAAAATTCCACCCTGATGTGGCAAAGCAGCTGAATAATTTGGCGCTGTTGTGTCAGAATCAAGGGAAGTATGAGGAAGTGGAGTATTATTACAGCAGGGCCCTTGAGATTTATGAGAACAAATTGGGTGCGGACGACCCCAATGTGGCAAAGACCAAAAACAACCTGGTGAGAGCAATGCTTACTTAAAAAAATCAATAAAACATCTTGATCAAACTCACGCTTATGTTATTTCAAACCTGAATTACTTTTTCTTACGCAGAACACAAAAGAAAATATTTAGAAAAACGTTCAACTTTGGCCCTCATTGACATTCTATATTATAGACACAACACACTTGAGACATTCTTAAAATATCCTCTTTTGTGTTCCGCCCATAAACAAGTTTTGAATGACAAGAGGGTGAATGAGGACAACATTTTCAGTTTTGATAATACATTTAAAAGCATGTAAATTAGCATTCCTCTGTAAATATTTTGTGTGATAATAAACAAAATGTTCAATCTGATTTTTGAACCAGTTCAGGGATTTGTAAGTACTGGTTTGCTCTGAATGTCTTTGTTTCTAGCGTTTATCTGTGAAAATCACTACTCAAGGTCATGAAGACCATTGTTACCTTTGACTTGGTGAAACTGAAAATGCTCATAACAGACGATTCCTTGGGTCCTTCACAGCACACCAAAGATGCTTTTTCTGTGTGAAGTTTGATATGAAAACATGAACCTTTGGCTATACTGTAGATCTGAAAGCCTGAGAACATATCTCTCTGAAGCATTTGTCATGGAGTTTTTTCTTCTACAGGCAACGTGTTATCTGAAGCAGGGCAAGTTTAAAGACGCAGAGACGCTTTACAAGGAGATTCTAACACGCGCGCATGAGAAGGAGTTCGGATCTGTCAACAGTATGTTTTTCCTTTGAAATCTTTTCACATATTTCACATAAACTTGTACATGTAAATTTGTAACTGTTGTCACTTTTGGACACATTATTTTCATCAGGAAATTGAGAAAAACAGATTGGCATGAAGTCGATGTATTGTTTGGTTATGAATGTGGTTATGTGATGTGACATCCCAGGTCTTTAAGCAGGCTCTTACTGGATTATGGCAAAGATCCACCTGCAGTTGCTCTATACATTAATTATTCTTAAATGCAAGACAAGATAAGTCAGTAGCTGATATAATGTAAAACGAGTCACTTGAAATTCAGGCATGCAAGCCATTCAGAATTATTTCATGCAAAATAAATTCCATTGCATAAACAAAAGCGTTTTATTGGCTGTTTAAATAAGCTAACAATGATTTTTCTTAACCCAGATGACAACAAGCCAATCTGGATGCATGCAGAGGAGCGAGAAGAGAGCAAGGTATAACACATGATTTGTAAAACTAGATTTGCATATGCAATCCTTTGCATATAAGACAGTTACAAAATAAGTGTTTCAGCGAAGCAAACATCATTTCTGAATTTTGAGAGATTGAAGACATTTAAATCATAATTTGATACAATCAAAAATACATTGATATCACGCTTTTAAATAATACAGTTAATAATTGCAACAATTTATATCACTTTATACAGGTAGGACCAAATTTACAGATGCAGAAGATACTTCTTTGCAAAACCTATAAAAATTGAAATCAGAACTTTCTTTCAGGTTAATGTAAAATGAATGTTCATTTCCAGGGCAAGAGGAAGGACTCAGGCCCTTACGGAGAATACGGCAGCTGGCACAAGGCCTGTAAAGTAGACAGGTCAGTGAGCAGGTTTCCTCAAAGGATTATGGGAGTTCGCTGTTGAATCACTCTTTTGGGCTTTTGCTAACCCAGGTTCATACTTAGCCCAGGTATCATCTGTAATCATGGGTTATGCTGTTTCATTTTGCGTATTTATTTATTAGCAAGTATAACATGCAAAAAGCTCACCCAATTTTAATAACTTGAGAGATGCAATGTTGAAAGCACAGACAAGAAACATTACTGTTACTTCAACACTCCAACTGACATAAAATCAGTGATGATACCCCAATTTAATATGATTCAGATTCATAAGGTCTCAATTTGATTCTTCATTTGATAAATATTGATTCAATAGAACTGGGAATTTCAGTTCTGATATTTGAGATGTTGTTTTGTATATGACTTCCTTTAGCGTACAATAGGTGAACGATATTTCATATTTTAAACCCATTTTGCAAAACTGAAACATAAACGCACATTGGCGCGATATTGTATGACTAGTGATGAACATTGCAGGAAAGAGGAAACTTATTCAAATGAACTGTATCTGTCTAGCCCCACTGTTAACACCACGCTGAAGAGCCTGGGGGCCCTGTACCGCAGACAGGGCAAACTGGAGGCAGCGGAAACACTGGAGGAGTGCACTTCTAAAACTCGCAAACAGGTACAACATCTTGATTTCCTACCTGATGTTTGACCTATAACTACAGATCGCCTCCCTGCAAATGACTGTGAAATTATAGTCATTAAGAAATCCATTGATTCGTCCCCAATTAAGTAAAAACAATTTTTTTTACTTATTTAATTTGTTATTTTCATTTTTTAAGATTCTCTCATATCCTTATATAAAATTTCTTTCTATTTGTTTTTTTATTGACTTCATTGTTCTCTCTTTTAGGGCATTGATGCCATTAATCAGAGTAAAGTGGTGGAATTGCTAAAGGATGGGAGTTGTGGTGGAGGGGACAGGCGTCAGAGCAGGGAGGGGGTAAACGGCCCCGGTGGACCTCGAGGGGACTGTGATGGCGATGAGGCAGAGTGGAGCGGGGTCAGTTTCTATGACATCAATCGTTCACCTTAACACCTTGCTTTTTAACCATTTGTGTTGTTTGGTCATTTGTATGCATCAGTATGACTATGTGGTTATCAGTGTGTTTCTGTCGGGCACAGGATGGCAATGGTGCCCTGCGCAGAAGCGGCTCCTTCGGAAAGATTCGTGAAGCCCTGAGACGCAGCAGTGAGATGCTGGTTAAAAAACTTCAGGGCAGTGGCCCACAGGAGCCACGCAACCCCGGGTGAGACTGCAACACAACATCAGAAATGTACTTTATCAGCTCTGCATTTGGCATAGACCTGTCAACTAGGAAATGGTTGTATATATCAGGCCAGTTAAAACCCTTGAGAGTTTAGAAATACATTTCTAGGCCGGATGTGAATATTATCTCATACTAACACAGATGGTTTGTAAAAATTATGTTCAGTATTTTTTTAAGCATTTGTTATCTTAACAGTTCATGAGTATAAATGTTTTTGTTGTAATCAGAATTAAACCACAAAGGTAGTCACCAGCTTAACCCAGTCCTGGAACTTTTCTTGAATTTTTTTTAAACGATTCTATAACAGATATTTTGTTTGGTTTGAAAGGATGAAGAGGGCAAGCTCTTTAAATTTCCTCAACAAGAGTGTCGAGGAAACCTCACAGGTTTGTCTTTATACAACACACACACAATACATGTGCATAGATAGGCACATATTCATATGCACATATGCAAATACAATTTTATCCTCTAAAATAATAATAAAAAAATCAATAGGTTGACTTGGATGTCCATAATTTAGCTTTGTTAAAATGTACGTTTTTGTGTGTTATCAGGAATCTAATAGCGGTCTGTCAGAATCCAGAGGACTGAGTGCTAGTAATGTAGACCTGACCAGACGCAACTCTCTGATCAGTTAGAAAACATCATCTGACATGGAAGCAAGATGGGGCCCTTTGAAGAGAGTGTTTGCTACCAACTTGAAATTAAATGTTATTAAATTATCCTTATTAAAACCATTTTCACAAAAAATATTGTAATGGCAAACACATCTTTAGTTTTACATGGCTTGCATCATTTGAGCTAGGTCTATCTGCTGTTCACAACACGAATTAACACGATCACAATGAAACGCAAATAAAAATAGATAAACGTACAGAGCATGTTGCCACCTTTCTGGACAGATTATCTGCTCAGAGACATCTACTTGTCAATTTGTCGTAACATGGCATCAAACAATTCTAGCGTAGGTTAGCATAAAATCACGTTCTACAAGTTTTACAAATCATATTTTAGCGTGGTTCGCCATTCAGAACAAGAATAGCTCAAAACATTGGATATGTGGTAGATGTGCTGACAAGGAAATTGCTAGCTCCTACAAACAACACTCGCAACGTTTGATTTGTGTGAAAATCGTGAACGCACTTGAATGAAAATATGTATGACTGGAAGACTAATTTGAAATTCAAGGGAAGTGACTGGTACAACTTTTTGCCTTCTGAGTTTTATGTATATATTGGTTTAAATTATTTAAGATCTTTGTGTCTTGTGGGGATTTTGTTTACACTAGAGAGCAGATGGGAATCGTGTTATAATAGAACAGTGAAGGATTTTCCATGATAATGTATTCCTTGAGGTTTAGGAATCTGGGAATCTAGATTAATAGTTTGACTCAGAACTTTCACAAATATCTGTTTATTTTGTACAACAACTGTTGAAGGGCCTGATATGGGGTGGAAAATGGATCCCTGAATGGTAAAAAAAATATAACTGGAATATTTTAATTTAAAATGTGAAGTAAATCATTGTATGTTCTTTTCCAATCCCCTGAAGATGGTCAAAACCTGTATTTACTGTGAATCAATTCTTAAATATCTGTTAAATGGTCAGATTCTGTCAAGTGCTTATCCAACAGGAACAACCAATGTCAAAGCGTTCCTATTGGAGAGCTTCTTTTGTCTGTACCTTTATTTGACTTACTTTATTCATTGATAAAGATGTGTATGTGTTTGGTATTGGGTTCATTTAAAAGTCTTAATTTGAATTATTTCCATATTCCTCAAAAAGCAATGATTATTTGCATCTGTTTATGCACATAGATGTTACAAGCGTTTGGATCCAGCCATGCAAATGGACGGTTTTCACAAACAAATGTCCGACTTATTTCATAGTTAAATCCAAAGAAAACAAATATTAACTTTTTTGAGTGGAGAAATATGAAAAGGATATTTCTTAACGTTTTTTGTGAAGTCCCAAACAGAATGTACAGCAGTTAATAGATGATGGATTGTGTTTGTATGCTGAATAACTATGAGGTGTCCTGAAAGTGTTGAAAGATGGAAAACAGTTTGATCGGTTAGCAAATATTAGGAGAAATGAAGAGCTGATGGAAATAGAATGTTCAGAGAGAAATACAAATGTAATATTGTAAAATATTAACTGTAATACTCAGTCATAACCACAAAACCCATATACTTGTGTATGCTTCTCATGTGACAGGTGTAAAGTTTCTGAAAACCGGTACAGTCTTTACACAAAAATCGAATGTGAATCCATCTTTTGCTCTCTTGTCACTCTTTATTACCTACAATGTGTGATGCCATTTTTTGCCACAGTCCCTTATAAATGTACCCCTCACTCTTAAGATTGTTCTACAGATACACAAGTTGACCATTGCACTGATCTTGGAAAAGCACCCCTATCCTAATACTAAATTGTTAGCATTATAAAAGAAATCTGTTAAATTGGGCTTGGATTAACTGGACAGCATTACCAGTCTTTGTAGAATGTAGCCGTGCTGGCACTCTATGGTTCAGTCTGATGTATTTCCTCAGAGATGCATTTCACTTGTAAAGGGGTAAATGTCTTGTGTTTTAATAAAAGGTTTGAAGTAAATTCTTCTTTTTCAAACCAAACTAATGTTTTGTGTGTCTTTTAAGCCAAACCCTTTTCCCTTTAGCCACCACAGAAGCACTCTAGCGTTTTTATTATACCAACTTCTGGCATGATTAGATTAACCTCAGATTACAAGGAATGAATGGTTTCCAACATTTACATAAATAAAACAGCATTTTTATATTTTCAAATAAATGTAATTAAGTTTATTTAATAATTAATTTACATCTCAATATAAATTTACATCTCAAGCACATGCAAATAAGAATTTATTTATTTTTAATCACAGTGTCAAGAAACTATGAGCAAGATTTTCTATACTGTGCAAATTAGCACCGATGGAAGTTGATATTTATGCGGGTTATTTACAGTGTTGTGTGTAAATAGTTACTAAGTAATTAGTTTCTGTAATTGGATTGTGTTTCCTTTCGTTAAATTACAGAAAAAATAAGTTACTTTAAATTAAATTACTTTTGATGTAATATACTCGGATTTTGTATGTTAATTCCACTATTGTACATATATCAAAGTCTAACTTTAAAATGCATTCTGTATTCTTTTTTTGTAATACTTTGTTCAGTTAATACGAATACTTTATTTTATTTATTTGAAAGAATTGAAAGCCGTCTATTCAAGTCTATCCTTGAATCACTTAACTAATCAAGGTTGAAATAGGAAATAGAAAAAAATGAGTAATAAGTAGTTAAATAATTTGGAGACAGTAATTTGAATAGTTATCTAATTACACTATTGAAGATGCAATTAGTAACTAGTAATTCATTACTTTTTCGGAGTAACTTACCCAACACTGGTGATTTACTTACGAGGTGCACAATAAAAACACAGGCGCAATATCTCTTTTCCATAATCACCTACATAATCTATTAAAAGCAGCGCAAATTAGTGCAGGGTTTAAAACGTGCTTTTTTGGGCGTTAAAATAAAGCCGCAAATACCAGTACAAAGAGGAACACAAACCTTAGTAAACTGTGTTGCATGATTCATTTCAATACTCTCCCCCAATAAAGTGTGCGTCTGAAGAGGAAACTCCTACAACTGCATGTGAAATAAGGTCAATCGCAAAACAGTTGTCCATGCATTTTCAATGTTTGTTTTACTGTGTGTCTTTAGTAAACTCAACTCAACTTTAATTATGTAGCGCGTTTTACAATTTTCATTGTTACAAAGCAGCTGCACATGAGACACATTGAATACAAGTAAAACAACTAAAGGCATATACCTGTAAAAACAAGAAAAAGGTGAAAACAACAAAGACAGACAAACAAATGCTCCAAACGCACAATATGCATACATACTTACACACAAACACACTCCTACACACAAATAAATGCAAGTAAATACTGACAGTTGTTTTTTAATGGCAAAAGAGCCGTTTGCGTGAGACTGTCCTCCAAAAAATGGAACCTACAGGTCATTTGTACAAGCACCTTATTACGACCAACAGTTGTGTCTTAAAGATGCGCACCCTCCAGCGTCACACACTTATTACGACACACTTTGGTTACTTGTGACATGCAGGGTATAACATTGCTTTAGGTATTCACTTTTTATGCATTTAATTCTTTACATTTGTTGTAGTATCAATAATTTCATTAATATTTATGTTTTTAAAGATATTTGGGGACCCCCAACCCAACCCAACCCAACCCCTACCCTAAACCCAAACACTTCCCAACCATACAAGACGTACTACACAAGTGAAAGTACAGTCAAAAGTATTTATTGCACAAATTGACCAACAAACAGTACTGTATAGTACAAAACCTTCTGAATTGAAGCAAGAAGATATTGAATTGAAGACTTTATATTAGATTAGATTAGATTCAACTTTATTGTCATTACACATATACAAGTATATTGTAACGAAATGTAGTTTAGGTCTAACCAGAAGTGCAATTAGCAAGTGCAGGATATACAGTGTGAATAAATACAGAATACAATATTAGGGGAATAATATACAAATGTTCTATGACAATATGACCGTCGTTATTTACTATGGACAATATATACAGAAGGATATATACTGTGAACATTAATGTGCAGGTGGTTATGAACAGATAACAATTTAGACTACAGTATATCTTATATAAAGATATCCGTGAATGCAATGCATGTGGAGCTTGTTCAAACATTCAGACGTCGTGACACAATGAAACATCACATCCAGTGCTGACGTAAGGACGCAATCCGCACAAGATACAATCGAACCCATGCTCTCTAACAATTACAGCTGACATATCACTTCGTCTGGCGGTTATTTTAAACCAGTGGCTCTAGACAGGGTGGCTGTGGCCCACAATAGGGCCCTAGCTGACTTATAAAGGGGACCTCAGCATGACTAACAATTACATTTTGAAACAATTAGCATTTCGATACATTTTAGAACTTTTAAAAACCAAGATATGTATTATCATATATCCGTTTTTATATTGAATAAGCACTTCTCCAGTTAACATCAAACTCTGAAATATTTTATGGGCAATAAATTTTGAGTTTTTGTGAGCGGGAGGGGGGCCTTTGAATATTGTTGAATACAGTGGGGTGCCTTAGAGTCAAAATGGTTATAGAACGCCTGTTTTAAATATGTGTTAAATGTGTGGAGCAGACCGCAAGACCTTAAAGCGGACAGTGAACACTGCTACAAGGATCATCGATGCCCCTCTCCCCTCCATCCTGGACATTTTCCATGCCAATGCTCCAGCAAAATCAACAGTATCGTGATGGACCCCACCCATCCCTCCCACAGTCTCTTCCAGCTCCTACCATCAGTATGGCTTAAATCAAAACAAACCAACTGCAGTTTGATTGCTATTAATTGGAATGCACATTAAAAAAACATGTTTTTTATCTCGTTTTGGATCCAAATTCTCCATATGATTTATTATGACGGTAGACAAAAGCTTATCCTGCTACTGCTAAAGGCACTAATTCAGTGAACGGTTCAGTGCATCGTATTTGAGTAAAGTAACAAACAACGTGTCGTATAGGATGAAGGACAAGTTGGTTTGCGATATCACAAGGTGTTAGTAAATCTGGCCTTATGTGTGCCCCTTTTGGTCATTTCTCATATAGTAAAACCGTTATGTATAGCCTACTTTCTTGCTCGGTCCGCAAAAGAAATTTTATCAGAACAAAGATTTTGTGTTATTTAGTAATAAAAATGTAATCATTTGAAAATTCAAAAATTGTAATTTAATATTTTTTTACATTTTTATAAAAATGTAAAAAACTTGATAAAAAAAATTCTGTCATAATTTACTCACCCACATGTCCTTCAAACCCTGTGTATGACTCGTTCATCTGTGGAACACTAAAGAAGATATTTTGAGAAATTTCTGAGTGGTTTGACATTACATTTACATTTATTCATTTGACAGACGCTTTTATCCAAAACGACTTACAAGTAGGAGAGAATATAAACATTTTGGCAACAATAACGTTAGTTTACAAAGCCATGCTACTAGGAGTAAGCAGGGGAGAGAATGAACAACAAGGTTTTTTTAGACACAATACAGAGATAGATATTGATTTTGTATCCATACAATAAAGTTGGTTACCAGTGTTGTTCGGTTACCAACATTCCTCAAAATATCCTCTTTTGTGTTCTGCAGGAGAAAGTCATGCTAGGTTTGAAATGAAAATAGGGTGAGTAAATGATGACAGAAATTTACATTTTGGGGGGAACTATCACTTCAAGATCTTATATGTAAACATGCAACAGATTTACAATTCATGTAATTTTGAATCTTTGCATTGCTCAGCAGACCCCTTCATTTCACATACGGAAACACCAAAGTGTGTTTGAACTTCCTGTGTCAGCCGCCTCTTCTTTGACAGCAGAACAGGCACAAAGAAACCAGAGCAGCGGCAGATATTTCTTAAACAGGTTCGCAAAATGTGCTAGTTTAAATATGACAACGTAAGAAATATGTCTGCTAACACAAATCACCGTCCAAAAAGCCTCGACATGTGTCATGTTTTCGATGTGGCTGGTAAGTTCATATTTTACTGAAATGTTTGTTTATTCTTATTTAATAATGTACTGTTTGTTTCAGAAGCATCCTCTACTGTTTTCAGGTTCTTTCTCTCAGCTGGCCATGGGGTCAGAATCAACCCCAACGGGGCCCATTCGCATCCAATTCCAGATCGGCCTTCTGAAAGAGGGTGTACGAATACCTAAAGGGCACCTCACCCTCCAGGATGCAAAATGTCTCGCAGAAGAAATCATTGAGAGAAAGGTACAGTAGATCTGATGCTTTTTGTGGCGTAGTTTCTAAAGCATGTAGCATGTGGCCGGTTTCACAAACTACTTAGAAGAACCTTACAAGTTACTCATCTAATTTTTTCTTTGAGACTGGTCATAATTGGCCTAACTTAAAGTCTAGTCACACAAAAAGGTAGATTGGACTAATTTGAATCTACAAGGTAAGACAATGTGTTAACTTTGTGGCTATGCTTATGCAACCGGCCACAGGTTGTCTGAGAAACAAGACTGTCTTGGCCCCTTGTTAGATCGTTGTGGTACTTTAAGGAACTAAGAAATTAAAGTAATTATGTACTTACCTGCATGTCATTCCAAATCTTTGGAACTTTATTTCTGTTGAACAAAACAGGAAAACTCTTTTTTGTACGATGTAGAAGATAATAAATTGTAACTGGGCAGCAGAACTTAAAAAATGGCAAACAAAACACATCATAATACATTATTATTACGTACAACAAAAGTCTACTGCTACATTACTAATCTTACAACAACGGAGGCATCAAGTTGAAATCATGATTTGATTAAATGTTGACATTTTTGAACATTTCTTTCCGTATGTCCCACACAATAAACCCAAAGTGTGTTGGAATAAAAAACAAGATTTGATGAATATTTTCATCAAAAATAAAGGAAGTTAAGATTTGGGCTAGACATGAAGATCGGTAAATGATGTCATAAGTTTTATTTTTAGGGAACTATTCCTGTAGTTATTTTCACACTGCCCACTACTGTAAACTGTAAACACATATTACTAAAGGTTACTTTTCAAGTGCAGATATCTTACATAAAAACCACTTTGATGGGCGATGGGATTACATTACAACCTCAAACCATTTATAGTTTTGTAGTCTTGTATGTCTTCGTAGACACTTGAATGTCAGCTTGATTACGAAGTTTAGAATACCATCGTCTGTCTGAATACTCTATTCTGATTGGCTGGAAGATGTGCATTAAAACTGTTTGATGCACAGGTAGTTCCATTTAGTTTGATCATCGTTCGAAAGGAATGCGCTGCCTGTAATGTAATCATTTCACACGGACGCACACGCACAGAATGGACATTGATGCGCCGCCAGTGCTCAATAAACAGCAATGAAAAATTAGTTTTCAACGATGCCTCCGAGGGACCAGGACTTAAAGCAGCCCTGGACAAGCATTGAGGTGCAAACACCAATAACAGCTTTAACTTGTTTTTAACTTGCCAAATGACTATGATTTAAGTGGGATAATCCACGGCATCCCATCAGGTGGTTCTTCGCATGCACGTTGTGCATGAAAGTCCTTTAATGCACGGTTAGGATTATCCCTCACTTGCTACACTATATGGACAAGAGTATTGGGATGTCCTCTTCTAATAAACATGTTCATCTATTCCACTAATTCCAAAACAAATATATAACCTATACCATATGATATTATATTCAAGAATTTGTTTTCATCTTTGTTGCAACAGTTTGGATGATGAGTGTTTGGCTCAAAGGTGTTCAGATGGGTCAAGGTCTGGGCTTTATGCAGATTAATCAAGTTCTTCACTAGACTGAATCAATAATTTCGTCTTGAACCTTACTTTGTCCACATAGGTCATTGTCATGTTGGAACAGAAAAGAGCCCTGCGTAAATGGTTGCTATAAAATGAGAAGCACACAGTTCTCTAGATTATAATTTTGTGCTCACAGAAATGACTGAGGTAGTCAAACCTGTTCATTAGAAGGGGCGTCCCAATACATTTGTCCATATTTTATCATCTGAAGTCGGAAGACAATTTTCTCAGTCTGCAAAGAACAATCAAATGACAACGGTTGTGAAAGTTGTGATTTGTGCTTGTATAAGATTAATTTTGAAGGTATGGACGGAGTGAAGTGAGTTTGGAATCAAGCAGCAGTAAAGTAAATTAGGACTCGCGTCTTATAGACTGTAATTGGTCAACGCATTTCTACATCATCGCAGCAGTTACAAAGTTACATTGTTAATCACTTTTGGACATGTGACGGATTTTTACTTTTGCATGCTGTAGTGGAGTAGACGGGGCTTGTCCATGATGCGAGGCCGGTGAGTAATTGTTAATAAGCGCCAGTTGTGCGCGCACCGGCCTCGCATCACGTAGGAGATTGGGAGCATATAAAGAAACGAGCGACCGGACCGTCGATGAGAGAGGACCGGGCCCGAACATGTTTGTATTTGTGTTTATGTTTTGTTCGCCGGCGGTCGGCCGTGAGGGGCCGCCGGCCGTTATTACTTCCGTTTTTTTGTTTTGTGATATGTTTTGTTCGCCGGCGGTCGACCGTGAGGGGCCGCCGGCTGTTATTATTTGTTTAATTCTTTTAAATGTTTGCCGGTTCCCGCCTCCTTCCTTCCCTACTTTGAATCTTTCTACACATACCTTCGCACATTTTCCCACCTGAGACACCCGTTTAAATCGATGGCTTTGCAGTGTTTTCTGATGCAGCATAAACTCCATTGTGTAAATTCCCAAGGGATGTTATTCCGACACCATGCAGTGTTTGTTGCTTGAAAAGCAGACAGTGTTAAGAAAATGTAACTTTTGTGTATAAGTACAAATAGTGGAGGGGAAGTTAAAGGGTGTGAATAGAATTAGGTGCTACTCAAACAGTCTCTCTCATTCTCTCTCTCACACACACACACACACACACACACAGTCGTTCTCTATCTGTCCGCTGCGGTTCAGAGCATCTGCATGTAACTTTCCAACCACAGACTCTTCCTCTAACAAGCACACACACACCTCTTCATTTTCATTTTCTACAGTTTTCCACTGTAGAGAGGCATTACAGACTTATACGGGCATTCAGCTGTAGCATGAAATTACTGTAGAGGGAATACCACATGTGCGATGGACTCATGTCGTGCATTTGATCAAAGTCCATTTACGGAAGTCATGCCACTCGGCGGCCTTATTTGCAACGCCTCTGGGCAGTTATTTACGTCACAGCAGCTATTTCAAAACTCGCTTGCAAAAATCACAATTGAATAGCATATTTCTGATCAATAATTAAACGTGATTTGGACTCTACCATAACTTTATTTTTACAGAGTTACAAAATCACAATTTTCGAGTTCACTTTAGATACAGCTTTTTTGACGATTGGATCGTTCTACTGGAACACTAGTTCTCTGAGCAGCCATATTGAACATTGCATTCCTCTCCATTCATTGTAATGGCAGTGTGCATCTAGTTTATATATATTATCTTTGATTTGATTAAATGTCAATGCAAGCACATTACGTACAACGCATGTTGCAACACATTTTCAGAAGTGACAAACAGCATAGCTATTTTCAGAAGATCATTGCGCGTGTTCTATGTAGTTTAATCTAAATACTGGTTTAAAATGTGAAATAGTATTCAGCAATACACATTTCAGTAAGGTCTGTGTGACATCCCGTGCTTGAAGGAACTCCCACATCTAGCTCTCTACATATTAATGTTAAAATTAAGGTTTTGCATTTTAATGCTGGAATCTGTAACTTATCTTGTAAAAAATAAACAAAAATCTGTTAATGAACAAATACATCAAAATCTGACTTTCCTTAAAAAACAATTTCCCCAAGTATGCTATTAGTACTTCTTTTAAACTAAAAGGAGTATAGCGTACTGTCAGCCTACATTATATGCACTCACAAACGCACTTCATGTACTTGCTGGGCATAAAATTAATATTTGTAAATACCTAAAACTAAACTTTAATAAACTTTAAAAGGAGCTAAAGGAGACTTCAAGTCTACTAGTAATTAGTACTTTACATGCTTAAATATATACCTGGACTCGAATTTAATAAAATGAAACTTAAGTGTTCTTATTTTTTGTATGTGATTACCCCGATTTGTAAAAGTAAGGTTCTAATAAAGATTTATAATTTGAACTGTTGGTACAATTTTGCAGGAAACGTCAGTTTGATGTGATTGGGGGGAATGCAGTTTTAGGTCAAATATTTAGTAAAAATGTCCTAATGCTTGGAAAACTGAAGTAGGATGATATTCAATATAGTAATTTGGTGTTTCATTCTGAGACCTCTCTGAAAGCTTCAGTGAGCTGAAAATGAGGTAAACACCTCACACATGCATAGGGCTATGCTGCCACAAAAAAACAACACATAAACCGACCTTTACACCCGTGTATAAATAGGTTGAGGAAGATCCTGTATGGTGGGACGGAAATGCATAGCTCATTCACATCATGCATTTCTTTTTCTATGATGTCTAAATAAAGTATTCTAAATTTATCCTGAGACTCATTTGATCAAAACGGTATTTTATTAATTCTCAAGGTATATCAATGTATACATTTTCAGCTTTTGTGGGCAAAGCATTTGAACCCAGAATGAATTGTCTTTTTGCGTGTTCTAAGATGTGCACTTTGTGCACAGTCATTCAGAAAATTGATTGTTTTGCTGTGTCTAAAGCTACAGAGTGTCAGGGGACTTTGATATGTGCCATAGTGCTTAATCATGGGGGTGTCCTGCATTCAGCTTTCTGTAGCTCAGTGGTAAAAGCATTGCGTGAACAACGCAAGGTTGTGGGTTCGATAATGAAATGTACACTGTAAAAAATGTTCCGTAAATTTAAAAAAAAAATACCGGCAGCTGTGGTTGCCAGTAAAATTCCGTAAAAAATACAGGAAAAGAACATAAACATCTTTGCAGTTTAAAACTTCAGGGCACAAACTTCAAGCTGTGTATGAACTTAATACATTTGAGTATTTTACATTAACAGAATTTCTTTATATAAAATTGAAACTTGGTCCAAATGCACAAAAGTGAAAACATTACATTTAGTTATTTTTTTCCTTTGTATTTGTTATTAAAACATCAAATTCACTATGAAACAAAGTAACATGCAGCATGACATTAGCATGTCATTGCCTGACCTTGAATTAACCACAGACTCAACTCTTCAGCATAGTGGTGACCCACAAAACATTAAATATCAGACAAAAGACAGAAAATACAAATTCGGTAGTTTTTACGGAAAAATACCGGCAGCTGTGGTTGCCAGCAAGCTACCGTAAAATTACAGGAACATCCTGTTTTTATTCATCCAATCAATTCACAATGGAAAACATGAGCCACACCCACTATTCATCTTGGAAATATGTCACAATACTGAAGACGATCAACACTCCTGCTCAAAGGGACTGCAGCATAACAGCCATGACTTGATGTTTTATTGTTGTTTAAAGTCACCGTTATTGTGATCACTGTTTGCTTTAGTTGTGTTCTTTCATCCTTCTCAAAAAAGTATCGAAAAATTTCCAGTTTTCTTTGTGCTGCTGTGACAGTGTTTTATATAAAACATAGTTTTGCAGCAAAAGACATCAAAAGAAAATGTGATTAGACATTTTCACATGATTTTTGTATGAAGTTGTTTAATTATTAATTGGGTTTTAATGTTACAAAAGTTTGAGTGATTTACTTTTAAAATTCACATTTCCTGCAACAGTCAATATAAAACGTTTTTGAGTCGTCAAAAGGCCAGAATTTGTAAGTCTTTGACTTAAACTTCAAGAATCAGTGTATGAATCTCAAGAGTGGTGACCAACAAATGAAAATCTAACAGCCGCAATGCATGCTGGGAGTCATGAATGAGTTTTGTGCTTTGATGATACCCATAATGCATTGCGTTTATCTTAAGAGGTTTTTTGGGTGTCACCATTGTTGATGTATGCTAGAACATTTTTTTTTTTTAAAAAGAGCATCAGTTTATTATTTAATATCATTCAATATCTTAAATGAGGATTACAAATAACTTTAAGTCTTTACCTAAATTCTAAAACATGTGATAAATCTCCGAAGTAAAAAGAAAGCATTGCTGAACTTTGCTGACACCAAAAAACCTGTTTTGGTGTCTGTTTTAACATATAAATAATAAAACGAGGGAGTGACTAAACATAAGAAGTAAAGGGTGAAGATCCCAACTTAAGCAAACACTCATCACCATAACAGTGACTCAACAAACCATCAACATGTAAACTTGTGTTAATTCTCAATTAGATCTTTTGTAGACGTCGTGCAACAAAAATAAAGTGAAAGTAGTGTCTGTAAGTGAAGGCGATAATAGTGTTTGTGGAGTTGAAAAATACTCCTTGTGAAAACTATGGAATTTCACTGTTGATTTCCCGGAGAATTTTACAGTGTTTTTGGTATTTTTACGGACGTTTTTTGACAACAGTTTTCTCTGTGACTTTAACAGGGTTTTTCCGTTAAACCAATGGATTTTTTGCTGTTCATTTTACAGACAATTTTACAGTGTTTTTCCATATTTTTTACGGACGCTTTCTGATAACAGGTTTTTTGTGTGAAAACAACAGAATTTTACTGTAAACTTCACAGGCATTTTTTACAGTGTACGTCGCTTTGGATAGAAGCATCTCCCAAATGCATTAATGTAAATGATGCATTCCAGTAGGTCTGTCACATTAACAATAACGGTAATAATTGCCTAAAATGAATAACACACCACTTATGTTGGTGCAACATCTTGAACTTACAAATAATTTACTTAATAACTGAAATACAAATATCAAATATGTGTAATTAATAACATATATGAGACAAAATTTACAAATAATAACTAAATTGCACTGTTTTCCCTCGTGAAGCTTTGTATTTGCTGTGTCCAATAATTTAATCACATGGCAAAGAGCCGGTAAAGTGAGCGTGCAATAAGCAGGTATAGGACATTCAGCATTGTAACAACTTAGTAGTTACAGTTTTATCAACACGTTAAAAAGCACTCAGGGCTGCTATCTTTTGAATATTGTTCTTATATAGTTATTAGTAGTATATAAATATTGATAGACTAAAAAATATGTTTATTTAAGACATTATATATTTTTCATTTTCATGCTTTCAGAAGAGTTCCATAAACTCAGTAGAAAAATAAGAGTTAATTTGGGTCAGACTCCTCTGCCTGGGTTGACTCACATCCGCTATGTTTGGAAACAAAATGATTGACATTTAAAAGATATCATCGTGAGAACCATGCAGACATTTGGCCACTGCAGCTTTGGGCGACATTGAACTTTCGACATGGCCATGTTGACTCGACATTTAGTTTTTTTGTATTGACCACAGCTGAGGATATACACTGTATCTATCATTTTTGCATAATGTAGGATTTTGCTAACCACGTACCTGAGTGAGTGGGTCTCTTCAGTTAGGTTTCAGAGTAGTACACTGCCATAGAATGTTTAATGGTTTCAGTATGTAAGTTTTGTTTGGGCACTGAATTGGCTGTTGACATATTATATTTGAACGTTAGGTAACTGTTAGATTTTGTGTGTGAATCCTGTTTCAATATTCAGTAGCCAATTACAGTTGGATGTTGTGTGAGATGTCTTCAGCAGAGCTCTGGTAGCAAAAGACACGAACACCAAAGTGTAATTGTATCAAGCTCATTTATTTCCTCAAAGTGAACAGCAATCACCTTGATTCAATTACAGAGAGCATAAACATCCTTTGTTGCAGAGTTCAATAGAACAATCTGATAGCAGCTACTTTAAGCATTCAATCTGGGTAGATTACGTTCCAATAGCATATATCTTACAGAGTTCAGCACATTGCACAACATGCCTATCCTCAACAGCAATTTTCATTAGTGTGGGGAACTGAATTATCTAACAGTACCACTCTGTGTGCAGTATATAATAAGGGCAATTCTGGGACTTGTTCCGAACTGAACCAAATGTAACATCGCTGCAAAGTATACACTGTAAAAAATGTTCCGTAATTTTTACGGAAAAATACCGGCAGCTGTGGTTGGCAGTAAAATTCCGTAAAAAATACAGGAAAAGAACGAAAACAGTCTTGCAGTTTAAAACTTGAGGGCACAAACATCAAGCTGTGTGGGAACTTAATACGTTTGAGCCTTTTATACCATCAGCATTTCTTTATATAAAATGAAAACTCGGTCCTAATGCATAAAAGTGCAAACATTACATTTACTTAATTTATTACTTTGTTATTCTTTATTAAAACATCAAAATCACTTTTAAACAAAGCAGCATGCAGAATGACATCAGCATCTCATTGCCTGACTTTGACTTAAACACAGACTCCACTCTTCAGCATAGTGGTGACCCACAAAACATTTAATATCAGAAAAGAAAAGAGAAAATACCAATTCTGTAGTTTTTACGGAAAAATACCGGCAGCTGTGGTTGCCAGCAAACTACCGTAAAATTACGGGAACATCCTGTTTTTATTCATCCAATCAATTTACAGTGGAAAACATGAGCCACACCCACTATTCATCTTTGAAATACGTCAGAATACTGAAGATGATCATCACTTCTGCTTCACAGGGACTGCAGCATAACATCCATGACTTGATGCTTTATTGGTATATTCAAAGTCACCGTTTTTGTGATCAGTGTTTGTTTTAGTTGGCCTCTTTCAGCCGTTCTATATAAATTTGCAGTTTTCTTTGGGCTGCTATGACATTGTTTTATATAAAACATAGTTTTGTAGCAAATGACATCAAGTGAAAATGTGATTAGGTTTTTTCAAAAGCTAATTCTACGATATTGTTTAATTACTTGTTTTTTTTTACAAACGTGTAAATGAATTTACATTTTAAATTCACATATCCAGAAACAATCAAAATAAAGTCTATGTTTCAACACACAGATATCAAAACTGGGAAAAGACTTCTTTGCATGGAAAGCAAAGGGTCAAGATCCCGACTAAAGCAAACACTCATCACCATTATGGTGACTCAACAAGACCATTAACATGTAAACTTGTGTTAATTCTCAATTAGAACTTTTGTAGACGTGCAACAGAAATAAAGTGACAGTGGTGTCTGTAAGTCAAGGTGATAATAGTGTTTGTGGAGTTAAAAAAACTCCTTGTAAAAACTATGGAATTTCACTGCTCATTTCCCAGAGAATTTGACGGGGTTTTCCGTATTTTTACGGACGTTTTTTGATGACAGCTTTCTCTGTGAAAACTACAGAATTTTACTGTTAATTTCACGGCATTTTTTACAGGGTTTTCCGTAAAAAAATGGAATTTTTGCTGTTGTTTTCCCAGACAATTTTACAGTGTTTTTCCGTATTTTTTACGAACACTTTCTGATAACATGTTTTTTGTGTGAAAAGAACAGAATTTTACTGTTAATTTCACAGGCTTTTTTTTACAGTGTAGCATTCTAGGGCTTGTTTGATGTTAAAATAACAACATGGTGATAGAAGGATGTTGTTTCATTTTTTAGTCATATAAAGTATACACTACAGGCTAACCAACTACTCCATTCCATGATCTTAGAGCTGGGAGAAAACAGCAGCGCTGTCAACATGATGACCATTTACTCATTAGCCACAGAATATTTAACATATCAAAACTATTTTGCACCCGTCTCGCTCTGTGTGTAAGTGTGTGTGTAAAATAAACCAGATATTTGTTTGTGTGTGTCCGTGCGTGATCTCTGAATATTTATGTAAACTGTGTTTGTGTCTGCCCTGAAATGCCTTACATCTAATAACAAGAACCTTCTCATGGCTCAGTTTTGGATTCCCCCAACAAATATGGTAACATTTTTAAAACTGGCAAGGTTATTATAAGTGGGCAAAACAGTAATTCAATTAAAATGAAGAAGTTTTTTGGGTTGGGTGTAGTATTTAGTGTTAAGGTTGTTTCGAATGACCCCTATAAGGCACTACACAACACTTATGTTATTTAAATATAAACAAAACAAAACGAAAAACCTAACCAAAATTAAACTGAAAACTGGATTGAAAACAAATTAAGCCTGAATATCAACATTTAATCAATTCTAATAATAATAAAATAAATGATGAAACAACAAAGAAACATTACAAAATTGCTAATAACATCTTTTAGATTTGTATTTTTTCAAAAAAAATAAAAATGCAAAACTAAAAATACGTAAATAAAAGCTAATAAAAAAATAATACAAAAGGTACTCTCTACAGCAAGTTTGTATTGGTGAGTTAATCTCTGCTCTTGTATAATACATTAAAAAGAAATCATTTTGCTGTCTGTGTTCTCTAAGGCTCCGGATTGCAGCATTAAAGGTCTGGGTGAAAAGCTGCTGTTATTCAGACATGAGCCAGACACAGAGCAGATCTTACACAGACTCACTGACCAGCACCACATTCGTGATGGAGATCTACTGGAAGTGGTGCTCTCCGGTCAGTAAACACGCACACACACTATCCAACACACACTTAAATACTGCATTAACATAATTTTGACGTGATTAAACATGATTAACATCTTTCCATCTCTTTGAACCCTCTAAGGCGAAGCTTCTGTTGCAGAGACAAAATACCGCCCACATTCCTTGGTCGTCCAATCATATCGCACACCTACGTTTTGTCACTACTGCGGTGAAATGTTATGGGGACTGGTCCGACAGGGCCTGAAATGCGAAGGTAGGATAAGAATATATATATATGGCGTAATGTAGCAAATTTGGTTTATGTTTTTCACTGGTTTCTTCATATGTCTTCCTCTTTGTAGGATGTGGTCTAGACTTCCATAAGCGGTGTGCGTTCAGGTTACCCAACGACTGCTCTCGCGTGTATCGCCGTTGTGGCCCCAGCCTGTCACTGTTCCCTCCTGGCCGGCCAAGGGCCCTTACATTCTCCAGTCACACAGGTGGAAGCCTGGAGGAGGTAATGACCTGATCTCCAAACAGTTTCTCGTTCTTTACCATTATGGAACACTTTTCACCTCCCTCTTTAAGTAACCAATAAAATCATTATAATGTACTGTACCCTGTCTCCCTTAGATCAGCATGTCAAAACCATCACGCTCACGGCCTCCATCCTGGGCAGATGTGCCTGTGTCTGTGGGGGTCTGTGAGGGAAAGGACGGGCGAACTTGCGTTCCTCACACCTTCCACATTCATACTTACACCAAACTTACCGTCTGTCAGTACTGCTTTCGGCTGCTGAAAGGTCTCTTCCGGCAGGGGATGCAATGTTCAGGTGAGAGGGGTTTGACGTTACAGGAATGAAGTGGTATTAAACGTGATATTTGGGCTTGCTGATTTATAATTGCTTTGTTAAAATTCACATTCAACGATAATATTTTTTTTCCTTGACAGCAATGATAGTACAGACTTTAGCTTAATGGTCGAATATGTAATTTTCTAGAGGATGTATTGACAGAAATGCAATATAATATACATAACTATGTCTTCAGAGGTGTATAAAGACTTTATATAATGAAGCATTATGGAGTTTTTTAACCTTAGAATGAGCTCTTTTTTCTATGTTTGGGTCCCCTTGCATGGAATTTGCCATGTTGTTTCTACAGTACTCCTAAACGTACAACATGTACCTGTTTATAGCATGCAATAGAGCATGTTCGCCTTCAGTAAAGAAGCGAAAACATGATGACATCTGTGGCAGCCATCTTAGTCCTGGGAAGGGAGGGCTGAGGGGTTGAGTGAACCATTGGTTGCAATTTTTAAGCAGTTTCATAAAAATGATTTTAGAAATTTAAATATACAGAGCCCCGCACATGACATTCAGATTTTTTTGATTAAATTGTTCCCATGATTTATTAATACACAGAAGTGGGGGACTCGAGTCACATGACACAAGTCACAATTTTCAAGACTTGCGACTTGCTTGATTGATGTAAGAAAATTACGTGACATGACTTTGACTTGAGAACAAGTGACTTGATACTTGACTTGATGATATGTGACTTGGCAGCACTAATTAGCACCTGTGCCTTAAACACTGCACAACTCAAATCGCGCCAAACATGGCTAACATTAGTGGAGCTCCAAAAATAGTCACGTTTGGCTTTATGGACTTTGAACTGGACCGTGCCAATAAAATAAGATTTGACTGATGCAGAGTATGCAACCCAAGAATATCTGACACGACAACCACAACGTCAAATTTCATCCCACATTTCAAGAACCACAAGGAGAGGTTAGAAAGTAATTTGTTTGTACACTGTAAAAAATACCGGCAGCTGTGGTTGCCAGTAAAATTCCCTTAAAAAATACAGGAAAGAACGTAAACAGCTTTGCGGTTTAAGACTTCAGGGTACAAACTTCAAGCTGTGTATGAACTTAATACATTTGAGTCTTTTACATTAACAGAATTTCTTTATATAAAATTTAAACTTGGTCCCAACGCACAAAAGTGAAAACATTACATTTACTTAATTTTTTTAGTAATTTGTTATTAAAACATCAAAGTCACTATGAAACACGGCAGCATGACCTTGACTTAAACACAGACTCCACTCTTCAGCATAGTGGTGACACACCAAACATTTGATATCAGAAAAAAGAGAGAAAATACAAAATCCGTAGTTTTTACGGAAAAATACCGGCAGCTGTGGTTGCCAGCAAGCTACCGTAAAATTACAGGAACATCCTGTTTTTATTCATCCAATCAATTCACAGTGGAAAACATGAGCCACACCCACTATTCATCTTGGAAATACTGTCACAATACTGAAGACAATCGACACTTCTGCTTCACAGGGACTGCAGCATAACAGCCATGACTTGACGTTTTATTGTTGTTTTAAGTCACCGTTATTGTGATCAGTGTTTGCTTTAGTTGCGTTCTTTCATCCTTATCAATAATTCTCCAATACATTTCAGTTTTCTTTGTGCTGCTGTGACAGTGTTTTATATGAAACATAGTTATGCAGCAAATGACATCGAAAGAAAATGTGATTAGATATTTTCACTTAATTTTGCTATGAAGTTGTTTAATTACTCATTGGGTTTTAATGTTACAACAGTCTGAGTGAATTAACATTTAAAATTCACATTTCCTGGGACAGTCAATATAAAATGTTTTTAAATCGACAAAAGTCTTCTATTTGGTCTTTGACTTAAACATCAAGAATCAGTGTATGAATCTCAACAGTGGTGACCAACAAATGAAAATCTTACAGCCGCAATGCATGCTGGGAGTCATGGATGAGTTTTGTGCTTTGATGATACCAATAATGCATTGCGTTTATCTTAAGAGGTTTTTTGGTTTTCACCATGGTTGAGACAAACTGTTTTATTCTTGATGTCTGCTAGAACATTTTTTAAAGATCTTTTCTTTTTAAATAGACTAACAGTATATTATTAATGAGGATTACAAATAAATTTAAATCTCTACCTAACCTCCAAAACATATAATAACTCTCCCAAGTAGAAAGAAAGTGTATAATAACATATAATTATTAAAACAAGGGAGTGACTAAACATAAGAAGTAAAGGGTCAAGATCCCAACTAAAGCAAACACTCATCACCATAACAGTGACTCAACAAACCATCAACATGTAAACTTGTGTTAATTCTCAATTAATACTTTTGTAGACGTGAAACAAAAATAAAGTGACAGTGGTGTCTGTAAGTCAAGGTGATAATAGTGTTTGTGGAGTTGGAAAAAAACTCCTTGTGAAAACTATGGAATTTCACTGCTCATTTCCCCGAGAATTTAACAGTGTTTTTCGTATTTTTACGGACGTTTTTTGATGACAGTTTTCTCTGTGAAAACTACAGAATTTCACTGTTAATTTCACAAGCATTTTAACAGGGTTTTTCTTTAAAAACGATGGATTTTTTGCTCTTAATTTTACAGACAATTTTACAGTCTTTTTCCATATTTTATACGGACGCTTTCTAATAACAGGTTTTTTTGTGAAAACAACAGAATTTTACTGTTAACTTCACGGGCATTTTTTACAGTGTAGTCAATGTTATAAAACGATTACTAATGTAATTTATGAATCCTTTCTGTTTGTCATAATTTGGCCTTGGTTGTTCTTTTATTATTAGAAATAAGATCATCGATCATCACTGATAGTCCTACGTCTCATCTCATATAGTTGTGTTGGGTAATTTGGCTATGTTAAATGTGCGCATTTTTAAGTGTTTGTGTGGACTGCGTGTGGCAGCTGGCTTGTTCTGCATGATTGGCTGATATGGATGTGCCGGTGTTGTGCCGAAAACACACTCCCCGCCAGATTAAATGTTCCCTTCAAAAACACACTGTCCGATTGGGTAATTCTAACCCCTCCCCACACCTAATCATAATCCTAGCCCCTCCCCTACCACCTCATCCTCAATTGAACCTTCTTGGTGAGGGGGTTGCATAATCTGGCAGGGAGTGTGTTTTCGCCACAACACCAGTGCATTCACTTGTACTTAAAAAATCTTTAAAACCTTTTCTGTCATACTGACAAGAATAATTTCATCATTCACACCTTATTAGTGTCTACTTTTTTTTGTGTACACTCACAATAACAGCAAAAGTTTTGTGCTGTAAAATAACGAAACCAGTTCAAATATAAAACAAATATTCTCAGATTATATATTACGTATGAAACGTTCGTACTGGGCATCCACCGCAGAGATGAAAATTAAGTATCACAACTTCTTCACCGGGCTATATTAACCTACATTTTATTTATATTCTGCCGAAATGAAAAAGATCTGTTCATTTTGATTAACGAGATTCAAGATCGAAGTCAAAAAAGTGATCTGAGATTCCCATCACTAGATGTAAATTCCCTAGTGTGACCTATAAGGGACAGACCAGGTGTTACAATATCATAAATATATAACAGATAATAGGCAGATTTTCAATCACAATACTTAGTTTATAAGCTTCATAGCCTGTATAAATGCTTAAGTCTTCCATTCTGTTAGATACAAGTAGCCTATTTCCATTTCTGTGTCTATGTAAACATATGAAAATGTGTGACTGGGAACCAAACTTTGAGCATAAACATAGACAAGTGATCATTACATTTACATTTACATTTACTCATTTGGCAGACGCTTTTATCCAAAGCGACTTACAGTGCACTTATTACAGGGACCATCCCCCTGGAGCACTTATTACAGGGACAATCCCCCTGGATCAACATGGAGTAAAGTGTCTTGCTCAAGGACACACTGGTGGTGGCTGCTGGGATCGAACCAGCAACCTTTTGATTTACCAGTTCAGTGGTTTCACCCACTAGACCACCATCTCCACTGATCATCACTTAAAATGTATTTATATTTACAATTGATGTTCCTTAATATATGTATATTAGTTCATCTATTACGCAAAAATAAACATGTATCAAAAAAATGTACCTCTGTTTATTTTAGTACTTGAAATTTATCAGGACTCGATTTGACTTGCTTAGGGTGAACCCTTGACTTACTTGATTTGTCTAAACTGTGACTTGAGATCTGACTCGAGATTTTAAGGACTATAGTCCTTATGTGACTTGACCCCACCTCTGTTAATACACGCACGTTTTGATAATTCGTTCTATTTTTTTAGGCAAATCATCTTGCTCACGTTTGATCAATTTCATTCCTCAATTTAATAAAACATCAGATTCGCTTAATAGGACTAGTTGTTATATATATTAAAGAGTACCTTGCATATGTTTTATTAGGCCCTACTTTGGTTAATGGATTGTCCAACAACAAGTTTATGTAAATTCAATGTGTAAAAACACTATTACCTCGTTATAATAGCCAGTTATTCGTACCTTACTTCTTGAATGACTTTCAAATGATTCGTCCCGCGATTCATCCGTCTAGGCCCCGCCTACCCGCTAACGTTGTGTCATGTGATTGGTCAGATGGTGTAGTCTGTTGTTAATGGTCAAACGCGTTCATCATTCGTCGCAAATGGAACCCCACTACCATCAATACAGGATTAAGGTTTACATGTGGTTGGATGTAATGTATATTATATGTGTAGCTAGAGATGGCGGCGATTTTACCAATTTGAGCCCGAGTCTGACGAGAAGCATCAGAAGATGCTAATCCACAACAAACTCCACCACGACTGGAGCAGGATGTTTGTCAGTGGCAAGAGACAACTCTTGACATTAAAACTCCCAGTGTGACAATATGCATGTTGTGCTTTTGCTCATCAATGAAATAAAATATAATTTTTTCTTAAAATAATGTTAATACGTTAGCAGTACTATTATTTCGATTTCGCGTTGTCATGGTACATAGAGCATTTCAGGAAGTCGACGTTATGAAAATGATATATATATAAGCCAAATATAACTATATAGCTTCAGGTGCGGCAAATGTGTCAAAATGCAAGTTTATAGCAATAAAAACAAACTGTAACGCCCCAGAAATAACGGTACATGCTAATGTTAGCGTTATATGCATTAGTTAAACACAGATACAAGGTGTGAAAATATTTCTTGAAGTTAAGACAAAAATCGAAAGTCACACTTACAGGTTGTGATTTGGTAGAGCTAACAGGTCCAAATAGAGTTGGTATTCCCCCTCTTTCAATGATAGTCGTTTCACTTACCCTGCAGTGAACGCGCCAAGATTATTAAACCAATATTCGGTGAAATGACGAGCGCACAGTTAAACCCTGGGGATATACTCCTTTAGTATCGTTTGAAAAATTAATTGTAACCATTTTTCCCACAGAAGTTCTTCCTTTTGTAGTTGAAATAAGACGGACTTAGTGTCACACCGTAGAACACATGCATCACGAACGAGCGACAGTGTTTGGGGGAGGAGAAATAAGTTTTCGCTTCAGTCTCAGCAAAACGTAGACGGGGACTATGTATAGTGACGTAGATATGCGTCCACAACTCGTTTGTGTGATTCAGAGTCGACTCCCATTTTATCAAGCAAATAACTTTGTTATTTATTCACTTTCGGACTTACAACTTGCCAGACAGCTTACTTTCAAACACGGCAACATAACAGACTGCATGAAACGTCATTTTCACGATCTCATGCGACGTACTCTTTAAGAGATAATAATAAAATGCGTCACTGCTGTTATGGACAAATAAGCTGGTGCTGTTCAGTGACTTAACAATCATGATCTTAAAACAATTAAGGCCGGACTGTGTTGGTGAACCTGTTCACAAAAAGGATGCAAGATTAATAAAATCAATGACATTTTTACAGATTTATTCAAAATGAGGCAACAAAGTAATAAAAAGTGAGAATAATTTAACCAAATAGATTTAATAAAGGGATTAATTTACAATATTTTATTTACTTTAGTTTTTTAGGGATGTGATGAGATGTTTATCCCACAAGAAGAGAGTAGACGAGACTAGATATTTCGACTTTTTAAACAGAAATCCTCAATGATTAAATATATAGGGGATATATAGGGGAAAATAGTCTCTTATTCAGTTTTAAAATGCTAAAATGTAGGCATTATAAAATCAACTTGTATTTTATGAAACAAATTAAACTTCTATTTTTATGAATGATATTATGCAGTAATTAACAATATGCAAACACTGCTCAATGTTTTGTGACAAACTCAACTGACAGGCAGTAATTGCACAAAAAATAAGCTGTTTTCTTAACAGGTGCAGCTTTTAGAAAAGAGCTGTGGTTCTTTTCTCTATATGCTTTTTGCCTAGTGTTCGTGTTAGTAGAGGTGGTGATCATATCACACTGTCAACCCTCCTTCCTCCACCTGCTGAACCCTTGTAGCCTTTAGAGAAACAGTTAAAACTACATAAACACATCATGTTTTGTCCTAGAATTGCGTAAGAGACACATGATCCATTTTTGAAAAGATTTGCTTGTGAATGTATTTCAAATAACGTAATGTGAACTTGCAAGTGCTATACTCAACTTCAGGTACAGTCTGCTGCTTTTCACCAGCATGCTCCCATAGTGCAGTAAACCCTAAGTGCTCAATGCTCGAGGCTCTGCGGACCCGAAAGATGCGAGCGAATGTTGAAATTATATTTTCGGTGTAGATTGAAAATTTCAACTTCAACCACTACTCCGTTAAATGTCAGGCTTCCTCAGGGCTCTATTTTAGGCCCGTTGTTGTTCTCTTTATACTTGCTTCCTTCCAATAGCATGACGATCATGTCTCGATCGTGTCTTAAATTTAAAGGAGATTGTGCCTTTTCGATTGCCGCTCCTAGATTGTGGAATGAACTACCAGCTTAACTACTCAGGCTGTCTCCAGATATAGGAAGCTTTAAATCTCATTTTAAGACTTACCTTCTTTCATTAGCTTTTTAATCTTTTCTCATCATGTTTTGTTTTATTTTATTGGACTCCTATGGATGTATTTTTTTCTGTTTTCTATTAGTTTAACTTCTTATTTTATTCTGTTGGAATTTATTTCTGTGAAGCTGTTATACCGTACAGCACTTTGGTCTGGCGTCACTATTTTAAACGTGATTTAGAAATAAATTTGCCTTGCCCAATAAATCCTTGTGGAAGTTGACACAAAAGTATTTTTTTCCATAATAAATCGACTGTTCATAACATATTTCCAGTTCTGCCATTGTGGAGGATTAGACATCTACTTATTTGTCCATGCGATTGACCTAAAACCAGAGAATAAACTGGATATGAATAATTATTCGTGGACACAAATGGCTCGGTATAAATCATTTACTAGATGGGTCTGCTCGGTTTGTGTTGAAAATATATTGTGTCTGACTCTACAAATAGTCCTGGCTGTTTGAAAAGGAGAAAACAATGTGGATCAACATAACACTCTTGTAACCAATCGGGTGGCTCATTATAGAGGAGGAGACAGAGTGGTTTTGAGGGCAGAGCAATAAAGGCAGGCTTTTGTTTTTGTGGGTTTCAGTTTCAAATCAAGTGTTCCTCAGAATTCGCTTACTGCGTCTTTAATTACATACGTTTGTCATGCTTCATGAATATCAGAAAGTCTCCAAGTCTCTTCTGGAGTTTCAGATAGGAAAGTGAAATATCCCTTCTATCTTTATGACATTAAATAATTTAGTCTAAGGGTTTTCAAACTGTGGGTTGCACAAGGTTACTTAGCATACAAAATAATTTATCCAATGTTAATGACTAGAGATGACATTGATTTACCATCATTTATTTTGGTGTTTCAATTAAACTTAAAAATTAAAACAACTCTACCAAAAGACGACAAGTGAGTATTTTTCCCCATAATTCCATTTGAAAATGTTTCGGTGGGTCTTGAGACATATTTTACTTGGCTGGGTGGGTCCTGAAATGAATACGTTTTGGAACACCTGGTTTTGTTTATTGAAATTAAATTCCTCAGTAGTAAAATAATCTAATTTCCAATTTTTACCATCTAGACCATTGTTATATGTATATCTCATAAGACTGGGGCTGGTTTACCGTACAGGGTTTAAACTGGTCGTAGACTAAAATAAATGTTAGAGCTATCTAAACTGAAAACAGCTTGAAGAGCTAGCATCTTTAAATAAACCATTGCCCTATGATTTGTCTCAAAATGCAGATCAGTGATGTTTTTTTGTTAGACATGAATGTAAAAACTGCTTAAATGTGCTACTTTAACTAAGGGCTAGTCCTGGTTTAGCCTAATCCCTCTCCGGGAAACCGCCCCATAGTCTGTATTTATTACGAAAAAATATAGAAATAATCTCACCCTCGCTTGGAAATAATCTCACCCTCGCTCTCTCTCTCTTTCCAGACTGCAAGTTTAATTGTCATCGCAGATGTGAGCCTCTTGTTACTCCTGAATGTAGGGCTGATAAAGTCAATGGCGAAGGTCAGTTTGATTTTTATCATGGTATTGTCATCACTAATACTTGCCTATAGAACTATCCCTGGATCTGTACCGGCATACTTTCACACCATCCTACACCCCATCAAGATCCATGCGTTCAGCAAACCAACGGCGTCTTGTATTGCCTTCCCATAATGGCAGTAAATCGCTTTCCCGCTCATTCTCATTCACAACTCCTTCCTGGTGGAACATTCTTCCTAACTCGGTCCAGTCAACCACATCCCTCAAAACATTCAAAAAACTACTTAAAACCCATTTCTTCTGTGAATACTTGACAGACACATACAAAAACACTAACCATCTCTTTCTCTCAATGTGAAGTGGTCTAGCTTTTCTTGAACCCAGTTACTTTGTTTTGGAACCTATTGTATTGCTCCTGTATGACATATCGCTTATTGCTCCTTAAACTCTTTGTAAGTCGCTTTTGATAAAAGCGTCTGCTTAATGACTAATGTAAATGTCATCATTTTAAACGGTCAGTCAAAAATATCCTTTTTTCATACTATCATTTTCATATAAACTAAATATTGGTCAGTGAGCATGTTAAGTTCACTATTTACAGAGCCCGAAGTCCCTAATAAGGAGTCAGAGTTGGATGTGGCAGTGGTGTCCGTAAACTCTCTTTATGAAGAACTGCGCTATAAAGAGCCGCCACCAGAGGAACAGAAGCCACTGCAGCCCCCGGCCACGTAATGAAAATTCAAGTCACACCCTATCAGTTCCACACTTTAAATACATGCTGTGAATATTAACTTCTCTGTCTCTCTCTCAGTCCATGTTTCAGCAGTAATATTCCCCTAATGCGAGTCTATCAATCGGTAAAACACTGTAAAAGAAGATCCAGTGGAGTGTTGATGAAAGGCTGGTTAATGCACCATACCAGCACTGATGCACTAGTAAGAAACATACACATGCATCTAGATGTTCAAAATGTTTTCTTTGATGGATGATGTATGCTTTTTATTTTTACAGAGAAAACGCCACTACTGGGAATTAGATGGAAAAAACATCATCCTGTACCCAGAGGAAAACAGCAACAAGTACTATAAGGTTTACATACTTCTTTACAGTATATGGCATCGTGTCAAATAACTCCAAAAATTCAATTTGAATGAAATCAGTGCAAAGCTTCATGACATAATCAACTTACTATTCTTGCATGACAACTATATAATTGGAATCTTTGACTTACAAACATCTAAACAATAATTTTCACAAAATATATCCTATTAATATTAAGGAGATACCACTCTCTGAGGTGCTTCATGTTCGAGGTTTAGATCAGCGGACTGTACCGGTGTTGCCAGATAACGGCGAGCACTCTTTTGAGCTGGTGACAAGCTCACTGGTATACTGTGTATTTGCGGATCAAGAGGGCCAGTGCTGGGAGTCAGCCCTCAAACTGGCCCTAAGACCTGTTCAAGGGACCAAACTGGACACAACAGACACCACAGGTAAAAATGTTTTTTTATATTTTTAGAAATCATTCCAGATTTAAGATAAAAGTAAAGTCCACACAACACCTGTAACAATTAAAACAGATAATAGTAGTGAAGAGGAGTGTTGTTGGGTTTGATTTAACAAAAATCGTATCATCTCTGTGTAAACTGTGAAATCGCTGACACAAGTATAGGCCTACTATAAACAACAACAAGACTGTGTGATGTGCTACACACCATTCTTATTAACGTTTCTCCCGCCAAAATATAGATTTAATGCACCACTACAACCAGCGGGGACAAATCATTTACATTTGGCCACTTATACAACAGTTATCATTTGAAGTGGCCGTTATTTATAGATAAAATACGATTTATGAATGAGCAGCAACTATTTGAGTGATAAACAATATTTTTTAAATGACATTGTACAAAACGTTTCTCCTATTTTTGACAGGTCAAGGACAGCACAATACAGAAACCCAGGTGGGAAACTTAACAGTGATACTCAGTTATTTCTTTGAGAAAGTTTATGGAGTCTTCACTTCCTTAAGCAAATATTAAAACTAATGTACCTATAAAGGTGCTTGTGAGTGTATTTTTAAGTAATATTCGCTGTGTTTCAATAAATAAAGAATTCATAATTGTTAAGATGTCAGTAAACAGTTTAAAGAACCTAACAACACATAACGTGACGTTTAAACATATTAGCATCATGTTACAAAATGATAGATAAACCTGAGCTATTGATTCTAGTCACGTTTTCCTCAGAAAATATAAGCTACAAGAGGTTAGGATGTATTTACCCAGGCATCGGTAAGTGTATCCATTTGTGTGTGTTCCAGGATATCAGTGAGTTTTATCAGATCTTTTCTGATGAAGTCTTGGGCTCTGGTCAGTTTGGGGTGGTGTACAGTGGCACGCACAGACAGTCAGGTCGCCCGGTCGCCATTAAAGTCATAGATAAAGCCAGATTTCCTTCCAAACATGAGGAACAGACCAAAATTGAGGTCACAATACTGCAAGTAAGTGTGATAATTTACGCTAAAGGTTTTTTGTAGAATTTACCAACAACCTTAATTTTGCATGGCCTCAAAGATGCTGATTTGTTTGTTTTTAGAAATTGTCTCATCCTGGAGTGATCAATTTGGAGGGAATGTTTGAAACATCACAACACACTTTTGTTGTCATGGAGAAGCTCCACAGCGACATGTTAGAGATGATTTTGTCTCACGAAAATGGGCGTCTGACAGAGCGCAACACCCGTTTTCTTGCAATGCAGGTAATGCACAGTAGCTCTTTGTTTCCTTCTGGACTATGGTTAAATTGCATAATTCTTAGCTATAGTCCTTCATCATTAAATGTATGTATATTATGTACTGTATCTGTTGTTATGTAGGTTTTGGAGGCTTTGAGGTACCTGCATATGAAAAACATTGCACACTGTGACCTGAAACCCGAAAATGTGCTTCTGTCCTCACCTGATCCATTTTCTCAGGTGTGATACCTTCACATGTATTCAACAGATTTTTAGTTTCCAGAAGAAATCATTTTCCCCAAAGTATCCAAACTTAATATGACCAAGACCTGTCCATTTACACTGTAAAGAGAATTAGAGCTTCTTACCAACATGGTATCCATGAACACAAACTGTTTTGGATAAACGTATCAGCACTTTCTTTTTCTCTGTCTGTCTCAGGTAAAGCTGTGTGACTTTGGTTTTGCTCGTATCATTGGAGAGAAATCCTTTCGCCGCACCGTAGTTGGGACCCCTGCGTACTTGGCACCTGAGGTCATCAAAAAACATGGCTACAATCGGTCTTTGGACATGTGGGCAGCAGGAGTGATTTTATATGTCAGTTTGAGTGGGACTTTTCCTTTTAATGAAGATGAAGACATTAATCAGCAGATCACCAATGCTTCTTTCATGTATCCACGACAACCGTGGTCTCTCATCTCGCTGGAGGGTAAGAGAAACAATGCTTGGAATGTCGATACAGATTTATGAGCTTATAATGCTTTTTATTTAAAGTATACTTTCTTAAGGCTTATCTCTGTCATTTTTTAGCGGTGAACCTGATCAATAACCTGCTGCAGGTTGTGGTAAGACGCAGGTTCAGTGTTGGCAAAGCAATGGGTCACCCCTGGTTTCAGGTTTGTTGACGTTATCCCTTTTCTTTCTTCAATACTATTAAAAAATCACAGTATTTGAGTTGGATAATGTCAAGGAGTTCAACTTCTGTAAAAAGCTATTTGTATATGTACTTTTCAAGGCTCAAAGGCACAATGTGTGCGAATTTTACACTTTAATTATCCAATAACCACTTGTACAGTGCAGAGCATGTGAGCAGAGCTGAGCTGTGAGAAATTCAGCTGCCCGCTCACGTGGGAGTTCTTTCCCCCAGCTCCAATGCTCAAAGTCACACCAGACCGCTCCGCTCAATTCCGCTCCCCGCTCACCTACAATTTCCTCCCGCTCCGGTGAAATCGCTGTTTGTACTTTCATTATCCTAAGTGTTTCCAACCATGTTTAAATCCAGAGATAACAGTAGTTTAACGGCATCACACCCATTCATAGGGTCACCTGTGGTGTTATGTCCGGCTTTTAAAAATCATGTGCCGAGCAGTAATGTCAATCTGTGAGTCTTATGAAAAATGCAAAAGTAGTTGTTGTACCATGTAGAGCACACCACTCTGTTGTAACATTGGCCTAAAAAGATAATATTTATGCCATTATTGAACATGATTTGTGAGTTTGTCAGATGGATTTTCATCGGCAGTGGACACGAGGATTGTACCTCCCATCATTCCATTCTTCCTCCCTCTATCATCAAGATACTCTATTCAATTTGTTATTGTAACCTTTAGCGGCGAATAAATCCATATTATGCCTTTTAATCTTGGTTGTTTAAGATGTATATTTCTATAGCACCTCAAGAAAGCAGCTTCACAAAACAGTATTTAATGAACAATTTGTTTCCAACCTGAGCTGGGATCAGCATAAAGTCTAACCGAAGCTTGGTCTGTCGGTCTCAGATGTCCTCGAGAACCTGAGGATTGGAGACAACAAAAGAGGATATAAGCTTAAAAGGCTAATACGTCATATGGCAAATTTATGTTCTCTTTGTTCAGGCTAACAAATGCGGCAAAAACATCTTCAGGCAATAAGTTTGATAAATGCTTGGTTAAAGAGATGAGTCTTCTCTAGTCTGGAGACTGAGTACAGTATGTCTCAATACGAAAAAGGGTAGGGAGGTTATTTCCAAGTTTTTTTTGTGTGGCCAAAGTAGGTAAATATATGTTCTTCTGCAGAACAAGATAATATATTTTGAAAAATGTTGGTAACCGAACAACGGTGGTTAACCCATTCACTTCTATTCATTCACTTCTATTATATTCACTATTATATTCCATTCACTTCTATTATACAGAGACAAAACGAATGCAAGCTAATGGGTACTGCTGTTGTTCGGTTACCAACATTTTTCAATATATATGTTTTTGAGCTCTGCAGAAGAAAGAAAGTCATGAAGGTTTGAAATGACAAGAGGGTCAGTAAATAATGCATTTTTGATCTCCAGTGCTAAGCACTCCAGCAGCTGCGTATTGAACATGCTGAAGGTTATTTACTTACCCTGCACATCACCAAGTAAATGACAGTAATCTATCTCGTGAGGCCATAAATGCATGAATAAGCTTCATGATTTCTGAAACGCATTTAGAATTTATACAATATTCCTAAAATGAAAGAAAGATTGCAAAAGTGGCTTTCAGACTGCAGTAATAACTACATTCCCACAAGAAGGGTGACATGTCAGAACAGTTGCATAGTATTTATCCTCTTATCTCCAATTCAAAGCAATTAAATATACACATGAACCTGTAACCTGTAATGTACTTTTCTGAAACCATATGTTTGTTTTAAAATCACAGATAAAACATACACTGTTTAATATATAAATTAAAGTTTTTCTTTGTATATTGTTTTGATCTTGTTTGGCTGGAATTATGCCTTAATTACGTGTTATAATAAATCGCTGTAGTTCTGTATTGTGCATTTTGGACAGATAAAGACAGTACCATCTCACTTATGCATATCTTGTCATGCTGCAGAACTTCCAGCTATGGTGTGACCTACGTGAGTTTGAACAGCGTATGGGATATCGCTACGTCACTCACGAAGCAGAGGCCAAACACTGGAGATCTCATGCCAAGGAGAGAGGCCTCAGTTTTCCAGAACATTTAGCAGAAATGGAAAGTGAAGAGAAGGATGAACTGATAGCCACGTAGATTTTAATTTGACAGTAACTGTGAATATTGTATTTTACGAGAAACCTGTGAAACTGCTCTGTTATCTAGTTCAGTGTGATCAATCATTGATATATTTTCTAATAAAAGATAAAGAAAGAACATTTTCTTGTTTTTCTCAATTCTCAATTTTTAACATGACAAGCTATTAAATTCACAATCTTAAGTCAAATACCAAGTTTTGGTGTGAAACTATATAAGAAATAGTGAATCTGTTTACGATGGATTTTTTATTCAATTAATTTTGATTATATTTGCTTCCTTCAGAAATTGTATATATTTATTAAAATATTTATCCATTTTAATTAAAAAGTAAATTGTATTTTACCTGATTTATTTTTTGATGGATTGATGTCCTTTGTAATTTGATTAATTTAATTGTGAAATGATAATTAATGTAATTTGATATCAGTAGTAATGTAACTACAAATTCAGATGTCTACCTTGACTTAAAAGATCAAATGGATTTTTATTTAGGAAATAATAAGCTTCTTTTAGCGTTTTCCAGGAAACATAAGATATGTACATCTTATATATAATTAATCTATCAAACAAGTCTGATCCTCGTTATTCATGATCCTGAGACTCTTATTTTGAAATTGTGTTTTCTGATACCGCAATATCCGCTGACGTCGCTATGAATGTACGAGTTTGACGCTAACATGGACACAAACAATACAGCCAAGGTGTGAATATTGTCATTACTGTAAATGTTCACATTTACTGCTGTCAGGATTATTTACGGCACGATTGTAAGTTACATGGTAACTGCAGGTTAAAGATCAGGGCGCGGGAATTCCACGTGATTCGTAGGAAAAATACGCCATGCGCAAGACTGCTCTTTGAACTAGTTAAAAAGTGCCTTTTTCAGCTCTAACGTTTATATAATATTCAGAATATTTTAAAGGTTTTATAATTTGTAAAAGTTCCATATTATTGATTTAATCATAATAATTAGACAATTTTCAGGCAAGTATTAATATAGATATTATGTCAACTACTCCTTGCAGCTTGAGTTTGCTGTGCAAATGACATGTGACAGCTGTGCCAATGCAGTGAAAGACGTTCTACACAAAGAACCAGGTGAGACGAACATGACATTTTGTTAAGTGTTTGTGTCATTTTGACTTTACATTAATATTGTTATAATATATTTATATATTTTATACTATTTACATCTATGTGTTTGTTTCAGGAGTGCAGTCAGTGCACATAGACCTGGCGAAAGAGGAGGTTTTAGTCGAAACGGCGCTCACCTCTTTGCAGGTCCAGAGCCTCATCGAAAGCACTGGCAGGCGTGCTGTGTTGAAGGGAATGGGCAGCTCAGAAACAGGTGGGTTTGCTGTCTTATGTACCTTGTCATGTTCTCTGTTTTATTTCATTCGCTGCCCAAATATGTGACATTTGTTCTTGTTTTGGTCAGGACAATATAGACGCCTTTACTGTTAGTAAACATTATGACGCGTTTTTGTGGGCGGAGCTTAACCCGGGGCAGAAAAATCCCACTGACCACTACTACTGGTACTGGGAATGACTCGAAAAAAACTGATCAAAGTTTAACTTTAACATGTAATGTCACTCACTGTGTAGGACCGCAATCATTTTTTTTAAAGTTGACTTTAATGCAAGGAATTCTGCAAGACCTCAATGGATACAAAGACGAACTGACATGATTACCTTCAGTTAAAGGCTGTGTAGGCAATCCTGTCAAGAAAGTTTTTTGTTATGCTGGTTGGAAGTCTCTTAACCTAAAGGGTAAAGCGAACGATTAGAATTTTTTATAATTATATATCTTCTGTGACAAGCGTAGGGTCAAAAAACGTTGGACCATTCACGGTCCGAGGGGATATGATGCGTCGTGTGTACATTTTCAATCGGCATATTTTGCAACTCACTGTACACCCTGTTCACGCAGACATCAAATGTCAGCACGCTCATGTGCAGGCAGTGGGACAATGGCATATATAGAGCAGGGACCTGGAGATGTTTGTTATTGTAGTAATGTAATTTACTTTGTACTGTAATGTTTTCTCAGCAGTGGCGATCCGTGACTCCTCTTCAGGGGAAGCAGTAATGCGAAGCTCGGCAAACATGTAACCTATTTAGCCTGTCTTGTCAAAATACCTTCCTGCTGCAGACGCGTTGAAAGGGTTTTTAATGAAAGAGACGCTCGCATTTGCTAGATACTCGCTTAGTCTTAGTAATTAGGGGGGGAAATAGAGTTAAATGTTACCGCAGTGTCTTCTGAACGCAAGCCTCAACTCGTCTGCTTCAGGAAAGTATTTTCACATGATGGGTGATGTACAAAGATTCACAAATAAATAGTTAAAAAATCGTACATTGTGATTTCTGGATTTTTTTTTTAGATTATGTCTCTCACAGTGGACATGCACCTACGATGACAATTTCAGACCCCTCCATGATTTCTAAGTGGGAGAACATGCAAAATAGCAGGGTGTTCAAATACTTATTTTCCTCACTGTACATCTATAGATGCACGCGTGTACTGACAGTGGCAAACGTTTGCAAATAGATTTACTTGAACACAAAACTTACATATAACATGAGCCTTCTCACTGTTCCCTCTCCCTTTATACTAATGCACTTATGACAACTAAAAATAGATGACTAACAGTTTATTTTATGTTTAGTTTCTGGCCGATAGTTAACTGCTAGTTGTATAACTAACAAAGTTAGTGAGCATACCCTATAAATAATTTTTATACGTTTTGTGAAAAATAACATTGTCATACGTTAGATTTTTTTAGACCCATACCCAAATCATAAGCCACACCAACAAAGGACAGTAGTTTTTTTATCTTAGGTAGGTTGTGAAGTGAAAAGCTAGCATGTTTAATGATCGCTTCTGTTCATTCCGCTCGTTTTATTGTTTAAGTACGTCTGTCGTGAGTGTTTTTGTTTGACAATGGCAGGGGAATGTGTTAAAATTAGTGGTGGGCATAGATTAATTTTTTTAATCTAGATTAATCTAGATTAATCTTGGAATTAATCTAGATTAATCTAGATTAAAATGGCTCATTTGAATTCTGCCGAAGGCATTCAGAATATGTGTGTTACCCAAATAATGACTAAAAGTAAGTCTTTGAGAACGGGTTTCTCAAGCCAGGTGGCGCATTAGAGAAGGGGCTCATCTCCTGTTTCCAAAATGCATCACAAACTACTTGAGAAAGCTGTTATACTATGATAATTTGTGATGAAAATTAAATTATGTTCAATAAGATGTACTTGTGTTTACTTCCGCATTAGCTAAGGGATGCTTTGTGTTTAGGTGGTACTTGAGACTGGAAGAGCTCCTACAGTACATTTACATTTAAATTCAGTCATTTAGCAGACGCTTTTATCCAAAGCGACTTACAAAGAGTTAGGGAGCAACAAGCGATATGTCATACAGGAGCCATAATACATTAGGTGCCAATACAAAGTTACTGGTTTCAACTAAAGCTAGACCACTACCTGTTGAGAGAAAGTTTTTTTTTTTAAACTAACTGTATGTAAACCAATTTCGTACAGTAAACCAATTCCACATTGCACAAGGTGCAAACAAGCTTAGTCTTGTCGAGGTTTCCATTGGGAAGCGTCTTAAAAATAAATGTTCCCTGAAGCAAACCCGGCGGCTTCATAGCTGCATCCATGTTAGCACGTCACGTTTGATCTGGTCATTTCACAGTAACGTTATGTTGTGTTCAGACCAAACACGAGTGATTTACATGTTAAGTCAATGCAAAGAGGCGATAGACCTACTTGCTGCGCGAATCGCGCGAATGAAGCCCTGGTTATGAGATGATGAGGCGGCGCAAATCACGCGAATCACGGGAGTTGAAAAATCTCGTTCTCTTCCCCTACAGTGCAATTAAGCTATGTATACATCCGCGCTAAAATATCAAAGTGAAAGTCATCATAGCTTGTGTAGTATAGACCCAGCTCCCAACCCAACTTTGAGAATAGATTAACGGCGACATTTTTTTTATCGCGCGATAAGAGTCTCACTGCGTTAACGCCGTTAACGCCGTTAACGGCCCACCACTAGTTAAAATATCAAATTGGAGGATGTATTCTTTTGATTGTGGCACATATTTTAAACTCCTTATGTAGCCGAATCTGTGCTGGTTTGAATTGGCCACCTCCAGTAAGTGCCGAGACTTAAAGCGTGACGTCGGCGAGAAAGGTGTCTATACAGCAGTTGTGAGATGTATATGTTTTTTTTATGTGTTTTAGATCTGGGTTCTGCTGTGGCAATGTTAAGTGGGACAGGTCCAGTGCAGGGCGTTGTCCGTTTTCTGCAGCTGTCAAAAGATCGTTGTTTGATTGATGGGACGATTGACGGGTTGACACCTGGAGCACATGGCTTTCATGTGCATGAACTGGGGGATCTTACACAGGATTGCACAAGGTACCGTCACACTTTACATTTCACCTTTCGATCACAAGATAATAACATTTATACAACAATTAAACAGCATGTTATTTAACATAGAGAGTCATGCTAGGCCTTTGTTTAGTAGACCATTGTTATCTTTACACAGGCAAGTTAAGACTGCTCTGGTTGCGTATAATTCTATTGTTGTTCGTTCATAATTACTTGTTTAGGTAAAAAAATATTTTATTAATATAATAAAACTGCACTTTTGTAAATGAGGTTTTTTAAATTCCAGTATAAATTTAAATATGCAGCTTCAGATCATTAAGTTTGGTGTGACTTATTTTTTTCATGAAACACAAAAGGAGAGGCTTTATTAAATAAAAATAGTGTTGTAAAACTTGTCCATTTTTCTCATATTCCAGTTCTTGAAGCCATATGAAACAGACAAAAAATTTGTGTTTTAAAGGGGTCATATTACACTGGCTAAAACGAATACTATTGTTTGTTTTAGATGTAATGCCATGTGTATACACCATTTTTGGTAAAAACCGCTGTATTTTCCACATACCATGCATCTTTGTATCTCCTCTTTGCCCCGCCTCTCTGTAACGTGGAGAGTTTTTACAAAGCTCAACACTCTGAAAGCAAGGTGTGCTATGATTGGCCAGTTGACCAGTGCGTAGTGATTGGTCGAATACTGCAAGCGTGTGACAGAAATGTAACGCATCTTACCATATTTGGAACATCAGGTTTCAAAGCAATTGTACTGACACGTGCACACACCTTGCTTGCGTATACATCTGGGTGGTCTTAGTCAAATCATACCTCAAACTGACTTAGATATGTCGGGGTGTGGTTGCACGAGGCATTTCCCTTTAGTGAGACTATGGGGGCTAAACGTATTTTCCTCTAGGGCGGTGCTGGGGCATGCTCCCCTGTAAGAAAATTCTGCATACTTTAAAGGTAAATGCTGCAATCTGTTGCATTTTAAGAGCAAAATTAAGTGACTCAATCTATAAGAATACAATAGCTATAGTAGTAATTTAATCATTGGCTCCATATATAAATGGGGATAATAGGGCAGAACACGTGGTAAAATGGGATGTCACAAAGAGTCATAAAAAAATGAAGCAAAAAAGTTTTTAACAGTTGAACTAATTTCATAACCATATATTGAAATGCGAGCTCACATCGGGCCTTTTTCACAGTGCCATTGTCCCACTCCCCCTCATGGTAGTATAACTTTAAAAAGAGCATGAATACATTATTATGATGCGGCGACTTGTACGAAAAAGCATACACTCTCTCAGCACAAAAGAGTAATGTTAAGTTTGTGATTTATTATGTTTTCAACTTTGTGCGCGAGTTGCTTAGACCTATCAGTTTATATCAAAGTAACACGAGAGCAATTAATGACAAGATGCTTTCTCCTGCGGTACATGCCGATCCGTCTTAGTAGCACTGCTTTATGTCCGTCAAACCAAATATATTGACAAGTTTGGGACACGGTGACATAGAGCAGCATGTAATCGTGTGTGCGGCACGCTATTTTTCTTACGGGGACAGGCGAAGAGTCGTGCCCATCATGCATTCAAATCATTAAAATTGGCACGGTTGCCAATCAAACTGCATCATGTGATTGAGCAACAAACAAAAAATGCTCAAAACATTTTTCTAAACTAAACTAAAAATGAAACTAAACAAAATATAATTTACCATTAATGCGGCCGTGCAATGGTGTTTCATACATTCTGACTTCTTTACGATGTTAAACGTGCCGTCTTCTCATGCTTAACATGGTCAACTTGTCAAAAAACGAGTTGGGCCTAGTAATAGTAGTCAATACACTCCCCCAGCGATTGTACAGGTGCTATAAAACTGTTTTGTAACAACTTTTCTTTGTCATGTATTGGACAATTCTCCCGGAAAACCATGCGACACGCCCAGAGCAGTAGAAGGAGCATGGGCAGATGTCACTTTCACTTGTGTGGAGTAGAGAGAGAGAGAGAGAGAGCATATGTTTGCGAAGTTCAGGTGTTTGTTTGTTCACTGCATTTGGGTGATGAATGTTAGATAAACGGTGGATATAATGCTGGATTTGGAGATCGTTTGAAACTGATATAGAGCCGTCCCAGCACTAAAAGATGCCGGACTGTGTTTAGTTGACAATGGGGTGCGCACGTACCTACCCCCCGCGGCGTATGTTTTCGGGAACAATCGTAAAGCTGTATCTATCTTTTACAAATGTGATCATACTAAATACAGTTTGAAAACACGAAGTATGCAATACTACTCTATAGGTACTCAAGATTAATATGAGATTGGAAGAAACCTTGTGTGTTATGCCGCTTTAAAAACAAAACTAAAATATTTGAATACTTTTCAACTATTTATTAATTCTAAATTATTTTAACTGTTTAAACGGTGTCATTCAGATAATAATTCAAATTCGTGTTCCAGCACAGTTGGCAAAGCCTTCTACACCTGAGCACATATATATATATTAGTGGTTGGCCGTAATCGGCGTTAACGTGCCGCGTTAACGTGAGACTCTTATCCCGCGATAAAAAAAATGTCGCCGTTAATCTATTCTCAAAGTTAGTGCTGGGTCTGCTGACTTTCACCTTGATATTTTAGCGCGGATGTATACATAGCTTAATTGCACTGTAGGGGGCGAGAACGAGATTTTTCAACTCGCTTTATTCGCGTCATTCGCGCCATTCGCGCCGCCTCATCATCTCATAAAACCAGGGCTTCATTCGCGCGATTCGCTTAGCAAGTAGGTCTATCGCCTCTTTGCATTGACGTAACATGTAAATCACTCGCGCTTGACGCGCCATTCGCATTTGGTCTGAAGACAACGTAACGTTACTGTGAAATTACCACATCAAACGTGACGTGCTAACATGGATGCAGCTATGAAGCCGCCGGGTTTGCTTCAGGGAAAATTTATTTTTAAGAAGCTTCCCAATGGAAACCTCGACAAGACTAAGGTTGTTTGCACCTTGTGCAATGTGTAATTGGTTTACTGTACGGAATTGGTTCACATACATTTGGTTTAAAAAAAAAACTTTCTCTCAACTGGTCTAGCTTTAGTTGAAACCATTAACTTTGTATTGGCACCTAATGTATTATGGCGCCTGTATGACATATCGCTTGTTGCTCCCTAACTCTTTGTAAGTCACTTTGGATAAAAGCGTCTGCTAAATGCCTAAATGTAAATGTCAATGTACTGTAGGAGCTCTTCCAGTCTTAAGTACCACCTAAACGCAAAGCACCCCTTAGCTAATGCGGAAGTAAACACAAGTACATCTTTTTGAACATAATTTCATCACAAATTATCATAGTAGAACAGTTTTCCCAAGCAGTTTGTGATGCATTTTGGAAACAGGAAATGAGTCCCTGGTCTAATGCGTCACCTGGCTTGAGAAACCCGTTCTCAAAGACTTCCTTTTAGTCATTATTTGGGTAGCACATATATTCTGAATGCCTTCGGCAGAATTCAAATGAGCAATTTTAATCTAGATTAATCAAGATTAAAAAAAATTAATCCATGCCCACCACTAATATATATATATATATATTAGTGGTGGGCCGTTAACGGCGTTAACGGCGTTAATGCAGTGAGACTCTTATTGCGCGATAAAAAAAATGTCGCCGTTAATCTATTCTCAAAGTCGGGTTGGGAGCTGGGTCTATACTACACAAGCTATGATGACTTTCACTTTGATATTTTAGCGCGGATGTATACATAGATTAATGTCACTATAGGGGATTTTTCAACTCGCGTGATTCGCGTCATTCGCGTCATTCTCGCCGCCTCATCATCTCATATCCAGGGCTTCATTCGCGCGATTCGCGTAGCAAGTAGGTCTATCGCCTCTTTGCATTGACTTAACATGTAAATCACTCGTGTTTGGTCTGAACACAACATAACGTTACTGTGAAATGACCAGATCAAACGTGACGTGCTAACATGGATGCAGCTATGAAGCCGCCGGGTTTGCTTCAGGGAACATTTATTTTTAAGACGCTTCCCAATGGAAACCTCGACAAGACTAAGCTTGTTTGCACCTTGTGCAATGTGGAATTGGTTTACTGTACGAAATTGGTTTACATACAGTTAGTTTAAAAAAAAAACTTTCTCTCAACAGGTAGTGGTCTAGCTTTAGTTGAAACCAGTAACTTTGTATTGGCACCTAATGTATTATGGCTCCTGTATGACATATCGATTGTTGCTCCCTAACTCTTTGTAAGTCGCTTTGGATAAAAGCATCTGCTAAATGACTGAATTTAAATGTAAATGTACTGTAGGAGCTCTTCCAGTCTCAAGTACCACCTAAACACAAAGCATCCCTTAGCTAATGCGGAAGTAAACACAAGTACATCTTATTGAACATAATTTAATTTTCATCACAAATTATCATAGTAGAACAGCTTTCTCAAGTAGTTTGTGATGCATTTTGGAAACAGGAGATGAGCCCCTTCTCTAATGCGCCACCTGGCTTGAGAAACCCATTCTCAAAGACTTACTTTTAGTCATTATTTGGGTAACACACATATTCTGAATGCCTTCGGCAGAATTCAAATGAGCCATTTTAATCTAGATTAATCTAGATTAATTCCAAGATTAATCTAGATTAATCTAGATTAAAAAAATTAATCTATGCCCACCACTAATATATATATATATAACAAAATGAAACGAAATATGAATCATTTGCCATTGTAAATAAAACTGAACTTTTTTAATGGTTGCAGCAGTTTCAACAGTATTATTCACATAATTAATTCTAATCAAGTTCACAATCAGACTATGCTTTCTACACCTGGCAAAAAATACTCAAAACATTTTTCAAAATTAACTTTATTATAACACAAAACGAAATTTGAATAATTTGCCATTAAAAATCAGACTGAACTATTTTAATCGCTCCAACAGCCTGTGTAAGGCGGAGGTACGAAAAACACAACGGGCTTCAGTCAGACTTGACTTCAGCTCTGTTGTTTAGACGCGCTGCTCATTTTAAACGACAGAAATGGTGTTTGTCAATGGTCCCTGCGGACTGCTATTTTAGCTGGAAATAATATGGGAGCTGAACATAATGATGCTAATGCCATGAGGTAATGATATCTGAATACTCAGTCGTATACTGACAAAATCATGCATTTACTGGTGGAAAACTGCAGTGAATACTGAAACATAAGTTAGATTTTACGTCTCAAATCCTGACCAGTTCGCGTGTCTGGGTTTCAACCGCGAAAGCCAAAACAGTAGAGAGCGAGTTTGCGTTCGTACATACAGTATTTTGTTTGTTTGTGTGCTGCCCACATTGCACTGAAGCAACAGAGAGGGGGATGCATTTCGTCTAACTGTGATCAAGGGCACAGCAATGAAACAATGGTGCAGAAATGAATGAAATTCAGTTAATATTTTTATGTTATTATAAGGAAACATTTGTCTCATATTAAGACTGTGGCTGAACAAAGGAGACTATGGTGGGCCACCATACTCTTGTCAATGAATGGGAAACACTTGAATGCATCTTTTCCTCCAAAACTCACATTTTTGCAATTTTACGTGCCTAATATATGCACGGCAACTTATAACACACCAAAGACACAGAAAAACAAGTATTCGCGCCTTATGACCCCTTTTAGAAAATGCACTCTGTATTTTTTTATCTGAAATAAATCCAGTGTTGTTTCCTCAATGTTTACAATTGAATATGATGCCTATGTTCTTATTTTTCTCTCACAGCTGTGGAGATCATTTCAATCCTTTCGCCAAGCAGCATGGAGCACCTCAGGACTCAGAGAGGGTACAGATGTCTTCTCTATCTTTTACAACGAGAGTACATGATCTATTCTTTACAGTTTCTTCATTGATCTGCTCAGATGAATAGTCACCTCTGGAGTAAGATTCAATTTACAAAAAGTTTTGAATGATTTAGAATCAACTTGGAAATAGTTTAAGTGTTTAAACTGCTTAAATAGTTTTTACTGCTTATTAATTTTACTCTTGATATTTTGGGTAGAGATTAGTGCTGTGCGATATAACGGTTCATCTCAATACCGGTGTGAATTTTTGTTATGATATGAATTTTCAAAATACAGCATTACCGGTGTATGTCGCTTAAAAAACGTGCCTAACGCGGCTCAGCCCTTTTTACTGTTGCACTGCGACTGGCCATTCACACAGAATGCGTCTTTATATGCCGTGGCACTACTTCGTTATAATTTTTCTACTGTATATAAACATGCGCTAAACGGAGGCATTTGGATGTTTGCATGCGTGTCACGCATGAGCAGTAACGTTACAGAATTTTCTCACGTTGCAATGGGAGCGCACACCACGCAGCTGAACAGCAGCACAAGTGTAGCAATTGCAAGTTCACATGACATTATATTAAAGGTCTGATTAAATGCTTATGACGTTTGCGTGGTTTTTACATCCAAAAACATCAAAATCAGTAAGAAATAGGCTATTTTCTTCCTAGGTTTTGAGACCAGCACTGCATACGCTTGGCTTTAATGTGCTGCATTGAAGACACGTGGAATTAAATGCCCACCGCTTTGGTTGGATATCAGTTTGCGTAGTTGGAGCCTTCTGTGAATTTGACGTTACGTTAGGTTACACATTAGCACCATTCACAGTTTTCGCCCGGCATTAGTATTATCTGGAGACCTCCTGTGATTTATAAATGACCTCCCCACATCACTATTTCATGTGACGCAATTGCACGGTATGATTTTACTCAAATTTACTGACTTATTTCCGGGATGTGTTTGCAAGGCTTTGCATATAGTTTGTATAGCCTATAGTTGTATTGCGTTTAATGATATATGACCGTACCTGTAAGCATTTGAGACCAGTGATCGCGAACCGGACAAAAGATCACCACGATCGCAGGTCTCAAATGCTATGGTTTAGTGTTGTCACGATACTGGAATTTCTAACTTCGATACGATACCTTGAAAAATATCGATACTCGATACCATTTTCGATACCACAGAGAAAAAAACTGCCACAACATTAAGGGGGTAATATTTTTATTTATTATTATAAAAAAATATATATAACATATAAATAATGTATTATAAAGCGTTATTAAAGAGTAAAATGCATTATAATTCTTCATAATGTGTGTTGTAACGCATTATGTACTGTTGCAGTTCGAGTCTCATCTTCTTTCTGGTGCTACAAGAGAATGCCAAACTTTAATAAACATATATTTTTTTGACCGCACTTTTAAAATGAACTGAACTTTGTAACTAATCTCAGAACTTAAGTAATTGGTAATAGATATTTGTTAACATAAATAAACAATGAAAAATACTTCCAAAACATGTATTAATCTTAATTAAAAGTTCATTTAAACTAACATTTACTAATACATGTACTAATTAAAATCCAAAGTTCTATCTGTTAATATTTTTTTTCATTGGACCAGAGCAAACATGATCCGTTGTATTTTATTACATACTGTCATCAAAGATTAAAATATACTGTAGCAAATGCATTGCTCATCGTTCATAAATGCTGGTTAATACATAACATTATTTGATGAACATATTTTAATGCCGGATTCACATATCACCGATCCACACACGTAATCATTTTTTTAATTAGGTTAATTACGCACAAGTTAATTTACATTTGACCACAGTTAAAGTATTTAAAGATTCACAGCTAAAGATTCCTCAGTCGGATTATTAACTTTAAGAACTACGCTGAAAAAACGATACACACTATATTAGAGGTGTTAGCGCCTTTTGTTAGCACTGCTCTGTAGCAACTCTTGCATATCGGCTTGTTTGTATCCTTCGGCTTTCCATGTTCATTTGCCTCATATCCAAAATATTTCCAGATAGCACTCCTGCTGTGTTCTTTATCAACCAAAGCCGGTTGCGGAGGCGCCGCACACGCCATATTTATATTCACTTCACTTTTGCTATTTAACCAGAGCGAATGAGACGAGACACGTGACAGGCACTGCGGTGGTGTTTGTCAACGCGCCTTTGGAGATAAGTGAAAGTGACAGCTCGGCTAGGATCGGAGTATCGATACTTCGGGAAATTAGTATTGGTACCGTTCAGATATTTCAGTATCGATACTTATCGAAATATCGATATTTTTGACAACACTACTATGTTTCCATGAGAAATAAACAAATGGGAGACTCCCGGTAACTTATGGATATCACCCAGCACCCCGGAAATAATACCAATACACTTCAGAGCAGCCTCCATTATTCACAAACGTACGGTGGATAAAAATTTGAAAACTCATATATGAGCCAACAAATCACAGAGATCCCGATTCGCACAGGTTTAAGACCAGAGACAACCACTGCAATTATTGCAAATGACTAGAGGTCCCCAGGTAATAATAATCTCGTGCGAATAGTGCTCAGGGCACATCAAGCGATCTCTGGCAAAGCAATAGTGACGCATAGTACAAAAATGTTTTACTCCATCAGATCCAATATTGAAGGCACAGCACTGCTCTTTAAATTTAAACTCTCTACAAATTCAGTGTCGACCCGTGCCTTGTTAACAAAGGAATCCTCGGAGAAATGAAACGGACAAACCCTTCATGTTTTTCCCACATGAGCTGGAATGTCTTTAAAAATAAACTTTTACCCTGCATTCCTAATATCGGAATCCGGAGGAAGGTTATGCAGCGACTTTATTCTTCAACAACCAGGGGTGCTATAATATTTAACTATCTTTAACGCCATGTTTTTTTATTGCTTGCTCGCTCTATCTGGTTCCGCGCCACTGGTTCTATCATGTGAGAACCGGCGGGGCTAGAGAAGTAAGAATTTTTATGTGAAGGCAGTGTTCAACCTATCAATTTCGTCATAGACAGGTGCATTCCAGAACCTGCCGTTAGCCTTGTGTCAATAACAAATTGAATCACAGTAACAAGGGCGTTTTTCAGTTCTAATACTTACATGATGTTCCCGTGAATACGATTCCCTCTTATAACAAAAACTCATATTTCAGGAAATCATGAAGCCTTTGCATGATATTCAGTTCTTAAAGTAGTCTAAACTTTGCAGTTAATGTAGGTGATACTGTCACCATGACAGTATAAAAGGGCATTTTAAGTCAATCAACAGCACTATTTCCTCTCTCAATCAATAGAAATGTTGTTAAAAAAGAACCGTCATGTACTGGGAAACAATATGGAAAATACAGTTATATTAATTTTTGGTCATACCGCCCAGCACTGGTAGAGATTCAGAGATAATCGAAGATAATAGTGTGTAATAATTTATTTACACATATTGGTCTGGTTTACAGCATCTGGGCGATCTGGGAAATATTACTGCTGGTCCTGATGGCAGAGCCTCATTCAGATTTGAAGACTCCCAAATAAAGGTAGGTAATTTAGTTGTCTTAGATGCAATGAAGGTGTATGTATGTATTTTACTTCCACAGGTATAGTTCAAATGTAGTTCCTTTTGAATATAAATATGTAAAATATCCAAATCTACATATAAATATCATGAGTAATGATCTATAAGTATGTTACTTTTTCTATTCAGATATACTTCTCTTTGCTTACTCTGTATAAAAGTGCTTTGCACCAGGTTTGACATGCCACGTTTCTTGTGATCAGTAACATTGTGGTAAGAACGCAGAAGTGTTATAAGGTTTGATGCCATAGATCAGGGGTGTCCAAAGTCGGTTCTGGAGGGCTGCTGTCCTGCAGAGTCAAGCTCTAACTTGGCTTAACACAAGTTTCTAGTCTGCCTAGTGAGATCTTGATTAGCTGGTTAGAGTTGGTTTGTTACAAACTAATTTGATTACAACGGTCCTCCAGGACCAACTTTGGACACCCATGCCACAGGCTGTATATTGCATTATGTATTACGCGTGAGACTAAGCGAGTATCCAGCAAACGCAAGAGTCTCTTTTGTTAAAAACCCTTTCAACGCGTCTGCAGCAGGCATGTATTTTAACATGGATGCGCCACACACATGACAGGCCGAATACATGTTCTGCCGAGCTTCGCATTACAGCTTCCCCTGTAGAGGAGTCACGGATTGCCACTGTTTTGGACCTCTACATATTAAAGGGATGGTTCACCCAAAAATATAAATCCTGTCATCATTTACTCATCCTCAGATTGTTCCAAAACTGTATACATTTCTTTGTTCAGCAAAACCAAGAAAGCTATTGGGAAGAATGTCAGTAACCAAACCGATCTCATCCCTATTAACTGCCATATTAGGGGAAATAAATACTATGGGAGTCAATAGGGAATGAGCTCTGCTTGGTTACTGACATTCTTTTTAGCAGAACAACATTTTTTTTCAGGTTTGCAACAACTTGAGGGTGAGTATATGATGACAGAAATTTTCACTGTCCCTTTAAATATGCTAAATGGGTTATAAGATTTTCTTGAGCAATCAGCCTTGAATACTCATGGAGATGGTGGTCTAGTGGGTTAAACCACTGAACTGGTAATCAAAAGGTTGCTGGTTCGATCCCAGCAGCCACCACCAGTGTGTCCTTGAGCAAGACACTTTACTCCATGTTGCTCCAGGGGGATTGTCCCTGTAAGTCGCTTTGGATAAAAGCGTTTGCCAAATGACTAAATGTACTCATACATTGGCTGGAAGTTATTGGCATCCAACCTAGCAGAAATATGATTTCTGTGGTTTCCACAGAGGCAAGACAGACAAACTGGTTAGGTCTGATGAAAATAATTACTCTTTTATGTCCAGAACATTCCATCTGTTCACTGTTTGACAGGTGTGGGATGTGATTGGTCGATCTCTGGTGGTGGATTCTGGGGAGGATGATCTGGGGCGTGGGAGTCACCCACTGTCTAAAATAACAGGAAACTCTGGAGAGAGGTGAAATATATTTTAACCACCTAGATATAACATTATTACAGAGATAAAAACGACAAGCACTACCTATGGAGTGTTTCTATGTACAATATAAAAAGACTGAACCATTGTAGGTGAATCAGCCTTTCGAGAGAGTTAATTTGCTTGTACTTCATGATCTTCAGTGGACCGTGTGTTTATCTAATAACACCCTTATTCTCTCTCACCCTCATTCCTCTGACAGGCTGGCTTGTGGAATCATTGCACGCTCTGCCGGGTTGTTTCAAAACCCCAAACAGATTTGTGCCTGTGATGGTGTAACTTTGTGGGAGGAGAGAGATCGACCCATTGCTGGGAAAGGACGCAAAGTCACTGACACACCAGCAGCTCATCTTTAATGGAGTGAGGATGTGTACTGCACATTAGGGACTGAAAATGGGTGTGAATTGCAGTGAAAGAAACAAGGGCAAGATGATTAAAGAGTGACCAAAATGCTATTTGTAATAACCTTAATTTATTACACGATCAGACCAGGTTCAGGTTAATGACACAAATACAGATTCCATTTATAAATGTAAATGGATGCTGTGAACAAAGACTAACTTTAATTTTGACAAAGATTTCCTTTACAAGTCCTATGGAGTTACTGTTATCCAATTTAACATAAATGAAATGTCTTCAGAACTAGAAACATATGTCAAAAAAAGTTGCTTACATTTCTGTCGTTATTCAAAATGTTCTGAATTACCATATCTAGTTTTTCAACAGGTATTCAAGTAATTCTGTGACTTTTTACTGTATAAAAATGTATTTAAAATGTTGATAACAAATTAAGATGAGATTAAACATTGAACCAGTGAGATTGACTATTTCTGTGAGGCCATGTGTAAAATAAATTTTTCAGATGGCTATCTAAGATTATTCCGAAAGCACAAAAGAAGCCATATAATTTTGCATAAACCAGCATTAAAGAGAACTATATGGATACTTTCATACTTAACATTTGATTAAGATATATTTATTATGTTTGATTATGTCTAGTAATGCTGCTCTAAGGTGCCATATACAAGGAATGTTTTGTAATGATTGATGTTCAGTTTATTGCAGTTCTTATAAAAACAAAATCGACTATTAAAAATTATTGTTCAAACATTTTCCAATAACAAAAAGGATTATAATGCCAATATATCTTTTTTATTTCACATGAATTTTTGCTACAAACGTAATACCATGGGTTTTGGTACAAGCACGATGTTAATATCGTGTTATTTTTGATACGGAAGACCCGGGGCAATGTTAAAAGGAATAATTGGAGTGTCCGATTATTCATTACCATGGTATGTATCATATTATTATTCTATAACGTTAGCCCTTCATGTAAAAGTTTAATTCAGTTTTGTTACATTCTTGTTAACAAATAAATGATGCATGATGTAGGAGTGCATTGTGTGTGAGTGCATTAGCATGCGTTCATTCCTCCCTGCTGAAGAATGATGAAAGCCTTTCTAAAGAACGGAAGTGGACCAACCATTTTGAAACCCCGCACCGCTTAGGTAAGATGGAAGATTTTCCCTCTGTCTGCATGTTTATGTCTGAAAGAATTCATTAAATCATTCAGTAATATCAATAACAGACGGTTGTGAAAGAAGTACGGATGAAGCAGCTAAATCCGCGATGTTATTTGTAACGAAGCGCAGAGGTATGAGGGTCTAGGGACACCCTAAAATCCTTTACAAAACGAATCATAGTGGTTTTTGCTGGAAAGAATGAACGAGAAAGCCAGATAGAAAAACCGTGAGACTATACGGACCCGTTGTAAATCGCAAGCGCGATAATTTACCGCAGAGATCGATAGTGTTGTGTAAACATCTGTTGGCATAAATGCAACATTCAGAGTAAATTCAGACACGCGTTACTCGTGTTTTTGACGCCAGGCGGATATAATGGAAACGACGAGTCAGCTTTTTTAAACGTATTTATAAACCACTGCAGTCGTTAAAACAAACACACGCGAAATGTGAGATTTGCCATGTTAAAGACTATATGTACCCATCAACGTGATGTGTTTGTGTGTGTTGTGTACTGTAACACCGAGGAAGTAAAAACGTGTTTACTGGGCGCGTGCACTGCGTCACCAGATTTCTGTGGCTTTGTGTCTACTCGTATTTCTCTTTATTCGCAACAAATGTTTGCTCGACATTTCCCCCTTTGAGCAGCTTCGATTTATTTAGTTTTTTACCTTCAAGAAAAATAATCATGGTTTTATGTAAAAGTGTAGTAGTTAAACATGTTTCGCGGATTTATTGACAATTTGTACCTCGGTAGATTTTATGGTTAAACTATATAGCGAGACAATGGTTGATTTGTGGTTACTATGGGTTCACTTCATAAACTGTGGCGACTGTATTAAGGTATTACGTTTTCATAAGGGATGTCCAGCCCTGTAGAAAAACATGGTACACGAGTATGAAAATCATTCGTCTGAAACGCTCTGCCATAATAATATGATACATGTTTTTGTAGGTTTTCAAGTTTTCTTTGAAGTTCCAAAAGGTCAAAAGTTTTGTGGCATTTACGATTTAGTATGAGTTTGTTAGATATAAGGTTATCCATAAGGTAGTGTTTTTAGAAAATCATATTTAGAAGATATTCAAAACCGCCTCTTATTTTTGCTCCCAGTAAGAATCTAAAATTTGGCGACATAATTGTGCACTTTGGCCTCTTATACATGTTTCTTTCCAATCAAATGCACTTTAGAATCTGATTATAAAATCATTGTAAAAGACGTCAGAGCTGCCTCTAAAACATGACAAACTCATAAACATTCACATTGTCTTGGCATTATAAAATGCACTGATGAGATCAAGATCAATTGGATATCTAAATTGGAAAGTAGAATTTTACACAACTGGTGCTTTCACAGGGTGTCAAATGCAGCATTGCCCTGCGTGACCTAGACAAAGCACTATTGGTTGTTTCGATAATGGGAGGATCTACTTGTTTCCTGTTTTTAGTTTGAATTATTTTTATGCACTTTACTGTGCCCTATAGTGTTTGGGGATATGCTTCATACCCAGATCGTTTTATCGCCAGGCTATGAGATCAACGATACACTACAGTATGGGGGGAGGAGGCAATTCACACATTATCTATAATATGCCGGGTTGGTGAAAAAAAAACGAGGGCGCATTTAGAAAATACCAGTGTGTGGCCGCAATTAGGATTCTAATTTAGTATGAGTTCAGTGCAGCTGCCAATATTGCACTTCCCACTGCAAACTTTTAACCAAAGAAGTAAACTGTTGCTGTAAATCAATATCATTAACCCAGAAGCATCATTGATGCACGTGAGTGCATAAACTACTTGCGTGCAAGCAAACGGGAACCACTTCTGCTCTAATTTGAACCCCTCACATTTTGTGTGACTTTGGAGTGTTATAAGTTGCCCATCCATGTATTAGACATGTAAAATTGCTAAAATTTAAGTGTCGGAAGAAAAGATGCATTCTATCTAAAGGCGAATGCTCACCCAGACCTGCCTGAAATGCCTGTGAAACCACACCCCCACAAATCTATGTCAGTTCGTGGTATGATTTGACTTAGAACGCCCCAAATGTATTCACTAGTAAGGTGTGTGTACCTGTCAGTACAATTGCTTTGGGACCTGATGTTCCAAATATGGTAAGATGCGTTATATTTCCGTCACACGCTTGCAGTATTCAACCAATCACTATGCACTGGTTAACTTGCCAATCATAGCACTCCTTGCTCTTCAGAGCGATGAGCTTTGTAGAAAATCTGCACGTTTCGGAGAGGGGGGGCAAAGAGGACATACAAACATGCACAGTATGTGAAAAACACCGCTTTTTGTTAACCTAAAATCGTGTATACACATTCCACTACATCTGAAACAAACACGATAATGTTAGTTTTAGGAGTGACAAATAACCCCTTTTTATTTGCAGCAGTCATTTGCAAACAAGCCAACTTTCGTCAAAGGTATCTGTTATCGCTAAAATGACTAACTATTGCCGAGACACAATCCTAGCATCTATTGGAACAAGCCTAGTGCCCTAGCTACTTGTCAAATAATTCTTCCTTGTCCGGTATGTCATTGAATAATATTTTTTTCTTCCCAGCACAATGGATAAGGGCCATACGGTTAAGCTCTTTGTGGGGAACTTGGCCCTGGAAACCACGCAAGAAGAACTGTCAGCCATCTTTGAGTCATATGGCCAGGTGGTTAGCTGCAGTGTCTTAAGACAGTTCGCCTTTGTTCACCTGCAAGGAGAGGGTGCAGCCGAACGTGCCATCCGGGAGCTCAATGGGCGAGAGTTTAAAGGTCGTAATATTGTGGTGGAGGAGTCCAGAGGACGCCCGCTCCACTCAACAAAGGTGTTTGTGGGTAATCTGAGTAGTATGTGCACAACAGAAGACCTCCAGGAGCTGTTCCAGACCTTTGGGAAAGTTTTGGAGTGTGATAAAGTAAAAGGTAAAGAGAGCTCAATGAATATTTACAGTTTTTGAGTATTTTAATATAGCAATCTATAGAATCCTATGTAAAATCCAACATCCACTAGCTAAACATAACAAGGTGGTCTTATTACACAGGTTATGCCTTTGTTCACATGGAGAACAAGGAAGACGCATTGCAGGCTATCGAGGCTTTGCATGGGACCTCTTTCAAAGGACGACCACTATCTGTGGAGCTTTCAAAAGTGCAGCCAAGTAAGCAAGCCCCTACCGGTAAAATACCATGCGTAAGCTGCGGCAAACAAGGTCACTATGCAGGCGAATGCCCAGCCGGAAAGCCCACCATGGAGCAATATCAAAGCCAAGCAGCCGTGCTAGCTGCAGCTGCCGCTGCAGCTGCTGGTCTACCGCTGCAGGTTCAGCAGAGTGTCCACAACTCTGTATACAACACCACTACCTTCGACCCAACTTATGCTGCACTAACTGGACTGACAGCTGCTGGTGCAAGGGCGGAAGGAGGAACAGCGGTGGCACCGGCTGTCTACGGAGCACTAGCTAATCAAGTGTATGGAACGGTGGCCAATCAGCTGTACAGCGGGACGGTTGCAAATCAGGCACTAAACAATAGCGCTGCTGCCGCAGCACATATGTATGGCTCTGTTAACCCAGCTCTGTATGGGCATATGACAAGTGGTGCCATGGCAGCCGCTGCAGCAGCATACGGTCCACAGGTTTACACTAACGCGGTAGGTAATCCAGTGTACCTAAGTATGGAGTTACCGGCAGGTGCTGCCGCTTCTGTTAACCCGGCCTATACAGTAGCACAGGCTCTCTACACTGCTTCCCCAGCTTACGGAGCACTGGGAGCAGCCGATCCAACAGCAATCTTCGAAGCAGCGAGGGCTCACTACTTTGCACAAGGGCAGCAGGTGTTAGCTGAGCAGCAACAGAATAGCTCAAAGTCAGGAGAGAGGGACAGGAGTCCACTAAGAAGATCTGCACCTCTGTTGCCAGACCCTGTCATGAAACCATTTATGTACCAGAGGGTGAAACGCAGAGCCTTGTTGCCAACGCCTTCAGGTCGAGAGGAAGCTGCAGCGCAGGAGGACGACCCTATAGCCAGGTATGTTTCCTGTTATTTGATACTAGAAGATAAAGCCAAGTTTATTTGCTTCAGCTTATATTGTGCAAAATTGAACACAGTTAATGAAATAATTGAATGTGTCTATTGCTTCAGTACTGATTTACTATTAGGTGGTCTGTGTCTGTGTGCAAATGTGTCTTTTGTGTTTTTCTCCCTGTCTAATGGTATATGTGTTTGTATATGCATGTTTATGTGATTTTCTTTACTCATTCCCTGTCTGTGTGGATGTGCATGTTTGTTTCGTCTCCTCTGTCTCTCTCAGATACTACGCTGAATACTACCAGCAGTACCAGCAGCTGCAGCAGCTACAGCAGTACCAACAGTACCAACAGTACCAACAGTACCAGTATGCCTACCCACCTCCCAACCCCCTCGCAGGGATGTCCGGCCTTTCCACCCTGCCTGGTGTGCCCGCTCAGCAGGTGGCAACCCTCGACTCCCTCAGGCCAGTGCTGCCCGCCGCCCCCGTGCCTGCCGCTGCCGCCATCGCCATGGCAACTCCCCGCGTGTATGAGCCTCCGCCGATTCCGCCGTCGCACAAGGAGCCCCTTCTCCGCCGCGCCGAACTTGCCCTACACACCCCTGAAACACCCTTCCGATAGTGTGCTCCACGTCCTCTCTGCCTCTCCTTTCCATGTGTTGCGTGCGTGTGTGTGTGTGTCAGAAAAAAACCACAAGTGTATGTTTATTAAGTGAGTGTGTGAGTGTACGACTAGGTTTAAGATGGTGGGCATGTTGGTTTTAACTATAGACTGGAATCTCTAACCTTGGTTCTGATCACACACCCGATGCAGTTAGGGATGGAAAAGGGAAACTGCATGCTATCATTCCTGCACACTTAACCAATGGAACACATTAATGGTCAGTTTTAAGAAATAAAGGAACAGTTTAACCGATATCAGGAAATATTTTCTCACCCTCAATCATTTCAATCCTCATGTTTTTTTCTCATTCTTTTGTAAAATCAGCAGCATAAACAGAATGTCTGGGCGTTGTTTACATAACCGAAAGTTGAAGATGATTTATATTTACAACTCCTAACATAACTCCTAGTAAATGCACAAGTCATATGATGACTTTAAGAAATGTTTACTTCCTTATTGCAACTTTGCCATATAAATCACAATTGACTTTCATCTCATGGAAAGCCAGAACTCAGACAATTTTCTGTAAAACACGAAATATGGGACACAGAAAATAATTTGGGATCTGAATTTATTTGTGGGTGAGTGAATAAAGATCGGTTTATTGGTTGAACGTTTCTTTGAATTCTGTTGCCATTTAGTTTTAAGGGGTAGATTAGACATGAAGCTTTTAAACTTTTATATTCATAAGTGTTTGTCATCTATGAATGATACTGTACTTGATATTTTTAAATATTGTTTAATCTATTTATGTGAACCTAATCTGTTTACGTATTCATATCGTTTTGAGAATTTCGATTTCAATACTTGTCAAAAGCATTTCAATAAGTTGAATGTACGTTTACTCCAAAGGTGTGTGAAGTGTAGGACCAGGGTTGGACAAAGTTTTACATGTCTTTGTGTGCGTTTCTTGTTTTTTTCTGGGATTGTTGCGTAGCGTGTTTGCTTTCCGTTGGTTGTCACGACAGGAACGCACACGTGTACACATGCACAGGGAAACAACCTCGATTCACACGCACATGCATACATATCCCTTACACCCCAGTTGGGAGAAAACCTTAGTGATGACCTTTAACCCGCCCCTTCCATCCCTGTCCACCCCCATCCTGAAAGCTGAAAGACACTGTGACTTCTCTCCCCTCCTACTTTAATGTAGCTACTTTTATAGACATGATGTACGGAAACCAGTGGAAGGTGTAGCTAGTCAGCTTTTGCTGGGATTGGCCATCTGGCTGGCTGTCTTATGAGAGTGTCTCTACGCTCACTGACTTAACTGCCAGGATGAATTGCAGAATCTGTTTTTGTAAGCGTGTTTTATTAATGATATCATGTTTTTATAAATAGTGGTAAGGGACTCAAATATCCATTTAAAGAAACTTGTTTTTTTGTTTACAGCTGCAAGAGCAAAGACATACTTTCATGTAGCTTTTTCACAATGATTGTTTATAGTCAAAATTCTTTCATTTTTTTCTAGAAAAAGCAAATACAGCCAAATTTATAAGTAGCTTGATGATTCTTATGCCTTAGTAGAGAAATGTTTTAAAGATTTGCTGTTTTTTTTCTACCAGTAGTCTAATGTGAAACTGGTTTAAGGCTACACGGAAGTGCTGTATATTCTGTGGTGCTGTGATTTGGGATTAAATGAATTGGGAGAATCCTATCAGTTTCTTTCAGTCTTCCTGCTCATTTCGCTGCTGAAACGCAATAGATAACCCTCACTGCATCTCTCTCCATCTCTGTATCTGCCTCATTTAGTGACAGTATTTCATTCATTCACCATGACCCTGTTCACTCCCATGTGCTGAGGATGCCAGTGTGTGAATGTGAATGTATATCTTAGAAAGTTTTGCATTGACATTCTTGTTTGTAGTTTGTATTTCATTAATTGCTTCTGGTGCAAGTGTTCTCAGAAGAGAAGACTTTAAGATCTCTACATGATCTTTACCGAATATAACAAGCCTTAAAATAAAAAGCCTGCCTGATCATTTAAAGAGGAGAAACGCAAGAGGTTTGCTTGGAGCTTTTTTTTTGCCTTTTGATGTTTCTTAATTTTTTCCCCTTGTGAAACGACCAGACTCGTAAGAATGGGAGCCGTGATAAGAAGCTAAAGGACTTGAGATCCCAATCTCACCCTGTCTCTATGGATGGGGTAAGTCTGGGGGCAACCCCACTCTAAACCCTCTCCAAGCCCCTCACACCATACCAAACCCCCTCCCAGGCAGCAGCACAATACTAAACCCAGATTTTGATCTTTTAGTCAACCACTGTCTTCATGCACCTTCTGCAAACTGGAGTGTGGTACTATGAATATTCTTGACAGCTTGGCAAGTTCTGTGTGCATGTGTCAGGAGACATCTGCACTAATTATTATCTTAAACCATTATTTTTACTTAATGGGGTGACATTACAAACATAAATGTAACACTCCTCCCATGCCTTTGCCCACTTCTGCTTCCTTTTTGATTTTTTATTTCAAGTTAAAAAACAAACACTTTCTGATGTGACTGTTCCAACTGAACTAGGTCCCTATGGAACTGTGGACACCATATGCAGTGCTGATTGGGGGGGAAGAAAGTTAGCATCGCGCAATGCACAGGAAGTTCTCTTACGCACCATTCAGGTAAAAGCACTGTGCCTCCGCCCCCTTTTTACCTGTCGTCCACCTTGATATCGTCTGCGCCTTGATCGTGTACCTGCTCAGTTTATTCTCACCACCACCCCTCCTGTAGGTTTTTCGATACCATTGCAAGAGCCAACTGGGTTCTCAACATGCCAGTGTTATGCTACTATCTGTTATTGCCAAAGGGGGGTGACGGGAGTGAACCTTTAAAGCTTCTGTGGTTGGTTTGTTTTCAAAATGGGTCGAAGCTTGCTCTTGTAGCTGATTGTTGGTTTTTGCTGGTTTGGCTTTCTAGAGAATGGGGAAGTAAAAGCAGTTGAATAAATGGGTTTGTTAATCTATAAGTGAAAGCCAATATGTATTTAAGTGGCTATGCAAACCTACCAAGAGCTGACTAATGAAGAAAGTGTGTAAAAGGTGAGTGTTTGCTGAAAGTCAACTGCTCTAAGGTTTGGCAGATATGGTTCCTGCTCAAGTATCGCCGACCTTGCCTAGCCCCCCTCTCTGTGCCTTTTTTTTGTTTATTTAATTTTACCCCCAGGCTTCCTCGAGTCTGATCGCCGTTAACGCCCAGTTCTCCGCCGCCCTCGTCGCTTCTCAAGTGCTAGTTTTTAAGTTTGTTGAGTGTTAACCACTGCCTAAACACATTCCTAAAGCTCTGTGTCGTTGGACTAGAGACTCCGACGAACTTCTATTCACAGGACTCTCATTTAGACTCTGTGACGCTGCCAGCCGTTGTCTTTCTGGGTTATCATTGATTATTGGTAATATTTTCTGTCTAAGCATATGCTCTTAGTCTGAGGTGCAGTCATCCAACTTAGTTGGTGTTAATTGGTGTAAACCTGTTATATTTTTGGGATGACCTTTTAAGAGTTAAGGTAATGTTTTGGGTTTGATACGAAACGTTTTTATCAGCGTTTGTGGCATAACATTCACAGAACATAATTTGACTTTTCCAATTATCCAAAAATTATAGTGAAGTACACCTGGGAAGTTTTTCTGAGGGTTTCAATGCAGAAATTTGAAGCTCATATCGCTAACACTGTACAATAAGGTTGTATTTGTTAACAATAATTAATGCCTTAGCTAACATGACCTACGTTGAAGAATACTTTTGTAGCCTTTATTTTTATTCATAATATTGATTCATGTTAATTTTTAAAATCAAAAGTCTCATCTGTTATGAATGCAGACCTCTTCTGCGAGGAAAACCTGTTTACTTTCGGTTTAAAGGTAAGACACAACGTTCTAATGCCAGGAGCAGGCAATCTTGTTTAATCACTTGTATATATAATGTCATGTACGTTATTAAAATACATATTTATATTTCATTGTTGTGTAATACTTTGCCTGTCAAAATTATTTGCAACATCCAGACTACCATGTGTTAATATTTTTAAGCAGTTGTTATATGGGAATATAAAGACCTCGAAATGTCATGATTGCCAATCAGAATCAAGTATTCCAGAGGGCCGTGTACTAATGTTAGTTAATGCATAGTGAACAAACTAGAGCAGTTGTATTGACAATAACATTTACAAAGATGAATAATGTTAAAAAATATATTGATTGTATAGGTCATGTTAGCCAAGATGTATGCTCATGTTAACAAACCTTATTGTAAAGTGTTACCAAGTATTTGTGTTAAGACACCATTTTTTCTTTAATATTTGAAATGCATAGTTGTCTAAATTTAACATTCCAAAGTAACTTCATGGCTGATAAACTTCTGGTGTTACTAGATGTAGTTTACTCGGTGTATGAAATACTTTTATTTCCTTATTGCATGATGAATTTACAAAGGTCATATACTGTACGTAACGCAGACAAGGTTAATATGCCATTAGATCGCACTAGGCTCTTGCAAATACATATAATGTTATGAAGTCTTATGATATGACTATATTTCAGATATATTGCCTGGTCCATTTATTTCATACGAAGGCCAACTTTGGTTCCCTTTTCAAACGAGTGTCTTACGTTTGTGTATTAAGTGACTAAATGTATCACAAGAAGATGGCACAGAGTATAAGTATTTCCTGTAAGATTAGAACAGTTTCAGATAGATAAAATTTAACTATTAAGCGGCTTCAGAGCTACTATAAGACTCTTCCTCTAAAGGGAGAAGTAAAGTGTAGTTTTTCCTCACCTCACTAGAAGGTGCTGTTGTCCTCGCTTTGTTTATCCTAGGTGCGTATGCATGCATGTTCAAAAGAAAATCTCTTTGCTATGCCAACGCATGCCAAGGCATTTAACATCTTTACAATTATTGCTGCACACAATTGTAGTCTGCATGTCTAAGTGAGACATTGGTGTCTGTTTCACTTGCCTATGGATAGAAAGATATAAAATAAACCCATTAGCGCTTGTTCGGGATAAAGAAGAACTGTCCTTAATCTAAGACCAATTATTTGTGAAATCTGGAATTACAAGATTTGATCGATTTCTGTGATGTCGAATCTCTGATATAATAGATGTCTGAGGTGTTTAAGAGGAACCTTTCATTTAAGATATGATTTATGTATCTGTAGAATCTCTGTGAATCCCCATACACTTCCAGTGTAAACCTTCCTAAACCTAAATGGATTTCATTAACAATTACTCCCCCAAACCATTTCCCTCCCCAATAATGTCATCGTTTTGAAAAAATGTAACAGATCTCTTCTGCCGCTTGCATCTCCTTACATTTAGAAAGATCTCTATTTGTCTTTTGTTTTATTTTTTCATGAAACATGGATTCTTTTTGTGATTTTATAATGTTACGACCTAGCTTACCCACTGGGTAAAGGCACAATTCGAGGACTTTTGAAGAGTAAAGGAACATTTTATAATTAATGTATGAAACTGGATTTATTTCCATTGCAGGCGATAGGATTCGAGCTGGTTGTCATATTTTTGACCTTATATATGCATGCTTTGTTAATGTGTGTGTATATGGCAAAACTTGCAAACTTGTAATGTGTACTCTCCTACACCAGCTTCTGCATGAACACTTGCATTGCATGCTTATTGCAATAAACTAGTACTACCTGACAGAGTATGATTTGTTGTGCTCATTTACTTATCATGGTTAAAAAAATTAAAAACAGTTGAATAAATATAGTTTGTCCTTTTTTACTGTCTTCAAAACTTATTTGGGCCTTGTGAAATGCATAATAAAGGATAAGGGCACTAAATCTAAATTATGAATCTAAACGGGTAAAAAGCACTTTCTTCCTTTTGAGATTGTTGTAACAAATAAAGAAAAATAAGGGGGGTTTAAACATCTCCAAAACAGGCCTGGAGGCTGCACAATTTACTTCCCAAAGCAGTTAAGTGTAAGCAGTTAAAACTGGCCTCAATACTATTCTTCGGGTATGAAGATATACTCTACTGCCAAGGACAACAGGTGTTCTTAGCAAACCAGGGGCCATCAGCAGGCGTGTACAAGGTCTTTTCCTCCCCTCCACAAAATCGGCCTCTAGTTATTGGTCCTAGTACACAGTTTGTTCCGCCCATAACACCTTTTAGGTAGCAAAACTGGATACCCACGCGACTAGTTCTCTTATTTATTAGGTAGCAGTCACGTGTGCTACTCTTGACCAGGACTATAGCACTGGGCAGCAGAAGTTCTGCTAGCACCTCCACGGGCACCTTGGATGAGTGGAGTCTGGCCTCTTCCTCCACAGTCATTCGCATACACACTGAGCTGGTGTGCACCAATAACCCACGGACAGGATTTCAAGTTCACGACATAAAGCGCGAGGCGCGTAAAATCTAATTTTAAGCATTAGTGGGATAAGTGTAAACAATGACGGCTATTGTTGAGACGCAGGTGCAGTATAACAGCACCTACATGATGTCTAGTACGGAACCCTACATGAATCAGGAGGATGACTGGGACAGGGACCTTCTGCTGGATCCTGCCTGGGAGAAACAGCAGAGGAAGGTAGGGTCACATGAATGTGCTGGACGTCACTTTGAGGGGAAATATTTGTTGGTTTAAAATTATACCACGATATTACTGAAATTAATTATTGTAACTTAATATAAAGTTCAATGTTAACATTTTATTAAAATAGCTAAATTGATTAATAGGGTCTTTCACAGTGTAAGTATTTTATAATAACAAAACCTGAAGTGCTGCTTTTTATACGAATGTACTTTTATATTGTAGATCATTGCAGAACTTCACTGAAGTATGGCCAATTACCTGTTACTGCAGTTATTAATACAGTAAATAGTACCACTTTCACAGTAGCCTAAACTAGAAGAGTGTAAAATATTTCAAATTAAAAACACTGAAAATGGTTGAGTTTGATTCTTTACATCATAGAATAAACGATCTTGTAACTCTGACCAACGTTTTTAGAAGCAGTCTATTCTGTATTTACACAGTTTTCCTTAGCGTTGTCCCACACATTCCCGCCCTACTTACTAACTTCAATGTGAATTAAAAACTGTTCGCAAACACACACACTCTTGACTGCGATACATGACTGTAATACAAGTATGATATCCATATAAACGTCTAAAATCGCTTTAGGCGTTCAATAAATACGTGGTACTTACATTACCTCACAGAATCGCGTGCGTAATTATTCTGTAAATGCCTTACAGATACAAAAAAAACATATTTGTAAACTTGTAATTTTGTCATTAAAAAAGACCAGGCAAAGGGGTTAATATGACGTTTCTGATGATCATATGGAAGACGAAAACGACAGGTGAAGTAAACTACCCGTCGCTGGAACTGCACAGTCTGTGAATGACGTCAGCACGTCCTCGCAAAGAACAACTGATTTAGATTTATGGTGTCAAGCACCGTCCCGTTTGTCATGCCAGAAATAGAACCTTTGAATACACAAGTTGCCCTATATTCAGATCTTTTTCCAGACTTTTTCACCAATGCAATATGTTTGGAAAATGTTTAAGAAGTTAATGGCCTTTCAAGACAATTAAGTCATGGCACTGACTGAATCTGCCAAAAGTTTGATTACAAAATTCTTCCAAGGGCACTGAAAGTTTTTTTTACCAATGCTTAAATAAACACACCTTGCTAGACAGTTATCTAAACAGTTAACTCATGCTTTATTTTTAATATTCAACTCAATTGTTGAAATTATATGTAAAAGAACAATCAAAGTGATTGTTTGATACTAAACAGCATACAAATGTCAGAAAGATATTAGTTTTGCCTGTTGGGGATAAATAACTGTGATTTTTTTAACACAGATACGGAGTCACAGTGTCTCTGGTCTCTTGCAGTGCCCAAAAGTTTGATGGTAAAAAAAGCATTTCATTTGCAGACACACTGTCTAAAGGTGTCTCACAAACACTTGGATGTTAGCTAGACCTAACAAGGTTGAAAGACTTCAACAGGTGGCGAGAGAGAGAGATAGAGCAAGAGAAGTGCAAGGAGGTTTTATTTCGGTCTGTGAATAAACATGTCCTAAAAATACTCCTTAACCTTGCTGCCCCACCTCCCTTATTCCTCCCTCATCTTCTCCATTCTTAAGGCCGCCTTTTCTGACCTCTTCTGCCTGTGCAGTTGCTCTGTCTCTCTCTATTCCACAGCCAGCAAAAATCAGCACCATGTCTATTGTCGCTATTTTAATGGCACAAACATTTTTTTATAAGTTTACTCAGTGGTGTTCCATGGTCAGCACCTTCTACTCAAAGGTGTTCCAAACCACCGAATTAACATAAAACGATAGTCATTTTTTGCCCCTTTGGCAAAAAAAAACTAATTTGAATTGGCCAGTTACAACACTAAAACTATTCCTCCGGTTAAACAGTGCTTTTGAAGTGCTTTTAGTTCCCATGTATGAACAAGTTGATAACTTTGAGTTATCAATTCAATTTGGTTTTGTCTTAAAAAGTCTTAGTCGTCAAATGGCCAAATGGAGAAGGCATTTGAACATTCTCTGGCATGTTAGATCATCATAAGGAGCTGATATCACAGCGTAAATATAGAAAGTGCATCATTTTGCAATGAAACGAATACGGATGTTGTGTGGGTGGGGGTGAGGGGCTTGTTCTGCACCTGTTTTAACTCCCCAACGCACATATACTCAAGTCCTCTTAATAAAGTGATTATCAACATGCTGTTTCATCTGATATGTGTCAAATGAAATAGACAAATTGTTTCTCAGCAGCTCCCTAATGTTGACTAGTAGATTTTGAGTTTGATGTGCGCCCCCACAATCTGGCTTAAAATAGCTGATATCCAGGCCCACACAGAATCTGTACACACAAAAACCTGAAGAAAGCTTTACAGATTTCCGTCATTCACAAAGTTCAAGCTCAACCCACTTGCTTGTTTATCACAAATTTTGTACGGTTTAATGATGCTTTCAGCGAATGGGCATAGTGTTTTCAGCTCCAGGACAGCTCCATTCAGGATTAATTTACCATATTGAAATTCATTCCTCTCAGTTTCACAGACTCTGAAGCCAATCCCTAATAGAACAAGAGTCTCAGCACTGCCACCTGGAGGAACAAGCATATATTACAATTTTCTTGATTTGGAGATTTAAATGTTCAACGTTAGATGCTTAATATAAATGTAAAAGGTAGTATAGTATAAGCATTATAGTAAAAGTCTGTTTAAATCTTCTGTTGAACAGTTCAAAGCTGTAGCAAAGCTGTCAACTTCAATCACTGTAAAACTTTGCTGTAGTTTTGCAGCAGGTTTGCCAGTAGCATACTGTAGATTTAATTTACATTTCTGTTTTAAATATAAATTTTCCTAGTTCTTATATTTACTTTAATATACAAGACTATATGTATTAGGTCACTTTCTTTCAATGTATCGTTATTTAAGAATTTAAATATTTTTACTAGAAAACCAGCCAAAAATGCAGTGGAAGAATGTCTTTTTTTGCTGTGCTAATGGCGGTAATGAGAACTTTCTCTTCTTGCTCATTTTGAATCTTAAAAGGGCAAAATGTTTTAATTTTAATAAAAGTAAAATTAACTTATGTTGAAAACAATATTAATTGGAAAGTTATTAAATCTACAGTTAGCTACTGGCAAACCGGCTGCTAAATAGCCTAGTTTAAAGGACTGATGCTGCTTAAAGTTTTGAAGATTTGTTTGTCGGATGTTGTGGCAACATGTGGGATTTGCAATAAATTGTATTTTGCATTGAGCAATTCAAGGGGTAAGCAATCAAGTATCATACATTTGAAGAATTTTGTTTGTAATTTAAATAAAGCATTTTTAAGGTGTGCTTGTAGATTGCCATATACAGCAGGTACTGTATAAAGCCAACGCAATGCCTAGGTCAATTATTAATGACCTTTTGTAAACCTTTTTAAATGCCAAAACAGAGTCTAACCGAGAATAGAATTTAACATTTCAGTTATTGTTTTTAAAGCACTTCACGGTCTAGCTCCAACCTATTGATCTGATCTTTTACATTGTCATAATCTATCCTGGGCACTTAGATCCGGCAAATTTAGAGTGCTTTCTGTTCGTAGATCAAGGTTAAAACATTGTGGGGAACACGCTTTCGTGATAAACTCTTGAATAGCCACCACCAGCTATCAATCCAAATGGTGTCATCACTCTCCTCTTTTAAATCAAAACTGAAAACTCAGTTTCTTAGTGCGGGTCCTTAAGTTATTATTCTAGTTTTTTTTTTCATTTATCTATTCATTTATTTTCTTTATTTTTTCAATTATGTTCAATTATGTCAACCTTGTGTTGTTTTTAAATGTGCTTTATAAATAAATTATGAAAAGGAAATGTTATAATAGTTATTCATGTGAGAAAAGCCAACCCTGATCAAATTAAGTTGACGTCTGTTGACTGCGGTGTGAAATAGTTTTTTTCTGCCAGTCATTTTTGTGAGGGGCACTTCTGGTTTTGTTGCCGAGTAGAGTTACAATGTTTCCGTTGCCTCTGAGTGTGTTTTGATCTTTTCATGAGAGGTAAGATGTCATACTGACATAGCAGTCATTCCTGATAATGAATCCTTTGGCAGAACAGATGCAGATCCAGCTGTCTGGTGTATATAAAACTATTGCGTAAAAAAGTGGATGCTTTCCATTTTTAGTATGGGCTATTTGCTGAGGTTGTGCACTGTATAAATAGACCCTGTGTTATGTATTGGCCTCTGTGACATTTTAAATTATAGTGAATGATAAAACAGTCACATATGGGGTACAAGTCCTTAAGTTACTTAATTTTTTTTTAAGTTAAGTTAAGTTATTTATATACTACAAATTCTTTTCATTCCGATAATCACACATTGACAGTCACTTTATGTGAAAAAAACTTGTCTGGACATTGATTAAAAAACGATTTGCAAACATGCTAACACATTGATCCGAGGTTTAATTGTTTTTTAAATTTTAATCTATCTAGCAAAATAACATTTAGAATAAGTCTCAAAATAAGTAAGTAAACCTGATGTGTTTTTCAGGCTTGGATGTAAGCAGCAGCCTAATGTTTATTGTTTTTACATGCGACCATGAAACAATGCCCTGAGAATTTTCATGCTCAAGGGTTTTCCTTCTTTTAAAACGGTCAGTTTTTTATTAAATATCAAATTGAATTTCTGTGATAAATGTTTTGTTAAGTGACGTTTTCTTGTGGTCTGATGAGGAACAGTACTTTGATCGCAACTTCCTTACTCTAACCAAAAAATACAATCATGTGACCTAATCATGTGAGCCCAGACATATTTCTCATGACATAACAGTGACGTAAGGTAGACATGAATAGTAATGAAATTAATTTAATTGAACGAAAATTATGTTACATTTAGTTAGAAATAACATCATTTTGATGGAAAGTATATTAACTATACTAATATAACTATTAACTAATATTAACTAAATTATAGGACAAATATAGGCATATACTGTATTAATATTTCAGTGTTTACTGTAACCCAAATTTGGTGTAAAAAAAAGTTTTAATGAACAACCTCCTTTGGTTTACGAACAACATTTTTTCAAGGTTAAGCAGGTTCACTTACCATTTGATTAAAGGAAGAGTTAAGGGGGAGAGAGATTGTGTGGTCAGATCAGATGGCAGTTGCTATTCCAGAAGCTGTGTCCATGTAGGGAAACAACTATAAACTACCAAAGACAGAGTTCACATAGGCCTCACGATAGATTTATGCCTGAGTTAGTGTGTATAGATGTGTTTGTGTTCGGATATTTGCAAATGTGTGCTGGTTATGTCTCTATTTAGCTGTTATTTCAGATTGCTTGCTAAAAGTGAAGGTTAATATGAAGGTATTTTTAGGCTAATTAATACTGATCCAACCATCACCAACATTCTAAATTCTCATTCACATTGATCCAACAAACACCAACTTTCATACCGGAGTAGCATTTTGATAGCGTGGTGTATTACCACATATATGGTACTATATATATTAACTATAATCGTGTGATATCATCAATGATGTGTGATGTTAAGTTGATATTTTAAGGGGATCATGTGGTGTCCTGTAATGGTGTGTATGTACCGTGAGGATATGAGCCATCCGTCCTCATCATACGCCTCATCCATCTGGCCAGCTCATTACTGAAGAGCCAAAATAAGATAAATGCTTCTACAGCAATAGAGTAGCTGTAATCAGAAGTGTTGCTAAATTTCCCCTTTGAGTTTCTTTTTCTATTCACGTTTTTTCGTTATAAGAATCCACATGAATGTCTAAAAGGTGTGATTTAGTCTTGTTTCAAACACATGTTGGCATCTATAAAAAGTATTTAATGCAAACAATTTTATTTCCTTTAATAAACAAAAGGTAATTCAGAGCCATATTTGTTTCACAGCTATTGTTCAAATGTAAGAGATGTGATGTTGTATGCAAAGGCTTTTCCATTGAATATTTTTGTACCGTCAATGATGTCATGGCAACTGTATGTGAAAATGATGTATTAATGAAGATAGAATTTATTTTATGGATTTAGCTTTCATTAACAGACTCTCTCTCACACACACTCAGGCCTGAAGTTATGGCAGACATGTCGTAATGGGTCATTCATTTTGAAGTCGTATCCACAGAGGTTTTCAGTCTCACTTCTTTGAACACATGCCACGCTTGATAAATTTTGAAATGTGAGATGTCAGGCCCTTGCATGCCTTGAGTGTGTGTGTGTTGGGTGGCAGAAGGGTTGCTGGTGTGTCATTCCTTTGGGATGATTTCAGATTTTCCAGACTGCGTCACCAATTAACATCATTATTCAACCCAATCGGAAGAAAATGTTGCTCATAAGGCATCATAATTGCTCAAAGATTTTGTAGAGGTTAGTTTTGCCGTACTCTGTTGTGACATTGTGAACGTGCTTTTAGGAGTGAAAATGTAACATTTTGTTGATTAAATATTGGCGTTGTGAATTCATTGTGTAGGACAGTGTTCTTAAAATTATAGCAGAAAACACATCTGAGAGGCAAAATCTTCTATTTCTATCTCCTTTAAATTTGAATCAAATGTAACTACAATGCCACAGTTGTCCTCTCCAAGAATCAAACTGCGTCAGGAAAAATCTCAGATCTTTGCTGACGTTCGCTCAATTTTTTTAATATGTTATCCAAAACCTTGCATAGATGTTAAAAGAGCATTTATTTAAGATTACATGTAATTGCTATCATACAGTACATTGGGGAACGTAGTTTATTAAAAGGATTAAATATAATCCCAAATGCAAAAATGTTTCTGTAATGGCTACATAGGGATTGGTTAGAAACATAAACAAAATTCACCCTAATGTGTTTCAACAGAAATAATTTTAAATGATCCTTATCAACCTCACGTCATATCAAATTGAAACACACACACAATTGAAAGAACAAAACAGAACTACAGATAGAGTACAGAATTCCTTAGTATAAATTCAGACAGCATGGGTTCTCTTCATCTACTTTGTCCCATGACAAGTACGTCCATCAAGCAAGAAAATGAGAGACAGAACAAGAAGGAGAATGAACGGCAGCCATCCAGACAGATGAAAAGCTATCAATACAACCGCAGCAACTTTATTTACCCACAATTACTAGCAGCTTTTTTTAACTCGGAGTGTTCATGCGTTGGTTGAGGTGATAATTCACTAGTCACTCAGGCATTAGATGGGCATACCTACCTCAAACGTGTGTATCTGTGAGTGCTTGGCTTGAATTGTGCACATCATTTTACCGACATTGTGTTGCTCTTTATTTTCATGGACCGAGTGAATGATAAATATTTTTTCTATTTAAATGCACTTTTTGATGAACAGACCTCACAGCTGATCTCTAGAAACAGGCGTTTATGTGCTACATTAACCTTCATGTGCTCTCATGTATGCCTCTATTTTTAATTGCATTGAAATATTTGCACAGCTCCATGGTTGCCTGATCTGGGTAACCAAAACAGCCAAATTACCAGTCGAAACTAGACCGAAACCAGCCTGACAACCTTAGCCCAAATACCAAAACTCCAAATATGCCACTCCCATACCATAATACACATATTACAGAATCACTGTAGTAACAATCATAGAAACAATCACAGTTTGGTTTTAATAAAAATACACCTTTAACCCGAGGAACAAAAAAGAACCAATGGTTTAAATGTAGTTTAATCAGCTCTCTGATACTGTAAATGTGATTATCATTGGTCAATCGCTATGTTGCTGTGTTTTAACCTTTTTTTACTTAGTGTCCTATAGCTAGTAACCAAATAACCATCAATAAAATGTACAGTCCTGATTAATCTTATTCCTACAGTCAGCAACACAAGGCTTTTAATCTATTAAAATCCTTTTAATCTATTGTGGTAAACTAAATAATCGAATTATAAACTTCTTTTATACAAGGTGACATTGTGTCAGGTACTCAATGCAAATAAGGCAGAACATACTGTTTAACATAACTGCACATTGTCCATTTCCCCCCAAAACTCTTTGGGACTAAATTTGCTTGCTTAAAATGTCTGTGCTCTAATTTAGAATAAACATAACATTATCATCCTTTAGCGTGGATGGAAACTTAAATACTACAGTATGTTACTGTTTAATAGTTATCGTGCTGGGAGTGAACTGGTCATGAGACTTCTATAGAATTGCAATTACAATAGACAGTATTTCAAGTTTATACACTAGGTGCGACAGAGCTAACATGTGACATCCACCTGACCTCTGCTATCGGTCTCAGGGCTTCATTAGATCTGACAGTGTCAAAATGCAATGTGACAAAACTGAAACACTACCATTCCAAAGTAAAGATGCAGCAATTATGCCTCCAGAGTTCATTCAGTGATTTAAAGTGATAGTTTAACCACAACTAAAAATGTACTTACCCTCTTGTCACTTCAATCCTGTAAAAACAGTTGATGAGTAGCGCCATCAACATTTTTTAAAATAGCTTATTTTGTGTTCTGCAGAAGGAAGAAAGACATACATTTTAAATGACAACAGTAAATTAGGACAGAATTTTTATTTGTAGGTGATCTGTCCCTTTAATGCAACACACGCAACACTCACATTTAGCAATGCAATGCTAATTTTACGTGTGAGCAGAGTTTATACAAATTACCTTTAAGACAAATGAATAGCAACTATCAATAGTATGACTTCTTTCTTCTGCTCACTCAAACACAACCCGCCTAAAATAGCAGCACAATTCTGACCACAACCTTTGGTCTTAAGTTGGTTTAAAAGGTCACCTATTAAAGGGCTTCCCTAGACGTCCACTGGGGTTTGGACAAGGCAGGCATCTCCTCTCATGCTGATAGTGCATTACCTCACTTCTAAAGCTTAACAACCACATGAGCACACAAACACACACACACACACACACACATGCTGGTAACAGGTGGACACTGCAGTGAAATTAATTTACTTAACAGAATGGAAGGGGGCAGCTGCACTCATAGAGAGCTGTTATTTAAAGGTTCAGGGCTGCTTGGTTAATTATTAGCCAATATTTATTTTGATACTAGTGTAATTGTTTTAGTTGTTGGTTCACATACATTTATAAGGAAATTCTTTTTGAATAAATAAAACAGAATCCTGAAAAACAGGCTTCTCTCTCTGCCTGTTGTGTCTCTTAATTTCCTCCTTAGGAATCTCTCTCGCCTGTGTCTCGGGTGTCCTGTGACATCCAGATTTAGATATTGTCACCCCCTCTCCGCTCGCCTTCTTTTTAACCTCTGTTATATACTCTCTTAAATCTACATGAAATCATCTTGTCTAAAGCTTATGTTTCTACAGATTTAACAACTGAGAACCAAAATACGTTTACAGTTTAAGAATGTTTATACTGTTTTCTTTAGAAAACCCATAGTTATGTAGTACTGTTTTAAGCCTAAAACATAAATGCTAATATGAAGATCCAAAATAGAGCATTGAATTTTTTTTAAAAAACTTTATATTATCTTCAAGGCCAAATATCTTTTCCTTCTCTTTTTACCATATTTGTTTATTCATATTTTTATTTCCACTATCTCGGGAGCTCTTCAGAAACTGGTTCTGTATTATTTAATTAGCGCCTCTACCATCATGTGTTGCCCAGAAGTTCCTGTAGCTCAGTTGGTAGAACCTTGCATTAGCAGTGCAGGAATGACTGGTTTGATTCCAGGAATCATATACGTATAAAATGTGAACCAAGATCACAAAACCACTCATAAGGGCCAATTGTTTTACATTTAAATCACTCAGGTGAAGAAAGTGGCCTAATGGTTAGAGGCTCGGACTTGTAACCTAAATGTTGCTGGTTCGAGCCTCAGTACCAGCAGGGGTTTCTCCAAGGGAGCACACTTAACATGACAAGACTGACAGACATGAGGAAAGACACCATAAACATAGAACAGAACGAACTAGGGGCAGGGCAGACATGACAATGGAGGGGTTGGGGTTGGACAACAAAATAAACATTAATGGTGATGGATTCAGTGCAGGTCGGTTCATTCTGTATTGAAATGGACTGAGAACCCAGTTGCAGACAGCGAAATAACCAAACAATACTTTTATTAAATCTAAACACAAAACAAAACCCACAATGGGGCAAAACAGGAATTCTTAATAATAAAACAAACAGAAAACTTCCCGCAAGGGCAACAAAACAAACAAGGTCAAAAATAAAGTCCAAACAGGAACACAGAAACTCTCAGACAACACAAACGGGAATGCAACAATGGCCTTAACAAACAATGAACCGACACGTGACAAACGGATATAAGGAACATTAACAAGGGAAGATTGAACAGGGACAGTGACGGGCAGGTGACAAGACTCAAACACTAATGGGCACAGGCTGGACAGGTGAACGGGATGAAACACTAATGAGGCGCTAATGGAGAACAATTGGAAGTGCTAGAGGACGCAACACAGAAGAGGGAGCATGGCATTACAAAATCAAAACAATGCCTTTCCCTTTTTCCACATAAAACACATGGGTTTGTCATGATCCTGCCACAAGACCTGAAAATCATGACAAGGACAGGCAGGATCATGACAAGTAAGGCAGCCAGATTCACTTCGGCTGGAGACAGGCATGAAACATAAGGTTCCAAAAATATAATCACTTTATTAAATACTATAAATAACATGTGGACACATGGCAATATACATCCAAATAGAAAAAGGAAAAAACTAATTAAAACCAAAACTCTAAGAGTGAAGGGGGTCAGCATCCACACTCCCTTAGGAGGAACTACGGTACTCTCCTGCACAAGAGAACACAGCAACCACACGTGAGCTCCTACAATAGCAAACACACTGCACCTTCCAGGAAAGCACTGCACCCAGTGAAGGGCACTCCCACCAAGAAGTGAAAGGAAAAAACGCTGATCCTCCAGTCTGTTGCCACCCCCAACTCTACCGACAGGCGGTAGCGGTTCGGCACAGCAACTAGAGATGGACAGTGTTAACACAATAGCCAGTCGCTCTCAGTCAGCATACGTAGAGCCGGCCCGAAGGAAACGAAGCTCCGCTAAACATTGCTCTAGCATGCAGAAACCCCACTGATGAGAAATTCATGAAAGAGGAAGCAGTCGCCAACACAGATAGCAAGTAACAGCGCAGCAAAGCAGAGAACAAGGAGTGAATGATTGTAGCAAATCCAGCGCACTTCAGTTGCATGCGTGTAGCAGTGTAGCAAACACCAAAGAAATCCTACAAAGAAAAAAACAAATAAACAAAACTAAAGGAAACCCTTTGTGCACAATTATAATATTAGACAAACATCTACTGCCACATTTAGCCCCGGTTTCATAGACAAGCCTTAAGGCTAGTCCCACACTAAAAGGAATTTGAGCTGTCTTAACTGAAAAAAACTTGCCCTGACATATCTTTAAATATGTCAGTGTCATTGTTTTGTCTCAAGATGCACAACTATATTGTTGTTTCCAAGGCATTTTAATAAAACCAACTTAAATAGCCTAAATGAACCTGAGCCTAATTAGTCCTGATTTAGGCTAAGCCTTGTCTATGAAACTGGGCCATAGATAATTAATCTGTGTTTCTTTCTCTTGTAGACATTCACGGCATGGTGCAATTCTCATCTGCGCAAAGCAGGAACCCAGATCGAAAATATTGAAGAAGATTTCAGAAATGGCCTCAAACTCATGCTACTGCTTGAGGTCATCTCAGGTAACTATGGCCAAGGATATAAGATATTAACAAGACGTGCCACTGCCATAACAATGGGGAGGAATGGGGTGTAGGTAGAAGGGATACAGCTAGGCCAAAACCTTGCGAAATATCGCTAGGTGAGCCTGTCTTTATCCTATCCTGCCCCCAACCCTAAACCAAAGACTTCACAAGATTTTGGCCATAGCTGTATACCATCTAGCCTTAAGCTGAGGTATGCAATCCTCGATCCCTAGTAAAGGAAGTCCAGCCTTCCAGGAAAAAGAGACAATCGTCAGTCGATAAAGACATGTCTCTGGTGCAGGGCTCTCGTGAGGTGCTTGCCAGCCTATGCACATGCACAGTAACTGAAGCAACTTTGAAAAAGGCAATTTTAGTCACAATAAAATCAAACAGGAAAATTTGAAGTGTATACAGTGTTACAGTTACAGTGGTTATTACAAATGATTTATCCGTGCACACCATTATTTTTTCTAAATTCATTTGCACTTGTAATCTTTGATCAAAAACAGTAAGCTCCTCTCCCCCTCTCAACAACAACTCTTCACCACATGACGTAAGCAACAAAAAAGAGGTAGGACTATAGTGACTGTCTGATGGCTAGGCATTTTTAGCCCCCCCATAGACCAAACTTACAACAAACCACTCACAAAAGGAAAGGCAAAATAAAGCCCCGCACACCATTTTTTTTCACATTTCAGTTGCCGTTTCAATCGGACATACGTCACGGTACGGAAAAAAAGTAAATCGCAACTTCCGTCTTAAGGTGACTTTAAGAAACAAAAGTTATGGAAATGGTCATGTCCGGCTCAGCAATTGTTTGAAAATATGCTATTTAATTCCGCTATTAAAATAGATTTTAGAAATCAGATAGGACTGTTGACTTGCTATGATGTAAGTAAATGCCTGGTGGCACTGCTGCCATGGTCTACGAGTGGCACGACATATGTACTGATCAAATATGTGTGCATCAGTTGTGAAATTTAACACATCATCAAATAGCATTACCTTGAACTTGGACATTAGCACCTGTGAACATTTTCCATATAAAAACGTTTGCAGCAGGGTAACATAACTTAGAGTAAAAAACAGTGCTAACCCTTTAAAAGTCTTTACAAAGATTTTAACCCAGGACTAAATGTTTGTTATTTTGTGCTGTCATAAAATCTCAAATAAATGACTAAATGAATATAATGTAAACTGTTAACCTTGACCTTTAACAGTACAGATCTCCATCCCCTAAGAGCCGTAAAAGTCATTAGAAGGAGGATGGTCACAACCATCGCTTTGGTGTCATATTAAATGTGTCCGAAAAGGCGTTGTGTATGACTCAATTGATTGTTTTTGTTAGACTTAATAATCTGAATAGCAGCCTGTCTACACTGAACATAACCAGTGGATTGTGATTTGTTCATTGTTTAATCTTAAAAAAAAATAAAAAAATGACTTTAAAGTTTAAAGTACTATAAGTACAGTAGACATAGTGTAGTTTTGTCTGTGTTTGTAAATGTTATGAAATAATTGCGGTTTCATGACTTCCAGTGTGGATAGACTTGGTTGTGATGTTTGTTTACATAATCAATGTTAAATAAACGAATGCTCTAGCCTAGAACATATATTCACTTCGAAGTTAGCTTCTGATGTACAAAACTGATCTGCTGGGTCTGACTGTGTTACTGGTTGGCAGGTGAGAGGCTGCCCAAGCCTGACAAAGGAAAGATGCGTTTCCATAAAATCGCCAATGTCAACAAGGCTCTGGACTACATCTGCAGTAAAGGAGTCAAACTGGTGTCCATTGGTGCTGAAGGTATGTAAAGTGATACACGTATAGTACACTGAAAAGAGGGTCAAGAGGTGAGTATGTGTTTGTATACGTGCTGTATTTGTTCTCAGTTAATTGAAATCTTCTCTCTGTCTCTGCAGAGATTGTTGATGGCAATTTGAAAATGACTCTTGGAATGATCTGGACCATCATCCTCCGTTTTGCTATCCAGGACATTTCTGTGGAGGGTACATACACACTTTGTATTTTTAAAAACCTGACTAGTCATGTTAATAATTAAACACTAATACACACTTAATAGTATTTCTTAATTTAAAATGAATCCTAATTTTCACTTGTGTGTGTGGGCCCACTCCACAGAGACTTCTGCTAAAGAGGGTCTGTTGTTGTGGTGTCAGAGGAAGACCGCCCCCTACAGGAACGTTAACGTACAGAACTTCCACATCAGGTGAGAATTTAACTACATTTAGATTTACACTGCAGCTGTGTGAAGCAAAACTGACTCTGTCTCTTCTGTGACATTGAAGAGTAGATTTTCAGATTCCTCTCTATTTTCTCTCTCCTGTTCCCTGTGTGTCTGCTTGGTTCTTTCTATCTCAGCTGGAAGGATGGCCTTGCTCTGTGTGCCCTCATCCACAGACACAGACCAGACCTTATCGACTACTCTAAACTCAGAAAGGTGCTTTTCAGTCTCACTGTTTACTGTAATCATTTACACCCACCTCTGTTCTATCCTTTTTCTTTGTTCTTGTTTCTTTGCTTTAGATTTTCAAGAGAGATAGAGTAATGGGGATAATGAGGAGTGGTCAGAAAATGTCATTAATGAGATGTGGTCAGTAGTAGTGGTCGTGATTCACTGGGGGAACTACAATTGAGAACATTTAATATTTTTACATTTTGCAAAGCATTTTAAACTGGAACACCATCCCCTTTGAAATGTACAAATTCCTGTAACAATCCCTCCATAGTGAGAAGTAATATGGATGAAAAACAATAAAAAAACGGCATGTTTACCCAGAGAAGCAAAGGAGACAAGGCAAAATTTACAATAAGTAGACATGACTGCTATTTAAACAAAAATTTGATCCTTGAGTCTAAATGCAAGTTTTCAACCCAAGTTTTTTTTTCTAATTCGCAAGTTGGATGTGAATTGAATTGGGCACAGGATGTTGAACTGTAATGACAGGAAGTGAAATTTCTTAAATCATGAAGATAATATCCACTGCCGATCCTAGACGTCCGGGCACCCTAAGCAAACCTTTGTGGGGCCCTTGTCATGGTTATTAGATAAACATAACTGTAAACTATAAGAAAATAAAACTTTAACACCCAAATACGGTTATTAACTTTAACTTTAACACGCTCACTATGGTTTTTACTAACCGAATGAGTAATTAACAAAAATGAAACATGATAAATATAGTTTACTCAAGAAAGCTAAGCATACAAAAACACATCACAGGGTTTGGGGGCGGAAGAACCCAGATGCAGGCAGACACGAGGATGAACGGTTAACAGTAATTTATTAATCACAAAAGCATAAAAAAAGAGCCACGATGGGGTTTAAACAAGAAAACAAGATAACAGTAAACAGACAGGACAAAGAATAACTAGGACTGGATAAACTAACACTTGACACGAACCAAGTAAAACAAACATTAGACTAAACTAGACATTGACAAGAACAATTCCAAGGGGACTGTCACAGAGGTAATTAAAAAGGGGATACACATTCAGATACAATCCACGAGCACAGGAAAAATAGACATGATGATGTTTTATAAGGTGACGACAAAGGATAATTAACAAGGGGCAGGTGTGGGTAATGAAACACTTAGGAAGAGTTAAAGAGGAAACGAAATGGCGGGAACAGAGACGTGGACCGGAGAGAGAGAGAGTATAGAAGAGCACTAGGTTAACTATCGCTCTCTCTCCACACGCAGCCTAAAGCTATGCCATGGCTCTGCCCCAAGAATAGACATGACAAGATGGCGGAACCATGACAGCATTACAGAAAAGAAACATGAATTTCACATGTTTTTTCATGTGTTCACAAAATTTGTGAAATTTGTGTTTTTGCAAAATGTGGCCCCCTGGGTTTTACATGGGATTCACACCAAAATGCTCCAAAAAATAAGTGCATATTTCTCATATTCTCCTCAGCCATTTTGCTGGGTGTTTTGGGGAGCATGTCCCAGGCCATGTCCCTATGACGTCAGCTGAATTTGTAAATCTGTGCTTTGGCAAAACTAAATAAGACTTTGAAAACATTTTTTTTACAACACAGACAGATAGCTCCTTTTTAAAGCCACGGCCATATGTAAAGACACATCACATCAGGCGCATGTCATCACCTTCTGTGCACTACATGATGTCAAAGACTGTGTAAAGAAATTAAATAAAATAAGTATTAAAAAGGAAATTTCCAAATGATTCTTATAAATTTTGAATTATAAAAAATAGCATCTTGTTTGCATTAGTCTGCGTATAGGAAGGTCGGCTCTGATATCAGCTTGCAAACCTGCCTTAAATTATTTGGCTTAAAAGATTTCTATAATGCCTAAAAATAGTTGTCAGTTAGCATTCACTTTCATTGCAATAACATTTGTGCTGGTGGTACAAACGTGTGTACCCTCCATCCCATCTGAACGCTTGTCAGAATACAGCTGCAGCACAGCTACCTTTGAATGCCCACAAATGGAGAAAAATCCTTTGTGGGTCCACATATAATTCTAGCATCTCCCAGGACAGTCTAACAGTATTTTGAGGGTGTGGCTGGATTATTTATTCTGTCATCATTTAATGTTCTTGGGTTGTTATTTCTTAACAGGATGACCCTATTGGAAACCTGAACACTGCGTTTGAGGTGGCAGAGAAATACCTGGACATCCCTAAAATGCTTGATGCTGAAGGTGAGGGAAATTGTCGCAAATCATAGCACCGTCACATAGTTTTAACTTAAAAAACATATCTGTTTAGTGCAAAAAGAAATTAAATTCAACTTACCTTGATTCTCTCTTCATTTACCTCTCAGACATTGTTAACACCCCAAAGCCTGATGAAAAAGCCATCATGACTTATGTGTCCTGCTTTTATCATGCTTTCGCTGGCGCTGAACAGGTAGGAGCCATCAACGATCAGTCAATTCGATTTGTAAAATGTACAATGTACAAGTCTAATCAGCTTTTTATGGTTATGTACTCACTGAACCATAGTGCACACAGGGTAATTCAATGTATAAATTAAAGTAAACATAGGAAGGACATTGTGACATATCAGTTTTCTGCTCAGCACCCAAAAGAATAAGACACTTGTTTTGTCATTTTCTCCAGGCTGAAACCGCTGCTAACAGAATCTGTAAAGTTCTGGCTGTGAACCAGGAGAATGAAAGACTAATGGAGGAGTATGAGAAACTGGCCAGTGAGGTGCTAAGATCAGTCTTCTCCTGTGAACCTTCTTACATGTATAGAAAAGAGTTTCTGTTTGCAAACTCTTGCCCTGATCCAAACACTTTTTGTTCATCAAACCATTTCTATCCAGTTGTTGGAATGGATCCGCCGGACTATCCCCTGGCTGGAGAACCGTGTAGCGGAGCAGACTATGCGGGCAATGCAGCAGAAGCTAGAGGATTTCCGGGACTACAGGCGTGTCCACAAGCCTCCACGCGTTCAGGAGAAATGTCAGCTGGAGATCAACTTCAACACCCTGCAGACGAAGCTCCGTCTGAGCAACCGACCCGCTTTCATGCCCTCTGAGGGGAAGATGGTGTCTGTAAGTCAGAAAAAAACACCCTCTTTGAAAAACCCTGAAAGAAGTTCTGTTTGAATGTTGGTCTTTAGGTTGATGTTCATGTATGATTCTGTAAAATTAATCAAAACTTAAGGTTTATTTAAACGTAAAATATTGAATCTAGGAACTCTATTAACTCAATTATAAACATTTTGTCTTGCATAGCCAGTTTCCCCATTTGGTAACTTTAAAATAAGCTCATGTTAACCTAGTAAATAATAGGTCAAATATTTTTTAGCAAGTTTCAAGTTTAATCAAACAGTATATCTTTATGAATGAGAAACGACAAGTAACACAACACTAACAGCCACACCCACTTTGAAATTCAACAAATCAAATTTGTTTTTGATAATGTGTATGATTGCAGGACATCGCAAATGCTTGGAAAGGTCTAGAGCAAGTAGAGAAGGGTTATGAAGAATGGCTGCTCACAGAAATCCGTCGTCTGGAGAGAGTCGACCATCTGGCTGAGAAGTTCAAGCAGAAGTGTTCCCTCCATGAGGCCTGGACCACAGGTACATGAGCCTAAATCCGCATGTTAAAACACAAAACAAAGCAGTCTAGATCTTTTAGCATTTCTATTCATTGTAGTGGTAGTTACTTAACTGACAAGTTACGTCCATGAGTATACAAACACACAAATAATCACTTTTTTTTAAAACCTCCAGATATCTGTCATACAGTTTAATTTACATATGATTTTCTGTTTTGCTGCTATGATGGATTCTGTTTGCAGGAAAGGAACACCTGCTGTCTCAGAAGGACTATGAGATGGCTTCTCTGATGGAGATCAGGGCTCTCATGAAAAAGCATGAAGCCTTTGAGAGCGACCTGGCCGCCCACCAGGACAGAGTTGAGCAGATTGCAGCTATCGCTCAAGAGCTAAAGTAAGAGAGGGAGAGAGATTAAACATTCATTTACAAAATAGTCATGCAGTGTTTTTTATCACTGGAGGTTGCTGTATTGTTGATCATGGTGGGTGTTCCTGCAGAGTGGCCCACTGTTACTGGTAGGCTGCACGACTAGTCATATCTATTAAAGATTTGACAAAAAAGTGTAAGTGGTGGTCTGTATTTAATCTATTGCCGATAACTAGAGGCATAGAATCTGTTTTGTATATTGTTTAAGCAGTATATAAAGTATCATTCATTAAAAAAAGTATAATGTATCAGTCAACCTCACTTGGGCTGATGATATAAATCACTAGCATATATCATACCTTATTCTAAGTACTCAGTACAAATAGCCCGCCTTGTTGGAAGAGAGCATTTGTACTAGCTCCACCCACCAATGTGTGATTGGAATAGAGAAAGTGTAAGAACGACGCCATTTTAAACAACCACTCTAGTGGCATGAGGTTCAAAGTCTGTATAGCTTGGCATATTTTATTTTCCCTATGTTGTAAAGTATGAAGTCAGAAATCAATCTGAAGAAAATCAATTAAACAGAAACTATTGTAAAATTACTCACTGTAATGTTGACCTGTCCATTTCAGTCCATTAGCCTACTTAATTTCAGTATCTGACAACATTTTATATCATCCATGAACATGATTTGTGAGTGGAAGTGAAGGCTATATCTACTTTTTCCTTCATAGCATTACCAAGCTAGGCCTTTGTAATTGTTTGGCAACCTCTAGCGGTGAAAGTTATACATTGTGCCTTTAAGGTTTCTCCAAAAAAACTGGAGTAAGAATACATCCTTCTTTCTGTCTAGTGAATTAGACTACCACGATGCTGCTACAGTGAACTCCCGCTGCCAAGGGATCTGTGATCAGTGGGACAATTTGGGAACTCTCACCCAGAAGAGGAGAGATGCTCTTGAGGTACATTACACAAAGAGAAAATACTATTTTACGACGAAACACAGACATTTGACTCAGGTTCACTTTCCCTGTGCGGTGCATGTCTGGCATCTTTAAGAGCTGAGACTGCTCCATCTATCAGATTCAAATGACCTGCAATCGTTTTATTTAAAAGTATATGTAAAATTCCTTACCGAAATGCAGTGAATAAACAAACACAGCTGAACTTCTGCTAGCACATTGATGGGTGTGCTCTCTCACTCTACCTGGTGGACGTGTGCACTTTATCATGTTCTCGCTGGTTGACAAGTGGCCATGCTCTTTCTCTTTCTCTCACTCTCGCTGGTGATGCGTGGGCATGCTTTTCCAGGAGAATTGCCCAATAAAGGACTTAGAAAAGTTAAGGGAATTTGAAAATCAAAAAAAACTTTCCATCACCTGTAGGAGCCTTGGGGGGGGGGGGCTGTATCGAGCACAGAAACACAGAAATATGCCCAACTCATTTTTTTACAAGTTGACCATAGCATCAAGCCAGCACGTTTGACATTGTAAAGAATTAAGAGTGCATGAAACACTGTTGAACCAACCCTTTAATAATAGTTTGACTGTACTGTAATATATGCCCCGTTAGTGGTTGTAGAGGGCTTATGATCCAGGTTATTGTAGTTGATGTCTTGCTGTCCCATCCCCAGCGTGTAGAGAAGCTCTGGGAAACAATTGATCAACTCTACCTGGAGTTTGCCAAGAGGGCGGCACCCTACAACAACTGGATGGATGGAGCCATGGAGGATCTGCAGGACATGTTTATTGTTCACAGTGTTGAGGAAATCCAGGTTTGTTATGACATTTAATGCTATATTTGTCATGTAACATTGGGAAGAAGAACCCAATTGCAGTCAGCAGCGGTTAGAGAGGTTAACAAAAAAGGATTTATTAAACAAAGAACAAAACAAAAACCCACCATGGGGCATTAACTAGAAATCAGGACAATAAGCAAAACATGACGTAGACTTAATTAACACTACACTAGAACAACCTTTTACGTTAGCTTAACTAAACACTTACTAGACTTGACTTGGGTTAGGGTTATCTACAGAGGTACACTCAAAAAAACTTGTTGAACGAACTTAATTAAATTAAGGAAAACTTTTCCACAAAATTGAATTACATTGCTCCAACTAAATCTAATTTGTTTGAAACGATTCTTTATAATCTTGTTGTATGAACTTATTTTTTTCACCACTCATTTATGAATTTAACATGAATGGATTCAGTTATATGACTAAACATAAAAAATCATGTTGTAACCACATTTTTAAAAAGTTGTGTTGATTTTTTTGAGTGTACAAGCAAACAGAGCTTATGGATCGCCAATTGTGACAAAAAAGCCTCTCTACACATAAAACAAGTGATCCTGCCATGATTCTGCCACAAGACCTAGAAAGACATGACATGATGATGCAGAATCATGACATTATTAATTTGAAATGCTTAAAATTTTCATTGTTAATCTTTCACTTCTTCAATGCTCACCTCACATATTTGTGTCCAACATTCTATTCTGAAGGAGGTGATAACGTGTGATCCTTATATAATAATACATGTTACAGGAAAAGAGGGAAAGAAAAGGAAATAGATAGATGTTATTAACATAGTTAATATTCAACATGTTTCCACCAAAAAACATATATTTTTAGCTCTTTCTTGAATACTGTGAGGGACACAACTGATCGGACCCCAGTGATTATGTCATAGAATATCCCCCAATGATACTGTGAAGCATCTAGCCGTGAGTATATAGTGATTGATAAATTGTAAAATGGTGCAAATAAAAACAACATTATGCCATTTAGAGCAACAGTAAGAATGAGCAAGCTTATTTCACAAGATCATTTTTAGATTCATTGTGTAAAGATGACATGGTAAATGAAGTTATATGTAGGTTATAAAATTGAAGATTATGGATTAGTCAACTGTTTATGGAAAACTGTGGTGGCCTTAGGAGTTTGGGTGGATGTTAGTAGCTCATTCCACTGAAGAAGACCAGAAAAGATGAATGTTTTTGTGCCTTCCTGTGAAGGAACAACCAGGCATTGCTCAATTAATGTCTGTAGATGGAGGAAAGGAACATAGAGATAAAATGATGCAGTCTACTAATGGTAGAAAGTGTCAAAAGCCTTACATTTTTTTAAAGGTAGCAAGTGTAATGAGACCAATAGCTAACTTTTTTAGAGTCGAAGATTATCATCAAATGAAAAAATAGTTTTGTGGAATCAAATAAACTGTTTCATTGGACGCACGTGCATGGCCTGAAGTTAACTTCGTTCTGTGTTTGTTTATTGGTCTGGCCAGTGGCTAATAAAATAACAATTTATATTTTATTTAATTTATATTAATTAATATTATTATTATGTAGTATAATAATTTTACTGAATCAATGATTTGTTTTATTTTGTTGCATATTAATTTTATTAAATGAACAATTTGTTAAATGGGTCGTATAATTTTGTCACATTTAAAGAACCTTATGGGACATTGACATTTAGCGGTTGAGCTTGGTATTGCAGTCTAAATTCAAAATATCGGAGAGGCAAGTTTTGCCAAGTAACGGTTCTTGTTTTTTTATTGTTTTTAGAAATAATCTGTTGGAACTCTATTTTTTGCAGATTTGCAGCGGAAGTTACATTCTGGCCACAAACAAATGCATGCTCAGTAATGTTGTTTATGTTGTTGCTTTGAAACCGTGAAATTCTATATTCAGTAGGAAATAAAACAGGGAACGACTATGGTCAGTTTTTTTCAATTCTCTCAAAGTAACATCTATATCAGGTAGAGAAAGTTATTAAAAGACTGCTATTATAAGTTAAATAATTTATTTAAAGTACTTAATGCAGGTTAATAAATCTGCGTTAATAGTATAGCAAGCAATCTCTCTTCTTCTTTCATCTCTCTCTCTGCATCTCTTTTAGAGTTTGATCATGGCTCATGATCAGTTCAAGGCCACTCTACCAGAAGGTGATAAGGAGCGTATGGCCATCATGGGCATCCAGAATGAGATCGTGAAGATCGCCCAGACTTACGGCATTAAGCTGACTGGAGTCAATCCATACACGGTCCTAAGCCCACAGGACATCACCAACAAATGGGAAGCTGTAAGTAGAGTGTACTATAACGTGAGGAGAAAGTTAACATTTATAAATTAAGAGTTTGGTTCCAAAATTAAAAAAGCAGTAATTTTTTTTCCAAAAATCCTGTTTTCTTATTGTGCATTCCGTAAATATCAATCAAACTGAGGTTGTAACTCAAACAGTACAGCTAACTAACACAATAAAAACATGATAACATATGACAAAACTGTTATGATTCCGCTATCATGTCATGTTTATTCTTGTCTTGCAGCGGAGTCATGGATAGCCTTAGGGAATTTGTGTGAGAAAGTAATGGGTTTGCTTATATTGGCTGCTATGTGCTTTATAATGTCTCGTCTGTGTTTCCCGCCATCTCGTTTACATGTTACCTTCCCATTAGTGTTTCATTACCCACACCTGCCCCTTGTCAATTATCCTGTGTTTGCTCCCCTTTAAAACATCCTCATGTCTATTGTCCTGTGCTCGTGCATTGTTTCTGGTATCGTGTCTCGTTGATCCATGCTTTTCTTGAAGCTGTAGTTCTTATTACCCTTGTTCCTGTTTTTCGTTGCTCCTGTATAGTCTTTGTAAGTGTAGCCTAGTGTTGTTCTAGTTAGTTCACGTCCTTGTTTTCATTTATCAATTATCTTGTCTTGTTTTCCCTCGTGGGTTTTGTTTTGCCTTTTTCTTTGTTAAAAGAGTACCTAGCATATGGTTTTTTAGGCCCTACTTTGGTTTATGGATTGTCCAATAACAAGTTTATGTACATACAATTTGTTTAAACACCATAATGTTGTAATAATCGGCAGTAAATCGTACCTTACTTCTTGACTGACTCTCAAATGATTCGTTCCACGATTCATCCGTTTAGGCCCCGCCTAATCGCTTACCTTGTGTCATGTGATTGGTCAGATGGTATAGTCTGTTGTCATTGGTCAAACGCGTTCATGTAGCTAGAGATGGCGGCGATTTTACCGTACTAATTTGAGCCCAAGTCTGACGAGGAAGAAGACGCTAATCCACAACAAACTCCACCACGACTGGAGCCGGATGTTAGTCGACGTTATGAGAAATGATATATATGAAACCCAAATATATCTATATAGGTGCACCTGCGGCAAATGTGTCAAAATGCAGAGTTAATAGCCAGATAAACAAACTCTAACATCCCAGAAATAACGGTACATGCCAATGTTAGCGTTATATGCATTAGCTAAACAAAGACATAAGGTACAAAAATATTTCTTGAAGTTAAGACAAAAATGAATAGTTACACTTACAGGTCTTGATTCGGTGGAGCTAACAGGTCCAAATACAGTTGGTATTGCCCCTCTTTCAAGGATAGTCGTTTCACATACCCTGCATTGAACGCGCCAAGATTATTAAACCAATCTTCGGTGAAATGACGCGAGCACAGTTAAACCCTGGGGTTATACTCCTTTGGTATCGTTTGAAAAGTGAATTGTAACCATTTTTCCCTCAGACGGTCTTCCTTTGGTAGTTGAAATAAGACGGACTTAGTGTCACACCGTAGTACATAGGTTCTAGACATGATACACACACATCACGAGCGAGCAACAATGTTTGGGGGAGGAGAAATAAGTTTTCGCCTCAGTCGCAGCAAAACTTAGGCGGAGACTATATATGTTGACGTAGATACGCGGGTGTACTAGTCCACGTCTCGTTTATGTGATTCAGAGTCATCTCCAATTTTTACAAGCAAATAACTTTGTTATTACAGGGACAGGTGGACTGTTTAATATTTTAAAGCTGTTCTGTGGCACATTGCGTGAATATCTGTAAAATAATTGTCTGTCGCCTCTGAGCTGACTTTCCATGTGGTGGTGACAGATGGCTTTAATGTGTTGTAAAGTTTTGTTTTTGGAATCGATTTTTAAACTACACTTTTCAAGATCAGAGGTACTCCGAACCACTTCATAGAATACACCTGATGATCTAGGATCAGTGTTAAAATGATTTAAGAGACACAAACTGATTGTATGCTGTACCATCCCCTGTAGGTGAAGCAGTTGGTTCCCCTTAGAGACCAGATGCTACAAGAGGAGGTTGCCAGGCAACAGGCCAATGAAAGGCTGAGGCGCTCATTTGCTGCTCAGGCCAACATCATTGGACCCTGGATTCAAACTAAAATGGAGGTGGGCCGAACAAAATAGAGCGATTGATGTATTATCATCAGTTTGTTTACCAGATTAGAAAACATCAATGTGAAATAATAAAATTGTGGACAGAGAACAAGGGTTTGTCTCTTAATTATGCTTTTTGTTGTTGTTAGGAGATCGGCCATGTGGCTGTGGACATTTCCGGCTCTCTGGAGGAACAGATGAATAATCTAAAGACATATGAGCAAAACATCATTAACTACAAGTCCAATATTGACAAACTGGAGGGAGACCACCAGCTTATCCAGGAGGCGCTGATCTTTGACAACAAACACACCAACTACACCATGGAGGTATTCATGGACTCAAGTCTCTTTCAAATTATTTATTGAAAGTTCTAGTTCTAAGACTCTGTTTACTATTTGTTGCACTTTTATTTAGAATGTCTTGACCAAAAAAATCACATTCTGAACGACATTGATCACTAGTACCATTGCTTTATAATATTTCTTCTTATCTGCTTTTCAATCTCTCCAGCACATCCGTGTGGGCTGGGAGCAGCTGCTCACAACCATTGCACGTACCATCAATGAGGTGGAGAACCAGATTCTGACCCGTGACGCCAAAGGCATTAGCCAGGAGCAGCTTAATGAGTTCAGAGCCTCTTTCAACCACTTCGACAGGGTCAGTGTGACACAAATTTCGATGCACCTCAAGACTTTTGTTATATAACTATTATTTACAGCTTTATTTCTGTATGCAGAAGAGAAATGGCAAGATGGACCCAGACGATTTTCGCGCGTGTCTTATCTCTATGGGTTACGATCTGGTGAGTGATCAATAAACCCCGCCCATTCAATATACCACACCCCATTTCAAACATAACAAGCACCCTACATACAGTATAAATATACAACTTTTTTCTAGTTAATACATAAAAGTACGCTAGTAAAATACAAATATATACAATAAGAATGTATATATATAACTATTTGGTAAATAATACATATGTAACTGACATTTTCTGTGGCATTTTTCTGTCAGGGTGAGGTGGAGTTTGCCCGCATCATGACTCTGGTGGACCCTAACAACACCGGCGTAGTCACCTTCCAGGCCTTCATCGATTTCATGACACGCGAGACCGCAGAAACTGACACTGCTGAACAGGTTGTGGCCTCCTTCAAGATCCTTGCCTCTGATAAGGTGCGAATGAGACTTGTTACTCTTCATATTCCAGTTGTTACACTTCTTTAAGAACTGAGAGCAAACATTGGTGATGAAACCTCAAAGTCTTGATGGTTATCCAGCAAACTGTTTTCACTTCTTATGAATAATTTTTCTCAAAATTAACTCAAAACCGTGGTAAAATTACTGTAAACAATGCCTTAGTTGGCTTGTTTATTCTGCATATACAGCAGCAACCGCAGACTGAAAAAAACACCAGTGTTTAAAAAATAGGTAATATAAAACATTTGACTAATTATTTATTTAATAAAGTAAAATAATGAACTGTAGTATCTTTACTGCTGGCTAGCAAAATTAGCATTTTCATGCAGAGTGTGTAAAATGGCAAGAGGTATGCGTTTATTGGCATTCTGTAAACTTCAAACACAGCTCATCCAATCAGAATATAGTGAGAAATGTTTTATGTTTTAAAACATCATAAAAGCATTACGACTAGAGAGCATTTTAAAAGTTTCTCTTTTCATTTCTCAGCCTTTCATCACTCTGGAAGAGCTTCGTCGTGAACTCCCACCCGAGCAGGCCGAGTACTGCATCAGCCGTATGACCAAGTATGTCGGCCACGACGGGACCCCAGGAGCCCTTGATTACATCTCCTTCTCCAGCGCCCTCTATGGAGAAAGCGATTTATAAATGTTTAAATCATCATATTTTACTCTTTCTCTCCTCTTTCTCTTTTCTTCCCACCCTCCACTTTTTTTCTTTGCACCAAAGTTTAGCCCTAAATGAGGGAGAGTTTTCCCCCCCTTCCTCTAATATTTCGTAAATACTTTTCTACATTATCCGTTTTTTTATCCCCACACAGCTACACAAAAGAAAAGCTTGTGTCTACATTTAGTTTACATTAATTTACATGTCTTACACTCATCCTATTAAAAAGAAAGGAAGTGTAACAAGGCCACTCAAAAAGAGATTGTTCACATTTATAGCGGACATGATATTGCCCCATTCATTGCTCCATCTGGGTTAAAAAATCTTAAGTAAACTTTTATTGAAATAAATAAATAAATATCTTATGTGAGAACTGTAGAACACAAAGCCAAGACAAATGACTGAAAATCTTTAATGAGGGAATTGACTACCATCCAATGGAAAATTGGAATATACTGTAAAATCGAAGTACAGCAATTAAAATCATAATAAAGGATGAAAATTAAAACTCGTAGAAAAGTAAAGTAGAAAAGTAATATACTTTATAGCTAGTGCTGAATAATATCAGGCATAGTTTGATATCTGGTCTCGATCAGGTGTGAAGCCAGCTCTCGGAGCTTTTGTACTGATTTATGTTTTTATTGAGATATTTTGAAGAATATGGGCAATCAAACAGTTCTGGGGCATCACTGACTACCGTAGTAGGAAAAAAGTAGTATGGGAAACTATGGTGCCCCAGAAATTTTTAGTTTCCCACAATATTCAAAATACCATCTGGGGCACCATGTTAGTCCGTTTGGCCCCAGGATTGTTTGGTCTCGATTATGTAATTCAGGGATTGGGAGAGCTGAGAGCTTTTGAACGGATTTGTGCTTTCATATAAAAGTTGATTCTTTTATAGGTGGAATTCTACTAAATATATTTGACTTTGAATGCTTTATACATTATTATTAAACATTAAGTTTGCCAATGGAGGAAAGAAATGGGAACCAGATTTTTGCACTCTAATCTGGATTTTAGATAGCTGTGTTTCCAAAAATTCCTTACGAGTATATGCCTTCGATATGAGTTAATAATCCACAGGTAAAACAGCCGCTTCCCTCGTGCCTCAAAAATACTTCATAAATATACATTAAAAATAGTGATGGTGATGCTGAGGAGCATTTGTGAAGATGCATGCTGTGTGTTTTAAACAGACATATGCAAGAGAGCCCCTTCTCCCATTTTGTCTGAACTGTTTTTTAAGACCCCAAATAGCACTACTGCTGTCCACTGTCTTCTCAATCTGAATATTGTTTATTTTGTGTCTTGCCTTACTGCGGTGGTCGGTGAAAAACACATTATTTGTTTTTCTTCTATTTGTATCTTTCCTGTGACTCAGTGGTTAGAGCATGGTACTAGCAATGCCAAGGTCATGGGTTCGATCCCAGGGGATTGCTCATAGTTGGAAACAAATGCAGAGTACAATACATTGTAAGTCGAAAGTGTCTGCCATAAACATAAATGCGAATTTTTGTGAAAAATATCAACCGAAGCCAGTAAAGGAACTTTTCAGATATTGTGGCGATAATAATGATTTAGATGCTGACAGGGGAGCTTTGTGCTAGCCCAATGTTTGAATGAGGGAATAAGAATAAGCTTTGCCTTCAAATCCCTGTCAACTGGAATATTTCTGAAGTGCATTAGTGAAAGCTAGGGACATACAAGATGAATTCATTACATAAAAGTCTGGACGTCCCTGTAGTGAACCAACTCTCTCTCTCTTTATCCAAACGGACTCCAGATCGTCCTGTACGCTGATTTTAAGACTCTTATTATCTACAAAAACCTGTACTTAAAAAGGATTAGTTCATCCAAAAATCTAAAATCTGTCATCATTCGCTTCACCTTATGTCTTTCCAAACCTATATGATTTTATTATTCACAAACACAGAAGAGGCTCCAGAAAAGTCAGCCGCACCATACAGAGTCATTTAATCAACGTGATACATTTTAATTTGAATGGCTAGTTCAGCCCAAAATGAAAATGTTGTCATCATTAATATACTCTCAGGATGTTCCTAACCTGTATACATTTCTCTGTTCCGCTGAACAAGAAATAAGATATTTTGAAGAATGTGGAAAACCAAACAGTTCTGGGACATTATTTACTATTATTTACATTATTACTCAAATTCTTCAAAATATCTTCTGGGGCACCATAGATTATAATGGTATTTTTTTCCAAGTCAACAGTATCCCTGAACTGTTTGGTTTTTTGCTCAATGGAACAATGCAATTTAAACATGTTTGTAAGTCGAAGGTGAGGATATTATGACAAAATTATCATAGAAAGCGAAAGGTGGCCTCTCAGGGTCTTTAAAGGGATGTTTCTGAATGTTCTGAAAGTTTGGAAAGACAGTGGAATGTTTTCGGGCAAGAACAATAGGCTTAAGAGTTGTAATAATTAAGGGTTTGGTCTGTTTCTATTGCTAATAAATAAATGTTCTCAAAAATTGTGTTTATTGAATAACTATCCTTGTAATAATGTAACCGACTGATTTTGGGGTAAATTCATTTGACTTTTCAGACCACTCTGTATGACGTCAATGTGTTCTACAACTCTTTACTATTATCCATTGCACTCAAAAACTCAGTATTGAGAGATAACACGAAAACCCAAGAATAAAACTGTATCTCAAACAGTATTTTCCATCATGAGTTTGTGTTTATTTGTACATTTGACTCAAGTCATTGTAGGTTTGATAACTTTCTTTTAATGAAGATGCACATGATATGAAATTGTTAACATTAAGAATATGCACTTGCTGAAATATGATTTGAGGGTTACATCAAAGAAGATTTAGTAAAAATATAAAATCCATTCCCATTGTCTCCATAAGGGGGCGCTTGACATGAACAGTTTCAGTGTTTGAACGCAAAATATACGCCACTAAACTTTCTAGACTTAATGAATTCATTCAAATATCACCTACAATTATAATTATTTTCACTTATATAAATGTTACGTTTATAGCGATTATGATGAAGAGTAATTGAAATTTATTCTAAACCTAATAGGGACAGAGTCAGATTTATAATCAAAGGTTGTGGTTTCGTTTTTTACAGTATTGTGTCCATATCGCTATTGCTGTTTTAGGCACATGTTGCAGAAGATGACAACATCCAGCAGCAATTTTCATGGTATCCCATCAAGTATTGGGAACACAAGCAAAAGCAGTACTCCGAGAGCTGCAGGCTTATAGTGACATTCATTACTTGTATTTAGGGTTCGAGCCTGAAGGGCTAGAAACCTATTGTAAACTCAGCAAAAAAAGAAACGTCCTCTGACTTTCAACTGTTTTTACTTTCAGTAAACTTAATATGTGTAAATATTTGTATGAACACTAAAAGAGTCAACACCATAAGACATAAACTAAAAATGTTTCACAGACATGTGACTAACAGAAATAGAATATTGTGTCCCTGAATGGTAGGCTCAAAATCAAAAGTACCGGTCAGTATCTGGTGTGGCCACCAGCTGCTTGAAGTACTGCAGTGCATCTCCTCCTCATGGACTGGACCAGATTTGTCAGTTCTTGCTGTGAGATGTTACCCCACTCTTCCACCAAGGCACTTGCAAGTTCCTGGACATTTCTGGGGGGAATGGCCCTAGCCCTCACCCTGCGATCCAACAGGTCCCAGACGTGCTCAATGGGATTGAGATCCGGGCTCTTCGCTGGCCATGGCAGAACACTGACATTGATGTCATGCAGAAACTCACGCACAGAACGAGCAGTATGGCTGGTGGCATTGTCCTGCTGGAGGATCATGTCCGGATGAGCATGCATAAAGGGTACCACATGAGGGAGGAGGATGTCTTCCCAGTACCGCAAGGCATTGAGATTGCCTGCAATGACAACAAGCTCAGTCCGATGGTGATGTGATATACCGCCCCAGACCATGACGGACCCTCCACCTCCAAATCGATCCCGCTCCAGGGTACAGGCCTCGGTGTAACGCTCATTCCTTCGACGATAAACAAGAATCCGTCCATCACCCCTGGTGAGACAAAACCGTGACTCATCAGTGAAGAGCACTTTTTGCCACTCCTGTCGGGTCCAGCGAAGGTGGGTTTGTGCCCATAGGCGGCGTTGTTGCTGGTGATGTCTGGTAAGGACCTGCCTTACAACAGGCCTACAAGCCCTCAGTCCAGCCTCTCTCAGCCTATTGCGGACAGTCTGAGCACTGATGGAGGGATTGTGTGTTCCTGGTGTGACTCGGGCAGTTGTTGTGGCCATCCTGTACCTGTCACGAAGGTGTGATAATTGGATGTACCGATCCTGTGCAGGTGTTGTTACACGTGGTCTTCCACTGCGAGGATGATCAGCTGTCCTTCCTGTCTCCCTGTAGCGCTGTCTTAGGCGTCTCACAGTGCGGACATGGCAATTTATTGCCCTAGCCACATCAGCAGTCCTCATGGCTCCCTGCAGCATGCCTAATGCACGTTCACGCAGATGAGCAGGGACCCTGGGCATCTTTCTTTGGGTGTTTTTCACAGTCGGTAGACAAGTCTCTTTAGTGTCCTGCGTTTTAAGAACGGTGACCTTAAATGCCTACTCTCTGTAAGCTGTTAAGGTCTTAACGACCATTCCACAGGTGCATGTTAATTAATTGATTATGGTTAATTGAACATGCATGGAAAACATTGTTTAAACCCTTTACATTGAAGATCTGTAAAGTTATTTGGATTTTTACAACATTATTGTTGAAATACACAGTCCTGAAAAAGGGACGTTTCTTTTTTTGCTGAGTTTATTTGTTGGTTTTATTATTATACTTATTCCCTAGAACTGATCGGGCAGCCCAAACCGTAAGACCGACAGAGCTGAGACTTGGTCAGATGGTAGTAGTCCTTGTAGCTACTCAGATACACGGAGCCAGCCAAATCGGCCCATAGGTGGCGCTACAGCGATGAAAAGCGCGTCCAAGTGTTTTATATCAGTGCAATCATTGGCTCAAAACTTAAAAAACGACATTTGTCATTTGCACAAACTAAATATATCATATGATAGTTTTACTCATTCTGAACAACATTGCCTCTTGATCCATTAATGTCAATCAAACCGTTCGCGAGTTAGCGGTGATGATGTTAAAGACGTACTTTTGCATACTAATTTTAGGTCTTTCAAGCAATTTAAAAATTTCAACCACAGTACAATTCTCTGGACGCTCTAGATAAATAATTATCAAAGACATGTTGAACTTTTTCATTTGTGTGACAATAACAGGGTCCTTTATTATATTAACCTGAAAAGTCTACCTGAAAGCTCGCTACTCTGTAAGAAATAGTCCAACTGACTTGTCATTAAATACTATTATACATCTTATGACACTAAACAAGCATGCAAAATGTGATGGTCATTGGAAGAGGCATGCTTCATAACAGTCAAAAAGGTGAAATATCATTCATTTCAATGGCTTTTTTAGAGTCACTAGATCACAATGCATGTAGCTTAGAAAAATTATTTGTGCAGCTGTGTACACTGTCCACTGTAACGCCTTGCAGTCTTGTGCACTGCAGTGTGTATTATATGCATACGTGTGCATGTATTACATATTCTGTGGTTGTTTGTGTGTGTGTGTGTATTTATGGATATTATGTCTCTCTGTTTCATAAGAGTGTGAATGTTCTGTGGGTCCTGTTGGATTGAGACTGTGCATGTGTGTGGAATGAAATATGTCTCACAGGTAGACAGTGTAAGAAATAAAATGTATTACACATTAAACGTTGCTCCATATTTACACATCTATAAATATAGTACATGTCTGGCTGCTTTTAAGATGCTGTGTTGATATATATATATACAACGCAACTTTATTAGGTACACCAGTTTAATTGCATGTAAACCCAAATTGCTACTCAGCCAGTCACATGGCAACAACTCAATGCATTTAGGCATTTGGACATTTCAAACATGACTTCCTGAAGTTCAAACCAAACATCAAAATTGAGAAGAAATGGGATATATCATGCGAGGTGTGTGTTCCAAAGAAACATAATTGAAATGGCACAGCCTTCTTAAATATTATTGCAGACAATGTCAATGTCCTACTGACTACAATGTATTCATGAATATGAATCAATGTATCCATTTAAAATGGTCCTAGATTTTTTATTCAACATTAATTCTTCATAACACAAAATAGGCTATTTGGAAAAATATGCATTAAATTAACAAAATAGACCTATATCTCTGCAATCGAATGTCATGGAGACAAAGAAGTTGCTTCGTTCTACTCATGGGAAAGGGTATTATAATATGACAGGTTACAAGATATGCCTTTAGCAACTAAACAGATTAGCTTAACAACCATTTACAAAGACCTATATCTCTGAGGTTGAATATTGTAGAGACAAAGGGGTTCGGTTCGTTTCACTTGTGGCTTAAAGTGATATCAATTGACAGGTGCCATACCACACCCATAGCAACTAAACTGTTAATTTAGCAACCATTAAGCTTGACCTCTATCTCTGCAATAGAGCATCGTAGAGACAATGGGGTTGTTTTGCATGACTTGTGGTTTGATGTGTTATTAATTGGCAGGTGCCATTCAACGCCCATAGCAACCAAACGGATTAGCTTAGCAACCTTTTAGCAAGATCTATTTCTCTGAAACTGTATTACTAGTTTCTGACATTTTACTTGGTGTGCTAGAGCGTCGTCTGTCGTGGATCTGCTATGGCGCTATTCCTGAGCCTGGCAGACGTGCCTTAGACACCTTGAATCGCTCGAACCCGCTAAATGCTCCTTGCAGCTTTAATTGTTATTGTATTTCCCCATTCATAAGTAATTTTTCCAGATCAATGTCACATCACAGCAATGGCACATAAGATCGAATCTGTTATGTCCAGCCTTCCTTTTATCCTCTTATCCTTGATCTGAACCATATTATTAAATATTCTGATCAATATTTATCTGATCCTCACATACAACATTGCCACATGTACAATTTATTGATAAAGTCACAATCAAGAGGGACTGTGATAGGAGCTTCATCCACTTGATTTAATCAATAAACATACCAGTTCCTTTCCATCATTGGTCTATTTGAATTAGGAGGTTTAAAATAAATCTAAAGTATTCTTAAAGGGATAGTTCCCCTAAAAATGGTAAATAAAATGTCACCCTAATGTTTTTTAAAAACCTGCATTTGACTTAACACAAAAATGTATTTTGAGTAATGTCTTAGTGGTATTATCTTCATGTATTGGAAGTCAATGGGGTCCAGTGTTGCTAAAGAATCAAATTCCTGTTTTACAATGAATTCCTGGTCCAGAAAATCGTCATGAATCGATCCATTGTATTAAAGTGCAGCCAATTCATTCAGCGGTATATTACGGCACTTGAAGATCTATTGCTAAAATAAACCTGAGTTGAGAGGATTAATTTTAGAAATCTGTGTGGCTAAAGTCGTCTGAAATGAAATTACGATGATGTGTGGGGTGTTTTCATAGATAAGCTGGACCGAATGCCTCAAGCTGGATGTGAGATGTGGCACACGCCAGGCTGGCCTTCATTATGAAGATTGGCCATTCTTAATCTAGATTTCCTTTTTTTATCTCCAATCGGTCTTATTTGGGTACTATATGATTGTTTTATTCATGCAATTGAAACATTAAGCTTCTCACAAACAAAACCGCACGGTCACATGGTTTGATGTGGCACTAGTGTTTGTGTATATGAAAAACTGGGTACGAATTGTACTGTTACTGTGATAGTAAAGGCAGATTGAAAATACACTGAATACTGAAGGAATTATAGAATAATAATATATCGTTATATTTATAATGCACTATGTGCAGTATGCACATTTGACCAGGGTACAATACTGCTGTTTAAGGAGTACTGCTATTTAATACCAAACCTTAGCCTTTTACCTGTAAACTCAGATATCTGGTTAAGCTACTAAATAATACCCTTATCCCACGGCTAATAATGTTTTCTATGCCATTTTATAAATGGTAAGAAGACACCGGATCAGATGTGAATGTGGATTATAGATTATTTTACAGGGAACCACTAAATTAAGGTTTACACACATTCTCAGATCAAATGGTCTATAAAATCTCCCTTTCCCCATTCAGTAGTTTTTATTCTCACAGTCCATTAACATTTTCGACTCCACTTATACACACTGCCTATTCTAATGACAGCCTCATCCTAAAACACACACACAGTGTCTCACCCAGTCCTCATTGTTGTAAACAAAGCCCTGTGTGTGCTGGGATACTCGATCCCGTTATGACAAAGTCACTGCACAGAACTAAAGAGAGACAAAGTGAAGACAGGGCCTGAGACATAGAGGTGAAACGGTAGGAAAACAGGAGGGTTCACTTCATGAACAACCCATAATGCAAACTATTAAACTTTGTGTGACGTAGATGACTCATCACACCTATTGTGCTATACAAATAATGCTGCTTGTTGAGGACCGGTACAGTTCATTTTAGCCCCTGCATCTAGGGTCCTGTGCGTCAGTGCAGAGAAAGGCGGCGCGATATAATCGCATGCGGCGTTGATGGCACAGAGCAGTGTCGACCCATAGGCTACACTAACATCAGTCCAGATGCATCTGAAAGGACCTAACGTACCAAACAACTCAGCGTCTCAAGTGTTTCGTGTCCTCCTGTTCTGAACTCAAATAACCACAAACGAGCGAATTTACAGGGCATCGGATTTATTTAACTGCGGGGAACCAACACAGCTTCTTCAATCAATCTACCAGGCGTGAGATGACAAAGGTAGGTGCAAAAATAACCTGGTTACCGCACACATGTACGTCATATTATCATAATTCTTTGCTATGCTACGCTTCTGTTTCACGTATGCGTGCATGATTACGATGATTACCGATGCGTTTGATCAGAAAACCATGCAAACATCGGCGACCCCTCGAGCACTTGACTGGTTTTTAATGATGGGTAGCTGCTAACATTAAACAGATATTGACCGAACGAGTGAATGCTGTAATCGCATGTTTTGCTGAAATCTTTATATTTAGTTTGCGTGCGTCACATTTTTGTGACGGTATCTAGTAGCCTAACGTTCCTGCGGTGATCCGTTTGAGCAGCAAGACATCTGGATTCATGAGCTGTAACCCACGTTTGATGGTCTTATCTCATCTGCTGGATTTTAATGAATATGTCCTGGGTTTAAGCATTATGAATATAAAACGAGCTTAAATGCTCGTTTGTACTGAGCCCTGCATGATGTGTGCAAATCCAAAAATTTAAGAGCGATTGTTTGGAGGAGGCTTGTACCTGTAATATTGTATGTAGGCTTAGCTCAATGAAAATTGTCCAGAGCTTTCAAATTAAATGCAGATACGCAATCGCAGATATATTTTAACAGTTTGTGTGCTTAGCCTATAAAAAGACCAATTTAATTGATTTATATATATTTAGTATGCTTAAATAAACTTGGAAGGGCAAACGTAAATACCCATCTAAAAATTTGTGACCGGTTTAGCATATTACGGGTTTTCTTATATTTCCTTATATCCATATTTAGATATTTAAATATTTAGAAACAGTCTAATACCAGACGTTTTCTTAAGATATTTAAAATATTTAGAAACTGTCTAATACCAGACATTTTCTTAAGATATTTAAAATATTTAGAAACTGTCTAATACCAGACATTTTCTTAAGATATTTAAAATATTTAGAAACTGTCTAATACCAGACGTTTTCTTCCAGTAAACAAAATTAAAGGAACAGTTCACCCAAGAACGACAACTGTTTCATTAAGCCTACGCACACTCATGTCACTCCATACCTGTATCACTTTCTTCTGCAAAACACAAAAGAAGATATTTTGAAGAATGTTGGTCCCATAACTTTCCTGTAGCTCAGTGGTAAGAGCATTGCGTTAACAATGCAAGGTTGTGGGTTCGAACCCAGGGGGTTGCAAATACCAATGTAAAATGTATAGGGTAAAGGAATTTAAGTCGCTTTGGATAAAAGCGTCTGCCAAATGCCTAAAATGTAAATGTAATGTAAATGTATCGACTTCCATACTGATGCAAAACCAGTGAGACAATTTTCAAACACATTTCAAATGACATGAGGGTGAATAAATGATGAAAATGGTCATCATTTTAAGGTACAGTGAGAGCACTAACCAGTGAACAGGGTCCTTGTAGAACTGGGGTTGGAAACCCACTACTATTTGTACAATAGATGCAAACAAATTATTAGTCCGACCATAACCGATGTCACAATTAGGCAACATTATAAATATTTGAGTTTTTTTATTATTTGTTTGACCATTGGGTCATGACTGATATTTTGTTCCTTTCTCATGTCTGCTTGTATGGGATTGTTAGGGTATTTTTGTATTAATAGTGTGTCTGATCACACAGGCTTGATAAGATTAGGAACACGGATAAGTTATTTTTTGTGAATCACTCAATCACTTCAAACTGTTTGTTTCAATGAATTCAAATTTACTGTTCATCCCTGATTCAACATCGTTCCAAATACAGAAGTTTGGAAATACATGCCTGGTATCATTTAAAACTTCTCCGGATTTTTACATATTGTCATGCCCTAATTAATGTTTTTATATATTATGAAACGGAGTTCTTGTCGACAGTAGCAAGGACATTTGATCGCTCCTCTCACTGAAAGTCAATAGGAGAAAGTGTGTTCTGCTAAGATCCATTACATGACTCTGTTACATTATTAATAGACCCTTCTGTCAGCCCTAAAGGGACAACGTAAAATGAATCTGTAAAATAATTTATACAGCTATATTTTGAGTTTAATGTCAGGTTATGTTCTTTATCTTTGTGATTATCATAGATATTGAAAATGAAAACTTTTCTGAAACCACTTTTATCTCATATTTATCCTTGCTTGTATTCTGGGTGCTAAAGGAGGAAAGGTGAGAGACAGAGAGAGTCTGCACGGCATCTGGCTGCTCAGTCGCTCTTCTGTTTCTGCAGCACTGGTATGTGTTGGAATTTAAAGCGGGAATCTGATTAGATTTCCTTTGATTAAATATTTACTGGTGGATTCTCTGCTGCCGCAGAGAATAGTGAAGCAGGGACAGAGTGTGTGTTTTCGCTTTCATAAAAATGCCCGCTTGCTTCATACTGTATGTCTTGACTAAATTACTGCACACATTAAACTTACCATCTTCTCTCTGCATCCCTTGCAACCGAGGCAACCAACCTTTCCTCTGACCCATGTGCTAATTTTGCTCCTGTGAGTCAGTTTGCTGCATTTCCTTTTATCCGTATAATCCATGTCATCATTCTTCAGCTCATTCTTAATTTATGTTCTTCCCGTTTTGTCTTTACGTGAAGTTACATGTGGATTAAGACTAATAACTGGTTGTGACGTGTTTCTTGCTGTGCCTGAAGTATATAAAAAGAAGATATAAAAGAAAGATATGACGTCTTTAATTGAATTTGCAAGAAACTTTTTGCCTGCCAATAAAAAAAAATGCATTACAAATGTTGAGTTTTTAGTGTGCCTGCATGCCAACAGAGAGTGAAGCTTTAATGTTAATATATGATTGTGTCACACTTTTTATTATATGGGTCATTTTACAGAATTCCTGCAAACCGCTGTCCCACATCAGAAAAACACATTTAAAAAGCACTTATGTATTCAAATCTTTGTTGTTTACTAATGGCAAGCTCTCGTCAGGGCTGTAGTCAAGTCCACTGTTGTCGAGTCCGAGACAAGTCCAAGACCAGGACTAGTCAAGACCGAGTCAAGACCGATTTCAAAGAGCTTCGAGTCCAAGTCAAGTCCAAGTCCAGAGAGGTTCGAGTCCAAGTGAGACAGTCAAGACAGAGACAAAATAATCTAATTCTAAGATAATCATTTTTGTTTGCTATGATCAAAAAGAAGATAAAATAAGGTCATTTTATATACTTTAGGTAGAGCACTAAAGTCACAAAGCTGAAGTGTAACTTCACATTTTTTATTGAAGTGTAACAATTTTATTTTGCCAATAGAAACTGTAACAAATAACCAGAAAACACTTGAATATGTTCCCATTCTAGAACTTATTACTTCGTGTCCCCCAAAGTAACCAAAAAAAGAAACCAATTTTTTTATCATCCCTCCAAACAGCAAGGCTGTGCAGCAATAAACACCTTTGTGTGTGTGTGTGTGTGTGTGTGTGCATGTGTGTGTGTGTACGCGCCTACCAGTGCTCGGGCATGTGTGTGTGGGTCTACCCGTGCTCATGCATGTTCGAACTTCAATAGAGGATTCGCCAGAAAGAGCAGAGGTGTATTTAGGCACATCAACAGCATACACTGAGCTGAACTGCTGTGTGAAGAGAGAACTCATGAGCAACTCTCGTTCTTGAGTCGAGAGTCCGCTAAAGTTTTAGAATCATTCGTTTTTCGGATCAACAGAATATTGATCTATCAATGTTTTGATTTGAAGGAGAAAAACAAAACATATTTTGCTGGACTCAGACGAGAACATTTGTCGAGACCAATGACCAAGTCAGAGACAAGTCTGAGTGCAAATACCAACGAGTCCGAGACTATAAAAAAATATCTTGAGTCCGGACTCCCTATAGCACTTGCACTCGCTACGTGATTTTTGGCCGGATTGTGACCAAGTTGTTGGTCACACAAAGCCCTGTGGTTAAGCCCCCTTTGGGTGAGTGAAGGGCAACACTTGGTGCACACGCACTGGGAACAGAAGTGAGTCGATATCCTGAGTGGACATCAGCAACAGTACAGTGACACTGAATATTTAAACCCTCTGCTTACTCTCCTTAATCAAAGATGCTGCTGTCATTTATTCCCACCAACTCGTCTGTTTTTGGATATATTCAGTGCAGGTGGAAATTTTGGTTTCGCATGAGATCTTGTTTTCAAAGACGTCAAACATATATATTTTTAAATATTTTGACCAGCAGAACCTTAATTAGGCATTACATTTTTTTTTACATTTTAGGCATTTGGCAGACGCTTTTATCCAAAGCGACTTACATTGCTTTACCCTATACATTTATACATAGGTATTTGCAATCCCCTGGGATCGAACCCACAACCTTGCTCTTACCACTGAGCTACAGGGAAGCTTTAAAAACTGAGTCTGAGATGTTTAAAGGTATTTGAAATAAATCTCAAAAACAAGACCTTAAAGCAACACTTTGAAGTTTTTCGACATGAATATATTGTCTTTTAAGATTATTTCAGTTTTAGAACAACTCTTAACTGGACGAATTCTACTGCCGCAGATACAACCACACTCTGTAAGTTCCGTGTTCGGGTCGGAACCATCCCCTGCCTGCGGAAGAGTGTGACATGGGTTTCAAACAACGTTTCTGCATTCGGCAGTTCCGTCAGATTAGTAAACAAATTCAAATGTATTTCGCTGCCCACAGGGAAGCTTATACAGCGATGTTATTAACAACACTCATAACTGACAATTGTGCTTATCAACCACACGGGGAACCGTGAGCAAAAGTTCTATAGAGTTTAGTGTATAAAAATGTCAATACTATTGTATGTTTGGCAAAAAAGTCATGATGCCTCAGCAAGACTTTTTTATTCATCATCCCTAAATAAATAGATCTTTATTTAAAATGTTTATTTTCATAGAAAATTTAAAAAAATTATTTGTGAAAAACAACTTGTATCAGTAATGATAATCAACTCTTTCACACTGCGCTTAACCCCAGGTTATCGTCATTCTCAACTCCCATGTAACACTAATTTTGAAGGGGGGTTATCCCCGCATTTTACCCGGGGTTATGAAACCTTGCATTGCGGTGCGGTGCCCAATCAGAAACTAAACAGTGCTTACCTCATTTCAGAAGCTGTGTTCAGTCACATAATCTCTGTGAGCTGTGTAAACAATATTATGAGTTTTACATTATTTGAGTAAGTAACTTCTTAGAGGGATTAAAACAGCCAAAAAGGATATGCAAGGCGTCATCATTTCCTGGATGCGGAACAACTAGGTATTCAGTTATTTAAAGGGACCACGCACTATTTTATTCAGTCAGTATGACGCTGCAGTTTTATCCAATCATTACTGTTGACACCGCAAATATGCAAGTAAGAATGTTAAATCAATATCTCCCTTTTAGCGTTCAGACAGAGGTTGTGCAATCTGCTCCAGTCTATAAAAGCAGCAGGCGTTAGTAAGTGCAGGACAGCTTCGTACTGATTGTTACATCTCAATAATTCAATCTCGCGCTTGGCTCGTCTGTTCCGGTAGAGCTGAGCTGTCTGGCTCTCAGGATTGGACCGTAGGGGATTAGTTTGACGAGGGGCAGGGGGATTTGAACCATGGAACTTCTGTTTGCCACCTTGGTCAGTGATTTTTTTCATTACGGTTTGATAGAAAGCAAGATTATTAGTACAACTTTAGTATTTAAAGATAATACACTGTAAATTGTACAATTTCAGCAATGTTTCAATGAAATAAATAGCTGATCATGTCTTAAAATTCTAAACCTTTGTAATAATTGTATTTGCCTTCTCTGGCCCTGTTCTCTTTTCATTGTCCTTAATGCCTGAAAACAAACAAACCGTTGCCATATTAAGCAAAATAACTGCATTTTTATGTAACATAATGATTATAAATCTAATGGCTATGCTCCGCTGGCCCCTTTTCCCTTTTATTTATTTACATGCATTTCCTGGTCCTGGTTTTCCTAAAAAAAGTAATTTCTAAAAACTTTTGCACACATGTGGGTGTCAGGATGAAAGGCAAAAAGACGGTCAAACAGACCCAACTATCACCATTTTGTTGATGTTTGGTTAGGAGTGGGCTCACTTTATCTCACACTATACACTTTGTTGGGTTAATAGGAGTTTGCTTTGGTTTTAGAAGGTTTGCCTTATACAATGCCTTCAAATTATTGTGTTTGACCGTGTCTCATTTATTTGTTCAATTGCAACAATAGGCTCAGTCACAAATGGCACACACAACATCTGGCTTTAAATCTTCTGAAGCATGTTGGACACATGGAACAAATATAATGAAAATCGCAGGCTCCAATCATGTTCTCATCAATTGCTAAACCTTTCAAACAATAGTGTTAAAGAATTTTTGAATTATTCATTTGAAACAGACCGACATTTTGTGTGATCCATTGATATAGCAATCGATATAGATTGCTGTGTAAAGGCTTTCGATGTCGCCAAACACTGTAAACAGCAGTCGTTTACAATGATGCTTAGCTACTGTTACAGCTATTGGCCATTCAACGAGTGATTTCTTTAATAATTTCTCAACGTTTCTCAATAAGTCTGAATGGAAAACACTTGGTATCTACTTTTTAAATAGTTTTTTCTTTTTTTCTTTAAAGGTTTTATTAGACAGTATTACTGTGAGCTGTCATATTGCTGTCAAGCAATAAATCTCCCTTTACAAACTTCATGTAATTATGTACAATTTTAAAATGTAACAAAAGTTTTGCAGATATGTACATAAGGTAAAATATAACAGAGACACATTAATAAATAAACGATTGCTTTTTTGTTACAGATTAACTATTTGGGTAGTAAGTGGTTTTAAAGCATCCTAGTGGCCACTTTTGGAAATGCCACGATAGAACAAAATTTAAAAGAGACGCAGCTTTTGTTCTATCATCATCAAAGAAAAATACTGTCAAAAAACAGTATATCAATATCGGATATCGACTAAAGTGACTTAAAAAAATGAGCATATCGGCAAAAATGTAATATTGTGCATCACATGGTCTCTAATAACAACGATTTGTGAGTAGTGTGACGTTTGTAGCAGATACTTTGTAATGTCACTGTATGATGAAGTGTAAATGATTAGACACACATGTTAAATTTATCCCTGTCTAATCTAAAGTCCTAAAAATCAAGAACAGGAGGAAGCGTCTTGCTTAAATAAGGAATTAGTGTACTGAACTAAAAAGGAGTCTGTGCATCTAATCCTCTCTTTTCTCAAGGGAATTTGGGGCAATAGACTTTTACTCTGAAGGCGTTTAGGGTTGGGGGTTGGGAGTCACGGGCATCATAACAAATGTGTTTGGCTGTAATGACAAATCCTGACTGTCCACCACCAGTGTAAATTGTTGTTATTAATAAACAAGAAGGAATCTTAAGCCTTAAAAGAGGTTCTAAGGTCCAAAATGGTTAGGAGTGTGGATGAGGCCTTTTAAGAGGCTTAAGAGTTTTTTTAGCTGCAAAGAAATAAAACAAAAAACGCGAGGGAGAAGAAATGCATGGCACACAATGCTTGACAGTGAGTTAATACGACACAACACATTCGACCATGTTTGTGACCGATCTTATTAGGAGACATGCTAACATCTCAGTGACGCCGAAATGCTATATCGACATGCAAAAAAATGCAACTATACAGCAGAGATGATTTGAAGTTTGATGATATGATTTGTTACAGAATCAGAATTCACTTTATTGCCCAAGTGTGTGCAAACACGCAAGGAATTTGTTGTGGTTTTTTGAGCACTTGGTACATACAAATATACGTGACATGAAAAAAAATGGAAGAACAATAAGTAAGTATAAATAAATAAAACTATAGGTAATATTAATAATAAATATGTTGAATAATATTTTATATACAGATGTATGCATTTACAGTATATACAGTCGTATAGATAGAATATGCATATCTATTTACATAATACTTAAGAGAGAGACGTGGTAATTAGGAGGAAAAATAAACAGGTACTAGTAATTTCTGTGTTAGCTTTTTAAGCTAGAGATGTCATTGGGGAAAACTGTTTTTATGGCTCCGAAACCTTGTTAATAAAACACAATTTCACAAGTTCGCCTTGCAGCTATTGAATATGGCCATATATATTATTTATTGAATATGGGATTGATCATCTGATGGTATATTAGAAAGATTTTTGGAGTGTTTATGTGTTGTGTAAGAGATGCAAAAGTACTTAATAGGCCAAAGATCCCCTTATACCAAAATGAGTTCTTGAAAAAAGTAGTTTTTTGTCTGTGTGTGTCTGCGTGTGGGCGGATGGATGTGGATGGATGAGCGTTTGCTCATTTTTAAGCTTCATTTCACAGATTCATTTTCAGGATTTAGACAATAACGACAAATTAGATGCACACAGGGGGCAGAATGAGGGGGTTGGGGATTTCTGGGTTTATTGAACCATAAATCCAATGAAATATGCTTGAAATCTTTTGCTGTGTCATAAAACTATTTAACATACAATTTAAAGCACCAACATTAAACATAGAGATGCAGCGATTACCGAATTTCACTGTCAACTACGCTTTGAAATGTCATGTTTAATTAATCGTAAAGGCTCTGATTTACTGTGTTTCAAGAACGTAACTGTTGCAACTTGCACACCAATGGTACACCAGCTTAAAGTGTCACGCTTATCAGAGACAAGGAGGCTACTATACACACTATATTAAACATGGCAGCGAGACCAAACTGCGACTATTACAGTCATTTACAAGCAAGGTGGTAGCGGTGAGTGCAATATAAACAAACAAGGCAGCATGTGAGTTTACGCCGTCGCACACCGGACAAGAAGTGCGTCATTTGACTCATTCTCTGCCTTTAACTGCTTTTTGTTTTAATACAAAGATGAATAACTCGGGTCTTGATTTTTTTATGTGTTGCTTCTTGTAAGTTTATAAGGAATTCATCACTGTACATTTCATTGTTTTACTGTGCATGTGGTTAAATACTGAAGAAGCGAACTGTCCCTTTAGCGCACTAGTTTCATATGTAAATGTTTTTAAACTGTTGCCCTTTCCCATCGGCCGCTGCAGCACTCAATACGGCCTAAATTGGCATTCTGGTTGACTACCTACTGTATCGACACAAAATTGTGTCAAAATGCCCATAAAGGTACAACACCATTATACATATTTGTTTTAAAAGTTCATCAAACAAAAAAGTTGAAGAATATACTCATGTCAGGATTTTTTTTTCAAATTGGCACAAACCTCCCCTCAGAGTCCTGCACGGGTTTGGGTACCCGCGGGTACCCGACGGGTGACCCGCAAATTTGGCTGAAACGGGTGAAAAATATATATTTGTGTTGGATACGGGTGCGGGTCGGTTCGGACACGGGGGAAACACGGGTCTAAACACGGGTTCGAAACAGTCACATGCAAATGTAAAAATAAATGCATATTTTTAGGAACACTTCTACAAAACTATGCCTGTATTTCAAGTTGGTTAAATTTTTTTTGTTTATTTGAGCCCGTGCCCTCCCAGGAGTCTCTAGGCACCTCCGCTCCGTGTCCTGATTATATTGCCTGCTATATTTACTTCTTATTTATTAAATCCAGGCAATTGGTTGATAAAACATTGATTAAAATTCAAACAATTAATACAAAACAAAATTCAGTTTAAAGAAAGGCTTTATACAATAAGAAACTTAATGAAGTGGTCAAAATGGAGTGGCTTAATGGAGTGCCCACTCTGTCTCCCAACATATTAGGCAACTTATGATCTTACTCTTTTCACTTCTCATATAATCAACATAGATGAAATTATATATATATAAACTGATTTGATTTCGGGTGCGGGTCGGGTGTCGGTTCTATTTTAAGCGGGCGGGTCGGGTGCGGATTTTAATTAGTGCTGCGGTCGGAAAACGGGTCGGATGCGGTTTTAAGCACTGTGGGTACGGGCGGGTGCAGATTTACAAAATCGGACCCGTGCAGCTCTCTGCCTCCCCTTAAAGCTACATTCTACCTCACTGTCGTTTTTAAAAAAAATGGACGTGAACGCTGTGAGAAAAGAAGTCGTTAAACAAATGATGTTAATGGATAATTATAGATTAACAAAGTTCGGGAGAAGCCAGAGCAGATAATTAAGACCAGCTGGTTCGCAATCAGCAATCATAGACTCTACCCTATCAGCTCAAGCGAACCAGCACTTAAGTAGACAAAGATTCTTACCTGAAGCCATCTCTAAAGGATTACACATCACATGAAGGACGTGAGGTATTCAATGGATCATACGGGTTTGAAAAACGATGCAGTCACGCAGCAGGACCGATCCGTAAAGCAACATTTTCAAATACATCTTGTATTCGGGAAGCGATTCTGTATCCCTGCTTGTTCATGTCGCGCTCGTCACCTCGTTCGTTCCCACATGCAATTGCTGCCGGGACACTAGCTCGCTGCTAAACGCCGGCTCATTGCAAACGATAGCTCGCTGCTAACGTTGGCTCACTGCTAACGGGGAACGAGCGTTACATTTACATTTACATTTAGTCATTTAGCAGACGCTTTTATCCAAAGCGACTTACAAGTGGGGTAGGTAATGGAAGCAATTAGGACAGCATAAGTACAACAAGAGCATAAGTACAATCAAAAAGAAGAGGTTTCATATAGCCTAACACAGTATACAGAAACATTCCCTCATACATTTTTTTTTTTTTGATGGTGCCCACGTTAAGACGCCGGCACCATCAAACATGGGCTAGTACGGCTAACAAGATCGCGGTAATTCTACCCAATCCAATAAATACACACTCAATGACAACACCTTAACGTTTCAATGGCTGTATAATAATCTTGGGGGAAACGATTCATTCTGTCGTCCCATGCAGCAATGTTGACTCTCAAATTCAATGACTCAATTCCGATACTTCACAATTTATGAGAATGTATGATTATAAACTGAGTTTACAAATGCTTGAACAGCCGAACTCGCTGTCACGCAAGAAGCTGGGCGAGTACAATCTTTTAATACATTTCGATTTATCCACTGTCATTCCACGGCGCCACTGCACTCAAGATTGGCATATCGCTATCCAGCACTGTACTGTGCCGTTTAGCGAACGTCAGTCATACTATCCTTAAAACTTCCGGAGATTAGTAACATAATCGGCACTTCCGAAAGGGATCGCTAGTCATCAAAAACCGTCCGTATCATCCAACGGGATAAGTTTCTACACAAGGTGCCATTCTCATTTACATCTTGCCCAAGTAACGCACGCACCCGTTACCTTTAAAGGTGCAGTTTGTAACAATTTTGCAGTAAACTATCCCCAAACCACAAGCAAGTGTTTCATGTATATTTTGTTCAACGGAGTATTTACTATATCTCAAATAATTCTATCTACTTGTAAATCGTATTTGTTACCGCCTTTCTGACGTAGAAACCGCATCACCACAGTGTCGTGGACAAAGGTGGAAGTAGAGTCCAGCGTCTAGTTAGCCACAAGCTCGTTTCAAGCAGTAACTTATTTATGGACCACAAATATATGCAACATAATCATAAACTTTATTGCTCTACTTAATACGCTAACATGATTTTGCGTTCCCGTCTGACTGATGGCCGTCAGCGGTGAAGACAACAGATCCCATCATTCCACGCGCCTTCACAGCGTCATCCAGCTACGGCCTGTCGTTTTGATCGTGCGCCATCTAGGGCGGTTGTTACAAACTGTAGGGTTGAGCTACACAACAGGGGCATGCACCAGTATATTTACCAGTTGCTTAACCGCAAGATCTCTATGGTATCTCGTCTGCCAACCTGAACACAACCACGTCTTGGAATCGCAACGCAGTCACAATGTTAACTCTGAAATAATTGTTTTTGACCCACACAGTGCGCACATCAACTTGAAGATACATGAGCATTCCACAAGTCAGCTAGGCTAGGCTGCGCTCCATGTGAGCCATCGTCAATGCCAGCTGTTCTCCAGTTGGGGGGCAGACGGGACATTGCCTGCTTCCTCGCAAGGCAACCGCCAGCACAGCTCGAGCTGGCCTGCAACAGCACTTTCCGGTCACGTTTACCCGCTAAACATCACTCCTCCACCTACCCAAGCACCCCCGCCTCATGGCCAGCGGATCTGCTACTAACAGCCGTCGCTTGCCAGGATGCCGTCACCGGTCTGAGGAAGCACCAGTTGGCCGCTCCAGCGGAAGCCACAACTACCCTCATCTCTGCGACTCAGGCAAAATCTCAACATACTTTGGCGACTGCTGTCCCCATGCTGTTGCCTTCAAACACTGGAACCTCTTCCGGTCTCTAACAGAATCAGGGCGCAGATTTTAGCAGAAATTCAGGCTGCTTGCACCATAGGCAGACCAATCACCAACGCCGGTCCCCCCCTTTTCGGCCTCACTATTTCACAGTTCATCTTACCATTTCTGAATCGTCCATACTCCATTATGACACAATCTCGTTCTTGATCAAGCAAAGCAAGCAAGCGAGACGGACCAGGCCAAACGAGGTCATCTGCTCACCTATCCAGCCGTTCCAAACCCTGGCAGCATACATCCCCTTCAGGACGTCACAAGTTACATCTCCATCCTACCCGCTCTTCATGGACGATTCTGATCGCCCTTCTTCTTGTTTTTGGTTCATCTAAAACATCTAAAATCGATGCTGTTACGACTAGGCATCCCAGCGGATCTATTCTCCACCCATTCATTCCGCATTGGCGCGGCAGTGCCACTGCCGCCCAAAAAGGCCCTCATGCAATCTCAGATCCAAGCGCTCGGCCGTTGGTCTTCCGAAGGATTCAAGAGCTACATCAGGACCGACCGTGCCCTCATCAGGAAAGCACACCGGACTCTCCTCACCCACCTCGTTCAGCATCAGCCTCCACCCACCCACCAAGCAGCTCTTCCCAGATGAAGCATCATCACCGCGCCTCCCCTCACCAGAGGCACCTTCACTCCATGGCGCTTGCTCATGCATGTTCTGCCGCAGCAGAGCCAACCCTTTCCCCCCAGTAAATCCTTCCCTCCCATGCTCCCCTTCCCCCATCCCATTCCCCAGAAGCAGACCGCTTCATCCCTCACTGTCTTTCCTCCCCATAGATCAATCCCTGTTTGTCTTCCTTACCTCTTCCCGGAAGTATTGTGCGTCCTCCCTCACTCTGCCGCAGCAGAATGTCTTCCCTTCCCCAAATTCCCTCGCATGCTTCCCTTACCCCTTCCTCTTCCCCAGAAGCCAGTATCGCACCACGCGACAGCCCCCGCAGGGGCCCGTGCTTCATCCCTCACTCTGCCGCTGCAGAACGTCTTTCCTACTCCCAGCTACCCCTCCCTGCATGTTTCCTTCCCCCTGTCCCCTTCCCCCGAAGCCAGTATCGTATTTTGTGCGACCGCCCCCGCCGGGGCCCGTGCTTCATCCCTCACTCTACCGCCGCAGAATGTCTTTCCTCTGATAGAATCCCTCGCATACTTCCCTTACCTCTCCCCCGAAGTATTGTGCTTCTCCCCTCACCTTTCATGCCCGAAGCCAGTACCTCCGCAGCGACCGCTCCACCAGGGGCCCGAGCTTCATACTTCTCTCTGCCGCAGCAGAACGTGCTCCCCACCCCCCCCCTCAATACCAGAAGGGGACCATGGCTTCAAAACTTCTCTCTGCCAGAGCAGAACGTGTTCCACACCCCCACCCAAGCCACAAGCCAGTGTCACCGCAGTGATCACTCCCGGGTTCCAACCCTGGCTCTACAGCAGTCAACGCCAAGCAGCACGTAGACAGCATCGCATCAGCGAACACCCCCACAGGGGCACATCGATTCATACTTCTCTCTACTACTTCAAACTTCTCTCTGCCGCAGCAGAACGTGTTCCACCCCATCCGTGCTAGAAGCCAGAGTCACCGTAGTGACCACCCCAGGGCTCCCAATCTTTACTCTGCCGCAGCAGATGTCACGCATTTCGAAGCTAACATGGCTGCAGCAAGTGCCCCGCAGGGGACCATTGCTTCCTACTCACGCTCTGCCTCAGCAAACACCTTTCATCCTCAAAGCCAGCGTCGCCACTGCGACCGCCCAACAGAGGCCCATGCTTTCAAACCATTCTCTGCCTCAGCAGACGCCTGGCATCAGGAAGCTTGTTTCGCCGCAGAGAACAACTCCACAGAGGCCCGTGCTTCCAACTATGCTCCGCCACAGCAAACAGCCAAAAGTCACCCTGCCGAAGCTAGCCAACCTTCCAGCTCTGTTGCTCCCCAGGAACATGATCCTAATTCACGATCACAGAAGAACTCCCTCGGAAATCTACATCCACGGGCGGGAGCGTTCCGGGATCGGATGGAATCGGCGAGCTCGGAACCTGCTCCCCGGACAGCACGCCAATACGCATACTTTTACTACCCCTGCTATCTTCATTATCTGCTCCGGTGAACTCGTGAAATGATGTTAATGGATAATTATAGATTAACAAAGTTCGGGAGAAGCCAGAGCAGATAATTAAGACCGGCTGGTAGCACTTAAGTAGACAAAGATTCTTACCTGAAGCCATCTCTAAAGGATTACACATCCCACCACCTCCCCGGCTCCTCTACTTGAGCTCTTGTCGATAGCAGAACTCCGGGGGGTGAGTTCTGGGTTCGGCCGTTTCCGAGCTCGGCGCACTCGCCCCTATTGGGGGGCGGGAGCGTTCCGGGATCGGATGGAATCGGCGAGCTCAGAACCTGTTCCCCGGACAGCACGCCAATACGCATACTTTTACTACCCCTGCTATCTTCATTATCTGCTCAGGTGAACTCGTGAAATGGCGAAGGCATGTAAGATGCACAAGGAGCTGTCATGAATAATTAGGAGAAATGTGTTCTCATTGGTCAAGAAAAAAAGAGTCTCATGATTAATTATGAGACACCGTCACGCCATCGACGTTCCATAGTACATTGCCACATCACATCCTCTGACGTTGGCCAGATGAGGATTTTTTTGCGCAAAAAAGCTCGAAATTAACTCGTTTTCTCTACTGTAATAACTTACAGTTGCTGACATTTTTTTCTAAATAAATGTTGTTTAGTGTTTAGTAGGTCTTTAATACACTCAATGGTATTACATTTTTCATATTTTTACGTACATTTGAACACTGTAAAAATAAATCCATAAAAAAAACTAGAAAAGCAGAAACACAACGTAAAATCTGTAAAATTATAGCATATAAGGATATATATTAAATAGTTTTTCTTGTAAATGTGTTGTCTTTTTCTTTAATTTATAGTTTTTGAGCGTATTTAAAAAATAAACTAAAAAAAGAAATCTTGCAGCTTGCAGATTCGCTGCATTCGCTGCGATCAGCGCCGACCTCATTCGTGCGATTTGCGCCGCAAGTAGGTCTGTGGCGTCGTTGCATTGACTTAACATGTAAATCACTCGCGCTTGACGCGCCATTCGCGTTTGGTGTGAACACAACATTACAGAGCGCGTTAGTAGTATGCTCCTATTGGCGGGTGCACAAAGTGCATAGCACTATAATACAAAGGTTGTTGAACATTGTTCTGTACAATAATTAAAATAAAACACCCGTCATCATAGATCAAACACAATAGCACTGCATGACAAGGACATAATACACTCAGAAAGACAAACAAGTTCAAGTCGACTCGCATCTAATAGGCCTTTTGTAATAGGTGATGTTTTAAGTTTTGCTTTAGACAGAGATTCTATAGAAATGATCCTGATAGAGGTAGTCTATTCCACAATATGGGGCCAGTTTTGGCAAAGGCCCAGTGTCCCTTTTTTTCAACCAAGATCCAGAAACCTCTAGCAGTATTTGATTTGGAGACCTTAAACATCTACCACAGGGTTCGAATTGAGGGCGGCTGGGGTGTTCCCGGACCCCTCTTTAGCCTTAAGGGGCACCTCATGAAGTGTAAAATAATTCACTTGGAAGGGGTCCCCTGGTTTTTCATTAAAACTAGATTAGACTAATTAAGCCCAAATATTTTTTAATCAAATAATCAAGCTAAATCAAAACACTATTGACCGTTATTTGTCCAAATGTCACAAAAAGGCAAATTAAAATGACATTTTTATCTGAGAATGTTGATGCATGCTCAAGCGCGCCACACATTATTCAATGTAGACGCATTAAGAAGCATTGTAGTGACACTTGCATTGACAAATCCTCTCATATTGATAGTTTCTTTCTTAAAACTCAACATTTGCTATAATTTTGAAGGTGAGCAAAAGGTGAGCAGCTATCTACGCAGATGGCTGGATCTATCGCGTAGCCTGAGTAACATCGGACTATATGGGAACAACAACAAGCTCACGCTCCCTTTTAGCTCAGTCAGGCAGGAGTCCATCGTTGCACGGGAACACCTGCAGTACTCTGGTTCCAGAGATGCCAGGTGTTCGGTGCAGGGACTGTTATGAGGACAGGAAGGAAGTGGAGGGCAGCCGGTGCACAAAGCCAACCCTGGAACAGTAGTGCAAGGCAGAGCCGGACTTGGAAGCGTAAAAGTGACCCGATACGCCTCTGTCAGCATAAAGGAGAGGCAGAGGCTGTTACAGGAAGGGGTGCGAGCTTCAGTCGAGGAAGAGCAAACCAGCAGAGCAGAGCGGCGAAAAACTGCTCTGTAGTTTTGCCCTCAACAGCCCGGGACTGGGCAATGACAGGCAACCTGGAAAGGCAGCAGAAAATTCCATCATACATCCCCCAGTCAAAAATCGAGACCTGACATCATTTTGGTCTCGGAGGCCGCAAAACAACTAATCTTGTTGGAGCTGACAGTGCCATGGGATGAGAGGATGGAGGAGGCTCAAGAGAGAAAGAGGGAGAAATACCAAGAACCGGTGGAGGATTGTCGGAGGAACGGATGGAGGACCAGATGTATGCCAGTGGAGGTGGGGTGCAGGGAATTTGCCAGTCACTCCCTGAGCAAGGCATTTGGCACGCTACGCATAATCAGTGTGAACCGAAGAAGAGCCATAGGTAGCAAGGAGTCAGCAAAGAAAGCATCTAGATGGCTCTGTTTGAAGAGGGGAGAGCAGTGGGCGCAGTAGAATACTACTTGGACAAAGGCCGGGGTCTGATCAGCCTCAATCGAGTCGCCAGGACGAGGGTGTATGTTGTGAGACCCAAAACACCCAGTGACTCCTGGAAACAACACTGATAATGTGTCCAAGGTCTTGCATCAGAAGATGCTTCTGTAAACTGATGTTATCTGACATTGTTTAAACAAATGCAACGGTGTAACGAGATGCTAAGGAACAAACAGGTGATGGAAAAATAGGTTGGTTAAGAGAGCGCAAATATTCAAAGCTTTTTCTCTCTGCAAACATGAGCTCCGACTTTGAAGCGAAGGAGCGGAAATATTTGAAATCTTTCGCTTTTCCCAAAAACATTGCACTGCTTTGCAAAACTTTTGCAGTTCCGCAAGAATATGTTTCATTCCCTCAGAAGATGTTTGCATTCACCAGAGATTATTTTGCGCTTCGTTCTGCACACATGAACTCTGATTTTGATGCACAGGGTACCCATCTGCTCTCGCTCAAAGGATTGTCATTAGTTTTTCTTACTCTGCATTACGTGGTCTACATTATCTGGAGATCAATCCTGTTTAAAACGCCCAGATGCTTCTGCATACGGTGACTGGCTGGTTTGGTAGAACTGTACTCTCCCTCACTCGCTCCAAGGATTTGTTTTTGCTAATATTCCAAAAAAAGGGAACAAGACTACATTGAAATAAAGCAAGAACAAGAATCGAAAAAAAGAGGACAAGAAAAGAAAAAAGAAATGGAAAGGAGGAAAGGATTAGTATACTACAAAGATTTATCATGAATTTGGAAAAAAAAATATTCTTGTTATCTTTACGTTTAAGAGATTTTAAAATATGTGAAATATCAGCAAGAAATACATCAAACCTATGCAAAATCTTAAAGGGGTCATTTGACTCGGCTAAAGCTAATATTATTGTTTGCTTTAGATGTAATACAATGTGTATACATGATTCATGATTAAAAAAACGCTGTATTTTCTAGGGATGCACCGATCCGATACTCTGGATCGGAATTGGGGCCGATACGGGTCTTTTTAGCTGGATCGGGTATCGGACTGATGGGTTCTCTTCAATCCGATCCGTTGTGATACTCATGGATGTTACTCTAAAGCTTCAAAAAGGACCAACTATCAGGAAATTACCATAAAAGTTGTCATGCACTGTATTCGATGTCATGTATTTCGATAGCTTTATGCGAGGAATAAACCAATATAGCATAATTAAAAAACTCTGACCTCCGCTGGTGCGGTCATCTGTCAATCTCAATCCAGCATGTGTGTGTCCAGGAACAGTCATGACGTTACTCGTTCCATCGTTTTCAATATTCTTCATAATCACTAGATAATAGACTGTGGTTTTGTTTAAAATCCATTTTGCCGTAGACTGTACTCGCTGAGTGTAAAGTTATTGGATTCAAGCATTGGAAGTGGTCTATGTTATGCGTCATTCATACACAATAACTCTTTTTTTTTTACCTTTTTTACTATGATTTTAACACATAACATATCCCTTCTCTTTGTGTTATTACTATTTTGAACTTGGGAAGCAAAGATCCCCGCGACATCAGGATCATCACTAGGGCACATCATTATACTCGTGAGTGAAGCGGGTGCATTAAGCGCATCATTCTGCGTCCAATGCGCATGACTTTAAATAACGTAGAAGCGCATCATTTTGTGTCCAGGATGTGCATTAGCGAGTTTGGGGAATTATATACTGTGATAGTTGTGTGTAATAAACAGAGATTTATTTGTTAAACATTTTTTAAGTATATGTGCTTTATGAGACCACATTTTTGTTTTGTATGTTTTTTAAGTTTAATACAGCATTTAATTACATTTAAAAATCATAATTTTCTGCTTGCAAAAGTAAAAATACTTAAGTAAAGGAAAGTGGTAGATTTTAATGTACTCATGGATTAAAAGTTTAAATACAAAATTATCTATGGACTGTAGTGGAGTTAGCATGATGTGCTTCATACTGTATTTTTCATATAAGCCTTTTTTATCCAAAGTTCTCTGATAAAGTACAGATTAGGGCTGCAACTAACGATTATTTTAATAATCGATTCATCTATTGATTATTTTTTCGATGAATCGGATAAAAAAACAAAATAAAGAAAAGCATTCATTTTCAACCCTTTATTCAAAAACAGAACTAAAATCTTCAGAAAGTGCACAAACATGTTGCTCCTTGATGATCCCTGAGCTGTTATAATAATAATAAAATAAAATAATAGTGTTGACTAACACAAAAAACAAACACGTGTTTGCCCAAATATTTTTTTTAAATAAACTGCCACCTGAGCTGCCAGAACAATTAATAATTTATAAAAAATAAAGAACAATACAAATCAGAAAATTAAGCAGGTTTTGTTTGAATGTCAGAACTTGTTCTCTAAACTACACTACACTAGCAGATGCACAAACTCTCACACTCTCTCTCTCTCAAGTTCACTTGAAGCTAAGGTTCATTTATACACCACATTTAAACACAGCTTAAGATGATCAAGTGCTATAAAATAACTTTAAAATTCAATTAAAAAGTACAACACACACACATATTTTGTCAAAAATAACCTTTATGGGACAAAGCACAGAATATACACTGCATAAATTGCTTTTCTAATTTAGTAGTTTCGTCCTGTTGTCAGTCCAAATATCCAAAAAATCTTAAATCAAGATACATTTACTAGACACATGAAATAGCATAAGAAATTATGTCTTGTTTTCTGAAAAAGCACCTCAAAATTAAGTGATTGTTTGCTTAAAACAAGCAAAATGATCTCCCAATGGGGTAAGAAAAATAATCTTAATGAGATATAATCTCAAACGGAAGTTTTAAGCATCACTTAATTTTCTCAGGCCATTTTTCTTGTCAAGTAATCTTGATTTAAGATTTTTTAGATATTTAGACTGGAATCGAGACAAAATTACTAATTAAGAAAATCTTTTTTTGAATAAAAACGTGTCTTTAGTCTTGCAATGCAAAGTGTAAAGTAACTATATCACCCCTGCTTTACTTGTGTTATTAACGAGCTAGGGCTAACTTGTCACGCTTGTCAAACTGGATAACGAGTAAACACCAGCACCAGGGACATTCCGTTCCTCACTTCAAAACGGAACAAAAGTAGGATTCTGCAGTGACTTAACCTGCTGTTGAACTCCCTTCCTCCTCATCAAAGACTCAAACATGTTTGCGTTTCAGGTGCTGGATCATTGCCGTGTTGCTCCCGCCATGTCGCTTTAGCATATTTTGCAGTTAACACACTTTTTCTGTTTATTTAGTGTGAAATGCTCCCACACCTTGGATGGCTTGGGTCGCGCGGATTTCTCTGCCTCCGCCATGTATCTTTCCTCCGCTAGTTTTTTTTTATTTTTGCTCCGCCCTGTTTATGAGGCGACGAACTCTGCTAGCATCAGTGCGCGAGAGAGACCGAGTGTGTTCACTCCGCTCCACGCTCGAATAAAGTTCTTTTTAAAATAATCAAACGTCTCCGCGTCGCGCCACACAACGAATCGATTATGAAATTCGTTGCCAACTCTTTTAGTAATCGATTTTTATCGATTTTATCGATTCGTTGTTGCAGCCCTAGTACAGATATTTTAAAATGTACTTGAAAGTACACGTGTTTAAGAACTATAAACCTCTGGCAATAATAGATCAAATATGCAGCTCTACTTTCATCGAGAAAAAAAGTGCTAGTATCGGATGAGGATCGGTATCGACAGATACGCAGAATTCAGGTATCGGAATCGGATTGGAAAGGGAAAAGTAGTATCTGTGCATCCCTAGTATTTTCCACATGCAGTGAATGTATGTATCTCCTCTTTGCTCCACCTCTCTGAAACACGCTGATATTTTATAAAGCTCATCGCTCTGAAAAGCGTGGTGTGCTATGATTGGCGAGGTCACTTGTGCATAGTGATTGGTCGAATACTGCACGGAAATGTAACGCCTGATATTTGGAACATCAGGCTGCGCTGGTGACAGTACAATGAGATTTACAAGACCGCCCACCTTACTTGCGTATACATTTGGGCGGTTTTGGTCAAATCAGACCACAAAGATTGATAGCATTGTCCCTGCAAAAAAGAAATGTATATTTCAATCTCTCCCTCATGTGGATATCTTTTAATGGATTATAAATATTTTAAGGACATCTATGCATGTAATGTAGTCATGTGATTGATGCTTGTACTGGCAGCTCAGTCGATTTTTTTTTTTTGAGGGCTGGTTAGAGGACCCGCCCAAGAACTTTGAAATGATATGATGACAGTCTCAAGCTCGGATAAATAATATGGCAGCACAGTGGCTCCGTCGTTGGCACTGTTGCCTAGGATGGGAAGCCTTTCAGTGTGAATTTAGCATTTTTTGTGGTTTTACTCCGGGTACTCTGGTTTCCTCCTACAGCCCAAAGACATGCTGGTTAGGTTGATTTAGGAGTACAAATGGTCACTTCTTCAACTTGTTTATGGATCAACTTGATTAAAGAACAGACTTGTATATAGAGCAGACTTTTGTATGGATTCCCTGGTTCTCGCAATGAATATAGCCTGAGATGCTGGAATGGCGTTAAGAATTAATAAAACAAACAAACAGATAAAAAGAAGGTACCACATCATTTAAAGAAAAAGAAAAGTAATATCTTTAAACTATTCAAAAACATATCGGCAACCGAGTCTGGCCGCTGCAATTTGGACTATTTGTAAACGGTTCATGGATTGACCAACAGTCTACGAGAGGATATAAATGCATGAATTACACTTGAACTTGAAGTTCGAAAGAGTTATGTTTTTAACTTTGGCCAGTAATCCTGACTCAAAAAAATCCCGATTTGACTACTGCATGTACCTGCTTCACACCATACTCCTAAATAGGCTGGAAAACTGGGTAGGGCTTTCTGGATTGGTACTTAAATGGTTTGGGTCATACCTTAAAGGGAGAGGTTACTATGTGAACATAGGCAACCATAAATCTGACTGGACACCCATGACTTGTGGTGTTCCACAGGGCTCAATTCTTGCTCCGCTCCTCTTCAATTTGTATATGCTCCCACTTGGCCAAATAATGAAAAAGTATCAAATTGCCTACCACAGCTATGCAGACGACACTCAGATCTACCTAGCCCTCTCACCCAATGACTACAGGCCTATTGACTCTCTTTGCCAATGCATTGATGAAATTAACAGCTGGATGTGTCAAAACTTCCTTTAGTTACGTAAAAACAATACTGAAGTCATTGTTTTTTTAGTAACAAGGATGAAACTAACAAGGTAAACACATACCTTGACTTAAGAGGTCTAAAGACACTAAGTCTTAGTCTGACCTTAGTTTCAGCAGTCATGTCAAAGCAATAAACAAATCAGCGTACTACCATCTCAGAAACATAGCCAGAATCAGATGTTTTGTCTCAAGAAAAGATTTAGAGAAACTAGTCCATGCTTTCATCACCAGCAGGGTGGATTACTGTAATGGACTCCTTACAGGTCTTCCCAAAGAGACCATCAGACAGCTGCAGCTCATACAGAACGCTGCTGCAAGGATTCTGACCAGAACCAAAAAATCTGAGCATATCACTCCAATCCTCAGGTCCTTACACTGATTACCAGTTACTTTTAGAATCAACTTCAAAGTATTATTAATTGTATATAAATCACTTAATGGTCTAGGACCTAAATACATCCAGATATGCTCATATAAACTAATAGACTTCTCAGATCACCAGGATCAAGTCAGTTAGAGATAACAAGGGTTCACTCAAAACAGGGCGAGTCAGCGTTTAGCCATTATGCCACCACTAGCTGGAATCTGCTTCCAGAAGACATCAGACGTTCAACAACAGTAGATACTTTTAAAACCAGATTAAAAACACACTTGTTTAGCTGTGCATTCACAACCTGAGCACTGTGCTGGTTTACATCAACTGTTTCTTAAAATCTAAAGTTTTTGTGATCTTAAATCATTTGCATTTTAAAGATACGTTTTATTTCTTTCTGTCAATCATTTTATGTAAAGCACTTTGAATTGCACTTGTGTATGAAATGTGCTATATAAATAATCTTGCCTTGCCTTACCTTGCCTTGCTTATCAAATAACAGGGCAGAGTCAAAGACAACACCTGTAGAAAATGACTGCCAGGGCATATATAAACATAGCATTAAGTTAGCTTATCATAATTAAACCATCATTTCAGTTTTGCATTCATTTTAAAACATTCTATTAATTAAAACATTCAATGGAAAATGGCTGTGAATGCATTAAACGTAATTTGAACCGAGTAAAAAGCAAACTCTGTATACATGCGGTGAAATCCATCAAACCTGGCTGTTACATCGTGACCATTTCTGGTGTTTCTGCAAACAATGCTGTCCAAGAACATATAATGCTGCAAACAATCTTGACGTCTTTAAGTAAGAATCTATGTCAATGGTGTTGCTGTGATCATATTTGAAATTGTTTGCTCTGAATTAGCATGCTACGATGGCTTTTTTTCCATTGGCTGTTCAGTTATTCAGTCTGACTTTGCTCTCGATATTTCAGATTGTAATTGAGTAGTAAGAGAGCGTATCCTTCTGTAATGCTAATTCTAATTAAACTATAGTATCAGAGCTTGATCAGTGAAAATAAAGGCAGGTTGTGTAAATGTGCCATTCGATATGGTGAGAGTGAAGGGCAGGTGGAGATGAGATAAGTGTAATTAGAAGCTGAGGGAAGAGTATGTGTGGATGTTTTCGAAGACCTTGTTAGTGCTAGACAGGTAACAGGTAGTTAGAAAGTAAATATGTGCCAGGTCCATGTTCTCATTTCAGTTTTTGTCTTGTCCAGGAGCATGTTTTTGACCCATATTTTTTGAAAGGTGCTCTATTTGATTGTTATGAGATTCATGCTTGGCTATTTTCACAGGATGATAGAATAATTGTAATATTAAGGATTTCACCAGTACTTTAGAATATCTTTGAAAGAGAGACATGGGAAATGTGGGTCTTATTTTTTCTAGTACTTAATAATTGATGGAAAATTTATGTATGTGTCATTTTAACACATAAACAGCCGTTGGTTGTAATTTCAATGTTTACTGCACTGATTTTTTGTGCAGAACATTATGTGTGAATAGGCATTTACAATTCCTAATGTGAATTAATTCATTTATTTTTAATTGAAAAAAAAAAAGTTTTTTATAAATGTTCTAAATGTATGTTGAAATAATGTTCACATAAGATACCATTAATTTCTCTCCTTTTTATTGCAGTGAATGCAGCTGGTGATGTCTCAAAAGAAGATATTTCTAGTATTAATAGCCATCAGCACTGTCAGCCTGCTTCTACACCATGGGGGTCACTTGAACTTGTAAGAATCTCAGATGAATGCTCCTTACAGCTTTTCCTACCTCATTGATGACCAGAAAAAAAAAACTAATTTGTTCTTTTCTGCAGGGTAAACCAGTAGATTTAGGTTTATCCAAAAATCAACTGTATCCTGAATGATTATTTTCTGTAGAAATGCAAATAGATTAGAACGATCAGCACAACCTCCAGTATTTCCCATTTAGATAAAAAAATGTATACAGGTTTGGATACACATGACGGTAATTCAAAAGCTTTTTATACTGTATTGGTTTCCCAGCCCCTGTTTTGCAGCTAGTGCAGTTGTTTTCCATGCCTTGCCAAGAAGGCATTAAGCTGGCAGGAGCATAGATATGTATTGATGCATGTTCGACTGCTCCAGATATGTAGATGCGTCCTTCATTTTGGAACGGTCCACTGACTTGACTCACAGTTTGCCAATGTGCCACAACACTGCATTGCCCCTGACTGTAAAAACTACAAAATAAACATCTTGTTGTATTGTGTTATGTGAATCGTAATGTTGGGTTGAGATCAGTCATTAATGATACAAATATTAACTACATTTCTCTATAATACGAATGTTTTTTAATTGCATTTTTCATCAGACAAACGCTAATTTGCACTCATTTAAAAGAAATACGCGCATGGCGGCGGAAGGAGGGAGTCCATTTCTTAAAGCAGAAATGGAGGCGAAACCAATCTGAGAGAAAATTAATAAGGGAGAATTCAAAACAAAACAAAAGGAAGGAAGGAAAGTAAAGTGCCGTGTCGGAGCGTTTAAGGGAAGTGGTTAACGAGGATGAATCAAGTCCTGGGTATGTAATATGTAACTGCTGTGAGGGCTAGAAAATTTACCGTTATCCAATCATTTAACTCTGTTTGTGAGCTGCGTGTTGCAGTTACAGAAACGGCAATATTCCCAGTCCGAAGGGAGTAAAGCCTGGGTCTATTTTATTAAGACAATTTAGGCTAATCTGGCCAAAGACAAAGTTCTGTTTTATAAAAAAAAATATTTTAAAAGCATTTTACGATCAGCGTATTATGTTACTATCAGAGATTGGCTGATTAGTTCAGTTATGCTTAAAACAAAGATTTCGAGTAATTACAGTGATGATCGGGTATGATCATCTTTATCAGAGAAAGTTATACGTGAGGGTGGGTGGCGGTTGGATAATTCATTTGAAGCAGTGGATTCGGGAAACATTTTAGCTCATCCGCGCATCTCTCTCTATTTATATAGTATCTATGGACAGGAACTCAAAACATTTGTGAAACCATTAGGCCAGTGGAAACCAGCCCCCCTTGACCTTTCAGTAGGTCTTATGTCACCATCATATCACTTTATTATTTATATTTAATAATAATTAAAGGCTGACTGTGATATCGTTAATTCTCTTCGGTTTCTGTTCATCTGTCTGTAGAACATTGGAGGCCTTCTGGTTGGGGTGTCCATATTCCCCGCTTTCCTTTGCCCAGGGCAGTAGTGGTCCTACTCCTAAACACACCAGTGTAGCCTTCTTGAAGACGCACAAAACAGCCAGCTCCACTGTGCAGAACATGCTTTTACGCTTTGCTGAACGTAACAACCTCACCGTGGCGCTGCCCATTACCACCTGTGACCATCAATTCTGCTATCCTCGGCCCTTCAGTGCCCACTTTGTTCACCTGCATACGACACCTCCGGACATCATCACCAATCACTTACGGTTCAGCCGGGCTGAGCTACGACGCCTCATGCCAAACAACACGGTGTACATAACAATATTGCGGGAACCAGGAGCCATGTTTGAGTCACTGTTTAGCTACTATAATCAGTACTGCCTTAGCTTTAAACGCGTTCCAAATGGCTCTTTAGAAACTTTCCTGGATCATCCATGGAGCTACTATCGTCCAGAAGAGAAGGATTCGATGTACGCAAGAAATACACTGACCTTTGACCTAGGTGGTGACAAGGACCGTCCGTCGTCAGAAGCAGCGGCGTATGCGAAGCGGTTTGCCGCGGAGGTGGAGCGAGTTTTCTCATTGGTTATGATAGCTGAACACTTTGATGAGTCGCTAGTGCTACTACGTCGCTTGTTGTCGTGGGACCTCGACGACGTTCTATATGTCAGTCTCAACATGCGCACCACCGACTCTAAAAGCAGCCTTTCCAGTGAAATTACAACCAAAATCAGAGCCTGGAATGCCATAGACTCTTTACTGTACGATCACTTCAATGCCTCGTTGTGGCGGCAACTAAGAGCATTGGGACTAGCATGCGTCGAGCGGGAAGTCCAGCTGTTGCGTCAATCTCGGGATCGACTTGTACGTGGCTGCTTCGGTGGACATTTGCCACCACTTCGCTCGGCTTCTCAGATCACAAATAAGGAATTACGGCCCTGGCAGCCGAGCGCCAAGGTGGCAATTGTTGGGTATGATTTACCAGTCAACGTTACACACAAAGGCCACGTGCCTCCGCGAGATGACTGTTTAAAGATGATAATGCCAGAAGTGCAGTATACACGGCTGTTACTCCGATCAGAGTCTCTGCGTTATCGGAAGCGATTTCTGCGGAACTCCCAGCAGACTGTACCAGCCGCCGGACAGGTTCGGTTGCATAAAGAGTCTCCGAGTTTACTACCGCGACCGTCAGGGACCATGGCTCGGAGCACCAGAGGGGCAATGACCAGCATAAAAGGATAGTTAAACTGTGTTTATTCCTCTCTTGAGTTGGACTGCAGGTAGATTTCCATGAGATGTTGGTCATACCTCAACTGTATGCCATGAATATATTAAAAAATATATTCTCAGGGCATAAAAGCAACATGAAACATCTCTTAATTTAAAAAGGCTATTTCTGCTTATTTATTGCTTTGTGTTTAAGCCACTTGTTTTAATACACTGACTCTAACAGTCTCAGAACACCGGGTTTAGATGGTTTCTAGCTGGTCCAAGCTGGTCTGGTTGATAAGTTATTTTACTATATGGTTGGGGGAGGGTGATGCTGACCTTACGGACCATTTTAGTCAAGCTGGTTTGACCCTTACCAGCAACAAACAAGCTATTATGATATACTGTAGAAGATTTTTGTTTGATAGCTGAGCAAGTGCACCTTGTAATATATGCTGAGACTGCACCTGAGCCATAAGACGCATATATGTGGGTGGCATTGTGTGTTAGTGATGAAGCAACCTTCTCAAAATCTAATTTGATCTTTACCCCATCCTTGGGCATTGCTTGAGTAACAAATCTTGACATTTAAAACAGTCATCCTTTACTAGATGCCGAGAATAAGCGATGAACGAAATACATAGGCAATAAAGAGTTACTCTGATAAGTTTCTTTTGTTCTCAGTTTTGGGGATAATGCTTTATGGTGCAGTGTGGTTGTTTTGCAAATATGTCATGTTTATTGTTTATAATAGGAAATAAAACTCTACATTGTTAGAAAGAATCCAAAGGAATTTCGATCTGTAGGAGCAACCAATGCTAAAACATATTGTACGTTAAACTATGGCAAAACGGAGGTCAGTTTGGGAAGCCGGTTGTTATTTTTGCTTTTCTGTCTGACGGTTTAGAAATTACACACTGTTGTTTAAAATCTGAAACATTTCCAGTCACATATGTCTCAAGAATGTCGCTAGCCTAACCTCCGACAATGTGATCTGAAGAGTTGCATCGGTGAAATGTAAAACCATAGTCAAGGTTGAAAATTTTAAGTTGACTATTTGACTTTGATGGACTCTACAACATTACATCACTTTCATTGAAGCAACCAAATAGAAACTGAATACCTCACAGCCTCTAGAACATATATTTTATTTTCTAATACTGATTTTTTTGCCATCCAACACCTTTGCTGTAAGGTTTCTTGAGGAACATGAGGAACACCAAGAACATGGACAAGCTTGCTGCTTTCATACAAATGTTCCTGCAATAAGAATATCACTAATTCCACCACTCTTTGTCCTAAAGCGATTTTATTCTGTCATCCTGAGTGAAGAAGACATTTTTTTATACATAATCATTTGATAAAAGATCTCGCTGGCATATTTTTAATAAAGCCATATTGTATTTTAGTGAAATTTGTGTTTTCGAGCAATATAGCAATGGTATGCAATTCTACTGGATACCATAATGTAATTACTAGTCTGACTTGTAGATTACAAATAAAGGAACATGGATCAAAGTGACAAGAAGCACTTTAAAATGGTTATCCTCCCATGAATCAGCTTCCTTCTTTCCAGGTGGTCTAGAAGATGCTAAAACAGAATATAGTCTGGAATTTTATTGACATGGATCTCTGTTGTAAACCATTAAGCCACACAAAACGCTGACTTGAATTTGAACTTGACTTGAAAATTAAATTTTGCCATCATTTACTCATCCTCATGTCTTTTTAAATCTGTGTGACTGACAGACTTATGCAGAACACAACTAATAATTAAAAAAACATTGGTAACCAAACAACACTGGGACCCATTGATTTCCATTGTATGGGCAGACAATTGACAGAAGAGTATAAGTTTTAATTGACATACTGATGACCAACAATTATCGAACTACAAAACATGTCCACACTCACATTAAATTGTTCTTAAAAACAAAGAGTAAGTGTCATTTTTTTGTAAAGCATTTTGAGGTGGTCATTGTAGAAGTGACCTCTTTATTCCCTAGGGACAAAAAACACCTTGGGAGAGATTGGAGATTTCTGTATGAGTATTTTAACTACTTTCACAATTAAAATACTCATTACCATGCCTACACATAATCTTTTGTGATTCACAAGATGTACATCTCCAACCCGTCTCCATGAGTGTTTAAGTATTTTGGATCATTATCCTTGTGTTTATCTACAGTAAATAGCAATATGAGCTTAATCTAAAATTCCATTTTGTTCCAATCCATTTTGAAGAATTTCACAGATTTTTCTCAGAAGAGCAGTGCATGTCTACATCTTCCAATTGGGCCTTTCCATTAGGTATTAAGTAGTGAAAATATAATGCGGAAATAATAAGGAAAAACAGCATTCTAGGTAAAATTTTTACGATGAAGAGCAATCTCAGTTTTTGTCCTTGTTTGAGTTTTGAAGCGAGTAGATGATTTGGAGAGAAGCAATTAAGCGTGTTGTTATCTTTTAATGTAATGCAAAAATTTAATTACAAGTGGTTTTCCTAATTTACTGTATACAAAGCAAAAATTTAAAAGCTGCTGTACTGTATATTGAACTAGTGTGAACATTTCGAAGACTGTGAAGACAGAAAGAGATTTATTCTGTGAAGCATTAAGCTTTTCTGTGTATGAAACTGGCTACATGTTGCATGTTAGAATGACACTACATTCTGTTCCATCAAATGTATTATTTTACTTATATCACAAATGTATTTATTTAACTGCTACATTAAGTAATCTTTTTAAATCTGTTTAGGGGCTTTGAATTTAATGCTTCTGACAATCTCAGTTTGGCTTCTTAAGCCGTGTGAAGAGGGATGTAATAATATTGACCATTAAATCTGGAAAAACAATCCTGTTGTGCTTGTGTGCTTTATTATTATTTTTGTTCATATTTAAACATTGTTGATTAATGAAAGACTAACCATTTATAAGAAGTGTGACCTGACCCCAATATATTTCTAATTTATCAAGTGGGGTAATCTGAGAGAAAATATAGAGAAGTTAAAGAGAAGTTTCTATTGATTTGTGTTCATGTGCTCAAATGATTGCTTTTTCCTGTCAGTCAGCACAACCCTTTTGTCATGTCACGAATCAGTAGATACATTTTTTTGATTACTTATTTTGAGAACATCAAATAAAATGTTTAAAATGTCAAAGGTGGTAAACCTGATAAACATTAATAGAAAGGAATTGGTTCACACAAACATTTCACAATGTTTTAATGGAGGTCTAAATGTAGGTTTGGGGGGAACGTGATCATATGGTCTTGTCAAACATTTTTCAAGTGCATTTAAGCAGCTGACCTACAGTGGCTCATCATTCTCTTACGACAGCTCTTCAGGCATCCCTCCGTGACCCTGAATCCTACAAGCTAAATTAGTTTGCTATTATTATTCTTATTGTAAATAAGACCTTATGTGTTTACCATTATTATTCTGTTAAGAATGGATGGGCAGGTGAACTTATAAATTGTAATGCGAGTAGCCCTACATACTGGCAACAAACAACTAGTCCATATACCTTCGGGACCTGTTCCAAATCAACCTTCTACAGATGGGATGATCTGTAAAAATGTACTAATAAATGGTTAAAATGGAGTATTTCCTTTTTTTTAATATTTAGAAGCTCGAAATCATTTTATTTGATTAACACTGTAACAGGTTCAGATATGTGGGGAAGAAAGGAGTCAGGGTCGGCTTGGCTGGGAAAACGGTAAGTAGTTTTATTCAAACAATAGTTCCGGGTTTCACACTTCCGGCTTTCAAAATTAAAGTCCCACTCGATCCTTCCGGATCCAAGATTCTCTCTGGTCGTTTCCTTCGACACCACGTCTCGGATCTCTGGTACACTCGTCTTCCCAGCCGGGCTCTCTCTGACATCTCAGCTCTGCCGTGGGGTTTTAAAGCGTCTCCTCGCCAATTACTAGAACGAGAAGCAGGTGTTTTCACTAAGCCGTTGATCTGCCTACTCACCGTCTTTCTCCCGACACTCCCATTCTCCGCAGACCGTGCTGAACCACGCCCACCTCGCCACAAACACTAACTGCTATTTTAGCTGTAAAACACACGTTTATAAACTATAGGCTTATTGTAAACATCATATTTACACAAACACTTAATACAAACCGTAAACTAGACTTACAAGACACGAGGAAACAGGAACTTGGCAGACAAGGCAACTGCAGACAAGGCCACTGCAGACAACAACATTCACAAAAACTTTCACAATGACAAAGGACACAAGGATGTTTTAAAGGGGAAACAGAGAAAGGATAATTAATAGGGACCAGGTGACGGGGATTAAACAGTGAGGGAAAGCTAACAAGGAGACAAGGGGGCGGGAACAAAGACCCAGACCGGAGAGAGAGTTTAGAAGGCCCCTAGGGAAACTATCTCTCACTCCACACAACTTAAGGCTATGCCATGACTCCGTTGCAAGAACAAGAATATACATGACAGGATAGCGGAATCATGACAAATTATAGCTCTGACAATGAAAATTTTGTCTACACTGCATGCACTGTCAAGGCGCATCCAAATGCCTTGTTGTTAATTGGATAGTTGCGTTGCACCGGTCACACGCTATTAGAAGTTAACTAGTCTAAGAGTGCACTAATATTTGTAGTTTGGTTGTCCTGGTTATTTTGGTCCGGACCAAAAAATAAAAAAATAGATTTTACAGAAAATGATTTCACACACAAGCATTTTTTGAAACTCCATGTTTTTCTTATAAACATACTTTTAATTGTCTGTTGAACTCCCATCAAAAATCAGTAGAGCACTCTCAGTTATGAGGTTATCAGAACACTGTGATTGCCATATGACACATAAAAAGCCTGGCTTTAAACATTGTTTTATTTTGCCGACATTACTAAACTTAACTGTCATTCAGTGGTGGTGCTTATTTAAATTCAAACATTTAAATTAAATAGGAGCCAAATGGACCCATTACTTTTGGTCCCTTAACAAAAGGGAGGTACATATGCAAACTGTTGTAATTCCAAAACCATACACCTGATTTGGATGTAAATACCCTCAAATTAAAGCTGACAGTCTGCAGTTAAAGCACATCTTGTTCGTTTCATTTGAAATCCATTGTGGTGGTGTACAGGGCCACACATGTTAGAATTGTGTCTGACTGTATATCTTAAATTAAAGGTGTCCTGAACTGGCCTTGTTTATTGTTTTATACTGTTGTATGAGGTCTACTTATGATGTCCGCGTGGTTTTTACCTTAGAAAACATAAAAATCAATAAGTAATGGGCTATTTTCTACCCGGGTTTTGAGACCTACTCGACAAACGCTCGGTTTTAATGTGCATTGAAGACTTGGAAGTAAACGCCCACTGCTATAATTGAATAACAGGTTGCATATGAGCCTTTTGTGAATTTGGTTAGAGAGGTAAGTAAAGTAAGGTTACACATTCGCCCTATTTGCTCGGGAGTAGTATTATCTGGGGACCTCACGTCAATAGGGGTCGGGTTAAAATGTATGTCTTAATTCATGACTCCTTTCAAACTGAATATTCATTCTATCCTTAGGTTCTATAATTTAAAAAATACATATAATATGCTTAATTTTATGTGTAACGAGAAAAAAATTGTAACGTGCTGTCAATAATCTCTCCTGCATTGCTTTATGATTGTTCTCCCTTTAAGTGCTTTTGACGCTAGAAACGTGCATGTCACTTTGTTGACGGTCCCTTACTTCACAAATATGGAATGCCCAACATCAAGCCAACTTTTAAGTTATTATTATAGAAATTAAGTGAGTATTTACGTGTGAGAGCACGCACGCCGAATTCTGTGCTCACGCACAAAACTGGACGCAAGCTTTTAGATGCTCTCCGCTCACATGCGGAAGAAAGATGCAATCCTCGGACGTCGATTCTCTTGCTCTTGCACAAAATATGCGTCCAGTTTTGGGCGAGAGATAAATAAATTAGCATGATAGCAGAGAGTTTCGCGCTCGCACCAATAGTGACTTACTTCTACGCTACAATAACGTACTCTCCACATTTTAATGTAAAAAAAATGCCGTAGCTGGCTGGCAGCAGGGCAAGTCAGTCGACAGGCCCCCGGGAATCATCCCGATTCTCCCGATGCCCAATCCGGGGCTGCAGGTGAGTATTTTTTATGTACACAAAATACTTCTGCACAATTTTTTTTAATAGTTATGAATGCAGTTACCCTATGAAATAAAGTATATGTCGCACACAAATATGTAGCCAGTAACTTTTTAAGCAACGACTCTTAGACTGTTTTAACACATAAAACTGTTTAGCATTATGCTATCAAATAAATTAACAAAGTCCAATATCTAGGTAATATCTGCAACTTTCCAAACACCCCTAAGCTCAAAATGGATCACATGACTAAACAGAGCTGAAAAGTCCCTTTACGACGACACCTGACTTGTTAAAATCAGTTGAGGCAAAAGTTATGATATTTATAACAACGGGGAATACAGTAAAATAGTAAACATTACAATAGAAGTCATTTGACCGAAAATGCTTATTATTCACACATGTGTATCCCATACCAATAATATTCTTAATATTATGTACACTATTATTCACAGTGTATCCCATACCAAATATCGTCATATAACGCATAGATACATCTGTTTTATACGACTATTCGCTATTAGCACTCAGGCTGTTAGCATTCCCAGCCTTTAGTTTCTTAGTACTGCCTTTACTGCTTAACTCACTGTTCTCATTATGACAACACTAATGGCTAATGATTAAGATTGGTGTTTAACGTTACCTTCGAGTGCAGATGATGAATCTTTCTTCGCACTTCAGTCAGAACTGGAAGTATTTGAGAAGCAGATCCACGATCTACTCGAGAGGCAAACACATCTGCGAGAACGCAAAATGGCGCTGGAAACATCCCGGGCTGACACTCGCAAAGCTGTAGTCCCCACCGCGGCCACCGGTCTTCGAGATTTCTACGAGAAATCGCTATGCTGCCCTCTGCGAGACGAAATCCAACGCTGTGGTCATCAGAGACTCAATCGTCCGGAAAGTACGCGCCTCCTTCAATGGAGGTAAGGTGTGCACTCACTGTTTTCCTGGCGCACGTGTTCTCGATGTCTCTGCAAAGTTAACTGCGATTCTGAAGGACGATGCAAGAGTGGGAGCCATATTACTGCACGCGGGGGTGAATGATATGAGAATGCGGCAGTCGGAGATCCTAAACAGGGACTTCAGGAGTCTGGTCGATACTTTTCGCAACGCATCGCCCACGGCGAGGATCATCGTATCAGGGCCGCTTCCTACTTACCGACGAGGGAACGAAAAGTTCAGTAGACTATTTACGCTTAATAATTGGTTAATGTCATGGTGTATACAATTGGTATACACCATTTACAAAGAGAGGCTGCTCTTTGTAAATAATTTTGATCTGTTCTGGGAGCGACCAAGGCTTTTCCGCCCCGACGGGCTGCACCCCAGCAGCATTGGAGCGGAAATTCTGTCTGACAACATCTCAAAGACGCTACGCACCATTTGACTAGCAAGTACAAATTTTAACCACAGTCTGTGTTCCTCTCACCAAACTGTTAAGAATGTTACTGCTTTCAAATGCATAGAGACTGTGTCTGTCCCCCGAATAATACAACCAAATAATAATTGATTTAAAAGTCAGAGAAAAAACTTATCATGATTAAACCTAAAGACAACATATTAGATGAGCAAAACCAATGCCTAAAATTTGGGCTACTTAATATTAGATCACTAAATCCAAAGGCAGTTATTGTAAATGAAATGATCACAGACAACAGTTTTGATGTACTTTGCCTTACTGAAACCTGGCTTAAGCCAAATGATTACTTTGGTCTAAATGAGTCTACTCCACCAAGCTACGGTTATATTCATGAGCCACGTCCGGTTGGTCGAGGTGGTGGTGTCGCAACAATCTTTAGAGACTTTCTTACCGTTACTCGGAGAACAATACATACATTTAAATCATTTGAAATGCTTGCGTTGAACATAACTGTTCCAAACAAAAGTAAAAAATCATTGATCTCTCTTACATTGGTAACTGTGTATAGACCCCCTGGGCCTTACACTAATCTTCTGATAGAGTTCGCAGACTTCTTATCGGATCTATTGGTTAACGTTGATAAAGTACTGATTGTTGGAGATATTAATATCCACGTAGATATTGCTAACGATCCATTAGCTGTGGCGTTTAAAGAACTACTCTTGTGGTGTAACACAATACATCAATAGTCCTACTCATCGACTTAATCATACCCTAGACTTGATTATATCTCACGGAGCCGATCTAACCAATATCGGTATTATACCTCAAAGCGACGATGTTTCCGATCACCATCTTATAACATGTGCACTGCAGGAATCAGTTGTATATCTCGTTATCAACAGGGTAGAACAATCACCTCAACTACTAAAGATAGTTTTGTAAAGAACTTGCCAGATCTGACTCCTATAATAACCTTTACAACTAATATAGAATCGCTCGATGACATGACCAGCAACATGGGCACCATTTTCTCTAATACATTAGAAGCGGTCGCATCTATGAAGTCAAAAAGGATAAATGAAAAGATCATAGCACCATGGTATAATAACACCACTCTTTAAAATTGAATGGAAAGAGAGTGCAAGTTGTTACAAAAAGGCACTAAAAGCAGCAAAAGCCGAGCACGTCCATAACCTCATAGAAAATAACAAAAACAATCCAAGGTTTTTATTTAGTACAATTGCTAAACTAACAAACAAACAGACTCCACCTGACCTGGCTATTCCGCCGCACCTTGGTAGCAATGAATTCATGAAGTTTTTTACTGAGAAAAGCGAAATAATATGAGACAACATAGCTAAAACCAAACCTCAAAGTGTGTTGGAAGAATTAGTTTCAACCGTCACCCAAAAAGATAAGCTAGAGTGTTTTTCTCCTATGAATCAGGAAGATTTAATTAAAATTATTGCAACATCCAAACCGACGACATGGTTATTAGACCCCATTCCAACTAAATTATTAAAAGAGTTACTACCTGCTGCAATTGAGCCCATTTGTAACATAATCAACTCGTCAATTAATCTAGGACATGTTCCAGGACCCTTTAAGCTGGCTGTAATTAAGCCTCTTATCAAAAAAACAAACTTAGACCCCAATGAACTTGCAAGCTATAGACCGATTTCAGATCTCCCGTACTTGTCTAAAATACTAGAAAAAGTAGTGTCAACTCAACTGTGTACCTTCCTACAAAATAATGACATGCACGAAAAGTTTCAGTCTGGCTTCAGACCGTATCATAGCACTGAAACGGCGCTCGTTAAAATTACAAATGACCTTCTTATTGCATCAGATAAAGGTAACATCTCACTCTTAGTCCTGCTTGACCTTAGTGCTGCTTTCGATACTGTAGACCATAAAATACTATTAGATCGTTTGCACAATTATATTGGTATTCAGGGACAGGCACTACAATGGTTCAGATCTTACTTAACAGACAGATATCAATGGGCCAGTTGTTCAAAACATTTAATCTGGATCAAAATTATCCGAATTTGGAAATCCCCTTTTTTCCTATCCAGGATCAGGTAATCCATCTTACTTTTATGCCGGTTTTTCAAAGCAACATTGGACTGGATCACTCTGATCCAGATACACAGTTTTCAAGATTACCAAATCCGGATTACAGTGCTCTAAATGGGACAACATATCACAATGTGGGCTATGTAAAGAACAGGTAGAAGTAAGAGCCAACATAGGGTCACTGTAAGTGTTTATTTTGAGCCAAAACACAAAAATAACATAAACATCCACTTCCATTCATAATTTAACTTTAATTAAATTATATTAAATAATTACTTTTATGACCCCTCATCTGAACCACAACAAATAAAAAACAAATATACATTAACAAATACATAGTGGATATTTTGAAAACATCTTTAAAAAATAAAATGGCTAAATATCCAATTGTTAACGAAATAAAGAATGTTCAGGGTTCTTCTTCATCTGAGGAGGAGAGACCAGCATTTCCAAGCCCTGCTTTTAGGAGGCGGATCTGAAGTTTCGCTTTGGTTTGCTGCAGTTTGGTCAGCTTGATTTGTTCCTCTGCCAGGAGTATCTGTGCTTCTGCTCTTTCAGTTTCTCGTTTAAGAAGTGATTCATAGGCATCATCATCATTATTATTCGGCAAAGGACGCTTCAAGCCTCTTTTCTGAGCTCCTGTGACTGCTGGCTCTACCAGTGAGGATCCAGGTTGTTCTTCAATAATAGGGCTGAGATCCAGAATGAATGTTTCCTCTGCATTAGGAAGAACTGGCTCACTTTCCTCTACAATTGTAGGCTCACCATCCCCTACAACACCATGAATCCCATGCAGAGCTTTAGAGTTATCACCTCCAATAATGTCCAGAACCACATCTGTGTATTCACCTTTCTTAAAGGGTTTGTTGCCTGTTTGGGTGTTTTTTGCCTCAGCAAGGTCCTTCGTTGCTCTGGCCCTCAGATTCTTCCATCTAAATTTCACTTGCTCCAAGGTCCTCTTCTGGCCAGACCCCATTGCATTTAAATTCTGGGTGATTTCAACCCAAATGTCTTTCTTCCTTTTGTTAGTCACCATTCCACCTGCAACAGAGCTTCCTACTATTGAGGCATAATGGCACTTAACACCCTCAAGCAGTGCATGGGTTTCTGCAACAGTGAAATTAGGTCCTTTTGAGTCCATGGTTTCACCGCTTCTGTTGTAGTGAACATAGTATACGTAGGCCTTGGGCATGATTGATTTAATTGAACACAAGCCACAGCACGTCAGCCAATTGGTGTGTGGGTATTTGACAGCCATCTTATATTCAGCCTTTCTCAGAGGACTTAGAGAGAGGCACTGACATGGCAGGTATTGTCCATCGCTACCACCGTGTTGGTGGAAGAGGATACCGTCAAAGGGTGTATGTTGAGCATGCACAACCACTGGAGCAATACACCACTGAAGAACTGTATGCTCGCTTTCGCTTTGGGAATGCTGATATTAAGTACATTGCAGACCTTGTCAGGCCAAAACTTCAACGGAGAACCAGAAGGAGCCACAGTCTGTCTGTGGAAGAACAGGTCCTCATTGCTCTGCGCTTCTATGCATCTGGGACTTTCTACCAAGTTGTTGGTGACAATATAGGAGTGGACAAATCAACTGTGAGTGATGTAGTGAAAGCTGTGTCAATTGCATTGGCCAGCCTGGTCAATCAGTTTGTTTCACTTCCAAAGGATGTCCAGATTGCCCAGACCAAGCACAAGTTTTTTCTTTTGGGGAATATGCCCAATACTATTGGGGTTATTGACTGCACTCATGTGCATATCCAAGCACCTCATGAGAGGGATTGGGAGTACATCAACCGAAAGGGGAGGCGCAGCATCAACATCCAACTTGTGGGCGATGCTGACCTCATCATCACAAACTGTGTCGTGAAGTGGCCTGGGTCTGTTCATGATGCACGCATCCTGAGAGAGAGTGCTTTATACAGAGAGCTCCAAACCAACCGACCGGATGGCATAATATTAGGAGACAGTGCCTATCCACTCCTACCATGGCTGATGACTCCTTTTCTTGCAGCAACCACACCTGCGCAGGCACGCTTCAACACTGCTCATTGCAAAACAAGATGTGCAATTGAGCGTTTAAATGGAGTTCTGAAGAGACGCTTTGCATGCCTTAACTACTTGCGAGTGGAACCACAGGGAGCATGCAACATAATACTTGCGTGTATCGTCCTGCACAACATCGCTACCAGGCGCAATGTCCCTCTCTGTGATGATGTTTGTGATGCACCTGAGCCTGTTGAAGAACCAGACCAACCTCTGGTGGTCTGTCAGAATCAGGGACTGACTGGACGTATAGTAAGGGATGCAATTGTTAGACATTATTTTTGACAGGCTCATCTCTGATGATTGTTTCTTTGAAATTAATATACGGTGATGAATGACCGAAAAATGAATATATTATTTTTGTTTATTGAAATCTGTTTGGGGGATTATTTCATGGGGACACGATAATTTTTATTTTATTTTTACTTTACTATACTGAATAGCTTAATTGTTAGCCTATGTCTACTTTATCACTGTTACAACGGTTACACAAGTCAAGTGCAAAATATAAATAAAAGTATATACACTAAATGATACAAATGTATTAATTGACCAATTTTAAAGTTTTACTACATTTTCTTCCTGAAATCCACCTTGAAATCCTACCCCCTGTTGGGATCAGGATAATCCTGTTTTTTTTGGATCAAAGTTATCCAAATCCCACTGACAAGTTTTGAACAACACAAACTGAAGGTTTGATCCAGATTAAAACTAGGATTGGATTCCCTGATCTAATCTGATTTCAGATTCCTTCTTTCCCTTTTGAACAACTCATTTTCAAGATTTGATCCAATCCGATAACCAAAATCCGATCAGCTTACCTTTGAACTACTGGCCCAATATGTCCATTTAAAAGGGAAAGGCTTCCACTGTTACGCAGATGATACTCAGCTATATATCTCATCAAGACCAGGGCCCGGTTTTTCAAAAGTAATCCACTAGGATTTTGGATAACGGATTGGATCAAATCTTGAAAATGAGTTTTTCAAAAGAAAAAACGGATCGCTTAATCGGATTAGATCACGTAATCCAATCTTGGTTTTGATCCGGATCAAACCTTTAGTTTGGGTTTTTCAGAACTTTTTTGTAGGATTTGGATCACTGTGATCCAAAAAATCTGGATTAAACTGATCCCATCAGAAGGGTGGATTCAGCGTGGATTTCATGGCCAAAATGTAATGAAAACTTTAAAAATGTATCAAATAATACTATATATGGATCATGCAGTATCTTACAAGATATCCTATTTTTTCATAAGGTTTTAATTTTATTTGTTCATCCGTCAGGCTACAGTGATAAGGTAGGCTTTAACGTATTCAGCCTTTCAGTATAGGCCTACAGCAAAGTAGAAAGAGTTTGGCCTCATAAAATAATCCTCCAAAATTGACCAAAAACAATAAATTTTATTCTGTCACTAATAGATATATATATTCATCAAAATCGAAAATATTTTTGTTTTTAGAATATTTATTAGTGATGCATGCAATGATTACAGAATAACCAAAAAAAATGCAAAGAATGGCAATCACAAATTTTTGATATCCAAAACAAATCCAAATCAGAAATAGTGTCTAACTATTGCGTCCCTTGTTGCACGTCCTGTTTGCTCGTTCTGGCAGAATGCAGGAGGTTGGTTAGGGTCTCCAAGGGGCTCAGGTGCATCATTGTCAGCACAGAGAGGGACATTGCGCTTAGTAGCGATGTTGTGCAGGACAATACAGGCAAGGGTTATGTTGCATGCTTTCTGTGGTTCCGCTCTCAGGTAGTTAAGGCATGCAAAGCGCCTCTTAAGAACTCCATTTAAACGCTCAATTGCACATCTTGCTCTGCAATGAGCAGTGTTGAAGCGTGCCTGCGCCGGTGTATTTGCTGTTAGAAAAGGAGTCATCAGCCATGGTAGGAGTGGGTAGGCACTGTCTCCTAATATTATGCCATCCGGTCGGTTGGTTTGGAGGTCTCTATATAGAGTGCTCTCCCTCAGGATGCGTGCATCATGGACAGACCCAGGCCACTTGACAACGCAGTTGGTAGTGATGAGGTCAGCATCCCACACAAGTTGGACATTGATGCTGTGCCTCCCCTTTCTGTTTATAAACTCCCATTCATTCTCACGAGGTGCTTGTATATGCACATATGTGCAGTCGATTGCTCCAATAGTATTGGGCATATTCCCCAAAAGAAAAAAGCTGCGCTTGGCCTGGGCAATCTGGTTGTCCTTTGGAAAAGAAACAAATTCGTTGACCAGGCTGGCCAGTGCGATTGACACATCTCTCACCACATCACACACAGCTGATTTCACCACTCCCATATAGTCACCAACAACTTGATAGAAAGTCCCACATGCATAAAATCGGAGAGCAATGAGGATCTGGTCTTCCACAGACAGACCGTGACTCCTTTGGGTTCTGTGTTGAAGTTTTGGCCTGAGAAGGTTCACAAGGTACTCTATATCAGCCTTCCCGAAGCAAAACCGGACATACAGCTCGTCAGTGGTGTATTGCTCCAGTGGCTTGGTACGTTCAACATACACCCTTTGACGGTATCCTCTCCTGGCAAAGTGGTGGTGGCGGTGGACAACACCTGCCATTTCACTGTCTCTCTGTGAATCCTCTGAGAAGGCTGATTTATATGGCTGTGTAGATGGTCTTTTCAAACACACATATTCCAACTGATTAGTTTTGGCTTGTGTTCAATTGAGGCAATTGGACCCAAGGCCTATAATTGATGAACAATGTTCACTATAGTAAAGCAACGGAACCATGGACTCAAGAAGCTGTAACTTCACTGCTGCTGAAACCAATGCACTACTAGAGGGTGTTCGGTCCCATTATAGAACAATAGTGGGAAGTTTTAATTCTGCTAAGGATACCAACAAAAAGAAAAATGATGTTTGGATTTTAATCACAGAAAATGTGAATGCCATAGGGTCTGGCCAGAGGAGGACCATAGACCAAATCAAATGGCGGTGGAAGAATCTTAAGGCCAGGGCAACAAAGGACCATGCTGAAGCCAAAAACCCACAAACAGGCAACAAGCCATTTAAGAGGGGAGATTACACAGATGTGGTCCTCGACATCATTGGAGGTGAGAAGTCGCAAGCTCTCCATGGTATTCAAGGTGTTGCAGGGGATGGCGAGCCTTGGATTGAGGAGGAGAATCTGCCAGTTCCTCCTGAGGCTGATCCAGAGAGCGTATTTATATTGAATCTCAGCTCTGTTCCTGAGGAAGAAGCTGGATCCTCATTGGTTGAGCCAGTGGTAGTTGCCACAGGATCTCAGAGGAAAGGCTTGAAGTGCCCTTCATCAAACAAAGATGATGATTACAAGGCACTTCTGCAAAAAGAGACTGAAAGGGCAGAAGCACAGCTTCGTCTGGCAGAGGAACAACTGACTCTGACCAAACTGCAGCAAACCAAGGCCAGACTTGAGATCCGCCTCCTAAAGGCTACGCTCAGACAAGCTGGTCTCTCCACATCAGATGAGGAAGTCTGAAATTATTGTGGAGTATTTGACAGTAAGTCTTTTTTTTAAATTCAATATATCTATACTTGATACTTGTTATAAATATCCTCAATGTACGGTGTTTGTGTTGTAGGTCTCAGATGAGCGGACTGCTGGAAGAGGATAAGATGGGTTTTTTCTTCTTTTTAGTTTTTTTTAAATGTGTGTGTTTTCATTTCAAATAAAAATAAACTTATATTGACCCCAAACTGGCTATTCTATTTGTTGCTCTTTACATATCTATAGTTGTACATTGTGATTTCCTATCCTGTTTGAGCACTGGTTATCCAGCACTGGTTATCCAGATTTGGTGATCCTGAAAAGTTCCTATCCGGATCAGATTGATCCAATCCGATGTTGCTTTAAAAAACTGGCTCCAAAAGTAATCTGGATTACGTAATCACGGATCGCAAAAAAAGGATTACTAAATCCGGATCAATTTTATCCGGATTAAACCTTTTGAGAAACCGGGCCCAAGTGATTCCTTCAAACTATCCAAACTGGCAGAGTGCATCGAGGACATAAACCATTCGATGACTAGTAATTTCCTTCTTTTAAACTCTAACAAAACGGAAATATTACTTATAGCACCAGAAACACGTAAACAGAATATCTCCGATTACAGCCTGCAAATTGAAGGCTGCACTGTTACTCCAACAAATACAGTTAAAGACCTAGGCGTTATATTAGACGGCAACCTGTCATTTAAAAATCACATCTCAAATATCACAAAAACAGCCTTGTTCCACCTTAGAAATGTTGCCAAATTACGAAATATTTTATGTTTTGCTGACGCAGAAAAGCTTATTCATGCATTTGTGACCTCACGACTTGACTACTGTAATGCTCTACTTAGTGGTTGTCCTCCATCATCGATAAACAAACTACAGTTAGTTCAGAATGCAGCTGCCAGAGTTCTTACTAGGTCAAGAAAATACGATCACATAACCCCAGTTTTATCATCGCTTCACTGGGTACCCATTAAGTATCGTATTGATTTAAAAAAAAAAATTAATTACTTACAAAGCCTTAAACGGTTTAGCCCCTACTTACTTAACCGAGCTTTTATCACGTTACAACCCAACACGCTCTCTAAGATCTCAAAACTTAAGACTTTTAACAACACCTAGAATAACTAAATCCACCACAGGGGGTCGAGCTTTCTCATACGTAGCACCTAAACTCTGGAATAGCCTTTCTGATACTATTCGAGGGTCAGACACACTCTCCCAATTTAAATCTAGATTAAAGACACATCTTTTCAGCCAAGGTTTCACTAAATGCATAGTTAATGAACAGCAGCTACGCTAATTATTCTCTTTATTCTCTTTCCGCCTCTGCCTCGGGATGCCCATCCCGAGGTAGGAAGAAGTCCCACCATGTCCAGACGACCGACAGATGCCGATCCCCAATTTGAGATAACGCCAGCTACAGCTGCAGACTGACTGAGCATCCTAGCTCCATCTAAGGCAATTCCACCACCAGCCAAGAGAAATATGACCATCGGACCATCCCAGCTCAGACCAATACACCCCCAACCAAGAGCAAAGACGGACTATTTGTCTTATTAATGCTGAAGTTACAATATTTGGTATTAAATGCTAAACTTAAATCACATGTCAGCAGTTTGAGTGCAGCTATGACACGTCAGAGGGGATCTGGCCCTCCCGGTTGAGCCTGGTTTCTCCCGAGGTTTTTTTCTCCATTAATCAATCATTGGAGTTTGGGTTCCTCGCCACAGCAGGGCAGTGTTGGCCTGCTCACCGGGAGACTGCATTTATTTATTTATTTAGTTCCTTACAAATAAATAAATAATACTTACAAATATTAATTACCTTAAGGTTTTTTGTCAGGATAGAAACACACAGATCCAAAGCAGGGTGAACAATAGTTTATTTAGAGGTAGGTGGACAGATAGTCAATTTGAGATCCTGAGGCAGAGTCTCTGGCTGCAAGGCCAACTGGGAAACCCAGCATACGGCAGCGCCAGTGACTGGATGTAATCATAGACTGTATTCCTCCGCGCTGGCTACGAGGCCAATTGGGGAAACCCAGCATACGGCAGCGCCAGCGACTGGATGAAGAGTATAGCAGCTCGGCTGCTTGACAGAGGGTGAAGACCCTGTGAAGAGTATATCAACTTGGCTGCTTGACAGAGGGTGAAGACTGGGTGAAGAGTATATCAGCTCGGCTGCTTGACAGAGGGTGAGGAGACGAGCATCCACAAGAGGACCAATCCGACAGGATGTGAGGAATCCCACCGAAGGCAGATATCACAGCTTACTATTCCCAGAAGGAGTGAGAGACGGCACAGTCAATGGTGGAGAAGCACAGCGGTTTAGACTCCTCGTGGCAGGTAAGGGGTGAGGACGACTGGAAAGAATGAACAATCCACAGGGTAACAGGTAATCCACAGACAAGAATTCCACAGGACTCGACAAAACAAGACAAGACTAAATAAACAATACAGGACTCGACTAGGCTAGACGAGGCTGGATCTACTAACAAGACTGTAGTAGCGTGCGTGCGGGACCAACTAGACTTGACGAGAGCACAACGGAAGTGAGAAGTGGTGGGGATTAAGTAAGGGTGAAAATTAGCGGACACCAGGTGCAAGCACTGTGGGTAACGAGGGAGTGATGAGTGCAGCTGGTTGACACCAACACACGTAACTGAGCACACCACAAAGACAACACAGACAAGTGTTCACCAAGGTACTGACAGTTTTTGGCATGTGGAACTGGGGATCTGTTTGGTGTATGTGAATCAACAGTGTGCAAAATAGTACACAAAGTCCGCAGCGCTATATATGAACTGAAAAAGGGTTTCATCAAATTCCCAAATGCTGCTGAACAGGCCACCTACAAGGTAGATTTCTATGAATATGGGAACTTCCCTGGGGTTATTGGTTGTATCGATGGTTGCCACATTCCCATCAAGTTTCCCTCTACAGCAGATGCTGAGGAATTCAGAAATCGTAAAAACTGGTTTTCAATAAATGTACAAGGAGTGTGCACTCCCACTATGCAGTTCTCCAATATTGTTGCACGTTGGAAAGGTTCAACTCATTACTCAAGGATTTTCCACAACTCCTCTTTGTACGGTCAGTTTGAAACAAGACAGCACTCTGGAATTATACTTGGTGACAGTGGGTATGCACAGACAAACTTCTTGTTCACCCCTTATCTCCATCCAGTCAGACCAGAGCAACAGCGCTATAACCAAGCTCATATGCTCGCCAGAGGGCTAATAGAGCGCATGTTTGGTGTATGGAAGAATCGTTTCCAGTGTCTCCCAAATACACTGTGGTTTGAACCCAGGAGGTGCTGCATTGTTATTATTGCAACAGCAGTGCTTCATAATTTTCTTAAACAGTGTGGCTGCCCAGACCCTGATATTGAAGATGATGATGACCAACATGTCCCTATCGCTGAGCTAGCCAATGACAGAAATGGACTTGCTTACAGAGATGCTTTTGCTTTGCAGCACTTCTGATAAATGAGCCTTGAGTGATACATAAATGATTGGCATAGACAGGTAAAAAAAATTCAGGAAATTATTTATTTAATTGAGATTTTGTTCCAAAGACAATTGACACTGCTGCTGCTTCATGTCTCTCTCTTTCATAGACAACTCAAGATGAAGAATTTTCATTTTGACTTCATGTTCTTCTTTTAAATATTGTAATCTACTTTCATGGAACTCTATGGAAAGTTTCTCATGAATGGTCATCGTTTTCCCTCTTGACCTGCTGCCTGGATTAGAGACTGCTGGATCCGGACTAATGCTACTGCAGGAGACTGGATGCTGCTGCATGTTGGTGCTGGCTGCTGCTGGATTCATTTGAGCATCTTGACTGTTCCCTGCACCCCCCCAAGTCCTGTGTCAAGATCAGGTCATCTTTGTATGGAAAAAAAATGTAGCATTACATTTCACTTCAACAATAAAGGTCATTACATAATTTTTGTTACAACACATGACTTGCATTTAATTATGTTGGATGGGATAGCACATGTTACTGTAAATGAGACGTGTCCTATCAAATGAGTCTTTGAAAGATTCCTCACCTGAACTGTCCAAATGGTCATCATCTGGAATACCTTCCAGGGGTTGCTGACTTTCAATAATCCCAGCCAACAAGTCCCCCAACTCCTCTGTGTCTGGTGGAACTGGGAGTCCCCCACCTGTCTTGAAACGCTCTTGACGCGTAGCAGCAGTTTACATTTCATTAATGAAAACATTTATAATTGATTGATTTGTAAGAATGGGGCAACAATAAATCTTACCTGAACTTGTTGTAGTGTCCGTTTGGTTACTTTTTCATTTGAGTTGAATTCATTCAATATGGAAATCCATGCCTTCTTCTTCTTGTTTTCTGTACCTGAATCATGCTGTTTGTTTTCAATTACAGGATTGTTTGATAAAATTTGTTTAAAAAGGGTCTTCTCAAATTCACTGAAGTTTTTTGAGCGTTTTCTTTGGCCTTTATCCATTTTTGGTTAAGTGTAGTTACTCCTGTTCCACACACTCCTTAAGACTAATGAATTACAAGTATGCCATACCAGGTTTTTATAGCAACCTCTCTTTAGCCACATGTACATGCCATTAATCTAATCGGGTTTCCAAAAGATGATCTCACTTGTCCTTGATTACCTTAATCTGAGACTTGAAATTGAAACCTGCCCAAAATGTTCTAATCAACATGGCTTATGTGTTGCAGGATACTTTGGATGAAAGAGTAAACAAAAATAACAGACAAAGCAAGCATAACTTTTTGATCACGTTCATCAAATGCCGCTTTTAAATTATGTGCATAGATTTGCTATATTCAGCTAGAGGTTACATGAAAAAATGTAAATAAGATCTAAATAATAATATGCATGTTTACTTTGTCAAATCCACATTGCAATTGCCCAGCCTACTGTCATATCAAGTGTTTTTACCCTATTAATTTAGACAGAGTTACAGACTAGTCCTCATTAATCTAACTCGAAGTGATGTAAACCATGTTACCATTTTGACAAGTATGTCAGAAAAAACATGATATACATATTAAACTACATAGCATCGCTCATAATTTTAAGAAAAGCACAGTCAGAATTAGCAAAATACAGACTATGTTTTTTTTTTTTAGAATGCCGACTGCAGTTCATTCGCTAATCTACCCACCACAGATGTGGCTACTCAATTTCCGCGATTTAGCAAAATACTTTCTCCTCGATGAATTTCGACGGAATTTCGTCAGTACCAAGATAAAAGCTATGTATTTATTTCCACCTACCTTTCAGAAGTGTCCAAAGCTTAGGTGTCCACCGTGCATCCGGATGTTCTTGAGGCCTTCTGCCCACCGCCATTCACGCCGTCGGAGCAGGAACGATTACACCTACTGTGTCCAGTTAGTGCTCTTCAGACTTACGTCCACCGCACTAGCCAGTGTTGTAAATCAGAGCAGCTTTTCATATGCTATGGGAGCCGCAACAAAGGGGTGAGCAAACAATGTCATATTGGTTGAGGGATGCTATTGCTCTGGCCTACGAGGCGCGTGGTCAAGCTTCACCTCTAGGAGTCAGAGCTCATGCAACAAGGGGGATTTCATCCTTTATGGCCTTAGCAAGTGGTGTCCCTTTGCAGCAAGTGTGTGATGCGGCGGGCTGGTCCTCTCCGCACACATTTGTTACTTTACAGTCTGGATGCCCATGCAACTCCAGGCACACGCTTCCTGTAGTCTATATCTCAGACTCAGATCTGAGGCCCCCTCTCGGATTGTGTACAAACAAAACAGAACCTTAGGGCACGGACACGGTCTGTTAAGACATCACATGCAGATTCTTTAAAAAAAACAGTGATAGTAACATAATTCGGTGCCGAGGTCGACCTCTTCCTTGTGGTGCTGGTTTGTAAGGGTGAGATTCCTAAATGGAGGTAAGTAGTGACAAATCGAGGATGTCATCTCTCTGGACCCATGAGTTTTCTTCCTGACCGTAGCCCTCCCAGTCCACGAAGTATCCCAGTTTACCGCAGCAACGGCAGTACAGGGTCTCCTTTACAGCATAGATGGTGCCATCTTCCAATTAGAGTAGAGGAGGGGGATCTTCTTTCGGCACAAGCTCTATGGAAGAAACAGATTGGGGTGAGTGATAATGAATGGCTTGAGGAGTGAGACTTGAAAAGCTTGTTGAATGCGGTAGGTGGAGGGCAATTTGAGGAGGTGAGTGGCCGATGTAGGGTCTGGTCGGACCAAAGGTTACCAGTTGGTATAGAAAAACACAACAAGCTCTCAGCAGGGCCGCTTACCAGCACCAACAAGTCTATTCCAACTGCCCTATCTTAACACATTCTTCACTGACCAGGACAGATTCCAATACTCTCCCCTGGACTTCAAAGGAGGTTCGAGGGGAAGGACAGGGCTGTTCGGCAAAGTGAGAAAAGCCAGGTAGCCCTCAGAGACTGAGGATCTCAAATTCTTCCAAAGGAATGGCTCTTTCTCTCTCCTTAGCCACAAGAGAATGGTCTAAAGTACATGTATCTCCACATTGTATGCTTGCCCCTCCATGTTATTCTCACTCGTTTTCGTTCACCCTCACGAGACCTGTGAGATAGGGGGCAGTCGTGGCCTAATGGTTGGAGAGTCGGACTTGTGACCAGAAGGTTGCCGGTTTGATCCTCAGGGATAGCGGGTAACAATTGAGGTGTCCTTGAGCAAGGCACCTAGCCCCTACTTGCTCTCCGGGCACTGCAGTGATAACTGCCAACTGCTCAGGTGTACGTGTGTTCACCACTTGCTGTGCGTGTGTTCACTACTCACTGGATGGGTTAAAAGCAAAGGTATATTTCGGATATGGGTCACCATATCTGACAATTAGGTCACTTTCACTTCACCTGTCTCTCTCCTTGGAGATAGCTTCTTTCCGCGGTTTGCTTCAGCTAAGTTCGTTCTTCCTATGTCAGCCAATCCGGTTCTTAGAAAGAATCAGACAGACTTACGCTCTTCCTTTAAACCCATCAGGACTCTGAAACCTTCATCACGCACACAAGAACTTGTCCCAGCACTCCCAAGAACCCAATGCTTCTGATTATGTCTAAATAGTTAAGTTTAAGCTAAGCCTCCGTTAAATAAGGAGATTGTCCTCAATGGTCTATGCAGATCTGAAATTTCATGCGCGTTGGCAGGATGACCCGAGTAATGGATTAATAAGTTAAACACAAAAGATTGTAGGTATGATGAAGAGAGTTTTATCGTTTTCTCCTCTTCCAAATAAGAAAAAGCCCGCCAAGAATGTATCAACAGCACAGTATCAAAATAAATAAAATGTACAATGTACAGGCTAAATCAGCTAAACCACAAAGGTCTGAAAAGCATCTGTTTGCAAATATCCAGTCTAACTCCAACAGTCTAAACCTACTGACCTTACTCTTTGTTCTGAGCAGGTTCCAACCTTCCCTCATGGTGATTTGGGAGCCATTTTATATCCTAAGCTCCCCCTCCGGATCATACCATGTTGGAGGTAAAACCAATAAGTAATAATACATATAATGGTTAACCAACATGAAATAAACAAGGATATTACTAAAATAAATAACAAACATACCTAAAAAACATATTACCATTCCACATATAAACTTTATAAGAAACAATTAATATTGGCAGGTATAATGGTTGTGACTCTGCTGATGTCTGTGTTTGTATAAAAGTCCAGGTTGAACATTAAACAGATTTGGCTCTTCCTAACAAAACTGGTAAGTGTATAAAATCGATGTTGTTGTATTTCCCATAAATGATGATTGTTGAAAAGAACATGTGTCTGTGGTTATTTCCATTTAGCAAAAAATATTAACACAAGACATATTCACAATACCACTGTGAATGTGTGTATGTCTCAGTGCTGCACTATGACAACGTGTGTTTGAATTGTATTTATTATTTGTTAGTTAGTTGGTGTGTTTCTCCTTTAGTGCAGTCAATAAACCCACATTTGTATCCACAATCTAATTGTTTCTGTGTTTATTGACCACATATTAACGTTACTTAAACTGCTTGATTTCGTCACGATTTCTGAAGTGGCAGGAACTACAGGGTCCAAATAAATCTGGGTCATCTGATGCGGTTAAAGCGAATATTGTTGTTTTCTTTAGATGTAATACAATGTGTATACATGATTTAAAGTTAAACAACGCTGTATGATCCACGTAAAGTGATGTTTGTATTTCCTCTGTGCTCCGCCTCCCTGAAATGCACGGAAATGTAATGCCTCTTACCATATTTGGATCATCAGGTTTCAAAGCAATTGTACCAACAGGTATGCCCACCTCACTTACGCATCCATTTGGGCGGTCATGATCAAATCGTGTTACGAACTGACACAGATTCGCTGGGGTGAGGCATTTTAGGCAGGTCTGGGTGAGCATTCACTTCTAGATAAAATACATCTTTTGCTCCGGCATTTAAATTTCTGCAATTTTACGTGTTTAAAACATGCATGGGCAACTTATAACAAACCAAAGACAAAGAAAAACACTTATTTCCGGCGATTTCACCCTTTTAAATTTTGGCACAGGAGTTTTATCGAGATTTCCCCTGTGAAGCGCAACACCTTCTACCCCTACTGTGGGATATGTGATTTAGGTTGTTTTTACTCAATTCTTTTGAATGAACTTGATTTGAAGAGACAGTTTACCCCAATATGAAAAATATTTCTTCATTTACTCACACTCATGTCATTCCAAAAATTTATGACTTTCTTTCTACTGCAGAACACAAATTTCGATATTTTTAAGAACGTTGGTGCCCAAACAACATTGGACCCAGCTGACTTCCATTGTATGGACTCAAAATCATTTTGCTACATTTTCTTCTTTTCCTTCTTTATATGATTAGAAAAACATGATGAATATATAATGACAGAATATTTATTTTTGGGTGAAATATCCATTTAAATGCTTTAGTGACCTATAGGTTTTTTCTTTTTGTTCTTTATCACAACTTAAAACACATAATTACAAAGATATCAAAAATGTCTGATGTTTTTTTGTGTAATGTTAATTTATCATACACTTACTCCAATTAAATGGCTCTATCCCTTTTGTGCCATTAGGCCATAAAGCACCGCACCCAACATCCTAACAACAAGCACAGGAGATTATTAACATCAATGAGCCATTGAAAGACTTCGCTCCAAGATGAACAAGATTTTGCTCTTTAGGAAAAAGCCATGGCTCAATACTCACAGATGGACTGAGAGCGCCTCTGATTACACAAAGAGAAACACAGATGCGCCAACATTAAACATCAATACTGTATTGCCTAGATGGTGCCCATGGGAGTCTTAAGTCAATACCATTCTCTCTCTTTAGCTCGCTCTCTTTCTCTCGAGCCTATCACCACTGTAACCCAAACCCTAAATAAAAGCGTCTGGATAGTAGGTAATTTGAGTTTTTTAACTGTGTAGTGGATCTGAGATTTACCGAATGGGTGTTTTGTGTATGTGCAAATGTGCAATACAACCCCCCGTTGCGTTCAGTTTCTAAAGGGCTACAATCGAATCTGAAATCAAGCCCTTTACGCTGGGCCTCCTAGGGAACAACAGCTTTCAGTATTGGATTTCATCATCTGAATGAGGTTTGTTCCTCTGTCATGGTGTCTCCCTTCCCCTCCAACAACATTCCTCACAATTCTATGCATATGACAGTCTGTATCCATTTTGAATACACACTGTCAGGAACACACTGTACTGTGTATTAGCCCAGAGACTCTAACAAGACATTTAAAGAAGGTAAACATGTCTGATTGTAAATGTTTTTACTCACTCAACTCAACTCAACTTTATTTATATAGCGCTTTTTACAATTTTCATTGTTACAAAGCAGCTGTACATGAGACACATTGAATACAAGTAAAAAAACTAAAGGCATATACCTGTAAAAACAAGACAAAGGTGAAAACAACAAAGACAGACATACAAATGCTCCACACACACAATATGCAAACATACATACACACACACACATTGACATAGACGCACACACACACAGTGAAAGCAAACATTGGCGATAAAGGAGAAAGAACCACAGGTCAAATATTAAACGGACTATAAATTCTTATATGCAATATTAATTATGTCTAATTTCTGAATTCTAAAGCAGCCCCACCGGCCAGGCAGATAGTGCAAAACAATATGCAAACGGTGGTGAGGAACCCAAAACTCCCATCGAGAAAAAAAACCTCAGCAGAACCCAGGCCCAACCAGGGGATTCCAGTTCCCCTCTGGCAAAAGCTGCTGCTGCCTCTGCACAAGCTCAACAGTGCTTGCACAACAAGGCTAAATAAAAATAAAAAATAAACTTAATAAGGTAAATGATAGATTTAAGATTATCATTCACAATCTAATAACATTTGAAATGTTGTAGGAAAATCAAAGTTGTGGCGTCCTTTATCCAGCTCTATCCTCTTAGCTCTTGTCAGGTCACCGCTTCCCATTCTCAGCTCTGCCATCGGGTCTGGGCATGAACTGCATCCTGCGGTAACCTTGGAAAAAAGAGACAAGACTGGCTGAGAGTAGTAGAGTTCTTTACAATGTATCGCTGACCATGGTGCTTGCATGGTGCTTGTTTGGGATTTCAAATAAATTTTATGTATAACTTAATTGTGCTGTTATTACTTTGAGATAAGAGTGTCTTCCAAATGTACATTTAACATTAATGTTCCTCTGTCATGGAACAGACCTTCTCCGGATCTGTTCCACCTATGTGGAATGATCTGCCTGCTGCTACAAGATCTGCAGATTCTGTAGCCATCTTTAAGAAACGCCTGAAAACCCATCTCTTCTGCCAACATCTTACTGTTCTGTTCTGACTCAAGTTTCTTCTCTACTCTTTTCTTCTCTGCTCGTTTCTTCTCTACTCTAAAAAAAAAAAAAAATGAATGATTATCCTAATTGCTTCCATTACCTACCCCACTTGTAAGTCGCTTTGGATAAAAGCGTCTGCTAAATGACTAAATGTAAATGTAAATGTAATGTAAAAGGTACCTTTTGTCCAGTTTTGGTCACATGTTCTGTTAGTTCTGGACACGTGGCAAACAGAAAAGATTATGACAGTAATCTCTAAGTAAATATCTCTGAATGAATGTTTTTACAACCAGCATCACTGTATTTGTGGTTTAACTACTTTTTGGAGCCTCAATTGGATGTAGATCTGAAGAGATTACAGAGAGATGTCTGTGGTTTCTCAACAAATTAACAAAATGTTTGGTTTCTGTACAAATATACAAAATGGGTGGATGTGTAAATTCTCATCAGCTCTTCGCCCATTGCTTCATCATTTCAATTACCCATCATGCCCCTCTCCTTGTGCCCAGCATCTAAGTTGCCCAATTCATTTGTTATTCCAATTACACAACTGCAAGTTCATTTTCTTTAAAGCAAGTTTTCCCCCTCCTTCCTCATTTTGGTTACCCATCACTCTCTCATTCAACAATCCATCATTCCGACTATTTCTCTTCTTTCCCATCATTCACTGTTTCAAATATTCACCATTCCCATTTTAATTACCTATCATGCCATCATTAAACATCAACACTGTATCGCCCAGATATAACCCATGGGAGTCTTAAGGGAGGCATGAATTAAAAACACAATTTTAACCGGAGCTTTTGAGGGAATTATATTCACACAAACATCATGTTAGTGTCAGAACTGAAAACGCCAGGCTCATCTATCATTTTTCCAAGTTTCACTGAGATAACGTCTGTTACTGACACCAGGCCCAGCAAACGCCATGTTCTGGAATGCACCTATCTATAACGACAATAAGAGGTTGAACAATGACTCCACAGAAAGAATATATACGACTACTTTTCGAGCCCCGACCACTGGTTCGCGCATGACAATTCTGAAGAAACACAAATGGCGCAGAACCAACCAGAGAGAGCGAGTAAGCAATAAACAAACATGTCGTTAAAGATAGCTAAATATTGTGCCACCCCTGTGGAAGAATACAGTCGCTCTATAACCTTCCTTCGGATTCCGATATTGGAAATGCATGGGTAAAGTTTATTTTTAAAGACGTTGGGAAAAACATTTCATTTCTCCGTGGATTCCTTCGTGAGCAAGGCACAGGTCGACACAAGATTTGTGGAGAGTCTAAGATTAAAAGAGAGCTGTTCGGTCAAATTTGGGTCCGATAGGCGCAGCAATCTTAGGTGGGTAAAACATTTTTGTACTATGCGTCACTATTGGTTTGTTTGAGATCGCTTGATGTGCCCTGAGCACTATTAGCACGACATTAGTATTACCTGGGGACCTCTAGTCATTAATCGCAGAGGTTGTCTGTGATCATAAGCCTGTGCGAATTGGGATCTGTGTGATTTTGCAGGCTCATCTATCATTTTTCAAGGATTCATCCACCGTTTGCGAATAATGGAGGCTGTTTTGAAGTGTTTTGGTGTTATTTCAGGTGCTGGGTGATATCCATAAGTTTAAGGGACTCTCCCGTTTCTTTATTTATCATGGAAACTCCGTACCTTTGAGACCCACGATAGTGGGGATCTTTGGTCCAGTTCGGGATCATGCACTGTAAAAAAAAATCCGGCAAAAAGACAGGAAAAGAACGACAACATCTTTGCAGTTTAAAACTTCAGGGCACAAACTTCAAGCTGTGTATGAACTTAATACATTTGAGTCTTTTACATTAACAGAATTTCTTTATATAAAATTTAAACTTGGTCCCAATGCACAAAAGTGAAAACATTACATTTACTTATTTTTTTTAGTAATTTGTTATCAAAACATCAAAGTCACTATGAAACAAAGCAACATGCAGCATGACAGCAGCATGACAGCAGCATGACATCTGCATGTCGTTGCCTGACCTTGACTTAAACACAGACTGTAGTTTTTACGGAAAAATACCGGCAGCTGTGGTTGCCAGCAAGCTACCGTAAAATTACAGGAATATCCTGTTTTTATTCATCCAATCAATTCACAGTGGAAAACATGAGCCACACCCACTATTCATCTTGGAAATATGTCACAATACTGAAGACGATCAACACTCCTGCTCACAGGGACTGCAGCATAACAGCCATGACTTGATGTTTATTGTTGTTTTACGTCACCGTTATTGTGATCAGTGTTTGCTTTAGTTGCGTTCTTTCATCCTTATCGATAATTCTCGAATAAATTTCAGTTTTCTTTGTGCTACTGTTACAGTGTTTTATATGAAACATAGTTTTGTAGCAAATGACATCAAAAGAATATATGATTAGATATTTTAACTTAATTTTGATATGAAGTTGTTTAATTACTCATTGGGTTTTAATGTTACAACAGTCTGAGTGAATTACCATTTAAAATTCACATTTCCTGCGACAGTCAATATAAAAAGTTTTTAAATCGACAAAAGGCTTCTATTTGGTCTTTGACTTAAACATCAAGAATCAGTGTATGAATCTCAACAGTGGTGACCTACAAATGAAAATCTTACAGCCGCAATGCATGCTGGGAGTCATGGATGAGTTTTGTGCTTTGATGATACCAATAGTGCATTGCGTTTATCTTAAGAGGTTTTTTGGTTTTCACCATGGTTGAGACAAACTGTTTTATTCTTGATGTCTGCTAGAACATTTTTAAAAGATATTTTTTTTTTTTTTTTAAATAGACCAACAGTATATTATTTAATGTCATACAATTTACTGATTATACTGATGTGTAACCTAACGTTACGTCTCGAACCAAATTCATAGAAGGCTCCAACTACGCAAACTACTATCCAATCGAAGCAGTGACTGTCTACTCATAAAGTTGGCCTGAAACCTGGGTAGAAAATAGCCCATTACTTATTGATTTTGAATGTGAATGTCACGCAAAGTTCATAAGTAGACCTTAGGGCTGGGCGATTTTTCCGATTTTTCCGATTTTTCCGATAAATTCGAATTTACGTTTTAACACGATTTAATTTTTGTTAAATCGAGACAGCGAGATTTAAAAAAAAAAGGTTATCATGCACATCCAATTAGATACGTTGGAAATACTTGTCAATACCACTTGATGGCGCACCTGATCCACCTGATCGCGTCTCAACCGCTCACTCCGAAATCAGTAACGAAGAAGTTAACGGCTAACATCATGGAGACGCCTGGCTCTTCGCATCAGGATGAGCTTGTATCAAAGAAATGTAGTAATGTTACTTCAGTGATTTGGAAATGGTTTGGATTTGAGAGGTCAGACGTCAAACAAATTTTGGTCAAATGCAAGATATTGCGAAAGTCAGTTGCAGTGGCAGCACAACTAATTTGTTTCAGCATTTGCGACAGAGACATCAGGCTGAATGGCTCGAATGCACAAAATTAAGAGATGAAAACAACACAGTCAGCCATCCGAAGACGACAGATCCACCTCAAAAGACACAACGCCCAGGTATCATTAGCGGCATCATTTTCCAACGCCATACCATATGATAAAAAGTCACACCTATGGCAAGAAATAACAAAATGGTTCCCATGCACACCGTGGAAAAGCAAGGGTTCATAAAGTTGCTACACGCCGTTGATCCAAGATATAAGTTACCAAGCCGCAAACATTTTACAGAGACCGCAATTCCCCGAATGTACACTGAAACACGCGAAAACGTGTCAGAACAGCTATATAACGCATCTTTCTTTTCCACGACGACTGACCTGTGGAGTAGTCGTACTCTTCAGCCATACATGAGCTCACAGTTCATTACGTTGATGCAGAATGGAAACTTAAAGTTTTTGCCTTCAGACATGTTATTTTCCAGACGATCATACAGGGGAAATAATTGGTCATGGACTTAAAGATGCTCTGGCCTCCTGGAAACTTGCAGAGGGACGACATGTGTGCGTGACCACTGATAGTGGAACGAACATGATCAAAGCAATGAAAATAAACCAGTTGACCCATCTTCAATGCTTCGGACATCGGCTTCACAATGCAATTGGTAAGCATAATTAATAATTTAGACAATAAAAAACATTCAATGTTTTCCTGAATAATTAAAATGATTATTTTCTTGAATTACTACTTAAAGCTTGCCTACTCAGTTCAGATCACAACCATGTGTGTGTGTGTTTGTAGAAAAATGCCCTATTTTATAAAAAATATACTTTTTATTGATGGCAACAGTATCCCAATTTGTATCTTACCATCTAATATTTCTTAATCTATTATTTTTTTAAATATTATATCTTTTAATTTTTTTCATCAATTGCTGTTTCTGTGAAAAACATTTGAGTGTTGCACAGCATGTTTTTCATAGATTCATTATCTAAAATTATGTAGGAGCATTCTCTTCAAAATGTAAAAATTCTTGGTAACTAGAAAAGTGAACTGTTATATTAAATGTGTTTTCTTGCTCTCTATTATAACAGCACACGGTGTGAAAGACCACAGAGTTGACCGTGCAATTGGAGTGTGCAGGAAGGTTGTTAGTGCATTTTCCTTCAGTTGGAAAAAGAGAAAGGATCTTGCATCTACACAGGCTGAGCTCGGCCTACCCTCTCATCAACTCATTACAGAGACCTCCACCAGGTGGGGTTCAAGACAAAAGATGATTTTGAGGATTTTAGAGCAGAAGAAAGCCATAGCTCTGGTCCTTGGCTCTGACAAAAAAACTCGCCACTTTGTTCCAACGTGGCAAGATATTGAAGTCATAGAGTCCATAAATAAAGCTGTGGGTCCCCTGCAGGAGTTCACGGATGCATTGTCGGGTGAAGCATGTCGTGAGTGTCTCATACCTCAAACCGGTTCTTCATCTGTTTAACAGTAGCATTCTACAAGCACAAGATGATGACACAGATTTAAAGAAACACATCAAAAGCACAATAATGCAATACCTCAACAGCAAATACAGCGACCCTGACACAGATGAACTCATCAGCAAAGCTTCTCTGATGGATCCTAGGTTCCGTACCACTTACATAGAACCTGACAAGTTGGAGGGGATCATAGAAAAAGTTGTTGAAGAGATGACATCTTTGTTGCCAGACAGAAATCTTGAGACAACAACAGTTCAGATGACTCAGGATGTGGAGCAGGAAGAACTAAGACCAGAAGCTGGGTCCAAGAGGAAGAGAACCTTAGAAAGCTTTTTTAAGGAAACGGCACCACAACTTGCCATTCAATCAGAAGAAGACAAAGTCAAAGCTGAACTGACAGCTTTTTTGATGTCTCCTGATGTAGATCCAGATGCAGACCCACTTCAATGGTGGAAGGAGCATGAGGCAAACTACCCAAAGCTCAGCAAACTTGCTAAAAAATAACTCTGTATTCCCGCAACAAGTGAAATGGTTGACAAACTGGTCTTCCTGTCAAGAAATCTGCAGTAAATCATGTTTTCAGTTTTCATGATGATGCAAAAAGTGCTGGTCTTTGTTAATCTTGCTGTTTGATTCACAAACTTTTTCGTTCCTTTTACTAAATTTTCTATTTGCTCGACTTTAACAGTCTTTAACATGTCTGTATTGGTTAAGATGTGACATTTTCTCACCTGGTATGTTCAGAATTGGTTTTATTGAAATTAAACTATATTTGCTTTTAGTATTCAATTATGTATTTTGCAAAGTTGTACTTCTACACCTTCTTGACCACTGTAAAGTACACTGAAAAATAACTAGGCACAATAAAGAAATGATTTAAAATACAAAAACTTTCCTTATTTATGTTTTTTTCTAAATTATTAATAAAGAGAATGTTATTTCAGTACTTTATTGTTGTAGTTATGTTTAAGTTGACTAGTTAGGCAAAAACGAAAAAATCGAAACCGAAATCGTGATTCGGCCAAATGTTCTGAAAAAATCTAGATTAGATTTTTTGCTAAATCGCCCAGCCCTAGTAGACCTCATACAACAGCATTAAACAATAAACAAGCCCAGTTCATCATACCTTTAGTCCACACCAATCTTTCTCTTTAGCTCGCTCTCTTTCTCTCAAGCCTATCACCACTGTAACCCAAGCCCTAAATAAAAGCGTGTGGATAGTTTTTATTCAGTAGTAACTGTGTAGTGGATCTTAGATTTAGTCCCATATTAATTACCTATCATACCCCTCCTTCTGCAGTTCTTCTTTAAATCAACTTTACATTTTTATTACCCCATTTATTTACTTTGCTAGTGTACCGTTGTCTCCCACCTTCTCTCTCTTTCTGTTCCAGTCTTATGCGAGAGCTTATGTAATTCCACAACATTTTTGCTGACACATCTGAAAGAGGATTGGGAGCTCACCCATTTTCTGTTTTGCACTGTCTCACACACAGACCTCAGCATGCAGCTATTTCCTTATGTTCTACAATATTGTTCTAGAATATTCTTTAACGAGATTGCATCAGGGGCAAACTGATATTCTTCAATTTACTTCCATTTGTCACCTCTGTCTAGATTTTCAAAAAATATTTTAAACCGTGTTCTGATAAGTCTGCAAAGAGAAGTCAGGGATCATAGACTTACATATTATCTAGGTCATTTTACCTTCATAAATTATATAGCTCTATGCTCAAAGCTGTCCGATGAATGAAAGTATATTGTGATTCATTTTAAAGTACTGTTAAGAAAAAAATCATTTTACAGGTAATGATCTGTATTTTTACAGAATTAATTTAACAGTTAATGCATGTTATTTTATAGACTTTTGCAATAATGAAAAAAAAGATCTCTATTAAAATTACAAAAAATGACTGTTATTTAATATTACATAAATAACATGTTTTTAAAGAAATTTTACAGTTCCAAAAATGTTATAAGGTAATAATTTACAGGTTTTCCTGTATTTTTTTTTAAATTGCTACAGCATTGTAATTATATGCAGCTGAAGGTCATCATGCATTTAGGGTATTTTACAGGAAAAAATTGGCAACTCAACAGACACAAATTAAATTTACTTCGACATTTATTTTTGTTCTGTTCTCTGCAGTAGGCATCTACATAAGATGGGAGCAGCTCCAACTTCCAATGTCATCTGTGGTTGACGAATTCAGAGTTGCAGAGTGCAGAGTCGTAATGACATAAAGAGACTCCCAGGATGAACAAGTCAGACACGCAGGCGTTATTACAAGATCAGGAAGCAAATAGGCAGCTGACCCATCTGTTTCACAAGCTGAGAAGACTTGGGCGGACCAATGGAGACTGTAGCCATTCTGCATCTCCTTCCTGCTGAGATCAGTGCATGACACACTCCCAACCCCAATAAATTTGCACAAATGGGGCATGAGAAAGGACCCATTGTGCAAGCTGTTTGGGGAGTGGGGCAACATGGCACACATCCTGTCCGGGTGTAAAACAGCACTAACCCAAGGAAAGTACAGGTGGTGCACAACAAGGTGCTCTTGTGACACTCGCTAACACCTTAGAGCAGGAGAGAAAAAATAAATGCCAACCACTTCGGAAAACAAAATCAATCCAGTTTGGAGGGGGAAAATCCACCAACCACAGCAACAACAAGAACCAGTCTACTAAAAAAGGCTTCATGGGATATGAAGGTCGACTTGGGAAAAAAGGCTGCATTTCCCCCAGATTATCCAGACAACCCTGAGGCCGGATGTGGTACTGTGGTCTGAAGGGGAAAAAAAGATCATCCTCATACCTGCACCCATAACTGTGAGTCGACTCCCTGTCCTGTCTAGCCGGTGATCCAGCTGGCTTTCTTGTTTGCTACCAATCTGCCAGAGAGTGCTGCACAGCCGTCGGAGTAGGCTACCCAGCCAGCAACATCCTGTCCCATCCTGTCGACATCCAGTCCTGCATAGCCGGTGGTTCATCCACTCATAGCCGGTTCACTTCATACACTCTTTGTCGAGCAAGAATCCTTCAGCTACTCCTGGACCCAACGTCTCAAGGCTTCTCCTTGCTGTCGTTTCCCAGCCGGTCTCTCTCAGCTCTTGCATCTCCTCCTCTGGCTTTTAAATCTTCTCCTCGCCAATTACTACAACGAGAAGCAGGTGTTTTCAATATGTCCTTGATCTGCTTACTCACCGTTCTTCTCCCGTCTCTCTCTCTCTCTGCACCGACCGTGCTGAATCATGCCCCCCTTGCCACATACCCCCATCGCTCGACTCAGCCCGGGGCCCAATCCGGCCTGCAGCTCCCCCCCCACTCCTGGAGAGGAAGTCGGCCACCGCCATCTGTGTCCCCGGCCTGTGGATCACCTGAAACTTGAAGGGTTGTAATGCAAGATACCAACGAGTGATCCGCGCATTGGTATCCTTCATGCGGTGGAGCCACTGGAGGGTCGCATGGTCCGAAGAGAGCATAAACTCCCGCCCCAGGAGATAATAGCGGAGGGTGAGGACCGCCCACCTGATTGCCAGGCATTCCTTCTCGGTGGTGCTGTCTCGATTCGTCTCCCTCCGCGAGAGCTTACGACTGATGTACAGCACCGGATGATCCTCCCCCTCTCTCTCTTGAGACAGGACCGCCCCCACGCCCCTGTCCGACGCATCAGTCTGTAACAGAAAGGGAAGAGAAAAGTCGGGAGAGTGCAATAACGGCCCGCCACACGGAGCAGCCTTCACCTGGCTGAACCCCTTCTGGCACTGCTCTGTCCGTTGGACGGTATCTGGTGCCCCCTTTTTAGTGAGGTCAGTCAGCGGGCTGGTGAGGTCCGAATAATTGGGTGCAAACGGTCTCTAATATCCCGCCAGACCCAGGAACTGCCGCACCTCCTTTTTGGTCTTGGGTCTCGGTGAGGTCGCAATCGCGGCTGTATTATCAATTTGGGGACGCACCTCTCCGTGGCCCAAGTGGAAGCCCAGATACCTTACCTCTACCCGCCCAATCGCACACTTCTTCAGGTTAGCCGTCAACCCTGCACCCCTCAGCGAGCCCAGAACCGATCTCAAATGTTGCATTTGCCACTGCCAGTCATTGCTATAGATAATGATATCATCCAAGTAAGCCGCAGCATATGCTGCATGTGGTCGGAGTAGCCGGTCCATGAGACGCTGAAAGGTAGCTGGAGCTCTGAACAACCCGAACGGAAGTGTGACAAATTGGTGTAAACCGAACGGCGTTGTAAAGGCTATTTTTTCTTTGGATAAGGGAGATAGAGGGATCTGCCAATATCCTTTCGTGAAATCCAATGTCGAATAAAAACGAGCCGTCCCTAGCCGGTCAAGTAATTCGTCAATTCGTGGCATTGGATCTGGGTCAAATTTCGACACAGCATTCACCTTTCGAAAGTCCACGCAGAACCGGACTGAGCCGTCGGTTTTAGGTAGTAAGACTATCGGGCTTGCCCAATCACTGCTGGACTCTTCTACTACCCCCAGATCGTATAGCTTCCAATTCTCTCTGAATCACAATTTTTTGTGTTCAGGTAGCCTATATGGACGATTGTGCACTACCGCACCCGGTTTGGTCTCAATCTGGTGCTCTATGAGAAACGTTCGACAGGCCCATCTGTTTGTGGGTGGTAGAGGCTGGTACGAACCGTCTTAATCCCCAATAACCCATACAGTTCGCGGAGGGTCCGTGACATGAACGCCGTGCCTTGATCTGTGAGAACCTCTTTCGGGATTCCCACTCGGGAGATTAATCGAAACAGTGCATCCGCAACACTAGTCGCCGAGATGCTGCGTAACACCACTGCCTCGGGGTATCGCGTTGCGTAGTCCACAATGACTAGCGCAAATCGATGCCCTCGTGCGGGCCCGATCAGGTCCATGCCAATTCGTTTTAAGGGGACCTGCATCAGGGGAAGCGGGTACAATGGTGCCCTTGGGGTGGCCGGTGGGTTTACCAACTGGCATTCAGGACAAGATGCGCACCACCTGCGAACGTTCTCATGAATGCCCGGCCAGAAAAACCGGGTCGTTAGGCTACTTACAGTTGCAGCTTGTCCTTGGTGCCCTGCCATTGGATTACTGGATTATTGGAATGAGCCGGCTGGAAAAGCATTTCCCGACGGCTTTTTGGTATGACTAACTGGGTTGTATCCTGTTTTGACTGAGTGTCCTGGGTCACTCGATACAACCTGTCTTTTATAATGGCGAAATACGGGTAGGATAACGGCTGCGCAGGGTGGAGAAGTTGGCCGTCGATGGTACGGACCTGATCAAACGTATGTTTGAGCGATTCATCCTGAGATTGCTCCAGAGGAAAATCATCGCCCTGGGAGAGATTTCTTTTCTCCACAGCACTCCCCTCCTCTGAGGCAGTCATCGGAGGTCCCGGCTCAACCTCTCCTACCTGCGCGACCGCCCCTCCCCGTTGCCGTTGGTTGCGCCCAGAAACATCCGCACATAATTGCCCAAGTAATACATAAAACTATGGCCAATTTGTTCCCAAAATTGGCGGATCCCGGAGGTGCTCGTTAAAAGCCACCTCTACACAATGCTTTTTACCCCAAAATTGTATGGTCAGTGGCACCAAAGGGTTGTTCACCACGTCCCCATGCACTCACCTCACTTTAACCATGCGACACGTATCCAATGCCACAAATTGAATCAGGCTTTGATGAATTGAGGTTTGGTTACAGCCTGAATCGACCAAAGCCTGATATGTACCCCCCCTAATACGCACAGGTATTTGATACAGCCCGTCTTGACCGAGGGCAGCCTGTGGATTGTCCGGAACCCGAACCATCAAACCGACCTCCATAATAGGACAGCGGTCGATAAAATGTCCGGGATCCCCACAACGCCAACACGCCGGCCCAGAAGTCCCCGCCGCCCTAGGGGGACGAAGCAGACCCCCGAATTGGCGAGGAGAGACTGAAGGGAAGGAAGAGGTATTGGAGCCGATGCCCTGCAGGCGAGTGGCTCCTTCCGGGTACCTCACGGCTCCTTGGGTCTCTGTTTGCGCTGACATCCGGGGACGCGGGTCTGTACGTGGAACCCCATTCCCCGGGTTTGGGAAAAGGAGCAGGAGATATAGGGAGAGAGAGAGAAAGAGATGGTAAGGGTACGCCGACCCCAGGGCACGCCACCAACTGGTCCTCCCGCCAGCTGGATGGCCTGAGCCAGCGATGTCTAGTGGGTTAAACCACTGAACTGGTAAATCAAAAAAGGTTGCTGGTTCGATCCCAGCAGCCACCACCAGTGTGTCCTTGAGCAAGACACTTTACTCCATGTTGCTCCAGGGGAATTGTCCTTGTAATAAGTGCACTGTAAGTCGCTTTGGAGAAAAGCGTCTGCCAGATGACTAAATGTAAATGTAAAAATGTAAATGACACTGGACCCATTGGGCGGTTTTCTTGGGGAGCCGCCCCACGAACTGCTCCAGCGTCACCTTGTCCACGATGTCATCGATGGTGCTGGCTTCGGCCATCAGCCATCTGCGGCAGGCGTCCCGGAGCTGGTGAGCAAAAACAAAAGGCTAGCCGCGATCTCCAAGCTCCAGTGACCGGAAGCGCTGCCTGTGTTGCTCGGGACTCAGTCCGACCCGGGCAAGGATAGCCTTTTTGAGGTCCGCATAAATGAGCAGATTAGCTACTGGTAGCTGCTGTGCGGCCATCTGGGCCTCTCTTGTCAGGAGTCGGGCTGACCAGGCGTCCGGCTGCCATCCGGATAGCTCCACGGACCTTTCGAATAGTTCCATGAAGGCTTCCGGGTCGTCCTGGGCTCCCATCTTGTGGAGCGGGATTGTTGGGGAGGCTGCGGATGATGTGCTTGTGCCTCTCTCCTGGCTCACCCAGCTCCGGAACGACTCGCTGTCTTCCTGTTGAGTCTGGACGAGGGCCTTGAAACGTCTCTCCTGGTCCTCTCGGAGACCCAACGGGGCCTGATGGTGCTCCTGGTGAACTGGTGTCGAGCTTACACTGCTGAGGGATAAGCTGCCCCTTCTCTCCACACTATGGCCATATTGCAGGTCCACGGCAAGGCGTTGAGAGCGCTCCACGAGGGTAACACTGACTCAGTGCTTATGCAGAAACTCTGCACCGCCACCGACAAGATGATTGTGCGGGCCCTGGGTGGACGATGACCACACTTATGTTTCGAGAGAGACACCTCTTGCCAAACCTGGCACAGATGAGTGACGCTGAGAAGGTCCGCCACAGCAGTTCTCGACAGTAAAGAAGCACACAGAGGCTATCAAGCATACCCATCCCACCAAGACTCGGCCGCCCTCCAGCCGTATAGATCATGTGCATCCTCTGCTTCCCAGCAGCTCTGGTCCCAGCAGACCACCACCCCTTCAGCAGCCGCGTCGGAAGCAGAAGCGGCCCTCATGGGAAGACCCCAGGGAGACCTAGAATACCTTTGGGCCCGACCCCAGCCATTCCATCACAGCCCACATCAAGGAGTTTTCCCCGTCCCTCTGGGTGTTTGTCACAGCCGCTCTCACCCTCTTCACGACGGTGTTCTGTAACCCGACGTTGTGTCATGGCGAGACGCTCAAATCGACAGTGCGTTTAGCTACATTGCTTGGCAGGTAAGTCAGCATGGCCTCCGGACGGGAGAGATCCGCAGTGCCAGCCATCGACCCACCCCCTGGGCGGACGATGAAGCAGATCGTACCCCTAGTCCCTCTGTCACGCACCCTGGTGGCAGACCTCGGGCCAAGTTTTGAGGTATCCTCTCAACCTCGATCAGAGGCAGGGATGCTCCCATACTACGGGTCGAGATCGCCACCCTGTTCGCGAAGGTGATCGAGCCCGTCCCTCTAGCCTAGATATTCAACAGGTTTACAGCCTGTTCTTCATCATCCCAAATAAGGTGGGGGGTGGCGCCCCATCCTAGATCTGCGTATCTTGAACAAGCACCTGCACAAGCTGCCTTTCAGGATACTCACGTAGAAGCGCATCCTGGCGTCTATCAGATGTCAGGATTGGTTCATGGCAATCGACCTGAAGGACGCTTACTTTTATGTCTCGATTCTACCTCGTTATCGCCCGTTCCTATGGGTTGCTTTCGAGGGTCAGGCATATAACTCTGGAGTCCTCAGGTTGATGCACATGAGACCGCTATAACACTGAGTACAGAGTCGAGTTCCCTGGAGATCGTGGCACACCGGCAGCAGGCGTATGGTCATTACGCCTCTCTGCTGACACACCTTAATCCTCTGGTCTTCAATTACCTTTGTCTAGTACGCGCACTGCGCTTCTACTTAAACCGCACGCAGATCTTCAGGAGCTCTGATCAGCTCTTTGTCTGTTTTGGAGGTCAGCAGAAGGGGAAGGCTGTCTCCAAACAGAGAGTAACACACTGGATTGTGGACGCTGTCACAAATGCGTACCAATTTCCAGAATCGCCCGTGCCCACAGTGAGAGCTCACTCCATTTTTTGAAACCGTGCGGACGTGTCACGTACAACAGCGCATGCGCAAAAAAGTGCACTAATCCACTAGGGGTCAATACACACACCATCGTCTTCTCTTTCTCTTATTTTCCTCTTCCTCCAAGAACAATAAGCAAAGAAGCATATTCTTTTCCATCCGCGCCAGTTGCTGTTCCTTCTTTATCTCTGTTGTCTGCAATGGAGTGGCCACGGTTTCTATCATTGAAATATCAAGAAAATAATGCAGCTCAGTGCTGCCCACTGATGGCTGGTGGACATGACAAAGTCGTTTGTACTGTGCATGTGTCAAACTTATCTGTCCACTTGTATCCGAAATAGAGTATACGCAGGAAGCTGTTCGGACGCGTTTGTGGTTATTTGGTAATTGGGCATCGATTATTGGGACACTGTATATATATATATATATATATATATGTATACATACTCTTTATTGAGGAGAACTTTTGGCACCGTCAATAAATACCACCTTGCACAGAAGAGCTTGTGCGAGTGTGCTATCATCTTTTTACGTACTTCTTGGATTCACAATTCCTCCATGAAGAATAGCTGGTAGGCTTGTTTGCATCACATTTGGTGGTAGCGGTGGTATGGGAACTCGCAAATTAGTGGACAAAAGGTAGGAAACCCTGGATGGGTTTACACTTAGAAGAGAAGGCATCGTAGGAGTAGTCCTGGAATTTGGTTGAGGGTGAGGAGGGTGAGTTGGAAGCCGCAGGAGTCTCACAGAAGCCGATTTCTCGACTCTCAAGAACAGAGAGAGGAGTGGTATATGCTAAACGTCCGAGGGTTACATGAGTCCATTTTTGAGTCAAATTTTCCTGTTGAGACCTTGTCTGATGGGTTATACACATGGAAATCCACGAGACACAGACCAACCTCCATTTTGGACTCCCTGAGGGTCACACCAGCGAGAGAACCAATGCAGTGGGCTGAAATGAAGTTGCCAAGCTTCCAACAGGTGGGAGATTTCGAGAACTATCTTTGGCAAAGACCTGGAAGTGGCCGGAGGAGGAATGGAGCTACTGTCTGGTTCCATTGTTGATAGGGCATGCACTGGAGGTGTTCCTGGCTATGGAGGAACAGCAGGCAGAGGTCTACACAAATCTGAAAGAAGCACTTCTGGAGAAGTTTAACATCTCTCCAGAAACCTATCGTCAGCGCTTCAGGTTTTCGATCATCCCAGGTGTTAAACAGCCTGCATGCAAATCATCATCATTTGAATCATTCAAACGTGTTGTGTCAGTGAAGAGGGATTTCAGCATTGAAATTGTATGTAACAGAAACACATGGAGGCATTTTTTTGTGCATCCAAACATGCTGTGTTTCAGATAGATCTGTATATATTGGATAATGCATCTGTGGAATATTTCTGTGGGTGCCATCAAGGGAATTTAGAAGATGTGGATGCCTGCAATATCTCCATGACAACCCACAGCTGCTCTCCTACTGAACTTCTAGTAGGTTATGAGAAAGATCACTTTTAAAGTACAAATCACTTTATTACATTACTCTTATGTTATAATTATATTTAATCTATGGAATGTAACAATACACTTTGGTTCTTGTTGCATAAAACTGTGTCATATCTGACCAAAGTGCACAAGTTTTTCATTAACTTTAAATATAGAATCAGTTAATTTCTTTAAGTTAACAAACTGTTTTAACTTTTAATAGAAAGACTACAGCCTCACAATGGGTTATAGCCCCATGTTGAACTTTACAATTTCCCTTATTCATATTTTATGCACAGCCTGTCTCTGCCAAGATGCTGAAATTATCTGAAGTCAAAATATTAAGATACAGATCCGATCCAAATCCTTACCATACGTTTGCCTAAAACTATATGAGCACTCAGGAATATGAGCCTGATCTTGATTTGTTCTGTATCATCTTAAAGCGGCCATTCCCCACGATCACATTTTTCAAACTTTAGTTAGTGTGTAATGTTGCTATTATAGCATGACAAATACCTGCAAAGGGATAAAGCCAAAGTTTAATGCCAAGGGACAAATTGTCTTTAACAGAATTCACTTTTCAAGGACAAAGAACGGCTGGATCGGACTACAGCCCTCTACGTCCCAGGTACATGATGTCATTATTCCGAGTGCTTTTAATAACCTCCGTCCAAAGGAATACGCAAAGAAATGGGCGAGACCTTCCTCAGAGAAGAGGAAGAGCCGCTGGAGTAGTGTACGGTTATTAGAGTTGTTACTGAGCTTCACCAGCAAACAATTTTTGGTTCCCAGAACGTTCTGGGAACGTTAGCGCATGGTTCCCAGAACGTTAGGGGAACAGTCCCGTAATGTTACGGTAACGTTCTCCTAACCTTAATGTTATGATTAATGCAAATAAGTCTAAAATCATGTGTTATAGATTGTTTATTGCTCAAAGAACAAGAACTGGGTTTAAATAAATCAACATTAATTAAATTAAACTGCATAAACAACCTTAAACAACATGCAAACCAAAATAAATAGAAAGAAAACAATAATAACTACAAACATTAAACTAATTGGGAAATTTAATTTAAAAATAATCGTATAATTACTATTTATTAAATGTAGAATGAGATATATATATATAAACTGCATAAAAACCTTTATACATAAAAATAAAACAACTGTGTCATGGTTTCACCTCTCCTTGTCAGGTATTTCTTGGTTTAGAGGTGGAATCATACAGAATCCTCTGTTTCTTGTGGGGAGAGATGGTTTTGACACTTATGGCCTTCCATACTCTCCCCGAGTCACGTCATTGTTCCCTACCCTCCTGTTTCCTAGTTTGTGTTAATTACCTCCCCTATAAAACATCCTCTTGTTTCTTTGTCTGGTGCGCGTTCATTGTTTGCTGTATGATGTCCCACGTCTGTCTAGCTGAAAGCTTTACATGTTCCTGTATCCGTTCTATGCAAAGTCGTTGTTCCTGTTTCCTGTTCCCCGTGTCTTAGTAAGTGTCAGTTTAGTCTTGTTTCTAGTGTTCTGTTCTTAGTTTAGTAAGTCAGTCTCCTTGTTTACTTATATATATATATCTTGTCCTGTTTTCCCCCTCGTGGGTTTTGTTTTGCCTGTTTTTGTAGTGTCCTTTGTTGTTTAATAAACCTGTTAACCCCTTCACCACCGTCTCTGCCTGCAATTGGGTTCACCATGAGTATTCCGGACAGAATGAACGCGCCAAACCGAACCCAGCAGGCAGCAGCCAACGACACCAACCGTTGGTCATGCACCTCCAACCCAGTGTGGTGGGAGGCGATTGCCTCCCAGTCACACGCTGGAGGTGGTCCGTTCCCGGCCCAATGCCATAGGCCTCTGCAGGACTATGCTCGGGAGGTCGAGGCCAGGAGGGCATCTGTCCCCGAGGTACTGGTGAGTGCCTATCTAATGGCCGGGATGGACAACCCACCATCTTTTCCTGAACGGGAGGATTTGGTTTATCAGCCGTTCCCACAGTTAGTGGAACGGCTGCAGCTTCGAGAGGAGTGTTACCAAGACTCCTCTCCCAGCTGTTGTCCAATCTCCTCCCGTCCGGGGTTGGGGTCCATTCCGGAGGACCGTGTGGTGGGTGCTCTCACCTTGGGGAATTCCAGACCGTCTTCCTCCTCACCTCCTGTAGCGACTCCACCCGTTGGCAAGCGGGGGAGAAAGAGACTCCGGAGGGCGGCTCGAGCCCTGGGGGTCCCGAGTCCTGTGGTCCCGAGTCCTGTGGTCCCGAGTCCTGTGGTCCCAAGTCCTGTGTTCCCGAGTCCGGAGCTTTCCACCCCCAAATATTTTTTGGGGGGGCGCCGTGAGGGCGGGACGGTCCGAGAGGCCAGTACGGCCGTAGATTCCCCCGACCAGGCGACACCCAGCCCGGCCCAGCAGCCGGCCTTCCGACCGGCGTCAAGCCCTGTCCAGCCGGCCTTCCGACCGGCGTCAAGCCCTGTCCAGCCGGCCTTCCAGCCGGCCTTTCAGCCTGTGTCCCGTCCGGCATTCCAGCCGGCCTTTCAGCCTGTGTCCCGTCCGGCATTCCAGCCGGCCTTTCAGCCTGTGTCCCGTCCGGCATTCCAGCCGTCCTTTCAGCCTGTGTCCCGTCCGGCATTCCAGCCGGCCTTCCAGCCGTTGTCGAGCCCTGCACTCCAGCCATGGTCCAGCCCGGCACTCCAGCCGGGGTCCATACCAACAGTCCCGCAGGGGACTAAGACAGTTCCCCAAAGGACTTCCCATGTCATGCCCCCTGGGGCTCCGCGCTCTGGCGTGTCCCCAAGGGCTGGAACTTCCCCACCCAGCCCTGCCCCTTCTGGACTTCCCCTCATGTACTCTTGTTTGCCCCCACCTCCCCTCCCTTGTTTGTTATTTTTACTGTCCCATCCCAACCCATTGATTGTTCTTGCCTGTCTGCCCCTAGTCTTGTTTTCCATGTTTTGTTTGGTCTTGTCTTTGTCCCAGTCTGCCTTGTCTTGTTCGTGCCTTTGAGGAGCGTCAGGTATTTCTTGGTTTAGAGGTGGAATCATACAGAATCCTCTTTCTTGTGGGGAGAGATGGTTTTGACACTTATGGCCTTCCATACTCTCCCCGAGTCACGTCATTGTTCCCTACCCTCCTGTTTCCTAGTTTGTGTTAATTACCTCCCCTATAAAACATCCTCTTGTTTCTTTGTCTGGTGCGCGTTCACTGTTTGCTGTATGATGTCCCACGTCTGTCTAGCTGAAAGCTTTACATGTTTCTCTAAATCTGTTCTATGCAAAGTCGTTGTTCCTGTTTCCTGTTCCCCCTGTCTTAGTAAGTGTCAGTTTAGTGTTGTTTCTAGTGTTCTGTTCTTAGTTTAGTAAGTCAGTGTCCTTGTTTACTTATATATATATATATATATATATATATCTTGTCCTGTTTTCCGCCTCGTGGGTTTTGTTTTGCCTGTTTTTGTAGTGTCCTTTGTTGTTTAATAAACCTGTTAACCCCTTTACCACCGTCTCTGCCTGCAATTGGGTTCACCATGAGTATTCCTGACAAACTGGAAATAAAATAATAACTTTAAGACCTTAAACTAATTGGTACAATTTAATTTTAAAAGAATCGTATAATTACTATTTATTAAATGTAGAATGAAAAATATATATACATATAAACTACATAAAAAACCTTAAAAAACATACAAATAAAACAACTGGAAAGAAAATAATAACTTTAAGTCGTTAAACTAATTGGTAATACCAAATTTTATACATTATAATTACAATTTATTAAATGTAGAATGAGAAATATATAGGCTACAATTGATTAAAATACAGAAGCACCATCAAGTCCACTATCTTCACTTCAGCATCATCTGAAAACAAAACAAAAAGAAAATGAATAAGAAGGATATTAAACATTGTTGTTGAAGTGAATAATTATTATGTGAAATAGTTCATATTAATTGCAGTGTCGCCACTGAAAAATGTTGATCGTTAATACTGCTTGCAATTAATTTACAGTATAGGCATTTAGCAGAGGCTTTTCCTACTCAAAGTGAACGTACAATATGGAAGACGATAAAATGATTGCCAATAATATGAAAAGTTCTATACAAAGTGAATTCTTTTATAAGAATTGGTACTGCAGAACCAACACTGGGAAATACTGGGATAAAGTAAACATCTGTTAAGTATGTTCATATAAATATGTATGACTGTAAAATACATGCTGTGGCTTAGATCTGCAAACACTAGTGTAGTCTTTAGTCTCCCTGTCTTTCAGAGATATGGCAGTTTTCTACCTTATGTCTTACACTAACTGAACTCATGTTACACTCACAGATGGCAAAATCCATGATTCAATAATGTAAAACTGTCAATAAATACATACAAAAAACACTGTGATGCCACACATGGGATTTATATGTCTGTTTTATTGATATTGTGCTTGTAATTGGTCCTTGAAAGTAAAAGTGGTCCCAGTTCTATACTTTCCCTATTCTCACTGACTTGATTCATAATTTGCTTGAAGACCTGAATGCAGACTTCGGGAAATGTTGATACATTTAGAAAACGTTGTGCATATTTAAAGAGTTAAATAGCGTTACGTTTTCATATGTGTTTATACTGTATGGTGCTTTGAAAAATTAATATTTTTAATGTAGGTTCAAAGTGAGTCTTAATGTTAATTAAGTCTGTTTTAATGCTACTAATTAAAAACCTAATGGGAACCTATACAGAACGTTCTTTCCAGGTTATTTTTTGGTTTTATTGTTATCCCCAAAAAATAACCTGAAGGGGACGTTCTGGGAACGTTAGCTATTGGTTAGAAAAAACTAACCTGCAGGGAACGATCCGGGAACGTTAGCTGTTAGTTAGAAAAAACTAACCTGCAGGGAACGTTTCGGGAACATTAGCTTTTGGTTAGGAAAAATATAACCTACAGGGAACGTTTCCATATGGTTCCCAACAAAAAAAAACAAATGGGAACCATAGGGGAACGTTAGGGGAACGTTCTGTGTTTGCTTTGTCACTACTATCACTTTCGTCACAGTCCTACAGCTGATAATAAGGACTTTGAAGAATTCGGAAGAAATCAAGTCGTTTTGTGAGAAGAGAGACTGCGATGTACGATAGACTTGAAATATGTGAAATATAAACGTTGTTTTGAAACTAGAAACATGAACTTCCATAGTCAAACACCCCCAAAAAACGGGGCCTTTAATAAGCTGGATAAAGGCTTTTGAGAAAATGTATTGTTCCTGCCTCTATATCTTTCAGTGAGGGAGAAAACATTCACCTTATTCATCCACAAGGAGCGACAGAGACAGGGCAGTCAGCTATCAGCAGCACTATTTGCTGCTATTTCATTTGGCATCGGAGCGCATGGAGATTGCGGTGTCTTTTTAACCTCTTGCTGTTGAAGCAAACGTTTTATATTTTCTTTTAAAGTAACGGTCGAATAGATTTCTGTCGCAATTTACAATATCGTTCTTAGAGGGTGATTTGATATCTTCCATGAATCACCAACTGTTCTACAGTAGATTAATACAACTTTACTTAAATATTAGAGAACGGAAAACATTATCAGTTCAGTAAACAAAAGTGAAATAAAATCCCTCACTTTGATATTAAAACAAATGCTTGTGTGCGGGTGTTGACTGTGCGCGCACACGAGAGTGAGTGTTTTGGACCATGTTTGAAATACTGTCCAATACTGTATATGATCTCAATCTCTTTCCTCTAGCGACACCCAGCGGATTAGAAAATCAAATGCAGGCGCTCATCATTTTTTCAAATACATGTGCGTCTTGTGGGCTGTGCCTTCAATACTTCCACTTCGCAAATTTAGTCATTTATGAGGTAAGAAATTTCAGGGCATCTGTTTCCGCGCGTTTCTCTTTACCTTTCAAGCGCGTTACTAAATGATGATGCTAATCGAACACGATCAGATTTGTTGCATTTTATTTTATGATTTCTTATAGACACGTTCTTTCTTTATTTCATTGGCTTCAGTATAGTTCTTTGTCTACCATAGTATAAGAAGACTTTGTATCGCATGGTGAAAGTTGTGCTTGCGAATACAGCGCGAGGTGCGCGCGAGGAGCATCACTGCGCGTGAACGTGATGAACACGGAAGATTTTTTTAAGATATCAAACACATCAAATCACATCAACAGGGATCGTCTCATCATATCAAACACATTATCCCCCAGTGCTGCCGAAAGGACCAAATGATGATTATCCCAGAACGCGTGCGTCTGTTTTCACCAGCCTGATGGACTGACAGGTGAAGAATTAAAAACGCGAGAAGGTAAAGTTGATCATGCATATAGAGTCTTCTCCGGGGAAGAAAGTATCACAGATTGGTGAAGCCATTTGCATCAATATACTTGTTTTTGTGTGTGGAAAACTGTCTTAGAAACGAGATATATGCATTCTTTTGTGCTTAAAATGGTTTTAATGTTCCGTCGACTTAAATCACAGTAATACCGATACAGTATCACTCTACTGCACCATGATCCACAGAACTTAAGGGACAGACAGACATGATCACAATACACTAAGGTCTTATACTGGCCATTACTGTTGCCTGTCAGTGTATATTGACCCAATTTGCACAGTAATTATCTTTTCATATTGTGCGTCTTTTTCTATTGTTATGCAAGACATGTAAACCAAAATAGCCTGATGCATTACAAAATATGTTTAACAAAACATGGTTTTTGATCAAATTGTTTTGGTAAATTTGAATTTGATTCAGTACACAACATCGTTCTTGCTAGGCCAATGAAAGTATGTTCAAATAACCGAACCATTATTGCTCGTGTCCTGTGGGGTGATTTGAAACTGATAGGATACAGTGATATATAGAGGGTGGTCTTCACTTTCTTTGACCATTGATCTCTGAAAGTATTCAGGTTTGCTGTTAAATAAAGTGCTTGGGAGAGAGTCGGAACATGGTTCCAATTGTCTTGAAAAATATATTCTTATTGGTTTGTGAAGAGTTGTTTTAGTAGGCTACTATACAGTAAAGGTTTTATGCATGTTGGTGCTTAGAGAGAAAAAACACAGCGGCTCTGAACATCTTTGGCTGCGGGGGTGGCAATGTGAAAAGTGTGGTGGAGAGTCTCATGGGGGAACACACACACATTCGCAAGCAGTTTGTTCACACTTGCTGTGGCTTTCTTCACAGCACATTGACTCACGGATAAAACTGATCTTCTATTTTTCCAATGCCATAATGACCATTCTATAAGATTGATGTCATTTGTACTATGATGTCATAAATTTTCATTGTGGGCACTATATAGCCAATATATATATATATATATATATATATATATATATCTTTCACCATTGAAATGCAGTCGTTTGTTTCAGTATGTCTAAATTCATCAATCCAACAAGTGTGTTAAAAAAGGCTGTTAAGAACAATGTACAATATCTGATCGGCTAGGTTCATATAAAATACAGAAGCATATGCTGTACAGTAGATACCAGGGCTCTTAAACTTGAAATAATAAATACTGTAAAGAACCACAAAATCAAAACTATTTCAATGTGATGGATAGAACGATTTCTAGTAAAATTGGATCAAAGGTTTGAGTTTCATATGCCAATAGAGGTCACCACCCCCTTGTGTTTTTTGACGTACCATAAACACCTGCAATTTAATTAGCACAGAGCCTGAATGTATTCACAGTCAACAGTTCCTCTGGTTTAGGACTATTTCAAACTGTATCTAACTGTTTTGCGCTTGTTGAGGCCTCTTAAACAGCTATCCATGATGTTATATTAGTCATTCATGCTCTCACAAACACGCACACGCACACAAATACAAATAAACTAAGCCAAACTTTCCATTTCTGTGGAACTGCTCTCCACTGCTGAAGTGATGCATTATTTGATTTTTTATTATTGCGGAGGGAGAGATAGAGAAACTGTAGGCAATAGGTAATAACTCTAACAGAAGCAACATATTTGCTTTTTCAGAGTAATTTATACTGTATCTATCTCTGGCCACTTGCAATGCAGTAATAGGTAGGGTAGAGCGAGGAATAACATAGCGCTTTTTGGTTGTAGCTCAATCCCTCAAAACATATTTAGGCTTGATTATTCAGATTTTACACAAGAAACATACACATCATGGCCACAAATGAACAAATCAAGAGTGATTCTAGAACCGAACGTTCTTGTACAATCACAGCAAAAGTGACAGAAGTGCAAACGTCACAACTTACCCCATGGGTTGTGTTCATTGTAACAAGCAGAGGGATAGTTGTAACCAGTGCATGGAAGTGTTAGAACGGAAAACGCCCTTGTTACTGAGATTACATCTGTTATTGACACCAGGCCCAGCGAAATCCAGATCCTGGAATACACCTCCTTACGACATTGATAGGTTGAGCACCGCCTCCACAAAAATAATATCAACAATGACTTCTCTAGCCACACCCACTGGTTCGCTCATGACAATTCTTAAGTAACACAAGTGGCGCGGAACCAAAAAGATCGAACAAGCATAAACAACCAAATTCCTTTGTGAACAAGGGAGAGATCGTTGTTGGATTTGTGGAGAGACTAAAATTAAAAAGCAGTGCTGTGCCGTCAAGATTTGATCTGATAGGATAGGCGCAGCAATCTTTTGTGAGTCAAACATTTTTGTACTATGCAACACTATTGCTTTGCCAGAGATCGCTTGATGTGCCCTGAGCACTATTCGCACGAGATTATTATTACCTGGGGACCTCTAGTCATTTGTAATAATTGCAGAGGTTGTCTGTGATCTTATAACTGTGCGAATCGGGATCTCTGTGATTTGTTGTCTCCTATATGAGTTTTTAAAGTTTTATCCACCGTACGTTTGTGAATAATGGAGGCTGCTCTGAAGTGTATTGGTATTATTTCGGGTGCTGGGTGATATCCATAAGTTACCGGGAGTCTCCCATTTGTTTATTTCTCATTGAAACATAGCATTTGAGACCCGCGATCGTGGTGATCTTTTGTCCGGTTCGCGATCACTGGTCTCAAATGCTGACAGGTACGGTCATATATCATTAAACACAATACAACTATAGGCTATACAAACTATATGCAAAGCCTTGGAAACACATCCCGGAAATAAGTCAGTAAATTTGAGTAAAATCATACCGTGCAATTGCGTCACATGAAATAGTGATGTGGGGAGGTCATTTATAAATCACAGGAGGTCTCCAGATAATACTAATGCCGGGCGAAAACTGTGAATGGTGCTAATGTGTAACCTAACGTTATGTCTCGAACCAAATTCCCAGAAGGCTCCAACTACGCAAATGGCTATCCAAGCATAGCAGTGGGCGTTTACTTATAAATTCTTCATTGTCACACGGCCATTAAAACTGAGCATTTGGAGAGCTGGCCTCAAAACCTGTGTAGAAAATAGCCTATTACTTAATGACTTTGATGTTTTTGAATGTAAAAATCACGCGAACATCCTAAGTACACCTCATACAACAGTATAAAACAAGAAGCAAGCCCAGTTCATTAAACTTCTAACTATTTAGATGTATTAAAAATTGGACATGCGAAGATAATCTCGGTATTATCAAAGAAGTTTAAGGTGCTAGAAGCAGATTTTATCTTTTACATCTGACTTAGTTCAATTGCGCGTTAAGGTGATGGAAAGTTTACTGTCATAATGATGACGTTGTGAATATCTGTGCATGTAAACCAATATAACGGCCCTCAAAATTTGTGTAGAATTCAGATCGTTTAACGTTTAACTTTTTCAAACATGAATTTCATTTGTTCTTCTCTTCACAGCATTTGTCCAACAACACAACTATCTCTCTCTCACGTCTAGGTCCCTTCCATATATAATGCAAAACATAAGATGCAAATAAATATACAGGGAATATTTGACCATTAACAGCGTGCAAAAGCACAATGTTCTGTTTCAGTGCAATTGTGTACACGACGAAAAGTACCTAACTTTGAAGTATCTAATAATGTCTTCATATTATTTATTTCACCATTTTTTTAAGTTGTTTCGACAGTTATAAGTAACAGCTCAACCGATTGCGCCGGGGACCATACGCACACACAGAATATTCCAGCATCTCTACCTTGACAGCCACACTTGCTTCTTAATGTACATTTTCAATTAACCTTGAGGAGCGGGATCTGCCAAATGAGGTGCCGGATCAGATTTCGGCCCAAATTTAGCCCTGGTTGTAACACTTCAATTCAGTTTCAACGCAAATAATTCAATATTATTCTACTACTACAAACTTAAGGTGGATATTGTTTTGTATGTCTTTCTATAACAGACCGATATCATCCAGCCATCCCTCATATAACCATCCTTCTATTATACATAAATACATACTGTATGAATAGATTTATGAGAAAATGCTGCAAAATTATAAACAAAATCATAATTTTCAATTACTCTTGCGAATATTTTATTTAGTCACAATCCCTGTCCATGTTTCCCTGTGGTTGTGAACTTTTCTGTTACTTCCTGTCCGTGTCATGTGTTTTGTAGTCCTTTGCAGTTTTTGGTGTAAATTAGTCTTCCCGAAGGTGTCCCTTGTCATCTTGTTAAGTTCTCTTTATTTAAGCCCTTGTGTTTAAGATGTCTACTGTCAGTCGTTATTTGATGTTTCAATGTCCCTGCATTTTGTTGTTCTTTGTTGTTGCTGCTTGTGTTTTGTTTTGTATTCTAATATACTTCATGTGGAATTCGCTTCTCTGCCTGGATTATTCATTTGTTACAGATTTAGATGAATGGAATTTTCATTGTTTTATATACATCTTCACACATTGGGATTAATTGTAACACTGTGTTAGAACAAACGCCACTGTGTAATTTTTTTTCGAAGCCTGGTTAACAGTTGCTAGAACTGACTGACATATTACACTATGGTGCTATGCCAATAAGTTGTACAACAAGACAGTGATGAAGATAATGTAAGGTTGGATCTTTGTGACTTACACACCTAAATGAGAAATTAAGAAACACAAATTATGAAGAAATTTACTTTCAGGCCTCCAAAACACACTTTGTCTATTATCTCTATAAAAACAAATTAAAAAAAGACAGAAAGCACAACTCGGTTGACGCTGTGTAACCACTATTATTTTGACAGTCACCATTGGAATAACATACTAAAGAATATTTTACTAAAAAACGAATCATAGAAAAAAGTTATATATTTTTTACTTAACATTTTTAAAATGACCAATTATACAATATTTCACTGTTAATGCTGAAATACGCAAATTAGTATCTTTAACAATAATTAACATTAAATTTACTTGCATTAAGGCATAATTTAACATATACTCAAAGGCCACTAAAGATACATTGTCCATTGCTTAAAACCCAACCACATCCCCAACTCTTTTTCATCTGACTACATCTATTTGTTCATTTTAATTCCATTGTGTTATGCGTCCTGGATTTAATTTATTTCCCTTCTTCATAGATATTGATTCTCTTTAGGTCGTGTCCTTGAAATATATACAGTATATATTTTATTATATTACAAATCAGTATGAAGGCATATATATCCCTTGAATATGAAAGTATTCTGGTAAAACAACTGCTCTGGTTTCTCATTCTGGTTATTTATTGCTTTATTCCTGCTCTGTTCGTGCAAGGCTGCATGGTCAGGTAAAGAGTTAGCCTTGAACAGTTTACTTCCCGAAAACGGCTACAGATATTACTATTGTTTGAATATTTGACGTTAGTGGTCCTGACAGATTTATATTGACATTTGCCCCGAAAATGGTCAGTCTTGGCCCTGACCTCATGGGAAATTATTCCAGTTCATCCAGATTACATGATTCCTAAGTATGTGTCATGGTTCTGCCCATCTTGTCTTGGTTTTCTTGATCTAGTGGCAGAATCCTGGGGTTTCCTGTAGCTCAGTGGTATAAGCATTGCGTTAACAACATGCAACGATGCATAGTCCATATCTCTGAAGAGTCTATAGTTTTATCAGGTTTATAAAAGACAGAGACAGCGGTATGAATATTTCCGAAAACAATCAGGGGAGGAACTAAAGCATGCGCACACAATACATCATTGCATTATCCCTGCATAACTGTTTATTCACTATACGTTCATATTTTCTAAATAACTGTATGTATGTATGCACCGATTGCCAACAAAACGCAGACATTTATGACCGGCATCTTTTAGCGCAGGGAATGCTGCTGAAATCAGTTTCAAATGATCTGTAAATCCAGCGTTGTATCCACTGTTTATAAAACATTCATCACCCATATGCAGTGAACTAGCAAACACACTTGTACAGGTGAACAAGTCACATTAATGGGTGGCTTTTCCTCTCACACTCCTTTTCTGGTTTATGTGTGTTTTTCCAGGGGAAAATTGCCCATAAAAGGAACAACAACCTCTGTTTCGTCACAGTTATTTATAGTTTAAAAGAAACCGCAGCGAAATTTGTAAAAAGCTAAAGGAGGGTATTTGCATATAAATACTATGCAATACATCCAACTGGTTTTTTGACACTTTGCTCATGTTAAGCATGATAATCCAACACTTGTAACAGTGTAAATAAGTCGGGATAAATGAAAGTCCCTTTTAGTTATATTTGCAGCCATTTCATTTAACTTACCATGTTGTAATTGGCTGCATGTCTTGTCATAAACTTTTTTTTTGCGACCACATTTTTTTTGGCCCTAAATAAATGCAGCTGGGGTTGAAATTGTGTTTTTTAATTCAAGAAGAGTCAGAAATGTTTTTGTGTACCTTGAGAGTACACATACTGTACAGGGACCACTGTACTGAACCTCACTAAAATAAGATGATTATCTATACTGTGTAAAGTATTCAAAGCTTGAATTATAGAAAGAAGGCAAGAAAGCAATATTCAGAAAAGCCTTATATTATTTGTCTGTGCTCTCTAAAATGCTTGTTAGATGGTGTGAGAGGATGGCATGATATGAAAATAAACAGATGGCAGATGATTAGGATAATTACAGATTTTTCAGTAAAATTGGACTTTGATGAGATGTAATGACTAAAACTTTAATTAGTATATTCTGTTTACGTAATCACATTTAATACACTCAGCTCAAATATTGGATGGTGTCATAAAGGAAATACAAAAAGCATATTTATACTGTATATAAACTACATGACTTAGTTAATGTGTTAGGAATTATCTCAACAATGTCTTAAACTCATAAGTTATGCCAAGAACAAAACATGAACCTAAGAATTACATTTTTCATAGACCAACTATCAACTATGCTATACTTCAGTATGTCAATCATTAAAAGATGTGTTTCTATTTGTTTTGTCTCCCCAGGAAATGTCGATATTTCTATACAAAATTGTTTCCTGAGCTATGAAAGAGCAACCTCAGAGCGGAAACATATTCAGAAGCCATTAGAATCTAAATCTGCAAGAGATTTGTTTAGTGCTTATAAAAATTCAAGACCTCCTTGGTTCATAATTATGTTTCTCCTGAACCTAGACTCAAAAATAGCTTCAAGAAAAAAATTCTTCAAGAGGATTTCTTCTTCTCTCTTCCTGTGTTGATCCCTGTGCGTGGCTTAATTGCATAACTTTCTGTGTAGGCTGCACAGAATTTTATATAAGGGAACCTCTGCTAAAAATGGACATCACCGCTCAATCCCTATGATGTTACATGGTCAGGATGTGTGGTTTGGAGGTTACAACCCCATTGTATTGGATGATGAGTTTTGTATGCTGATATCACTCGCTCTCTTCCGGTGGTTGTGTTAGAGCAGGGGTTTTCAACTGGTTCTGTGCCAGGGACCACCATTCTGACTACCAAGTAATCGGCGGCCCACTATTGTGTGTGTGTATGTACCAGGGTTGCCAGGTCAAAGAAATATTTAATTATATGCCCATAACCCCTCAAAACCCGGCCAAAAGGAATGAAAACTAGCCCAAGTTTTTCCCTGTGTCGAATCAAAGTAAACGATTCCCTAAAGACGTTTCTATTGCGAAATGTATTTATCTGAATGGTTTCCTGGGTATTGTATATATCGTTTTGTTCTGTTGAACACAAAATACGTTTTGGGATATTTCCCAGCCGGCATTTCAACGTTGATTCACCGTTGAAACAACGTCAGGTACCATGGTTGAATCAACGGTGAATTACCTTTCGATTTTGCAAAACGGATCAACGTTGATATTGTGACGTCGTTTCACCGCGGAAGAAACAACGTTGATTCACCGTTGAAATCGCGACGTCGTTTCACTCTTGCCTTTCGGGTTATGGTCTTCTGTCGACGTTGAATCACCTTTCGATTTTGCAAATTGAATCAACGTTGATATTTTAACCCTGTTTCACCGGCGTACCTGTAATTTTGCTTAAACATCAACACTGAGATGTAAACTATGATTTTCGGTACACATAGTGTTTTCAGCAACTAATAAAACTTGCTGTACATTATTTGCAATTGGACGGCATAAAAAAAAAATTCTCTTTCTAACAATTAGATGTTCATTAATCTGCAGTGCAGGGATGAGATGCTTCATTTTCTAAAGAAAAAGTTTTGAACAATTACACCAAATGGAAAAATAATTTTCTTAGAATTTAAATATACATCTATATTCTACATTTACACTTTCACATAATTTATTGAAAAAAATTCTCATTCAACAACAAAGCACTTTCTTAAGGGTTTAATGATATCAGAATGCAGATGGAAAAAGCTTTTAATTCTAATTTCATACACACTGCAAATATACACAATAGCCTATATATAAATAATAACAAACATATGTACTCATTTCGTGACCAACATATGTACTCATTTCGTAACATTCCAAAATCTCAACAATTAAGTGAAAAAGAATCCAAGTAAAAGTAAGGAAAGTTTGTAGAACAAGAAGTCTTTATTAGAACTTAACATTTTACTAGCAACAGTCATTAAAAAAGAAGGAAAAAAAGGTGTCTTCAAGGAAGAGTCTTCTTACAGGCACCACCACCCATCCTCTCTGGTGCATATTTTAAATATTTGGACATGGTCTCCATTACTTTTGTACTGGTTGTGTTGTGTGAATTGACGACTGCATCTAAAGGGAAAAATCAAAACAGCCAAGATCAACAAAATTGCTATAAATTTATGGAAAAGCTTTTAAGGATGTCAAAGTTATTAGGATCACAATTGACCTTATGCACAGTAGCTTCCCTGTTAATTTGAGATGGTCATATTACATAACATGAGAACACTGTTTTATTAAATCATTGTGAATTCATTAGGTTTAGTTGCCGTTTGTGCGTTGTTCCAGGAAGAGCACGTCCGCAACAGTCACACATCTGAGGCAGCGTTGGTGACACGTTGTCATTATATTTGATTATTAAATAATTAATTTAATTAATTGATCAATCACATCAAAACATTTTACAATCCTACTAACCATTGTCATTCATTTGATGAGGAACATAGCGTTTTGAGCAGGATTTTCAGACCCTGTCATGCTGTTGGCCATATGCCACTGCAGTAGCATATTGCAGTAACGTTACTATTATTTGCTCAGACAACTTGCAAAACAGTAAAACTAACATGAAAAAGAATCGTGATAATATTGTGAATCATATTTAACACATAAAATAAAATAAACTCGATTGGATTGTTTTCCATATCGCCCATCTCTTTCATGCTCTTTCCTTTGGCCAGTCTCGGTTCCAATCTCGCGATATTACCGTGAATGGACAGTAATGACGACGACAAACGGAAAATTTAGCTTATGTAACGTTACATTTTTTTTCCTGAAATTTTGTATCTGTGTGCACACGTATAATGTCTTATCCCTTAAAATCGACGTAGCAACCGCAAAAGCACAAAACGACATTGAAGCGGCACGAGTAACGTTAGGCCTCAATCGACATCTGTAAAAGTAACGTTAGCCCTCCGCGACACAAATATGGAAAAGCATTCCCTGAATATCGAGTTAGTAAATTCATTCAACAAACTGTGCATTTACAATTTTCCAAGATTTGACATAATGCGTTTAACTCATGACCTTGCGTATATCAGACTTACCTTTTTGATCCCGCGCCCTCGCAGACCACTTTCTATCGTGCTCTTCCCTTGGCCAGACCAGTCTCGCTTCAAATGACGTCCTCGATCTGAAAGACGGTCAGGATAACGGTCATATTTTCAAACATAAAATGGCGCGCACAGTTTCATTGGCCAGTTTCATGAATGACAGACAGATTAACCAATCATAATCAAAGCAAATAAGGTTAAATAACCAATAGGAATTGTTTCAGTGTGGTAAAGCAGCGCAATCTTTTATTGCTGTTGATAATATTTATACCAGAAGGTTCATGATAAAAATGTAAATGGATAATAAAATAATAATAATAATGATCTTAATAATTTAAAAGGCAGAAATTATTTATTCTGTGCATACATTAATTGATTCAACATATGGATCTTGTAAAAAAAAAAAAGTTGATTTATAAGTGTTTTTATTACCCTTTTTCAACCATTTAGCATTTCAATCAAAATTGAAACAACAGCTGTCATTATTTCAACCATATTTCAACGTTGAAGGTTGGTAATGTACCGGTTGGTTTTCAACCATTTAGCATTAAACGTTATATCAACGTTGTTTCAACGTTGAAACAACAACTGTCATTATTTCAACCATATTTCAACGTTGAAGGTTGGTAATGTACTGGTTGGTTTTCAACCATTTAGCATTAAACTGTTATATCAACGTTGTTTCAACGTTGAAACAACAACTGTCATTATTTCAACCATATTTCAACGTTGAAGGTCGGTCATGTGCCGGCTGGGTTAGGAAAGCAAACAATTCTGGGTCATGTTTGACTACCATTCATTTTTTTCTGCTATGGTAGTCAATGATGCCAAAGAATTTTCAGCAGCTAACATTCTACCAAATATCTTTGTGTTAAACCGGACAAATAAATGTATACAGGTTTGGAAGAACTAGAGTAATTCATAACAGAATTTTAATTTTTGGGTGGAGTGTCCCTTTAAAAATATCCCACATCTGCCACGCACGCAAATGGACGAGAAACATGTTTTCTCTTCGTAAGACATTCAGAAACTTGCTTAAGATATAAGTATGGTTACATTTACTTCATAATATATATGTGTACAAGCACGTCAATGTTTTAGTTGTTCTAGACTGCGTGTAGCGCTGCTCAAACGTGATATTTGGCAGCCGGAAGAATCAAGTGTTGTACACTCATGAGTGATTTCTTTCATTGTGCACCGTGACATTCACCTGAAGAAACATTGATAAAAACATCATTCGGATGCTCTGTGTCTAATACCACCGCTAATTTCTCCTCTTTGGTTGAGCTGAGCTCCCGTGTTCCTCCCTGTCCTGTAGCCTGTCTGTCAGACTCGTTCTCCACACTTTTGAGAACGGGCTGGTCCTGGAGTTGCCAGGTATTCTTTCGGAGTTTGAATACAAAATAAGAAACGCATCAATTATCATTCATCCTTAGAATTTAAATAAACATTTTGGCGGCCGCAGTACATTATGAAAGTAGCCCAAAAACTCGCGACCCGCGTCTCCATAATTTTAACCGCAACTGCATTCTCAAAATAGCCCAATTGTGCGGAAAAACCGCGACCCTGGCAACACTGGACGTTGGGGACGCAAAACACAACGTTAGCAAAGCATAAGATAGACCTGATGTGTGTGTCAGTTCGAATCTCAACTCAAACTCAAATTATTTTAAATATTTTCATTAAATTTAGTATTCACACCAATGCGCAAATATTCTGGAAATGTTTGGAAAAATATCTTATGGAAAAAAAATGATCTTAATAGTGAACCGGAATGCATGTCACGGACCACATGCAATGCCGCCGCGGACCACTAGGGGGCCACGGACCACCGGTTGAAAACCCCTGTGTTAGAGGGTGGTAAAGTCGGGTGGCGCTGAAATGTAGTTTACATTATATAATAAACATCTCTGATGGGTGTCAGAGGTCTTTAATGTACACACTGAATAAAACAATCAATACTGAAAACTTCAAGTAGATTGTGTTATATTTGGCTAAACAATGCACAATCACAAACAATTTACCCAAGCCAAACTAGGTTCAACGTTTTCCTTAAGAAGTTGTGTGCTTTAATGTAGCAGTTATTGAACTTTATGGTTTTGAACCTGGGTCTCTGTCGGTTGATATGTATATGTGGAAATGTAGACTAAAATAAGTCAAACATATACTTAGTTTTTAAACACCCCAGTGGGTTATTAAATGTCGTTTATGTTAAAATATGTAAGAAAAAAAATTTTTTTGCTTGCATAGTGGACAAAAAATCTAAAACAAATCCATATTAGCGCTAAAATTAAATGGCAAATGAATAATTTTACATTTTATAGGTTTAAGAGTATCTCAGAATGAACATCATGTGTCAAACAGATTTTGCTATTTAATTTGTAATTTTAAAATTAAAGTGGCAACCCGTAATTTATTTATTTAAAATAAACAAAAATAAATTAATGAATAACTACTGAAAAAATAAGTAAAAGCAAAAAGAAGTATCCTTACCTAATCACTATTCACAACCGTAAGCTTGTAATAATATTTGTAGTGCCTTTGACAGATCAGACACGCAATAACTAGATATATTTCTTAAATGTTACTACACATCCCAACAGTATATTAAATTAACCAACCGTAGAAATTTAAAACACCTAATGCACCAATAATGTTAATGAACAACATCATATATAATATTAAAACACTGAAATTGTCCGCTTTGGTGAATTACATACTTTATTTAACTGAAGTTTCGAATGATTATTTAAAATGTTCATGCCGTAACAGGCGCGCCATGAATCTCGGGATACCCGAGGCTGTGAAGGATACATTCGTTCTATCCTTACAAAACCCAGGTAAATAATGTCGCGTTTTGGGGCTGTTTTTGAAGCAACCTTTGAATCGGGACAGCCTTACCAGCCTTCAGTCGCGCTGCTGTGATGCAATCGGTCTTAAAATGCAGCCTTCAAAGCACGCAGCCGACGAATTGGGACACAGTCTTACGTTCATGTTCTGTGTTTCCCGTAAGGACTTTTGACTCCTGCTTCCAGATTCTTGGTTTTTGTGGATTACCTTTTGTTTGATGTGGTTGAGATGAGTTTAGAGTGTTGTGTTAGAATATATATGTGTCAATGGAATATCTTCAAGTCTCTGGTCTTTGGCTCACCATAACTGAAGACTTGACCACTAACATGAACTCTTATTACGCCGACGATCCAGAGGACTGCCTGCTGAAAATGAGGAAAGACGGTTGGCTTATAGAGAGCTACATGGAGGATTTCTCCAGCGAGTACTTGATAAAACAAGTCTTCCAAGGGACTGGCTCAGAATTCCGTGTCGGGGTGGCTGATGGGGACCGGAGTGATAGTCGTCCTGCACTGGTTATAAGCAGACCACACCTCACTCCTCCACCATCCAGCTCTCCATCAAGTCCCGCCGCCGTGAGGAACGGTCGCTGCAGGTCGCGGCTCTGCCCGGTTTCGTGGTCCTTTCACTCCCGAGCCTAGCTGTATTCCAGCCTCTGGTTGCCGCGATGCCACTGACCCCGAGCTTCTCGACCTATCAACTCCCGAGCTTCCTGAGTCTACCTGCATCTCCGCCTCTGGTCCCCACGATGCCTCTGCTCCCGAGCTCCCTCCAGAGATTCAGCTACTCCTTGAGTTTCGACCCGTTCTACATGGGAGAGACCTAATAGACTTTAAAGGGGACCTATTATCAGGACTTTACCCGAGTTCACGGCCGACCGCTCCAGAGTTCCCGGAGCCGCCGACTCCAGAACTCCCCTTGGACCCCATGGTTGCCGCCAAGGTTCAAGCTAGCGCCAACTGTCACTATCGTTTACCTGGACATTATCCAAATAATCTTTGGGGGGGGGCACTGTAGGGACTAGATTGCTGGTGCTGCTTCTTCAAACATGGCCACGAGGACCGCCTACCGCAAGCATCTGCCCTTATGGCAAGCAATACAAGACGCCGCTGGTTTGCTTTACGCAGGGATCTTGATGGGGTGTAGGAGTGCACGAGGGTGTGAACGGAAGCCGGTGCAGATCCAGTGATAGTCCTATAGGCAAGCATTAGTGACTTGAATCTGATACGGGCTTCAACCGGTAGCCAGTGGAGGGAGATGAAAAGAGGTGTCACATGAGCCCTTTTGGGCTGTTGGAAGATGAGCCGTGCTTCTGCGTTCAGAACCAGCTGCAGTAGTTTGATAGCCTTTGCAGGAAGACCAGTAATGAGAGCATTGCAGTAGTCCAACCTTGAGATCACATGGGCCTGAACAAGGAGTTGTGCCGCATGCTCAATGAGATAGGGTCTAACTTTTCTAATGTTGAATAAGGCACATCGACATGACCACGTTGTGTTTGCGATGTGATCATTGAAGGACAGCTGTTCATCACTTGTCACTCCGAGGTTCCTGGCTGTTTTGGAAGGAGTGATTGTGGTATTGCCAAGATGTATAGTGAGATCGTGTTGCACCGTGGGATGTGACGGAAACACGAGTATTTCTGTCTTGGCAGGGTTCAGCTAGTGCTGATGCGCTTTCATCCAAGCTGAGATGTCCTCGAGGCAGGCTGTAATGCGAGCTGCAACAGTGGTATCGTCGTGGTGAAACAAGATGTAGATCTGGGTGTCGTCAGCATATCAATGATACCCATGTGCCCGTATGATGGGTCCCAAGGATGTTGTGTAGATGGAAAAAAGCAGCGGTCTAAGCACTGATCCCAAAGGGACCCCAGTGTTATCATCTGGTGAGCAGTGGACAGCGAGCCCCTCAATAACACACCACGAAGGATCTTCCGGAGAGGTAGTATTTGAACCAGCAGAGGAGAGCCTGAGGTTCTTAGCAATGACAGGGTTGCTAACAGTATCTGGTGATTGACTGTGTCAAACGCTGCAGATAGGTCTAGCGGAATCAGGACGAGGATTTGGATTCCGCCTTGGCTAGCCGCAGTTTTCTGTGACCGATAGCAGTGCAGTCTCAGTGGAGTGGTTTGTTTTGAAGCCAGACTGGTTGTCAGTTTGTTCTGGCATAAGTAAGAAGACGCCTAGTTAAAAGCTCCCCTTTCGAGTGTTTTTGAAATATATGGGAGGAGAGAAACAGGTCTGTAACTGTCGAAAGTAGAGGGGTCCAATGCGGGTTTCTTCAGTACAAGAAGCTGAAAGGTCATGAACACACAAAACAAGCAGATTACAAATACACTGCGGAAATCATATGGCCCTAGATATCACACATAGGTCGAGCAAACTTCGGCCAGCAGCAGCCTCTAATTCGCCATTTAACACCCGAATACACAGAGATAAAACAACACAAGGATCGATAACAGTATTGTTTGTCATGAAGCTTATCGATTCTCTCTTATCGACCCAATTATGTACCGGTCCATAAAGTACCGGTTCTCGGTACCCATACCTAGTCCTGAATTCGATTTTAAATACATGTTTTTGAATTTTCTGCATGGTGAAAGAAAATATGCTATACATGTGTTAACTCAGTTTTGCATTTTACTAATATTTTGTTGAAATATGTTCCAAATCTATGTGGATGAGAATCCCTTCTGTATCTGTATGTGGATGGTGTGTATATATATATATATATATATATTAGTGGTGGGCCGTTATCGGTGTTACCGTGCTGCGTTAACTTGAGACTCTTATCGGGCGATAAAAAAAATGTTGCCATTAATCTATTCTCAGAGTTGGGTTGGGAGATGGGTCTATACTACGCAAGCTATGATGACTTTCACCTTGATATTTTAGCACGGATGTATACATAGCCGAATTGCACTGTAGGGGGCGAGAACGAGTCTTCAGATGCAGCTATGATGCCGCCGGGTTTGCTTCAGGGAACATTTATTTTTAAGAAGCTTCCCAATGGAAACCTCAACAAGACTAAGGTTGTTTGCACCTTGTGCAATGCGGAATTGGTTTACTGTAGGAGTTCTTCTGGTCTCAAGTACCACCTAAACGCAAAGCATCCCTTAGCTAATGCGGAAGATGCCGGGCCAAGCACCGATGTAGTGCAGGAGAAAAGTCGTCGTTAAACTACTGTGTTTGTGTGCAACCGAGGCAAGCCCTTCAGCACAGCTCTATCAGCCAAGCTATCGGCGTTACTGTACACCTCATCGATGCCATCTGGGAAATTCACTCCTTCGCTTTAGGTAGGCTACGTTATGTAATTTTAAATTTGGCAGAATTCAAATGAGCCATTTTAATCTAGATTAATTCCAAGATTACAGTGAGATTAATCTAGATTAAAAAAAAAATCTATGCCCACCACTAATATATATATATATTATGTCAATGTCACGTTTATTTAAATAGCACTATTTAATTCAACTGAAGTTGACCAATGTGCTGCATGATTTAAACAGTACGCAAGTGTTACTGAAGACTTATTTTCCTTGCCTTCCTAACCTTATCTATACAAAGGTTAAAGCGTAGAAACAATTTTGTACTGTTATGTAAACAACGACTAGGGATCTGACAATCTAAAAGGTGTGATGAACTGGGCTTGTTTATTGTTTTTTTATACTGTTGTATGAGGTCTACTTATGATGTTTGAATGATATTTACATTCAAAAACATTAAAATCAATAAGTAATAGGCTATTTTCTACACAGGTTGGACGCCAGCTCTGCAAACGCTTAGTTTTAATGGCTGTGCTGCATTGAAGAATTTATAAGTAAACGCCCACTGCTTTGATTGGATAACAGTTTGCGTAGTTGGAGCCTTCTGTGAATTTGGTTCAAGACGTAACGTTAGGTTACACATTAGCACCATTCACAGTTTTTGCATAGCATTAGTATTATCTGGAGACCTCCTGTGATTTATAAATGACCTCCCCACATCAACATTTCATGTGACACATTCGCACGGATGATTTTACTGACTTAGTAACTTATTTCCCGGATGTGATGGCAAGGCTTTGTGTATAGTTTGTATAGCCTATAGTTGTATGGCGTTTAATGATATATGACCATAACTGTCAGCATTTGAGACCAGTGATCGTAAACTGGACAAAAGATCACCACAATCGCGGGTCACAAATGTTACGAGAGTTTCCATGATAAATAAACAACGGGAGACTCCCGGTAACTTATGTCGGGTACTTGGATATCACCCAGCACCCGAAATAATACCAAAACACTTCAAAACAGCCTCCATTATTCGCAAATGGTGGATAAAACCTTGAAAATAATATAAGAGCTGCCAAATCACCGAGATCCCGATTCGCACGGGCATGAGATCACAGACAACCTCTGCAATTTATTTGACAAACCAATTTATTTATTGGTTGTCACCTCTATCTGGTTCCGTGCCACTTGTGTTACTTCAGAATTGTAATGCGCAGAACAAGTGGGTGGGGCTAGAGAAGTCGTTGTTGATATTCTTTCTGTCTAAGCGGTGTTCAACCTATCATAGATAGATGCATTCTAGAACCTGCAGTTCACTGGGCCTGGTGTCAATAAGATATGTAATCTCAGTAACAAGGACATTTTAAATTCTGATACTTACATGATGTTAGTGTGAATAAAATTCCCTCTTATATGACAAAGCTTGGGTTAAAATTGTGATTCTAAGTCATGCCTCCTTTAAATTGCAATAGATCTTGAAGTCTACCTCAATCCACTTTTCAACGGAATTGCGAGGATAATGATCTTGTCTGTCTTCTAAAACCAGAGGTGTGTTCGACATCATTAAGCGCTGCACAGACCTTGTGGCGTGTGAAATTGAAACACCCCGAGAGCAGAGAGGTCTGTATGCTTTCGAATCACTCGCGCCATGCTGTGAGGTCTCACAGGTGCGATACAGTTTTGCAAGTGCATTAGACAGAGTGGCTTGTTTGTGTGAAGAGTGTTTCTCCTTATACTTGTTTCCCGGTTGCATTGAGTTCATATAACCTATATCCGGAGCCTTATTATTTCCGTGATGCAGTATCCTGCTATTTAAAACTGTAGACTAAAAGAATAGTTATATATTTATAAAGTCATATTAATCAACGAAAGTTGGTTGGATAAAACTAGATCATACATGACTCATGTGAGTGTTGTGGCTAGCAAATGCACAAGCATTGAATCAAAGTTATCTACAAATCTTCCGTGACACACTTAAACATCAACACTCATCATACAAACCTCATTTATGGTGACAATTGACAAAAACTTGTGATAATTAGATCAATTGTAATGCATGCTGGGAATTATGAATGAGTTTTGTACTATGATGTCTCCCAGCACGCATTGCAGCACAAAGTATTCTTCTGTTGGTTGTCACCATTGTTGAGTTTCATAGACCAATTAATCATGTCTTTGTGTGTTTTTATTTGACCATGCTTTTCAGTTGTTTTATCACAATGTAAGGACAAAAGTTACCACAACATTTAACATGTAGAAATTTGAGTTGTGTGTAACATTTAGAAATCAACATTAATCATCAAATGAATTCAGGTAAACTGCAATGCATCCTTGGAGTCATGAATGATATAAGTATTATGATGTTACCCAGCATGCATTGCAGTATGAAGCTTTCTTTTGATGATCGTCACCATTCTTGATGTGTCTGGGCATCTGTGTGATTCAGCAGCTTTAAAATTCTCAACATCACTTATAATTCATGCGGCAGGACTGAAGGTCTCGTAAGACCAAAGCTTTTCACAAATCAATTTTTAGGGTGCCATGACCCATATCTGATAAATTTAGATACCCTTTAAGTAAAAACATAGAATAAAATCTACTCAATTAATTGAGTGCAAATTGTTATCTTAATTTTATTGAGTATTCAGTAAGTCTTCATGTAGTTTACCTTGCTAATTTATGTGAGTAACATTTTACTGATTTGCATGGGTAATATTTACTAACCCTCAAGAATCAAGAGTACTGCAGTGAATTATAAACAATAAAGAGTGTCATTCATGTTTTGTTAAGAAGTTTTTCAAAAGAAAATGCTGTAGAATGCTATCTTTTAGTGTTTTAATGTCTGTGTTTTATAAGTGACAAAGTGTGTTTGTGTATTGACAACCTTGCTAGTTTATGGAACAATGACTTGATTTGGGACATGCTTGAAGTGTATAAGTAGTTTTAGTGCATTTTGAATGTGAAGTGAACTGATGTGACAAGTTGAAACTGTAGAGTTTTGTGTGTGTGTAGTCTAGATTAGTATGTGTCTAGTCTAGTCAATAAAGTGATGTTTTATGTCACACGTGACGTTCTTTGTAGTTCATGCTCATAACAGGAGTCATTAAACATGCTGAATCTTGCTACCTGCTTGTACATTACTGCTAAGTGATTTCCCCAAATCGTGAATTTGATCCAGATAAATATGATTTCATCCCATATTTGTGGTGAAGAATATATTAATTATTACTGTGATCTAAGCTCATGATAATTTTCACAAATTTTGTGAAGAATGGTTTACTGCAAATAACACTGTGCCCAATAGAATCTCTACGTAATGATGTAACAATTTTAAAAGAAGGTAAAGAAACCTGAAATCTTTTTTCCACACAGAGATGGCAATATAAAGGCAAAACAATTGAGGAAACCACTGTACATGGCCAACAAATGTTCATTATTGAAGTAATAAATCTTGAATGGAAAAACAGAAGTGTGATAATGTTTAAAAAAAACTGGGAGGGGGTTGTGTAACGAACTCAGTGCCTCAGCCAGCCACGCCCCCTGTACCAGCGCTCTCTCACCGATTCCCACGCTCTCACTCACCAGCATACCGATTGCATCCCCACCTGCAACCCATCACCTGGACTCTACAAGAATTTACCTTCTCCTTTTGTTCTTTGTCTGGTCTAATTTTTTTGCACTCTTTGTTGTGTAACGTCCTGTCTGTAGAAGTGTGACAGGAGACAGTACCACTAAAACTTATGATTTGATGTCTGTGTTTTATTTCACCAACAATTCAGCACACGCAGGACTTAATCAGGATTAAAAGACTGCGACTGTTCAAAGACTAGAACACAGAGACAAAATACATTTAACCAATAAGAAAGTCAGATGGTATGGCAAACACCAATCGCGAACTATAACATGTCTGGTAAATCATCAGATATCGGTCTAATAGTATCTGTTCTTATGGGAAGCTTCTACCTACAAAGGAAAATACATTGATATTGTTTATACCAATGTACAAAAGAATATACATTTTAAATACATGTGTTGCTTTTAATATCTTTAAATAAACATATACACATGTTTAAACTAATATATATATATATTCTACACTTGTATTACAAAAGTGAGAAAGATACATTAATGCATGCATTTTTAAATTAAGACAATTAAGTCAATTCCACTATTGTTTACATTACATATCATTTTATTCAGTTACATCTGTAGTAACTATAATTAAATTACAGAAAAAATAAGATTAATCCATTACTTTACTTTTTAAGGGAAAAGTAATTAAATTCCAGTTACTTATTATTTAGTAACTAGTTACACCCAACACAGCACATTTCACAACTTTCCTATGTATGGTTCTATGGGCTGCCATAGACTTCCATGGCAGAAAAAGAAAGAGAAAAATAAATGGCAGAATAATAATAAGAGCTTTAACAGATACAATTGGTGACTCTCTTGACTCCTAACTGTTAATAAGTATATAAACATCTGGAAAAGTTAATATGCAAAATTGATGAAACAATTTCTTGACATTTCTTGTGTTCTAGTATTTTTTTCTGGTATGTGATAAAACACTAACATTTTTCATATATAGGCAGCTGATACAATTGTTGCATTTATTAAACTGTTTGAAACAGTAATGAAAATGTAGCTCTGAAAAGCCGCTAGGAAACGTACTGAGAGGAATCATTTACGGTTGTTAATGCAAAATAAACCTTTAGTTTATTCTGCATTAAATGTAAAATACAAAAGAAAAATTTGAATGCGAAAGGGCTTCAGATCATTATATTGAGAAAAATCTATCTCTGTTCAATCTTCAGAATTTCTTGTATTGGTCTTCAGATTATAACTTAATTAGGATGAGTTATTTTCACATAAGTGTCATATCTGGTTGAACTAACTTTTTAAGAAAACCCATCTTTAACCTACTTTCTGTATAAAAAAGCACAGCAGCATAATTACTTCATGACATCCCTGGCCTTTCATCATTATGATGCATCTACAATGCAGTCAGCTGCTAAATCTACCTGAAATAAGAACTGTAGAGGACGTGATGGGGGTGTGGGCTTTAGATAAAAATAACATGAAGTGCCGTGATTGCACATAAGAGCTCTCTGACAAAAAGGGCAAGAGAAAGACAAATTAAAACATCCTCCGTTTTTGCCAACAGTTCCTTGCCTTTTACAGCACGGTCTGTGTTGTGTGTGTGTTCTGGGTAAGTAGGTGTCTGTGCCTGAGTGGGACTGCCTGGTAGGACGTGTAGGCCTCTGTTGCCATGACAACCATCTGCTGTTATGCATAAGCATCCTCTTGGGCTGCCCACACAGTGTCATCACAGTGAGATATCGAAAGAAACCGTTTGAAGAAGTGACTGTTGTGCCACTCATTGTGTGTGTATATGTGTCGTACAGTTTGTATGCTGAGACCGGTTCTGCACACTTTTTGCGGAATGGATTCAAACTTTGTAAATTTGTTAAAGGGTCATGAAACCTTACTTATGACGGCTGGCTTATACATTGGGTTTAAAAAAAAAGAAATGAATATGTAGAACTGTGGCGTGGTTATGGATTGGGATTCCAACTCACCGACTCTTTGGAGTTTATACACTTCCTGAGCTATAATCTCTCCACCTACTCTTCACACTACAGCAGGACTTTTCAATCATGGTTGTGGAATGCAACTTTACTGCACAGTTTAGTTACAACCAAATGCACCGAATAACAAAAAAATCACACATCACAAAAATCAAATGCGTAACAGTAACAAGCAGGTGTCTTAGGCTACATGAAGTGTATTACACTACAGGTCCATTTTCATTTACTCACCCTCAAGTTTTTCCAAACCTGCATAAATATCTTTTTTTCTGATGAACACAAAGATAGATATTTGGAAAAATGTTAGCAAGTGACATATCTGGGACATCATTGACTACCATGTTAGAATTTCTTTAAATAATTTTGTTGTTGTTGTTCTGTTGTGCACTAAATGCATTTTTTTGAAGAATTTAGAAATGCAAACAGTTCTAGGTTACCTTTGTCTACCATTTAAAATTTCCCGACTATGGTAGTGATTTGACAATGGGAGGCAATAACACAAAACGTGCTTATACCAAGATACTAGTTTTCACAATCCGATTTACCAGTCAAGTATTCGCGGAAAATATATGTTCCCCTTCAGTCGGTCTCTCGACGTTGTTGAGAGACAGACTGGGGGTTTGATTCTGAGAACCTATCATCTCCGAGACTAAAACGCCAATGGGGATTGGCCAATGGCCCGCCCACGCCAGTCTCCGCCCCGTACATACAGGTATAAAAGGAAGATGGTGGCGGACATTCATTATCCTTTGTTCTTCGGAACCTTCTCGGCGTATATATCGAGTTTATCTCTTCGAGTTCCTGCTGGATTTTGGACTCTCCCTCGGTGGCGGATTTCTCCTCCGGAGCGCAGACTTCCCCTGGGCGTTTCGGCAGCGAACTACAGATTTAAAAGAGAAGGTCCTTTTCAGGACCAATATTCTCACAGTATCCACTCTCATCCAGGAGGGAGGACGGACACAGCGGCTACCCCGGGTGTTGGGCTTCCAGCATCTGGGGCAGCCGTTGTGGATCAGTTCTGTCCGCACTGCGGGCAGTGTATGATTCAGACGTTGCGTCATGGGCGGCTGTGTTCCCACGGGACTCAGCCACCAACTCGTTGCTTCCCGTTTCGTGGAGGGGCGAGGGTGATGTGAGCATGTGAACGTCTTTCGTCAGCCACTTGCTGGCGGATCGTTTGCACCTCGCCTCGTCTGACCGTTCCCCAAGAGATGGTCCCACCGTCTTGTTCCTACACCACGCGCCGGAAACGGTGTGTGGTGATGATGAGATGCTGCAAGCTGTGTTCTTGGGTATGACAGACCCATCTTCGAAGTCTGACGGGCACGACGCCTATACTGCACGTATGGTTTGTCCTCAGGTGTGGCGGTCACAGCGGCTACGTTCTCCGGAATGTTGCCGCAACCCCGTCTGTTCCCTGTGCGTGACCGCCGCCACGGCGAGGTTGAACGCTTCAGCGAACGTCGGGGGTGATCGGGGATTCCCGTGTTTGTTACTCTGCCAGCTTTGGCTCGCGGGTCATTCATGCCCCAACACGCTCACCTGGCTCGTCCCCGATGGGCGGTGGTGACCGTCCCATATTGGGCAAGCCCCGACAACGTGCTCTGTCATAACATCTGATAGCTACCTCCGGTCATCAGATGCGAAGCCCCTTGGAGCTCCCGCCTTCGGGAGGTCAAGCCCAAGAAGAGGCAACGCAGTGATGACGGCCGTGCTTCCCCGGGCCGGAGATGCACGTTGAGCTCACTAGACGTGGAGTATTCCGTTCGCGGCTTGCTCCTGTCTGATGCGAAGCCCCTTAGAGCTCCCTCCTCTGGGCGGTCGAGCTCAGAAGGCAACGCAAAAGTGAGGGCCGTGCCTCCCCGGACTTGCCTGGAGATCCACGTGGAGCTCATTAGACGTCGGTATGCCGTCCGCGCCGTGCTCCTGTCTGAAGGGCTCAGGGACTTATTACTTTCCTGGACAGTGAGGTAGCTAAGGGCTATGTTGACCACCCAGGTGGTCTAGCGGCCGTGGTGCTCCACGGATGCTGCCACTTGGAGGAGTCGACAAAGTCTCCCAAGCTGCTTTCACCCTCCACGCTATGGCGGTCAATAGGGTCCAAAACGTTATGGCGACCCATTGGGTCATATGCCAGAGCGTTTGGATCTGGTTGATGGGAAGGTCGACCCGGCTGCCCACCACCACAGGCCTCGCGCCTCGAACGACGAAAGGTCATGGTGTGTGCCCTGGGTTGGACGATGTCCACGATAGTGGTCCAAGGATCTGTAGCTCAACCTTGCGCGATGAAGCTCGGAAGGTCCGCCTTCTTGGGCACCGCGCAAGCTGGGCTGGATGGTGACACTGTGGAGATATTCTATGGTGAAGAAGCAGACTGTTCCGTGACCCGACCATCTATGGATGCTGAGGTCCTGCGCACAGTCTGCCCTCCATCCAACCCTGTGCGATGAAGCTCGGAAGGGCGCCTTCTTAGGCACCGCGCAAGCTGGGCTGGATGGTGACACTGTGGAGATATTCTATGGTGAAGAAGCAGACTGTTCCGTGACCCGACCATCTATGGATGCTGAGGTCCTGCGCACAGCCTGCCCTCCATCAGCCCCGCCTCCCCGCGGTGGCCCCTCTGATACTGGGCCCTCCAAGGATTGCCCGTCAGTGATGTGGAGCCACGCAGGAGGAGGCCTCTACCCTGTTGGGTAACCGCCTCAGAGCGCCCCTGACAGGAGAGCCGTGGAGATGGAGAGTACACTCTCTCTCCGGGCTTCCCCAGTGATATAGCTGCCTTCCGCAATCTCCACGTGACGTTGCGTCGGCCGGCGGTAACAGTAAGCAGGTAAGTAGGCAGAGCAGTCAAACCTCTCCGGGGTCCCACCCTGTGTAAGGTGACCGCTCTGTCAGCCACTAACCAGCCTCCCTGGCACGGTGAAGCAGATCATCCTCCGGTTTCGCAACCACGGTACCTGCCGTGGCGCAAGCTAGAGGACGATCCATCTCGGTTATGCGATCCCTTTTCGCCAGGAACCCGCCAAGTTCGGGGCATTCTCCTAAGGGGGAAGCTCCCGTGCTCAGGCCGAGGTTGCTGCTTCTGGCGGGAAGTGCGGTCGAACCTGTCCCTCTAACCGAGATGTCTTCCGGGCCGGACTTCATTGTGCCTTTAAGGGGGGGGAGGCCGCGCCCCTCTCTGTATCGAGCTGATACAGAAGTGCATCTTGGCGACAAGATTGGTTGTGGCAATCAACCCGTAGGACCCTTATTCTTACATCTCCTTCCTTCTGCGATATTTCGTGTTGAAGGAAGAACGTATCAGTACTAGGTCGGTCCCTGTCTCCACTCACGGTCATGGGGACCTTGTGCTTCAGCACCTAGACCTTCTGGCCTACGGGTTAACTGGGAAAGAGCAAGCTCTCCCCAAAAGAGCGGGAGCTCCTCTTATCTCGGTGTGGAACTAGACTCTGCCCTTATGCAGCATGCTCACCAAACGAGTTTCTGCAGTAGTTGTTGAACAAGATGAATTTTGGTCAGCCGGACTCCGGGTCCCGCTGATCACTTCAGAGGCTCCTGGACACGTGGCGTCCTCGACGGATAATACGCTTGAGTTGATGCTCGCACAGCCACTTCAGCACTGGCCTCAGAGTCCAGGGCACCGGCACCAGGTGGGTTAGGCTACGCCCTAGTGTCAACACACCCCAAACCCTGGTCAAATCTGACCCTTCTCCGAGCAGGCCCGCTCGGGCAGGTACGAGGCCCGTCAAGCGCCTCCCTGCGGGGTGGGGTGTAGTGTGCAACGGGCAGTAGCGGGCAGTGATGGGTTACCTGCTGCCTAGAGTTTTTGGCAGTCCCCTTGGCACTAGACCTCTAGTGCAGGACTACGTGCTAGTCCGGTCGGGCAGCACGACTGATGTGGCGGCATACGCTCACAGCAGATGACACAACTCGCCCGATGCCTCCTCTTATGGAGTCAGCAGGATGATCTATCCCTGCGGGCCAGGTTATCCTTGGCAAACTGAACCAGACAGCCGTTGTGCTCTCTCGTCAGTGAACGCCTCGGAGAGTGGCCACTCCATCCTCACGCAGTCCAGCTCTCAGGGGACCGTTGTGGCCAGGATCAGATCCTGTTGCCCCCAGAATCCCCTTTTTCCCGCTTTTGTACCCTGACGGGTACCTTAGCACACAGCTGGCCGCGGGACAAGCGGAAGTACGACTTCCCCCAGGAGCCTCCTTGCACAGGGCCTGTGCAAAGTCGGAGAAGAGTGGCTTCACGTACTGTTGTTGCACCTTACTGGCCCAACCAGACTTGACTCTCAGACTTCTCAGTTCTGATACAGCCCCCTCTGGCCGATTCCCCTGACGAAGCCTTCTCACAGGGGAAGGACACGTTTGGCACCCCAGGCCAGGCCTCTGGAGTCTCCATGCCTGACCTCTGGATGGGACGAGGAGGCCTGGAGTGGCTTGCAGTGACGGTCAGACCATCCTGCCGAAGCCCCGCCACTTGGCGTGTGCACGCTTATAAGTGGCGCCTCTTCTTGCCCTAGTGTTCTCCCTCAGTGAGAACCCACGGAGTTGCTTGATCCGGTCAGTGTTGACAATTCTGAGACTAGAGAGTGATCTCTCCCCTTCCGCGTTGAGAGTGTATGCAGCGGCTATGGCCGCTCTACACAATCGCCTGGAGGGTAAGTTTCTTGGTTATCATAACCTGGTCACCAGGTTCTCAGGAGCGCGACTCCGGCCGCGCTCCGTACCCTCTTAGGACCGTAGGTCCTACATGGTCTTTGGGCCTGTGAGCCCCTCGGAGACGCCTCTCGTCCTTATTATGATGAAGGCCGCTCTTGATGGCGCTTGCCTCTGCAAGAGGGTAGGGACCTCCAGTATTCTTCGTGTCCCATGGGTCCCTGGAAATTGGGCGGTAGTCTTCTGAGATACCGGCCTGGTTACGTGCCCAAGGTTCCCACACTCCCTTCTGGGTTCAGGTGGTGAACCTGAAGGCGCACCCCTCGGGAGAGAAGACCCAACCTCCTAGTGTTGTGTCCAGCGCACTGCGCATTGGATTGTGGGCGCCACGGCGTACCAATCCCTGGATCACCCGTGCCCACTCGCAGTGAGAGCCACTCCACCGGAGCAGGGCCTCCTCGTGGACACCGGCCCAAGGCGCCCCTCTGGCAGACATGTGTAGCTACAGGTTGGGCTACACCCAGTACCTTTGTGAGGCTTTACAACCTCCGAAAGGAACCAGTGTCCAATATTACACCTTATATGTAGGACAGCCATCTGGCCTGGGCGTACGCCTGCGAAAGCGCCTTCTTCCCTCTTAGGTAAGGTCAGTGCGCTATGTAGTCTCCCTACTCCCCCCCCCCCCCCATTGGGTGAAGTATAGGCATTCTATCCATCACTAGCAATCTGGTAACGGACCGGGCGGAGTGGTCTGTTTGAACCAAGCCCAGTACTGGCAGTGTTGCCCCTACTCCTGATTCCCCTGTTGGCGAATCTGTGATTCTCCACTCCGGTGGCACACCCACCTTGGCTGGCCTCCTACGGCCGGGAATTTGTTGCATGTGATCTCCTTCGGGAGACCATGTCAGTTTTCCACATGTTACCTCCCGTACGGCAGGATGTGGTCACCGTAACATACTCTCCAAGAGGAGAGCAGTGTTCTTTCCCAGTGCGACGGCTCCGGACGGCGCCTCACTTACAAGGCGAACGCCCTGTCCGTGATGACTGTCAGTACAGGCATCGCAATATGCCTATTATAGGCTTCGCAGTATGTCCACTACTATTCACTGGAAGGTTACATCTCGATGCACCGCTCACTTGTGACTCGCTAGCCTAGTCAGTGTCGCTCAGCTCGAGGTCGTAATACGGCTCAGCGCCGTGGCGTGTTAAGATATATCCCCAGTCTGTCTCTCAACAACGTCTCGTTCCCTCCATCAGGGAACGAAGGTTACAGACGTAACCGAGACGTTTTTAGTTGTCTTTTGAATGATGAGAGAGATGTGGTTGACCGGACTGCATTTGGATTACTACCAGTAAGGAGTAGTGAATGAGAATGAGCGGGAACTTGATTTTGTACTCTTTTGTGAGGGTATAACCAGGTGCCGTTCATTCACTGATCACAAGGTTCTAGATGAGGTGTAAGAGTGTAGGATGGTGTGAAAGTATGAAGGCGCAGAGCCTATTGATGGTCCTGTAGGCAAGCATCACTAACTTAAACCTGAGCCAGGCTTCAAATGGTAGCCAGTAAAGAGAGATGAACAGGGGGTCATGCGAGATCCTAATACACTGAAAATGTCATAGAAGAACCTTTTTTCCATAAAGAACCTGTAACATCTGAAGACTTTTCTGTTTCACAAAAGGTTGTTGTGGCGATAAATGGTTCTTCAGATTATAAAAAGGTAAGAATGATATTGACTGAATGTTTTTTTGTGGAACCAAAAACGGTTCTTCTGAAAAACCCTTTAAGCACATTTATTTTTAAGAGTGTAATAGGTTAAAATATAATAGGCTTTCTGTGTTCTTCAGAATAAGGTGTCATTTTTCATTGTTTTATTATCACATTCATATCTAGTAATGTCACATAGTGATTTAGTATTCTATAAACCGCTTGAGAGTTGGAAGTGTGCCACTTTTTGTTGGAAGCTGAAAGCATTAGCCTATATAATTATTCAGGATATATAGACTGTTTCAACTTAACAACATAAACAAGCATAACTGAGCATGCACACTTTTGTGACCCCGACTGAACTTCCGGTACACATTACAAACAATAGAATGCCTGTAGATTTTTTATGACAATAATAAATAAAAAAACGATTATAAGCGTTGGCTTAATTTGTTTCGCCAATATTTTGAATTAAGCCTACGATAGCAAGCTCAAACATTACATTTACATTTTACATTTAGTCATTTGGCAGACGCTTTTATCCAAAGCGACTTACAGTGCACTTATTACAGGGACAATCCCCCTGGAGCAACATGGAGTAAAGTGTCTTGCTCAAGGACACACTGGTGGTGGCTGCTGGGATCGACACAGCAACCTTTTGATTTACAAGTTCAGTGGTTTAACCCACTAGACCACCATCTCCCATGGTACATTAGATATCAATGTACCATGCAGTTTGTTTAATTGCGACCAGAATACAGGAACCATTTAACGTATAGATTTTTTAATAATATGAACATACAACAAAATTCAATAAATCGATTATTTAATACAATTATTTATATATTAATATTAAAATATTAGTGAAACAAGTGAAACCTCGTGTCAGGTCCCGGTTCTTATCGCCTGCTTTATTTGTTTCGGGGTGTATGTGTTTGGAGACTGGCAAGCACATGGGGGTTGTTTTGACAGCTCTCCATGTGCTCGTTGTCTGTGTGTGTGTGCCCCATCCTCCTTGCTATCCTCTCATCACCTCGCACCGGACTTCACTCCCGCTAACCACGTCACATTGGTTTCACAGTCAAGTCTTGACCCATGTTTAGCTAATTGATCTTCTCTGTCCAGGCTCCAGAGCTCTTTGCACCCTGCTATGTGTTTCCCTGTTAACGCGTAGATTGCTATCCCGGCGACCTTGGTACTCCCTCTGGCTGGCTGTTCGGAGGATTGTCCTAAAAGACCAGTAGTTCTGGGACATTCATGCTTTGTACAGCACAATCCTCACGTGGACAAGAAGAACAGTTCCATTCTAGCCTGGATCCAGTCATGTGTCTTGTTTGGGTCCTGCCTCTTACCCTGTTTCTGTGTTTTGTGCTCAGAAGGTGCAGCCCTCTGACCTCACCGGTGTCCCGGTGAAGTACAGCAATCTCAGGATGGTGTTCAGCAAGTCCCGAGCTTACCTCTCTTCCTCCACATCACCCCTATGACTGTGTCATAGATGGACAAATATATTCAGGAATCACTCCTAGCTGGGCTCATTCGTCACTCCTCTTCCCCGGCTAGTGCGGGTTTCTTCTTCGTTCAGAAGAAGGATGGCTCCGTGCGGCCCTGTATTGATATTGAGGGTTCAATGACATCACTTTTAAAAATAGGTACCCCTTACCTCAAATGTCTTCTGCTTTCAAACTCTTGCAGGAAGCCAGGGTTTTCACCAAGTAAGAGCTCCATAACGCATATCACCTCGTACGCATCCAGGAAGTAGACGAGTGGTAGACGGCATTTAGCACACCCACAAGACATTTCATGTATCTGGTTCTTCCTTTCAGTCCAACCAATGCCCCAGCCGTCTTCCAGTACTTTGTCAATAGCGTTCTGGGTGACATTATTAATTGATTTGTCTTTGTGTATGTGGATGATATACAAATCCCCCCCCCCCTCCCTCCAGGTGCACACCCAGCACGTTAGACAGGTCCTCCAATGTCTGCTTGAGAACCAGTTGTTTGTTAAGGCGGAGAAGTGCGAATTCCATGCCGAGTCAGTTACGTTCCTTGGCCATAGCATTTCCTTGAGCGGAATCAAGGCTGATCTCGGTGAGGTAAAGGCTGTCGCCAAATGGCCCATCCCTGACTCTCGTAAGCCCTTGCTTCATGGGTTTTGCCAACTTTTATCGGCGATTCATCAGGAATTTCGGCCAAACAGCCACACCTCTCACAGCGTGACTCACTCAAGTCCCGTTAATCTTTTTAATCTGTTCCATATCCTGCGCTCCAATTTGTTGTAGAAGTCGGCGCAGTCCTATCTCAGTGATCCCCTCGTGACAGGAAGGTGCAACTGTGCGTTTCCTTCTCTCATCGCCCCAGCCCTGCCGAACGCAACTACAACATCGGCAATCGAGAGCTGTTAGCGGTGAGATTGGCTCTAGGTGAGTGGCGTCATTGGTTGGAGGGAGCGTTGCAGCCCTTCTCGGTCTTGGCAGATCACAAAAACTTGGAATATATCCTTTCAAGAGATTGAGCTCCTGCCAAGCCGACTGGGCACTCTTCTTTGGCCATTTCAACTTCACCCTCTCGTACCGGCCCGGGTCTAAGAACCTCAAACCAGATGCTCTTTCTCATCAGTTCGAGGCCACTTAGGAATGGTGGTCAGGGCTCTCTCCTGGGGCATAGAGCAACAAGTTGCGTAGGCCGGTCGAGGGGTACTGACAAGTGGTGTATGTGTTTGGAGTTTGTCGAGGACATTGGGGTTGTCTAGACAGCTCTCCCTACGTGGTTGTTCAAGCAGAGTTTTCATCTCTCCCTACTGGGTTGTTTTAACGGAAACTTCTACCGCTCTCCCTGTGGGGTTCAACATCTGTCCCCATGGATTATTACGGACCAGTTCCAGTTTAATAAGAACTGTTTATTGTTTTTTTTACTCTGGTCGGGGGCTCAAGCCCTGTCCATATTTTTACCTTTGAGTTTTTTTGGACCTTTTGTGTTGTGTCTGGTATAATTTGAATAAAATATTATTTTTGTAAGCCTGCATCTGACTCCTGCCCTTTCCATCACGACACCTCAGACCTCCTTTCCTCTTTTATTGACTGCTTCTCTCTGTCATCCATAAGGCATGCAAAATGTCCTATTGGGCAATTCAACAGTGCTGAAATAGTGGGATTATAACACCTAGTCCTATTAAGCGAATCTAAATAAAACATAAATACATGTAGTTAGTATTAGACAATAGCCACAGACGTCCTATGACATTTACATTTGGCAGACACTTTTATCCAAAGCGACTTACAGTGCTTTATCCCATACATTTTACATAGGTATTTGCAATCCCCTGGGATCGAACCCACAACCAAACCACTGAGCTACAGGAAAGCTATGAAAGGGTTGATAGGAAAGAAACACACAAGGGTTAATATTAATTGACAAACATGCTTTCTATGGAAAGCATACTTCTGCTTTAAAATGGGGGCATAAATCAACAATATACCCACTTCTCCAGGCACCACTACAGCACTGCTTCTATCTGTATATGTGTATTAATGTATGTTTTTTTAACGCTGTTTTTTTCTTTAGAGATGGATGTGTCTCTCCAAAGGAGTTTGGGTGTTTTGGATCGTCTTCTCCTTACACACTCCATATGGTTGCAGCTGTCTGTCAACCCTACCTCTGCTCACCAAATCCTACAGAGAGAGATTGTCGGGGTGAGACATCCGCCCATCAGCACTTGGCCTCAAGCCATGTTTTTTATCATAATTGATAATATAATATAGCATAATTACAGTAATCATCCAGTGACAATACTCAATGAAATAGATGTAATTAGCAATTCATCAACCTTTTATATGTCTGTACCAACTACAAATCTTCGTATTTTATGCCTTTTTAATCTATTGAAAATGTTAAATGTTATGCAATGAACGTTGTGTCTCCTCTCTGTCAATAGACATTTCTGGTGTGTAAGTGTAGCGCCTCCCACAGAAAGGTTCTTTGTGTGCGAGTAGGGGAGTCTGATGTGTGTGTATTACAGTATCCCATCCGTGAAGAAGACTCCAGTGAGTTTAACACATCACATGTAAAGATGTTTATTTTTAGGAAGCTGCTATTTGCACTAATCCAAAAAAGCGACAGATGCTATTTTCACGAAGTTTAAATAGCAGCAGTCCTGTTTACACTAAGTGAAAACAGCAACGTCTTAGTAATATGCTATTCAAACTTGCCGAAAATAGCTGTATTTTTTGCTTTGGATTAAGTGTAGTAGTTTGACGCAATACCTAAAGATAGTGGCAGATACTGTTTGCATCTCAGTATTGTTGTGTGTCAAACATTAAGCAATAATGACAAAGTGTAAATCATAATATATTTATAAAATAATAAAGCCCTACACCTTCCCCTAACCTTACCCGAAACCCAAACTTTAAAAATTGATTTTAAACTTTACGGACCTCCTATTGACATCTTTTGTCTTTATTGTTCTTAAAATAAACAAATCATAATTATTAAATCTTCTGATCAGCCTACTATAATATCATTTTAAGAGTGTTCTCTCTTCAGTTAAAAAATAACACTGTGCATTTTATATGTTTATAAAAACATTTTAATGTGTTTATTTTGGTTCTATAAAGTGCTTTGTCTCTGTTTAGCATTTTCTTTAGAATGTTCAGCCCTGAGCTTCCCGGATCTCTGCAGACTTGTGGCCTTTTACACAGTCAGCAGGTACATTAGACCAGTGTAAATTATATTGTAGATTAATATAATGTAAATATACTAATTTCTACTGTGTGTCATTTGTATGTATGTATTTTCAACAGAGATGTGTTGCCTTTTCCTCTTGAGCTCCCAGAAGCAATTGTACAGGCAACAACACATACACAGCTGGAAAACATTTCACATTTGGGTTTGGGTAAGACTGACTCTCTGACTTTGTGCCCTTTAAGAAAATTTATTACACAGCGCTCTGGAATATTTGATTCTGTTTGGCCAGTCGCGACATTCCAAGATCTAGTTTGCCTAAAACACAAATAACACGGGGGTCTGCATCTTGGTCTGGATCCCTCACAAATTATCTAATAAACTATTTCGAATACAAATGTTATTTCATATAGCTGTACAATAACAGGGACAATCTACAGCTTGTCCTGATCATATTGCAGCGATGTTTTTTGCAATAACAGCCGGCTGGCTGTACATTGTCCCTTACTTAAATTCCATTCTGTGTGTAAAATGGATAAAAGCATTGTTTGCTGTGCTCCGACACTAACTGGGGGTTTGTCCAATATAGTTTTTAACTGTCATTTTATTTAATAACATTTAAGAAATTGTGACATATTCACAAAACAGTCAACACTATAATATAATACTCAAGTTGTTAAAAAAATAGTTCACACAAGAAGTAAGACACGTATACAACAAAGACACTAATTTGGAGTGTTTGTTTCGAAACCTGCCATGTGTTCAGTTTGTTAAGGCATGGGAACACAGCAATTCTTATGGTGGAACCGCAAGTGATAAAAAATGTATGTTAATTCGTTATAATGTGATTTAGATTCCGTTAAAACAAGATGTTAATTCGTTATAACGAAATATAATCCGTTAAAACGAGATGTTAATTCTGACTGAAAGCAGTACGCTTCTACTTTGCTGCTGACAGAACAGAGGAGTGCACTGTAAAAAATGCCCGGGAAATTCTATAGTTTTCACATGGAAAACTTTTGTCAGAAAAACATCCCTAAAAATACGGAAAACACTGTTAAATTGTCTGGGAAATTAAAAGAGAAACTCCATAGTTTTTACAAGAAGTTTTTTTTCAACTCCACAAACACTATTATCACCTTCACTTACAGACACCACTGTCATTCTGGGTATCATCAAAGCACAAAACTCATCCATGACTCTCCGCACGCATTGCGGCTGTAAGCTTTTCATTTGTTGGTCATCAGTGTTGAAATTCGTACACTGATTCTTGATATCTGAGTCAAACACAAAATTATTCTTATCACATTTTCTTTTGAGGTTATTTGCTACGAAATTATGTTCTATATAAAACAATGCCATAGCAGCCCAAAGAAAACTGGAATCTTATATATAAAGGATGAAACAGACCAACTAAAGCAAACACTGGTCACAATAACGATGACTTTAAACAACAATAAAACATCAAGTCATGGATGTTATGCTGCAGTCCCTGTGAAGCAGAAGTGTTGATCGTCTTCAGTATTCTGACGTATTTCCAAAATGAATAGTGGGTGTGGCTCATGTTTTTTCACTGTGAATTGATTGGATGTCTAAAACAGGATGTTCCTGTAATTTTACACTAGTTTGCTGGCAACCACAACTGCTGGTATTTTTCCGTAAAAACTACGGAATTTGTATTTTTTTTCTGATATTAAATGTTTTGTGAGTCAACACTATGCTGAAGAGTGGAGTCTGTGTTTTGGTCAAGGTCAGGCAATGAGATGCTGATGTAATGCTGCATGTTGCTTTGTTTAAAAGTGACTTTGATGTTTTTAATAATGAATTACAAAGAAATAAATTAAGTAAATGTAATGTTTTCACTTTTATACATTTGGACCAAGTTCTCATTTTATATAAAGAAATGCTGTTAATATAAAAGACTCAAATGTATTAAGTTCATACACAGCTTGAAGTTTGTGCCCTGAAGTTTTTAACTGCTAAGCTGTTAACGTTCTTTTCCTGTATTTTTTACGGAATTTTACTGGCAACCACAGCTGCCGGTATTTCTAGGTAAAAATTACGGAACATTTTTTACAGTGTGGGCACTCACTGTTCTGTACTTGAGTGCGCTAGAGGCGCGCGCCAGTTATGAACTTGAGTGTGCAGGAGACGCGGACTGTTACATTCCCACAACAAGTGCATGCATGTGGCGTATTAAATATCTCTTGGTTTTTTTAATCAACAGATGTACAATATCCTGACTAAAAACGTTATAAAAATGCATATTTAAAATGTAAATGGCATTTAAATCATTAATGTAAATAAAAAAAAATATTGCTAATGACATTACGTGCCCGCAACGTGACATTAACTTTACCTGTAGGTCATGTTATTACCAAAATAGTTTGAATATTTTAAGTGACTGGACTGTCCTTTGTTATCGTGTGACATCATGAGTTTGTGTATTGGTGATTAAACGATAATGAAATTTCGTGCATGGGACATGCCAGCTACGTTGTCAGCTGGTAAGTTAAGAAATTACCAAAAGTTACCAATACATTACGTAACCGGTCCGTTGTATGTTAGCTGGGTATTTATGGGATAAGCTGCATAGACTGTAAAAAAATGTTGTTAATATACCGAGAATTTTGAACAGTTATTTCCAGTTTTTCACAAATACAGAAGAATACTGTAAATGACATTGAATTTGTCGAGCAAATTAGTAACAGCAAGCTACCTTTCAGTTTTACAGAATACTACAGTATTTTTTGCTCAGTCAGTGACATGAGCAGAGCAGAGATTTTGGAGTTCCCAGCATGCTCTGCATGAGACAGCATTAGGAGAGTCATTTTTGTGAAAAAGTGCTATTTTATATGGTTTAGAATAAAATGTAAGACTTGATAGTGTTTATTGTTCAGTTGTCTTCAGGATGTAGAAGAGTTTCTGTTTGTATTTCTGATTCTAGTTGTTCTTTCAGAAGAGTGGTGCTTGTGTTTATGTTGTGAAATGCCAATCATATCTGTTGTAAACAATAATAAATGATGAACTGATGTTAAACAAGATCAAGAAGTTAGCTCCAATGCTCTTGCTTTTATAAAGTTTATCATGTGACATGCTTAAATCATTTAGATAAAAAGTACATACTCTAAAATAACAGTATAATGCAAACCAAAATCCTTACAGTATTATACTGTGCAGCTTATATTTTTACGGCACATTACTGTAATGGTTTCACAGTAATAAACTGTCATTGTAGATTACAGCAGGTCTGCTGTAAAATTACAGCTATGCGCTGGTAAATCTAGCTGCCAGTAGTTTATTGTAAATTAACAGGCATTATTTTAACAGTGTATATTTAACTTCAATGAATCACACCATGATGTTGCTTAACATCAGGATGACAGAGTTCCCCTGTATTACTCTTCCCTCTAGTGTCCGATAGGCTGCCTCTGGTGTGTGATCTGAGAACGCGCGAGTATGTATAACCGGCTTCTAAACAATCGACCAATTTAACAGTCTTTTCAAGCACATTGTGCGTTTATACGGGGCACAGACACTAAATGAAACAAAAAAGAATCACTAGAGGTCTATTATACTCCTCTCTTGTGTCAGCAGCAAAGTAGAAAAGTATTGCTTTCAGTCATAGAACGACACCATCTCAAAACTCGGTTATCAAAGACTTGACATGACGAGATCCTATTTTGTTATAACAAATTATTATTTATTTTTAATGGATTAGTATTTCGTTTTAACGGATTAGTATTTTGTTTCAACAGATTAGTATTTAGTTATAATGAATTATTATTTCGTTTTAACGGATTAGTATCTCGTTTTAAGGGATTAATATCTCGTTTTAACGGATTAATATATCGTTATAACGACTTAAAATGTATTGTAATATCTCGTTTTCCATCCATCCATCCATCCATCTTTTTTCTTCCGCTTATCCGGGGCCGGGTCGAACGGGCAGCAGTCTAAGCAGGGATGCCCAGACCTCCCTCTCCCTAGAAACTTCCTCCAGCTCTTCCGGGGGGACACCGAGGCGTTCCCAGGCCAGCCGGGAGACATAGTCCCTCCAGCGTGTCCTAGGTCTTCTCCGGGGTCTCCTCCCGGTGGGACATGCCCGGAACACCTTCCCAGAAAGGCGTCCAGGGGGCATCCGGAAAAGATGCCCGAGCCACCTCAGCTGGCCCCTCTCGATGTGGAGGAGCAGCGGATCTACTCTGAGCTCCTCACGAGTGACCGAGCTTCTCACCCTATCTCTAAGATATCGCCCAGCCACCCTGCGGAGAAAGCTCATTTCGGCCGCCTGTATCCGGGATCTTGTTCTTTCGGTCATGACCCACAGCTCATGACCATAGGCGAGAGTAGGAACGTAGATTGACCTGTAAATCGCGAGCTTCGCCTTGCGGCTCAGCTCCTTCTTCACCAAGACAGACCGGTACAGCGACCGCATTACTGCACCGATCCGTCTGTCAATCTCCCGTTACATCCTTCCCTCAATCGTGAACAAGACCCCCAGACACTTGAACTCCTCCACTTGAGGCAGGAACTCTCCACCTACCTGAAGTGGGCAAGCCACCCTTTTCCGACTGAGAACCATGGCCTCAGATTTGGAGGTGCTGATTCTCGTCCCAGCCGCTTCACACTCGGCTGCAAATCGTCCCAGTGCATGCTGAAGGTCCTGGTCTGATGGGGCCAGCACGACGACATCATCCGCAAAGAGCAGAGATGAAATCGTGCGGTCCCCAAAACCGATGCCCTCTTAAAAAGAGGGACCACCACCCCGGTTTGCCAGTCCTAGGGCACTGTCCCTGAATGCCACGCGGTGCTGCAGAGGCGTGTCAGCCAAGACAGCCCCACAACATCCAGAGACTTGAGGTACTCAGGTTGGATCTCATCCATCCCCGGTGCCCTGCCACCGAGGAGTTTCTTGACTACCTCGGTGACTTCAGCCTGGGTACTGGACGAGTCCGCCTCCGAGCCCTCAGCCTCTGCTTCCTCAATGGAAGACGTGACGGCGGGATTGAGGAGATCCTCGAAGTATTCCTTCCACTGCCCGATGATGTCCCAGGTCGAGGTCAACATCTGCCCCCCTCCACTGTAAACAGCATTGTTAGGGCACTGCTTCCCCCTCCTGAGGCGCCAGACGGTTTGCCAGAATCTCTTCGAGGCTGACCGATAGTCCTTCGCCATGGCCTCACCGAACTCCTCCCAGGCCCGAGTTTTTGCCTCTCCAACCACCCGGGCTGCAGTCCGCTTGGCCTGTCGATACCTGTCAGCTGCCTCGGGAGTCCCACAAGTCAGCCAGGCCCGATAGGTCTCCTTCTTCAGCTTGACGGCATCCCTTACTTCCGGTGTCTGCCACCGGGTTCGGGGATTGCCGCCTCGACAGGCACCGGAGACCTTACGGCCACAGCTCCGAGTGGCCGCGTTGACAATGGAGGTGGAGAACATGGTCCACTCGGACTCAATAACTCCAGACTCCCTCAGGATCTGGTCGAAGCTCTGCCGGAGGAGGAAGTTGAAGATCTCTGACAGGGGATTTGGCCAAACGTTCCCAACAGACCCTCACAGTACGTTTGGGTCTGCCGAGTCTGTCCAGCTTCCACCCTCGCCATCAGATCCAACTCACCACCAGGTGGTGATCGGTTGACAGCTCCGCCCCTCTCTTCACCCGAGTGTCCAAGACATACAGCCGCAGGTCAGATGAAACAACCACAAAGTCGATCATCGACCTCTGGCCAAGGTTGTCCTGCTGCCATGTGCACTGATGGACACCCTTATGCTTGAACATGGTGTTCGTTATGGCCAAGCTGTAACTAGCACAGAAGTCCAATAACAGAACACCACTCGGGTTCAGATCAGGGGGGGCGTTCCTCCCAATCACGCCCCTCCAGGTGTCACTGTCGTTGCCCACGTGGGCGTTGAATTCCCCCAGCAGAACGACGGAGTCCCCAGTCGGGGCGCTTCCCAGCACCACTCCCAGAGTCTCCAAGAAGGCCGGGTACTCTACACTGCCGTTTGGCCCATAGGCGCACACGACAGTGAGAGACCTATCCCCGACCCGAAGGCGCAGGGAAGCGACCCTCTCGTTCACCGGGGTAAATTCCAACACATGGCGGCTGAGCTGGGGGGCTATAAGCAAACCCACACCAGCCCGCCGCCTCTCACCATGGACAATTCCAGAGTTGTGAAGAGTCCATCCTCCCTCGAGGAGTGTGGTTCCAGAGCCCGAGCTGTGCGTAGAGGTGATCCCGACTATCTCTAGTCGGAATCTCTGAACCTGCAGGTGGTGGGTCCACGGGAGGGTGGCCCCACGTCGCTCCTTCGGGCTGAGCCCGGCAGGACCAGGCGCTCGCATACGAGTCCCAACCACGGGCTCCAGGGTGGGGCCCCGGCTGCGCCATGCCGGGCGACGTCACGGTCCTCTAATTCCTTGTCATCATAAGGGATTTTGAACCGCTCTTAGTGACCCGTCACCTAGGACCTGTTTGCCTTGGGAGACCTTACCAGGGGCATATAGCCCCAGACAACATAGCTCCTAGGGTCTTTCGGGTACTCAAACCCCTCCACCACGGTAAAGTGGCAGTTCAAGGAGGGGACAAATCAAATTAAAGTATATATCTCGTTTTAACAAATTAAAGGTCCCATGAACTGTGCTTGTTTATTGTTTTAACTGCTTATGAGGTCTAATTTTGACGTTGGCATCTGTTGTACATTCAAAAACATCAAAATCAATTAGTAACAAGCTTTTTCCACACAGGTTTGGGAGTCCCGGATTAAGGACCTTTTAAATAAACACCCACTGCTTTGATTGGATAGCAGTTTGCATAGTTTGAGCCTTCTGTGAATATGGTTAGAGACGTAACGTTAGGTTACACATTAGCACCATTCACAGTTTTCGCATGGCATTAGTATTATCTGGAGACCTCCTGTGATTTATAAATGACCTCCCCACATCATTATTTCATGTGACGCAATCGCACAGGATGATTTTACTGAAATTGACTGACTTATTTCCCGGACATGATGACAAGGGTTTGCGTATAGTTTGTATGGCCTATAGTTTTATTGTGTTTAAGGACATATGATCGTACCTGTCTGCATTTGAGAACCGTGATCGCGAACCGGAAAAAATAGATCACCGCGATCACAGCTCTCAAATTTCCCGAGAGTTTCCATGATTAATAAACAAACGCAAAATAATACCAAAAATAAATTACACCCGAAATAATACCAAAACACTTTAAAACAGCCCCCATTTTTCGCAAACAGTGGATTATTCCTTGAAAAATTATAAATGAGCCCCCCAAATTACAGAGATGGTGATTTGTACTGGCTTAATATCACAGACAACCTCTGCAAGTATTACAAATGACTAGAGGTCCCCAGGTAAAACTAATATCGTACGATAGTGCTGAGGGCACATCAAGCGAACTCTAACAAAGCAATTGTGATGTATAGAACAAAAATGTTTTACTCACATAAGTTTGCTGCACCGTTCCTATCGGATCCAATATTCACGACACATCATTGCTTTTAATTTTTATTTATTCCACAAATTCAGTGTCGATCTATGCCTTGTTCACGAAGTAATCCTCAGAGAAATGAAACAAACAAATGCTTCACGTTTTTCCAGAGCTGAGACGTCTTTAACATTATACTTTAACGCAGCATTACTAATGTCAGAATCCGAAGGAAGGTTATGCAGCAACTGTATTCTTCCACAACCAGGGGTGGCACAATATTTAGCTGTCTTAAGCGGCATTTTTGTTTATTGCTTGATCACTCTGTCTGGTTCCGCGCCACTTCACAATTATCATGCGCGAACCAGTGGGTGGGGGAAGTAAAGAGAAGTACTAGTTGATATTTTTCTATAGAGACGGTTATCAACCTATACATTTCGTCATAGATAGGTGCATTCCTGAACCTGCCGTTCACTGGGCCTGGTGTCAATTACAAATGTAATCTCAGTAACAAGGGCATTTTCAGTTCTGACACTTACATGATGTTCGCCTAAATACAATTCCCTCTTATATAACAAAAACTAGGGTTAAAATTGTGATTTTAATTCATTCCTCCTTTAAAATTTCTTGCAATATCTCGTAATGATGAATTAATATCTCGTTTTAACAGATTCTTATTTCTTCATAACAAATAAAATAATAATCTTGTTATAACGGATTCATATTTCTTTATAACACAATAACATCTCGTTTTAACAAAATATATATCCCATTATGACTATTAACTTCTTTTTTTTATTACTTGTGGTTCAGAGCTACTCGAAATTCTGCTTGGATCTGCATCAGATATAAAATCAGTCTGTAATTGCTATAAAAGGGACATTGGATGAAATTTTCACTTTTTAAGTTTCTTTACCATTAAGTTCCTGGCATGTCTGCCAGCTGAAAAAAGCTGAAAATAAGACACGTAGCCAGATTGTTAGGAGCTTTCTAAGTCTAAAACGTCCTACTTTTGTAGTCAATGATGTCGCAGAAATGTCAGTTGCTAACATTCTTCCAAACATCTTTCTTTTTGTTCAGCAGAACAAAGGCATTCATAAGTCTACTCAACTCAACTCAACTTTATTTATATAGCACTTTTTACAATTTTCATTGTTACAAAGCAGCTGTACATGAGACACATTGAATACAAGTAAAGCAACTAAAGGCATATGAAAAAAGAACAAGAAAACAAGGTGAAAACAACAAAGACAGACATGCAAATGCTCCACACACACAATATGCATACATACTTACACACATTGAAATAGAAATAGCACAAACACACAAACACACTCGCGCACACACACACACACACACACACACACACACACACAGTGGAAGCACACATTTGAGATAAAGGAGAACCACAGGTCAAATATTAAACGGACTATAAATTCTTATATGCAATATTAATTATGTCTAACTTTTGAATTCTAAAGCAGCCCCCAGGCAAATAGTGCAAAACAATATGCAAACGGTGGCAAGGAACCCAAAACTCAATTGAGAAAAAAAAACTCAGGAGAACCCAGGCCCAACCAGGGGATTCCAGTTCCCCTCTGGCAAAAGCTGCTGCCTCTGCACAAGCTCAACAGTGCTTGCACAACAAGGCTAAATAAAAAATAAATAAACTTAATAAGGTAAATTATAGATATAAGATAATCATAACAATCTAACAGCATTTGAAATGTTGTAGGAAAATCCTGTCAAGTTGCCGCGTCCTTTATCCAGCTCAATCATCTCAGCTCATGTCAGGTCACCGCTGCCCATTCTCAGCTCTGCCATCGGGTCTGGGCATGAACTGCATCCTGCGGTAACCTTGGAACAAAGGGACAAGACTGGCTGAGAGTAGAGTACTGTTCTGGACTCTTTGATGCAACAAGTACATCATTTGTTGTTGGATGTGTTCCTGGTTCCGGTTGATCTAAATAATGCAGCCTAGATCCTCTGAGGATTAATATTATGGAAGTGTATTGTATGCAAGATTAAAAAGATGCGTCTTTAGTCTAGATTTAAACTGACAGAGTGTGTCTGCCTCCCGGACAGTGCATGGAAGAATGTTCCAAAGTTTAGGCGCTAGATAAGAAAAGGATCTACCACCTGCACTTGATTTTGAAATTCTAGGTATTACCAACTGACAGGACGCCTGAGAGCGTAATGCACGTGCAGGACTGTAATACAATAGAAGTTCATTCAAATACTGCGGCGCTAGACCATGTAGGGCTTTATAGGTAATAAGCAAGATCTTAAAGTTAATATGATGCTTTATAGGTAACCAGTGCAAGGTTGACAGAACCGGGGTTATATGCTCATACTTTTTTGTACGTGTAAGAACTCGAGCTGCCGCGTTTTGAACAAGTTGCAGTTTTTGTAATAGGGCTGCAGGGCATCCACCTAGAAGTGCATTACAATAATCTAGTCTTGATGTCATGAATGCATGAATTAATTTCTCTGCATCTGACAGTGACGTACGCATATGACGTAGTTTAGATATATTCTTAAGATGGAAAAATGCAATTTTACAGGTGTTGGCGACATGGCTTTCAAATGACAGAGTACTATCGAATACAACGCCAAGATTCTTAGCTGATGACGAGGATTTTATGGAGCATCCATCAATCGTTAAGCGGTATTATTGGTTGTTACGTATAGCGGTTTTCGGTCCAGTAAGTAACACTTCTGTTTTGTCCGAGTTTAGTAGTAAAAAATTGTTACTCATCCACATTTTTAAGTCAACTATGCAATCCTTTATTCGATGAAACTGCTGGGTTTCATGAGGCTTCGAGGAAATATAAAGTTGAGTATCATCAGCATAACAGTGAAAGCTAATTCCGTGTCGCTTTATTATATCTCCTAGAGGTAGCATGTATAATGCGAAGAGCAGAGGCCCCAAAACTGAGCCCTGTGGTACACCGTACTGGACTTGTGATTTGCGGGACACCTCATTGTTTACTGCAACAAATTGAAAACGGTCAGATAAATAAGACTTAATCCATTTCAATGCTATTCCGTTAATGCCGACGTAATTTTCGTGTCTATGTAGAAGTATGCTGTGGTCAATGGTGTCAAATGCAGCACTGAGGTCTAGCAGCACCAATAACGAAATACAGCCACGGTCAGACGCTAAAAGCAGATCATTTGTAACTCTGATCAAAGCAGTCTCTGTACTGTGACATGCTCGAAAATCCAGACTGGAATTCATCATTAATGTCATTCCTTTGGAGGAAGGAGCATAATTGAGTTGAAACTACTTTTTCCAGAACTTTAGATATAAATGGTAAATTCGATATAGGCCTGTAATTCCCTAGTTCTTTAGGGTCGAGTTTGGTTTTTTTTAAAAGAGGCCTTATAACAGCCACCTTAAATGCTTTAGGCACATGTCCTAATGTCAGGGATGAGTTAATAATACTAAGAAGAGGATCTATAATTTCTGGGAGCATTTCTTTCAGTAGTTTTGTAGGTATAGGGTCTAGCATGCATGTTGTTGATTTAGATGATCTAATGATTTTAGACAGTTCATCGTGATCTACTGTAGAAAATAATTGCAATTTCTCCTTAGGGGTACTGTAGTTAGTTTGTTCAGCGGGTTTCACTACAGGTTGCATTGTTATAATTTTTTCTCTTATATCTTGGATTTTACTAGTGAAGTAGTTCATAAATTCATCACTGTTATGCTGATAATCAGAATCTGACGTCGCTGACGACTTATCTTTTGTTAATTTAGCCACGGTGTTAAATAAAAACCTAGGGTTGTGATGGTTTTCTTCTATTAGTGATGAAAAGTAGGCGGATCTAGACGTTTTTATGGCATTCCTGTATTTTCGAGTACTATCCTTCCATGCTATACGAAATACCTCTAAATTAGTTTTCTTAAAGTTGCGCTCCATTTTCCGGGACGCTTTCTTTAGAGTCTGAGTGTGTTCATTATACCACGGTGTTGGGCTGCTATTTTTTATTTTCTTTAAACGCAGAGGAGCAACTATGTCTAATATTTCCGAGAAGGTAGATTTAAAATTTTCAATAGAAGTGTCAAAATCGTCAACATTTTTACACATGCTAGATATTTTAGACAATTCAGGCAGATTATCGAGAAACGCATCTTTGGTAGTTGAAGTAATCGTTCTACCATATTTGTAGCAAGGAGTTTGATTTGCAGCCGTAGGCCATTGAAGCAAACATAATATCAGACAATGATCCGAAATGTCTTCACTCTGCTGAACGATTTTAACATCGTCCACATTTATACCATAAGAAAGTATTAAATCTAAAGTATGATTATGAAGGTGAGTGGGTCCTGACACATGTTGACTAACGCCCATGGAGTTAAGAGTGTCTTTGAAAGCCATGCCCAAGGCATCTGTATCATTGTCTACATGGATATTAAAGTCACCGACGACAAGGACTCTATCTGCGGCCAGTACTAGTTCTGATAAGAACCCACCAAAATCTTTAATAAAATCTGTGTGGTGCCCTGAAGGCCTATATACAATAGCTAGAATAAAATTTAAAAATGTTTTGTCCTTAGTATTAGGTGTCGATACGTGAAGTACCAAGACTTCAAAAGAATTGTATTTAAATTTAGACTTCTGAGAGATGCTAAAATAATTATTGTAAAGTGCAGCAACACCTCCCCCTCTACCTTTTAGACGAGGCTCGTGTTTATAGTAATAGTCTTGAGGAACGGATTCATTTAGAGTAATATAATCATCTGGCTTTAGCCATGTTTCTGTCAAACAAAGCATGTCTATTTTATGATCGGTTATCATATCGTTAACAAAAAGTGCTTTATTTGAGAGAGATCTAATATTAAGCAATCCGAGTCGTAACAGTTGATTATCTGTATTTTGTTCATGTTTAACTTGTTTAACGTTTATTAAATTACTTTCAAGAGGTTTACGCAATATCTTATGTTTGCTAATCCGGGGGACAGACACAGTCTCTATTTTATGTTGTTTGTAAGAAGGGATTATTACATGTTGCATATTTTGTGTATTCTGTAACGCGAGACGGCGAGCAGACAGTTGGTTAAGCCATTCAGTCTCCTTCCTGACCTGGGCCCTATGTAGTCAGACTTTAGCATTATTAAGACTGTGTGCCAAATTTCTAGAGAGGAGGGAAACCCCATCCCAGGAGGGATGGAGACCATCTCGTTTCAACAGGTCAGGTCTGCCCTCAAAACTCTTCCAGTTATTTATAAAATCTATATTATTCTGCAGGCACCACTCAGACAACCAGCCATTTAGTGATGATAATCTGCTATAAATCTCATCACCACGGTAAGCAGTGAGGGGGCCAGAGAATATTACAGTGTCTGACATCGTTTTTGCGAGCTCACACACCTCTTTAATATTATCTTTAGTGATCTCCGATTGACGGAGTCTAACATCATTTGTGCCGACGTGAATAACAATCTTACTGAATTTACGATTAGTCTTAGCCAGCACATTTAAATTTGACTTGATGTCAGGCGCTCTGGCTCCCGGTAAACATTTGACTATGGTGGCTGGTGCCTCTATGTTAACGTTCCGGACAATAGAATCACCGATCACTAGGGCACTTTCAGCAGGTTTCTCAGTCGGTGCGTCACTGAGCGGGGCAAACCTGTTCGAGACTTTAATCGGAACGGTTGAGTGATGTTTTGTCCTGCGACAATGCCGTCTCACCGTCACAAAGTTTCCCAGCTGCAGGGGATTTTCAACCGGAACCGAGCTGTGTGCGCTAACATTGCTCGCATCCAAAATGTTTTCTACGGTCCTAACACTCTTACTATCCTCAAATAAGGATTGGATGCGAGACTCTAATTCTAAGATCTTCTCCGTCAGCCTAACTACTTCCCTGCATTTATCACATGTAAAACCCTCGCCGCTGACAGAGAAGGCTAAGCTAAACATATGACATGAGGTGCAAGTAACAACAATAGGAATAGAAGCCATGACTCACCGGGTATGAAGTGCAATCCTAACTTACCAAGGTTGCTTGATGAGTCTTAGTATATACACTTAAAAAGAGAAACAGTTAGCACACAGGACAAACAGGGGGAGATGATATTCCACAGTGTAAACAAAAGGCAAGCTAACACGCTAATATGCTAATATGCTAGCGGCGTTACGATTCAATTAATATAGGTTTAGAAAATAAAGTTATAACTAATTCGGCAACGACAGTGATAGGTAACGATAGTAAAATACACTAATATTAAGACCAGGAACAAATGTGAGGTGAAGCAAGTGTCAGAGGATACAAACTAGCCGCTGGCAGCGATGCAATCAGGGACCGGAAACCGGTCAGGAACTCTATCCGCGGCCAATACTAGTTCTGATAGGAACCCACCAAATTCTTTAATAAAATCTGTGTGGTGCCCTTGGAGGCCTATATACAATAGCTAGAATACATTTTAAAAATGTTTTGTCCTTAGTATTAGGTGTTGATACGTGGAGTACCATGACTTCAAAAGAATTGTATTTAAAATTAGACTTCTGAAAGATTATAAAATAATTATTGTAAAGTGCAGCGACACCTCCCCCTCTGCCTTCTAGACGAGGCTCGTGTTTATAGTAATAATCTTGGGGAACGGATTCATTTAGAGTGATATAATCATCTGGCTTTAGCCAAGTTTCTGTCAAACAGGGCATGTCTATTTTATGATCGGTTATCATATCGTTAACAAAAAGTGCTTTACTTGAGAGAGATCTAATATTAAGCAATCTGAGTCGTAACAGTTGATTATCTGTATTTTGTTCATGTTTGATTTGTTTAACGTTTATTAAATTACTTTCAATAGGTTTACGCATTATCTTATGTTTGCTAATCCGGGGGACGGACACAGTCTCTATTTTATGTTGTTTGTGAGAAGGGATTATTAAATGTTGTATATTTTGTGTATTCTGTGACGTATAAGGGGAGGTTAGTCTCCTCTTGAACTATAATGAACATAATAGTGTTTTTTGTCTCAATTCTGCTGTTTTCAATCTTCCATAATGTTTTTAGAGTTTTGGAGTTCTCAGACATCTCCTGGCCTTCCAAATGGTCCCCCTCCACCTTCAACACCCCACCGAACGCCTAGAGACATCAACCCCTGTTTCATTAATCCCCTGTTCCTTCAACCACCCCAGCCCAGCAGAGCTGCCTCACATAAACGTCACCGCTTCAAACGCAGCCTCAGGGTCCGTGTCTCCAATGAAACCTCTCTCAGTCTGTCAGGTGGAGAATCGGATTTAACCCAGGGGGAAGGACCTAAAGAGAATTCCAACGAGGTTGGCCAGAGGAGGACAGGAGGGATAAGCATGCTCAGGAGGACCCAAGCTCTGTCTCCCACCTCAGAAGAGGAGGACGAACAGATGATGGGCCAAATACCGTCTGTATGTTTTTTTGGATGATTTTTGCCAAATAGGCTGTATTCTAGTGTCAACATCCTTTTTTGGTTTAGGGACAACATGCAGATTAAGTGCTAGGTTTATGGGCAAAGGGGGGGGAGGGGGTTGCTATGTTCAGTGGGGTGGGGGGATTTGTGGGCAGGGTCTAACATAGGCTGCGCCTCATGGGCTGTCGGTCTGGCTGTGCTCCGTGTCAGTGTGCGGCTCTTCTGGTGTTAAGAAGCAGCACTCCGTCATGCCCCAATGGTGTTCTCAAGTTAATGTTTTAACAATTATTTTTTTATCAGTATAGTCATTTTCCTTGATAATCGTAGAAAAATGGGTCTATATGCAATGTAGTAACCAAATCATTTACATTTAGTCATTTAGCAGACGCTTTTATCCAAAGCGACTAACAAAGAGTTAGGGAGTAACAAGCGATATGTCATACAGGAGCCATAATTCATAAGGTGCCAGACCACTACCTGTTGAGAGAAAGGGTTCGTTTTTTTTTTGTCTGTCAGGTATTCACAGAAGAGATGGGTTTTAAGTAGTTTTTTGAATGTTGTGAGAGATGAGGTTGCCCGGCAAGAGTTAGGAAGAATGTTCCACCAGGAAGAAGTTGTGAAGCAGAGTGAGCGGGAAAGGGATTTACAGTCCTTATGAGAAGGTAATACAAGACGCCGCTGGTTTGCTGAACGCAGGGACCTTGTGGGGTGTAGGAGTGCAGGAGGTAGTGCAAGTAAGCCGGTGCAGATCCAGTGATGGTCCTGTAGGCAAGCGTTAATGACCTTGTAAGTGGAGTAGGCGGGGCGAGACCGTGGTTCTAGACCGGTGAGTAATTGTTAATGGGCACCAGCTGTGCGCGAACCGGTCTTGAAACACGTAAGAGATTGGGAGCATATAAGAGAACGAGCGACCGGACCGTCAAAGAGAGAGGACCGGGCACGGACATGTTTGTATTTGTATTTATGTTTTATTCGCCGGCCGTCGTCCGTTAGGGGCGGCCGGCTGTCTTTTTACTTTGATTATGTTGATTAAATGTTTAAATGTTTGCCGGTTCCCGTCTCCTTCCTTCCTTGTCTTTGAACTTGTTACAGACTTGAATCTGATACGGGCTTCGACTGGTAGCCAGTGGAGTGAGATGAAAAGGGGCGTCACATGAGCCCTTTTGGGTTGTTGGAAGACGAGGCGTGCTGCTGCGTTCTGAACCAGCTGGAGCGGTTTGAAAGCGTTTACAGGAAGACCAGAAAGGAGAGCATTGCAGTAGTCCAACCTTAAGATTACCAGGGCTTGGACAAGGAGTTGTGCCGCATGGTCAGTGAGATAGGGTCTCACCTTTCTAATGTTGAATAAGGCGTATCGGCATGACCGTGTTGTCTTTGCAATGTGATCATTGTAGGACAGCTGTTTATCAAATATGACTCCGAGGTTCCTGGCTGTTTTGGAAGGAGTGATTGTGGTATTGCCAAGATGGATTTTGAGATCGTGTTGCACCGTAGGGTGTGCGGGAAACACGATTAATTCTGTCTTGGCAGGGTTCAGCTGGAGGTGATGCCCTTTCATCCAAGCTGAGATGTCCTCAAGGCAATCTGTAATGCGAGCTGCTACAGTGGTATCATCTGGGTGAAACGAGATGTATATCTGGGTGTCGTCAGCATAACAGTGATGAGAGAAGCCATGTGCCTGTATGATGGGTCCCAAGGGTCGTGTAGATGGAAAAAGGCAGTGGTCCAAGCACCGATCCCTGAGGGACCCCAGTGATTGAGTGGTGAGCAGAGGACAGCGAGCCCTTCCATGACACCCTGAAGGATCTGTTGGAAAGGTAGGATTTGAACCAGCGGAGAAGGGAGCCTGAGATTCCAGGTGACGACAAGGTTGCTAGCAGTATCTGGTGATTGACAGTGTCAAACGCTGCAGATAAGTCTAGCAGAATCAGGACCGAAGATTTAGAATCCGCCTTGGCTAGCCGCAGTGCTTCTGTGACCGATAGCAGTGCAGTCTCAGTGGAGTGGTTTGTTTTGAAGGCAGACTGTTTGTCATCCAGTAGTTTGTTCTGGGATAGGTAGGAAGACACCTCGTTGAACGCTGCCCTTTCAAGTGTTTTTGCAATGAATGGGAGGAGAGAGACAGGTCTGTAACTGTCAGGAGTAGAGGGGTCCAATGAGGTTTTCTTAAGTAGGGGCGTGACCTGGGCCTGTTTGAATGTGGATGGAAAAGTGCCCGTGAGCAGGGAGGTGTTGATAATGTGTGTGAGTGCAGGTGTGAGTGTGCTGGATATGGCCTGAAGGAGATCGGAGGGGATTGGGTCAAGGGGACAGGTAGTGGGGTGGCTGCAGAGAAGTCTGATTACTTCAGTGTCCGTCAGTGGGGTGAAAGAGGAGAGTTCGATGGTTGGAGTGTTGGAGGTGTGTATCAAGGTCTGAGGTACCGAAATTTGTATGCTGATGGATGATGTTTTCTCAGTAAAAAATACAGCGAAGTCTTCCGCAGTCAAAAATGAAGTGGGAGGGGGAGGGCAAAGAAGAGAGTTAAATGTCTTGAAAAGCCGTCGAGTGTTAGGTGCATTGCTCACCTTGGTGGTATAGAAAGACATTTTAGCTTTGGTAACACTAGCAGAGAAAGAGGAGAGTACCGACTGGTAGTCCCCTAGGTCAGCAGGATTCTTGGTCTTGCGCCATCTCCTTTCAGCAGCCCTGAGTGTACTCCGTTGTTCATGGATGATGTCAGACAGCCAGGGGCAGGAGGGGGTGGCACGAGCTGGTCTGAAGCACAGAGGACAGAGGTTATCTAGACAGGATGTAAGTGTTGAGCATAAGGTGTAGGTGGCAGTGTCAGCATCTAGAGATGCAAAGTTGGAGGGAAGAGAGGATGTCACTTTAGCAGAGAGTGTGCTCGGGGAGAGAGAGCAAAGGTTCTGTCTAAAGTAAACGGGTGGTGATGTCGGTGTAGTGCATATAGGAAGGAGCATGTTGAAAGTTATGAAGAAGTTGTCCGAGATGTCAAGAGGTGTGACTTGAATGTTATCTGTGGTGCAGTTACGGATGTAGATGAGATCTAGCTGGTTTCCTGATCTGTGAGTACAGGCTGTGACGAGGCGCGTGAGGTCGAACGAGGCGGTGAGGGTGTGGAAGTCAGAAGCATAGGGTTTCTTGCTTGTAATAGCAGCACAATTTCCCATTAACCGAGTGTCCAAAGAAAACCATGTCTACGCGCATCAGCTGCACACTGCCTATTAACATATAAGAGCCAAACATTTTTACCAAAACAGAATAAATATAAAAGCCCTGTGCTTTTCGTCCAGTGCGCAGGGATATTTTGAAGTCTCAAGTTATACAATTTTAAATGTAATTTCATATAATAAAAAACATTTCAACTAAGAACAGTTTTCATTTAAACATGTAAATGGCGTTTTGAGGCAACTGAAACCGTAAACTTTTATAAAAACACATCTCAAAGTGCAAGTATTTAAAAATTGTGATCACATCATGCATACTTCATGTTTAGTTTGGTGCGCTAAGTATAATCCAAACAACAATGCCAGCATGCAGGAAGTGCGTTTGTGATACTCAACATGGTTATTAAAAAGTGCACCACTACGACGAGACAGATTGTATGAGTGTGATAAGGTGACATTTAAACTGAGTGGCAACTGCTGCAGCATGTTCAGGCAGAACAATAAATGGCTCGGTCCATATCCATAATAAACGTCTTCACTGTTTCCAATAGATACACAGACGTGTGGTTCTGCAAATGAATAATAATGAAACTAAGTATAAGTACAAGAATGAATGAGAAACAATAATAACTGTATAAACAATGTACTTTGACGTTAACAACATAAAATATAGTCCAATTGCATAAGAACGTATGTACATGATTACAACGGACGTAAATTACCTCAGATGTGTAAATATTGAGTTTAAACTATCCAAAAAGCAGAATTAAATATTTCCATGTAATATTCAGAACAATTGCAATCGAAATCTTATCTATCATGTTTAGTTTGGTATTAGGAGGCAATTGAGATTATGTGTGCACCGAATCATACTGTCAGGTCTGGGATTTAACATTCTTCTCTTTTTCCTGGCGATCTCCGCGCAACTGTTTTCACTCTCGCGCACATGTTTGTTATTTTCTCATTATCTTCCGACACCTTATAGTCAGCCTACACTTTCCTTTCCTTTGCTTGTTGTTAATTCTTTCATGATTACCACTAGTCCCCTTGTCTTGTCGTGCTACTTGCCTTCTTCCCTCCAGTTCTGCTGGTGGCTTCTCGTCCGCAGGCTGATCGTCTCGCCACTGCCTTCCCATCTGATTACCCATGTTGGAGTACCTCTTCTGTCAGCTCTATTAAGGTTTTGCTATTTCCCATTGGATGACGTTCGCGCCTCGACTGACCCTGCCTGTCTGACACAGAGTTCTCTTCACTCCCACGGATGTTTGACTCCGATTCTGGCTCACTCCCATTTACCTTTGGCCTCTTAAGGCACTGTTTATGTTTATTTATTGAACCTTCAGAGTTTATCAAAGAGACTGTTCAAACACATCTGCTTTTGGGTCTGTCCTCTATTCCTGACACATACTTCAGAGTATAAACAGACATTTAGTAGCGCAAACAAGACACAGGTGTCAAATCTAACAACTAAGAGATTAAGGGAAGTATTTATCAACTTACTTGTCAGATATATGCATGGAGTATTTGTCATGATTCTGCCTCATCTTGTCATGTCTTCTCCGTCTGGTGGCAGAATCATGGCAGGACTCCCTGTTATATGTGGAGAGAGATGTTTTACTTCCTTTTGACGTACCATCATCTGTGTTCCCAACCTTTTGTATCCCTCGTTATTGATTTTTAATTAGTTCATGCCCTGCACCTGTCCCTACTTGATTTCCTCCCCTTTGAATAGTCCTCTTGTTCCATTGTGCTGTGCTCGGTCATATTTGAGTTTGTTACTCACTTGTGCATCATCGTGTATAGTACCTTGATTGTGTTAACCTGTTCCATATACTTGTACTCTACTTATGTTCCTGTTCCTGTTGTCGAAGATCTTGTCCAGTGTAGTAAGTGTGTAGTAAGTGTGCAGTCTAGTTTATGTCAAGTGTTGTTTATTTCAGTTAAGTAATAGTCAGTCTACGTCCTGTGTTACTCTACTTGTCCTGTTATACCCCATCGTGGGCCTTTGTTTTGTGTTTCTTGTATAATAAAAGCCGATTTTGTTAACCCCTGAACTGCTGCCTGCAATTGGGTTCTTCCGAGCGAATTCTGACAGTATGCACATCATTTTTTAGAAATTGAACTACATAATAGCGACGATCAAATAAACTTCTAACAAGCTTATTAGCCTAGGTACATGTCTGAACACGAATGATACATGATTGACGGCTAGTTTGGCTAACTTGCACCAATAAAATTGCGGGAATAAGTCACATGGTTCTCACAAGTAACAAAATATATATTCAAACATTGTACAGCCGCCCCCTAATTTGTTTAACAAATTTGTGACCATTAAAAGGCAAACTAGTTTCTGTTGCCATTAGATGGTTGGGCAGGCAGTTTACTCAACCGAGCCAGGTCTTGTGTAACTTTTGTCTTTAACCTTTACTATATCCGTACGAACTTGTCCATTCTGTCCAGGAATGGCTTGGGTCAGGGTACCAAACCTGGATTTAGGTGGGTTCTTCCCCCCGTAAGTGTTGATAACCATAAAAACATTATTCAATGATACATTAGGGCAAAAGAGAATCTAACAGAGATCGGGGCTTTCAGCTCCCGGCAGGGAAGGCCGCTTAGACCCTGCAAACTTCGGACACCTGGGCTAGGCCCTAAACTCAGCGCTTCAGCAGGGTTAAAGTCTGAAACCATTCAAGATTTCTTTGTTTACATGCCTTGCTGCGCTCTCTCTCTCTCTTTTGCTCTCCCTACACGGCCCCTACCCCGGTAGCAATTTTTTGCTTACTCCCCATACTTAACTCATCTGGCCCACATACCGCATGGAATGATGGCACTTGTGTGGTCCGCTCCTGTTTGCCAGATTTGGGCCACAGGCATGCCAAAGCTATGCCACATGTCAAACATCAAAACAAATAAAGCAGAGCTGAACCAAATATAAACAAGTCATGACAACAATAATAATACTCTCTCCAAACAGAATCATGAATCTTTTGTGCGCCAGACGGACACAGACGTGGAAAATCAGTTATTCCTAGGGTTTTTGCTTGGTGTTATTTGAAAGTCATTAATCTAAGAAACAAAAGTGCAGATTACTTTAATATAAAACAAAACTGTAAACAAAACTTACCACATCACCACACCAATGCAGAGTCACTGTAATAAACATATGTTAAAAATGTTAATTGCACTAAAGCACTGTCTGTTAATTTACTGGACAATCACTAAATAAATAAGAAAAAATATAAACTATTAATGTATGTATTATCTTATTGTGACGGGTGAAGGAACAACACACAGTCAAAGTTACGGTTATCACACCCCAGAGGGGAGATTTATTGAAACTCCGACCCGTGACTGTGAAAACCATCAACAAAGGTGAGTATCCTGTGGCGAATGGTGAGAATCCCCTGGTGTGTGTAGCGTGACTCCTCGAATGTCCCCGGGTGTGTGTAGCGTGATTCCTGGCTGTCCTCCACGTTCTTTGTGATCGTGCATGTCAAACACCTTTTTTACCTTGAGGGCGGTTACTTCCGGGCTTGAGGTGGCTTGGTCGGTGCCGATCGTCAGTCGTCAGAACCTGCCGTAAAACAAGAAATTGTTTTGAATTGAATTGTTGTGTCGCTGCTCACCATGCCTCTGGCGGTGCCTGCTTTTATGCCGGTTGAGAAGAGCTTCTCACGATCGGCAGCTGTTCCTCTTTGATTCCCATGGCAACGCTGATGCGCTAGCGGTCACAGTTCTAACTGACCGTGATGTCCAACTGACCACATCCTTGACAGACCATCAGTATTGCTGTGGGAGGCCCCGGCTGAATGTATCATGGTAAAGTGGAAGTCCTGGACCGCCAGGAACCACCGGATTAAGCTGGCGGTGGTGTCCTTTGCTTTTGCCCTCCGCTGTTGGGGCGTGTGATCCATCACTAGTGTGAAGCTCCTTCGCAGCAGGTAGTAGCGGAGCTCCAGGACTGCCCACTTTATGGCCAGGGCCTCCTTCTCTACTGTAGCATATCGAATTTCAGCAGGGCTGAGCTTCTTGCTGATGAAGATGACCGGGTGTTCTTCCACTCCCTTTTCCTGAGATAACACTGCTCCCAGGCCGCTCTCCAAAGCATCGGCCTGGAGGATGAAGGGGCAGCCGTAATCCAGAGCGTGGAGTACCGGTGATGATGCCTGTGCTTCTTTCAGGGTGAGGAAGGCTTACACAGCCCTGGAGCTCCATCTGAGTTGTTTCGGCTGCCCCTTTTTGGTCCGGTCGGTCATGGGGCTGGCTACACGGAAACCTAGGTACAGAGCCTCATTGAGTCCAAGATAGCACTTTCGTGGGTAACCCCCCAGTGAGCATCATTGCACAGACCTTGTGCAAGTACAGGGAATAGGAACATCAAATGTTACTAGTTGCTCCGTAGGTAAATTTGTTTTTTTTTTACATCATTTTATCTACTTTGAATATCTGTAATTAGCCCGCTACCCATTGAGTTCTGTGGTTGATGATGAAATAATACATTTTTACATTCGTAAGAATTTCAATTTCGTGTCCTCACGTTTATCATAACCTATCCTAATAAAACACATCAATTCATTAATACAGTTTGACTTCAGTGTAAAATAGATAATCTTTTTTATATTTTCATTTCTAAAATTCTCAACATGTTTTATTTAACAAAATATTCTGCATCAATCCATATTTGTTGCAGTACAGTTTTTTCACTGCAGTGAAAAACTTTGCTTTTCTGCTTACCTTTGTCCTAAAACAGAACACCTCACACAACCTTTGGTTGTGGTCTCTTAGCTTTAGCAAAATCATATACAAAAATGAAACATATAAATTTTTTTTTTTTTAAATCGTTCTGTATTATGTAAGCCCATCTGAGTTGGCTTGACACTTGGGGATGTGGTTGAGGATTTTGAAGATTTTTAGTATGATAACATTATAACATATGACAACAGACATTCAAAGCTTCTATTGAGATTATAGAATGAATCTTTGAATGTAAATATTGCATTGCAAAAATGACATTCAGTACAGTCTGATATGAGCAGTCAAAATGACCGCTATGGCCATTCTTGTAGTGATAGATTTCCGGGAGTTCTCGTGTTAAAGCAGTTCGGAACCACACCAGTCCCCAAAGATGAGTTAATCAATAGTTGGACGCTTGGGCCGGACTGGACAGTGAATTCAAAGACAGGTCTGGGAGCTGTGAGGCAAAAGAAGAACGGATTGCACTAACTTTATCTACAAAAATGTAAAAATATTAGTGGTGGGCCGTTATCGGCGTTAACGTGCTGCGTTAACGTGAGACTCTTATCGCGCGATAAAAAAAATGTTGCTGTTAAATCTATTCTCAAAGTTGGGTTGGGAGCTGGGTCTATACTACGCAAGCTATGATGACTTTCACCCTGATATTTTAGCATGGGTGTATACATAGCTTAATTGCACTGTAGGGGGCGAGAACGAGATTTTTTAAATCGCGTGATTCACGGGATTCACGCCGCCTCATCATTGCATAACCAGGGCTTCATTCGCGCGATTCACGCAGCAAGTATCACTCGCGCTTGACACGCCATTCGCGTTTGGTCTGAACACAACATAACGTTACTGTGAAATGACCACATCAAACGTGACGTGCTAAAATGGATGCAGCTTTGAAGCCGCCGGGTTTGCTTCAGGGAAAATTATTTTTTTTGAAGCTTCCCAATGGAAACCTTGACAAGACTAAGGTTGTTTGCACCTTGTTCAATGTGGAATTGGTTTACTGTACGGAATTGGTTTACATACAGTTGGTTTAAAAAGAAAAAAAAAGGTTCTCTCAACAGGTCTAGCTTTAGTTGAAACCAGTAACTTTGTATTGGCACCTAATGTATTATGGGTCCTGTATGACATATCGCTTGTTGCTCCCTAACTCTTTGTAAATCGCTTTGGATAAAAGCGTCTGCTAAATGACTAAATGTAAATGTAAATGTATTGTAGGAGCTCTTCCAGTCTCAAGTACCACATAAACGCAAAGCATCCCTTAGCTAATGCGGAAGTAAACACAAGTACATCTTATTGAACATAATTTAATTTTTAATCACAAATTATTATAGTAGAACAGCTTTCTCAAGCAGTTTGTGATGCATTTTGGAAACAGGAGATGAGCCCCTGGTCTAATGCGCCACCTGGCTTGAGAAACCCATTCTCAAAGACTTACTTTTAGTCATTATTTGGGCAGCACACATATTCAAATGAGCCATATTAATGACTTCGGATTAATTACTGAACGTATTGTTGAAAATAAAATCTAGCTGACTATGAATAGAAATCAGGTCAGAAAAGTATTTTCTATTAGAGATTTGATAAAAGTCTTGACATGAAACATGACCTCCCAATATTTAACAAACCCTTAATCACATAATTAATTAGATCAAATTGACTCACTGTAAAATGTGTCTATTTACTGAATACCATTCTTCATGAATTGCAGTGGCCCACTGTGTTTCATACTTGGGCAGTTCCCCATAGCATGTGTCAGTCTGGTGGTAAGGCTGCCTCAGGAACAATTGTTAATGAGGCTTCCTTATACTCTTGAGGTCCTCGTCTGTGCTTCTGTGAATATACATCTTCATACACAATAATCAATTGTCTTGTGTAAATGCTTAGTTCAATCTTGCAAACATTCCAAAAAAATATGCTTCAATGCCTGTTTAATACAGTGTCAAGATTTTTAATTCTGTTGATTTACATATGATAGTTCATTAAAGAGAGATTTAGTAGGTGCATCTCTCAGATACATTATAGGTGTTTAATTTTTATTAAGAGCATAATGGTTACTAGATGAGGGCTGTAGAACTTATTTATAAAAATAAAAACAAAATGTTCTCTTCCTTTGGCTGTATTGTTGTTCAAATCACCAATTATTATTTCAGGTACTCTTTAAATATGTAATTATATCTTAACATATTTAAAGGCTGTTACAATTCAAAGATCATACAGATCATATCTTGGATTTGGTGCAGACCTTCTGCATCTATCACATGTCCTAGATAAGTAACAATATCCTGAAAGAACAAGCACTTTTCTTTATTTAGACGTAACCCTTGTTCCCTCTAACCTTTCCAATACATTGTTTAGATTTCTCAGATGTTCTTCAGTGTTTCGTCCGGTTATCAAAATGTCGTCAAAGTAACACACAATTCCTTCCAATCCATGTAAAACTGTATCCAAAGTGCGCTGAAAAATTGCCGGTGCACTTGCGATTCCGTGCGGTAGGCGATTGTACACAACTAACCCCTCTGCGTATTAATGGTGAGGTACGACTTACTTTCCTTGTCCATTTTTAACTGTGTATACTGAGTTAATAATATACTGAGTGTATACTGAGTGCGCCTGCCCTTGCATCCTCGTTCCAAAGCCCGACATTTCCACATCCGCGACAATGGAAATCCTTGAACTTACAGTCGTTTGGTCCGTGTCCTTTTCCCAGGCACCTGTAGCACTCCTGACCATTATCGCCCGGGACTCGTAGGGCCTCGTACCCCTTAAACCGATATGATCCCCCCTTGGGTATGAAGACGCCGGTCCCCTCTGCATCGATTGCATGCTGCTGGCAGTGCAATTACAGTACGCTCATTGCTAGTAATTTCCAACATCCACTTCCATGTGAACCCCTCTTCACCTGCTGCATGGAGTAGTTTACGGGATATAAAAGTCTCTCATGGCCTTTAGTAGGGCCGCAAACTCTGTGCTGCTCACATTGTTTCAGCAGCGCAAAAGTTTTCGGGCCTACCACTTATAAACATACTGCCCGTCGGCGATCCAATTCAATCTCGTTTGAAGTCTTTCTTCGTAGTTCTCAAAAGATTCCACATTTTCATCAAAAGTCAATCCGGTTTCTGTACCGTAAAGTGCCATGCTGCTCACCTGCTTCCGTCTTTCCCTCTTTATTTTAGCTGGTCATGACGGAAGCTACCTGCTGCAAATACGACACAATCCCATCCTCGTCACACCAAAACTGTCATGTATTCTGCTTTAAAACAAAAAGAACAGCCTCGTACCCCTTAAACCGATATGATCCACCCTTGGGTATGACGACGCCGGTCCCCTCTGCATCGATTGCATGCTGCTGGCAGTGCACTTATTGTGCACTCATTGCTAGTAATTTCCAGCATCCACTTCCATGTGAACCCCTCTACCTTAGCAGGTATATGCCTTTTTATTTTGCTGACCAAGAGAAGAGGGCATGTGTAGGGCTGTAGTCAAGTCCACTGTTGTCGAGTCCAAGACCAGGACTAGTCCAGACCGAGTCTAAAGAGGTTTGAGTCCAAGTCAAGTCCAAGTCCAATTAAGACAGACAAGACAGACACATAAGAAAATCATGACAACAAGACATACTTAACTATTGATAATTTATGTGATGCAAGAGAAAGCCTATTTTCTATTCTAAGATAATCATTTTCATTTTTGTTTGCTATGATCAAAAAGAAGATAAAATAAGGTCATTTCATTTACTTTTGGAATAGCACTAAAGTCACAAAGACGTAGTATAACTTCACTTCCCTTTCTGTCGGTCTCTCGACGTTGTGTCGAACCGACAGACGGGGTTCGCCCTTGAGAACCTTTCACTTCGACTGGTTTTGAAACAGGCCAATGAAATTGGCGAACGAAATTTGCATGCCGGACTCCGCCCCTGGATATCCGGGTATAAAACGGAGACAGCGTGCTGCATTCATTCATCTTTTGTTCTTGGGAGCCTTCACTTATGACTGAAAAGCAGATCTACAGATCTACAATCCTAAAGTACTGGACTCTTACGACGTGGTGCAGCGGTCCCTTCCTCCAGCGACTTCCCCTGGGCGGCTCGATGGTTCCAGAGGTGTTAGAGAAATCTTTCTAAAAGAGCTTAAGTTCTCCAGCATGGCATATCCCGCTGTTCTCTTGGATCCGGTAATCTCATCGAGGAGGAGGACGGACACGATGTCTGCCTCAAGTGTTTGGGCATCCAGCACGCTTAACCAGCATTTGTGGACACATCTTGCCCGCACTGTGGGCGGATTGTGATTCAGACGTTGCGTTCACGGGTGGCTGTCTTTTTCCGAGAACCAGGCACCACCACGCCTGCTTCCCGGGCAGTGACGAAAGTGGCCAAGGCCCTGCCGTCCGCTAGTGGGAGCAGCAAGGGTGATATGGAGACTTCTGGGAAAATCAATCCATCAGCCAAGTGTTGCAGTCCGCTCACACCCCGTCTCACTCATCTGATCGTTCCCCAGAAGGCGGCTCCCAGCCGCCTGGATCCTCAGTCACGTTTACGGAAAGAGTGCGTGACAGCGATAAAATGTCTTTTGCAGCATCGGAGGACGATCTGCTGGCAACCGATCCCGACGACTCCTTGCAGCTCCCTCCCACGGGAGGACGAGCTCAGGAGGAGGTGGACGTCGAGATGTCAGCCATGCTATCCCGGGCCGCCGAGAGCATTGGGTTGCAGTGCACCTCAATGCCTCTCCCCCAACGCTCGCGGTTCGACACATAGTACCTGGGGTCTGAGCACGACTCCAAGCCGCGCCCAGCCCCGGTTCAATTCTGCCAAGGGTGCATGAGGAACTGAGTAAGGCCTGGAACACCCCCTTTTCGGCTCGTTTACATCGAACAGATTCTAGCGCCGTTTCTTCCCTCGATGGTGGGGCAGCTAGAGGCTATGTTGATGTGACCCAGGTGATGCGTGCAGTTGCGTTGCACCTGTGCCTGCAGACGGCGACCTGGAGAGGTTGACCTAGACTCCCGTCCCAGGCATGTAGGACTTCGGCATCCCTGGTGTCGAAGGCCTATAATGCGGTGGGTAAAGCTGCCTCCTCTCTCCACGCCATGGCCATCCTGAAGGTCCACCAGACCAAGGCGTTGAAAGAGCTCAACGAGGGTAAGACCGACCCGCGGCTAACGTAGGAACTTGCTGAGACACGCACAGAAACCATTGGATCGTCAGGCTGAAATGACAAAGGGAGTTTGTAGATAAATGTAGTTCGAATTGTGTGTACACAAAACTTAAAAAATTCAAAGGGAAAACTTTTACATCTTTTACTACATATTTTTTTAAATACAGTATATGTGATCTAACAGAGGTAACTAACAAAGATTGGCCATATATGCTACAGTAAAAATTTGAGAAATACTGTATTTTTAAATACATTTTAAAGGCTGTATCGGCTATTCTCCTGAGCGAGTAGTCTATTAAACATTTAAGTGCACTAGACCTGTGAACTTTGAATAAAAACACGGTTAACATTATTAAAAAAATCCATACATACATAAATTTACTACATTTCGTTTTTTCAGTACCATTTTAGTACCATTTTAGTACCCATGTTCTGTTGTGCATTAGTTTGTACACTTTATGCATATAATTATTTGTATTTGTTATAACATCAGTAGTTTAATGCATATTTATGGATTTCAAGATATTTTGGAACCCCTGACCCCACCCCGCCTAAACCTAACCACTTCCCAACCATACAGCCACAGTTAAAGTATATATTTTATACATTGACTGAAAAACAATATATTACAAAGCAACTTGCGTTGCAAACCTTCGTAACCATTAAATATGTTTATTCAATTTATACGTGAATACAATGCACACAGTAAGATATTGTTAAATTTTAGATGTCTGACTCAATCGGTCTTGAGAGCCAATGACACTTCACATTCAAATCTCTCGTAATGAAACAATCGGACAAAAGATACATGAGAGTCAATGCTATTTCACAGTTACAGCTGACGTATTACTGTGTTTAACCCATTCACCTGATCTGAATATTTACTGCAGATGGTGCTCACTTTACTACCTTTTCCTCATAAAAATGAATCGTTTGACCTCAGTACACTTGGAATATTAAATATAAAAAAACAATTGACATTTTTATGTTTTTTTATGTTATATAATAAAAATATGGGTTAGATAACTTTCTCAAAATGCGTGAATGGTGTAATGTAAATACAGTTCAAACGGTTCACCGGTTTAAACTGAAAATCACGCTCCAATATGTGTCTTCATTGCAAATTTATATCGCAGTATATAATTTCATAATGATGGTACACAAAAGCTTTTCCTGCTGCTAATAGAGCCACTTATTTAGTGAATGGTATTCGAGAAAAGGAAGAAATGACTTTCGGTTATGTTCATTTGTGATGTTGTGTTTCTGTATTTTTTAAACAAATATTTTAGAATGTTTTTGGGCAGAAGTACTCAACCTGCATACGTAGATCATACTTTCTTAAGAGTTTAGTTTCAACCACACTCCGACTTTGTGATTCATGTGAGTTTATATGGGTTGGATGTTTAATGTATCGTAGGTCTCCAGGAGCAGGAATGAGCATCCATCATTTAGTCTAAGGGTTGTGGAAAAGGTTAGGACTAACAAAACATGTTGATCATACTAAATCACCTCTTCATACATTTGTATGAGTTAGCGTGTTAGCGCGGGTGGAGGAAGGTTAGCACAAATGTAACCTTTAGTGGTTTAACCGCCTCCTACACGCAATGTAATGATATTCAACATGCTGTGCCCACGCTTCACATAGTTCAGGAAGGTTGTAATCGTGATGTATTTTTAAAGTATTTCTGCAGTGCAGTGTCCTAAAATTAACACACATTTACATCTTGTTATGGTTTTAGAGTAACTTTATGCCCCAGCGTGACGATGATCAACTCAACAGAGCTCCCGAAGATGGTGGGGTTTGCCTCGCTTTGGAAAGAACTTGTGCTCCTTCTCTAGCTGAACTGGACAGCAATAGTTCTTTTAGTAGTCTGGAAGAAGAGGACAACCTCTTGGACTCCGCCGAACAATGGCCACCTGCCGCACGAGGTACTCGATTCCCCTCTGCGAACCCAACTTCCACCTTGCGCCGCATGACTGCCGCATTTGTCTGTGTGTTTGCTCCTGAACGACGAGTTGCCCGATTGGTAGATGAACTCTCCCACGACAGACGCTCTACATTTGGGTCATTGGTGCAAGATTTTCTTGAGAAACAGAGGCAGGAGATGGAGGCCTCTAGTTCTGCTGTCAAGATTCTTGAAGGGTTGAGGAGATTTCTGTCCCAGGCCAAGAGCCTCCTTCTGGAAGCAGGAGAAATTGAGCCTCCGATTGAGACGTTGGTCCCTGAGAATGAGAAAGGTAAGAAGGCCTCTTGCCAGTGATACTTATTAGAGTGACACTTCCCCTGGAGGAACATGAAACTAAGCGTGTTTATTAGGAACACAGTGATGATACCTCCTTCATAACCCCTGTAGTTTTTAACATACAAATCGATCCTTACAAGCAGTGTTGGGAAAGTTACTCTGAAAAAGTAATTAATTACTAGTTACTCATTACATATTCAATAGTGTAATTAGATTACTGTCCAAATTACTCTTTCCAAAAAGTATTTAGTCATTTAGTTACTCATTACTAATTACTTTCTATATCATACATCAACCTTTATAAGTTAAGTGATTTAAGGATAGACATGAAACGGCTTATTTAATTCATTCAAATAAATAATATTATTAACTGACCAAAGTATTACAAATGTGAGAATTATACATTAAAGCACAGATTTTAAAGTAAGACATTGAATTTTGATGTCAATTACACTATTGCACACGCATATATTGCACAAAGTATTTAGTTTAATTACATCAAAAGTAACTGTAATTAAATTACAGAAAACATATGAGTAATCCGTTACTTTACTTTTTCATGGGAAAAGTAATTAAATTAAAATAACTAATTACTTAGTAACTAATTACACCCAACACTGATTACAAGTACGGATCCTTTATCTTTAGAATCACATTTTTCTTGAAAAATTTACTTTAAGAAAAAGAGGTGTTTGTGCTTTAGTGGCACTGTTGTATCCGGCTTCAAAATTCAATAAGGGGTTAGATGATAAATTAGTATTGCACCTGGATAATATCATATTCTCCGAACGTGAAGCAATGTTTTTGTAGCGAAATTCTGTTTTTTTCTGCAGTTCATTAACTTCAGATGGTACGCGGTGCGCTTAAGCCACAGGATGAAATTCGATTATTTTTAATTACATCATTTATTACAGAAGAATCACAACTTTAAATAAAACCATCACATTTTTAATACCCTGCATAGCTTGAAGAACTGATAATGTAGTAGCAGTAAGATTATGAGTTATCGCACTATATCAAAGCAAGATATATAAAAATCATCCACATTTCTCTGTAGGGAAGGATGCTGTTTCAGATGTTAGTGGAGGCAATTGCATTTTCTACTTTACATTTATCATTAGCACATAACACATTCCCACGCATACTTCAGAATCGAATGAAGGCGTAGACAGAGAGGGAGTGAGATAGAGATAGAGAGAGAGAGAGAGAGAGAGAGAGAGAGAGAGAGAGAGAGAGAGAGAGAGAGGAAGGATAGGTTGCAGATTTGGCTCAGTGCTCAGAGTTTCTTGCTCACTGAGTTTGGCTCTTCGTTGTGGTGTACAAACAATAAATTGAACTGAACAGCGGATGTTATTTAGTTTCACCAAGCTGTTTAGTGGATGTTTCCTATATGAACCTCATGTTTATAAGCTCTATTTTAAAGAGTGAAAATAAGAGCGTAATGTACATATTTACACATAGAATTATAGCTGTTCTATATTTCTGATACACTGACTCAGTTCATTTGCATTTATATGAACAAGCTTCAATGAGTATCTATCAAAGAATAATTTACTATTACTGCTTAAAGTTCTACAGCCTCATTCACAAAGTTTTGTCAATTTGTCTTTGTTGTGCTATTTTACACATTCATGGCATCAAATGTCCATCTGCAGAGCAGCAATTTTTAAGCTACATTATTCCTCTCACATTCTAGAAACTGTGTTAACCTGGCTGTGTAAAGTTCACATTGAAACGTGCTTTGAAAGCCATTTGTTCTTTCCCAAGTTGCTTCTCTGCATCCAGCTCTTATTGAAGAACATTGCAAGAACATATTTGTTTTAATTTCTCACTTCATCTCTCGCACAGACATACTAGGTCTCTCGAGTTCGGAAACAGTTGGAATGGCATGTAGACAATTCAGTTAAAATTTATTTCTCTATTATTTTCCTTTATCTTAAAATGGTTAATTTAAGTTTTGTTTTAAAATGTAGTGTAATTGAACGACAAAAAAATACATTTATAAACCGTTTTTAAATGTATAAATAAATAGATGAAGTTAAAACTGTTTATTTAATTAATGTTTTAAGACATAGAAAAACAAAACAATAATGTAATTAATAAATCATTTTAAAACACATTTAAAAAAATATTTGACTACGCTTTTCTCTCTCTATTTGTCAATTGCGTTTCTTTGTCATTTTGCCAAATGCTTTTCTTGATCCATTTCTCAATCAAGTTTAAAAAAATGCTATTGGACAGTACATACGTGGGGGCAACCAATCAGCTCTCGGCTCAGTTTTAGGTTAAACCCCTCTCCTAGATTTCATACAAAGTAAATGTAAGACGGAATTTCATTGGACAGCAAGAAAGACCTAACATCATTAAAACAGTAACATTATACCTTGCACGCCTTAACTACATGACATGGCAAATAAAACGGAAGTTAATTTTGGACACTGCATATGTAAACAAGCATACAGACAAACACCAAATTACTCTTCATCAATCTCAAAAGAAACAACCATCAACCATCTGATCTGAAGAAATATTGCATATGCATTTTTATATTAAGAGATATGGGGTTCAGTAATCAGTATATCCTTTAAGTAGAGATCTGAAATTATTTTATTAACACAGTCTCTTAGCTTAGAAACCACCAGGTTCGGAGGTTATGAAAAAGCTAGGCATTATCAGCATAGCAGAAAAAACTGACTTCATTTTTCCTAGTTATACCTCTTAAGGCAGTACTTTTCAAACTGTGGACTGTGGACTGTGTCCCCATTTAGCTTTTACCATCAAAATGGTAAAATATTTCATTACATTTTAATTAGAACATGATTTGAAACAGATTTGTAACGTCTGTCAGCCTCAGTGTCCTCGTGCTCCACAAGAGAGCACTCTCCACTTCACCCAGACTTTCTGTGCACAACATTTCCCATAAGCCTTTGGACTCATTAGTCAGTATTGCATTCACCTGTGTCTTGTTATCTGTTGCACCTCTGCTTATTTAAACCCCATCATTTTATCCAATCAATGCGAAGTCTTGTTTTTGTGTTGCAGTATATTTCTGAGCATTCTTCTATAGGATTATTGTGTTTTGATCATTAGATTTGTTTATCGTTTTGGAAGCCCGGCCGTCTGCCTCGACCCATGCTTGTGACCTTGTTTCTGCCTGCACTGACCATTGCCTGTTTTGTATGTGGAATAAAGCTGCATTTAGATCCGCACCTGTCAAGCCTCAGAGAAGTTTGTGACAAGATTAAAGATTATGAGCTTTTGTTACACAAATGTAAATAGAACGTAATACAATGTCAATAGCATCTACATAGTGTCTGTCAAAAATATTTGTTATAAGATTCTAAATCTCACCATTTTACCAGAGTATAATTTTACAAATTATATATTAGTGCACATAATTCACACGAACCCCTTTCAAACTGGAAACATCAATCATTTTGTGCAAAAGTTCTATTTTTAATTAATCCATAATTTACTACAAACGAAAAATGGGGTGCCTTTGAGCTCTAGGTATGTTTCTGCGGGGGGGGGTCTGTCCTAGAGAATGCTTGTGCAATGAGAAAAAGATGGGGACAATGACATTTCTTTATTAACATAAATGTGGTTTGGTTGCTGATGGTTTGCCTGTTTTCCCCCTTTGAATGTTTAACATATCGTCACTGTCCTTCCAAAAGCTTGGATCAAAGCGAAAAAGCAAAGACATCTTGGTTCAGTCCAGCCACCGTAGTGCTTCGAATGGGAGGGGATGGAGTGAGCTGTTGGTTGCAATTCGCAACCACTAGATGCCGCTAAAATCTCCACATTGCTTCTTTAAATACTGTGTTGTCAAAGTTGACAAGCACATTTTAATACTCTTTATTGGTTATCTATTTGCAAAACCCAGTGACAAGCATAAAGGGTCACTAATAATAATGACTTGCATGACGGCATCAATATCAGTGTGTCCCTCAATAATTGCACACTTAAACCCATACTGTAACAAACATATATACCCTCTGTCTTTATGGCATTTGACCTACAGATCTTGCTCTGGAGAAAGCTCTGTTTGGCTGTGTGTTAAAGCCGTTGAAGGTTCAGCTGCACCAGACGCTCGTCTCTTTGCATACTCTGGACGGCTCCTTACAGAGGATCACAGACAGGATGTTGGCCTGCCAGGAGGGGGCGCTAGAGTGTTTGGGTGTGCGAGTGGGGGTCCTGGATATTCGAGGCATAGACCGAGCAAAGACAAAGCTCACACTTATGCAACGAAGCCATTCGCCTATTGATAAGGTGTTGCTTTTGCTGCAGGTGTGCAAGAGCGTGTACAAAGCCATGGGGACCCAACCGGGTGAGTACTAACATAAAAATTAGGTCATTTGCTTACTCTTTTGTCATTTTAAATCTCTTTGACTTTTCATCTGCGGAACACAAAAGAAGAGATTTTGAGAAATGTCTCACTGGTTGTGCAGCTTTCATTTTCTATGATAAGTTTCAAGTATTACTATTTTGCAGATCAGCCAGTGGGGTCAGAGGACTTCCTTCCGGCATTGGCCTATGTCCTAGTGCAGTCTAACATCCCACAACTACTGCTGGAGACGGAGTACATGATGGAGTTGCTTGATGCATCGTGGCTGACAGGAGAAGGTACCAGAAAAAACAACATCTAAAAACCAAAAAGAACAGGCTGTGCCTACCTAGGAAACATTTTAGACCTTAAAAGGATATTTCCGATGTAAAGGCTTTTTCCATATGTATGCAGCAAAATTATTACAAAAATTGTTCATGTAAACTGATTATACTTTTCTCTGTATTGACAAATATAACAGTCTAACCTCAAAATGTGTTCATATTTGTAATCATTGTTCTTATAATCTTATTGTGATTATAATCTTGTTGTCATTTATTTGTCATAGGTGGATATTATTTGACAAGTGTGTATGCCAGCCTGTACCTGATCCAGAGCAAGTCTGGGACCGTTCCCAACTGTACTCTAACCAGTGAGACTCAAGAAAGCTTGCGCGAGTGGAGCAGGAGGCGTGCCCAAGAGGCCAAAACCCAGAAAGACAATCAGCAGAAACAGGTTTTTTATCTAATAATTTTTCTTTACAACAGGCTGTGTGATCAGTGAAGTCACTTTTTGTTGTGCTTTAGTTGTATGAAAAAGAAGCTTGGACCTTCTGGTGATTATCTGTTCTTGGGTTAAAACAGAAAAGAAAAAACATTCAGGTTTCTAATTACATGTTTAGTTTGGGTTAGATTGTGTGGGGGTGAAACATGTAAGGCTATGAAATTATTATATTACCCACACAGCCTTAGTTACATTAGCAGAAAAGTCATTACTGAGGCAAAGAACTTTATTAGAGTTTGATGAAAAATGAAAAACATGAATTTTCTTTATAATCATGTGTAGTTTTTAGAAGTGTGTACTTCTTCTGTCACAAATTTAATGTGTTGTGTTTTTCTTGGCTTCTTGTGTGAGTGTAGAGGTTCGTACGTGTGTTATTTCAGGACGATAGTCGTAGTGCAATGCGTACACTTCTCTGGAAGGCGGAGGAAAATGTAGACGCTTTAGCCCAAATTTGCGCTGGGCTTTTTGGTGTGAAAGAGCCCCTGCACTACTCTCTGTTCTGGAGGAATGAAGGGGAAATGCGCACTCTACCTGCCAATTTTCAGCCTCATGAACTGGGCATGCATGAGGGGGTTTCACTGTCCTATCTCCGCTCCGATCATGACTTCAGCAAGATGCGCAGACTGACCAGAGGGGGTGCTGTGGATCTGGGGGAGTCTGTGTATGAGGAGTAAAGAATTCTGATCTTTAATGCTAAAGGGATTATGGATGTTATATGATTTTTTTATGTGTGTGTGGTTGTGTGTGTCTGGTTTGTGCAGTCAGGAAGAATAACACCAGTGTATATGAATCAAACTTACAGATGATCCAAAGGTTAGATGGTAACAATGCAAAAGGCAATATCTGCTAAAGAGACCTGCTGTGAAAAGTCCAATATCTAAGTTTCAATTGTCACTTATTGATTGGCTTTTCAGAAGTGTTTTTTGCCCAAAACAATTTTGAATGTATGTATGTACGCATCTGATATGTTGTGTGTGTGATGGACTGATTATGTTTTGTTTTATAGTGACATTAAGGGAATAGACACAGGGTTTCACAAAAGTGTGTGCTTTTATTTTTGCTTGGGACACAAAAAATACATGAAAAATGGATAGGTTCTTAGCATATAATAATATGTATACTGCCTAAGGGTTGTCAAGCTCTAAAAAGAGACAAAAAAACAATTTGCACTGATTCACTATGCTTGACAGCCTGTTTTTTAAAAACTGTCATTGATAGCTGTGAAATGATTCTTACTAGTGTCTTTTGTTATCTTCCTTGAAAAATAATGACAGAATTTTTATTTGCTGATCATAACACACTATATATAAATATGTGTACACATGCTTCTTGATCCAAAATGTGTCACAATGAAGTTTTGTAGAGCTAAAATTTAAATTCTAAAATGTTCCCACAATTTTATTATTTACCTTTTCCTCGTTTTTAAAGTTTGTGGCTGCTAAATATTACCTGAACTGTAGTAGTTGAGCTGAGCATTGAATAATAATGAATAATGTGAGTCGTTTTTTTTTTGTTTATTCTAAAAAGAGGGATGTAGTGATTACATTTATAACTATGTGAATATTCCATGTAGATAGACTCAGAAGAACAAATAATAAATGCTATATTGTGTTGCTATGTACAAATTTCACCTTGGTGGGCAGATAAACACGAGAGCTTGACTTAAGCCGCAAACATGAGGATAATTCCAATGCTGTTGAGCAAGTAAAGTTAAGAAATTGAGCAACAGTGGAGCTTTTCTATTTTCAATGGCCACAAAGTATGAAGAATATTTTTTTTAAAGACAAATTCTAGTCATAGATTCTAATTCTGAGCCAGGGTCATTTTTAGAAAATGGGTAAATCTGTTCCTAAACAATTCAGTAAAATTAAATCATTTTGAAATGTAGATACTTAATTAGAAAAGAACATTAACAAAATCACCCATGAAAAGGCTAAAACTATTTCAAGATTTAAGAAAAATATTTTATTTTGATAAAATTCAGTAAAAACTTTGATGTAAAAAATATGAATCTATTATTTTAAAAGGAATGTTAATGATAATAAATGTTTTTAACTAAAAATGCACAGTGAATTGATTACATTTTTAAAAATGTATATTAAAAGTTCCTTTACTTGTGATTTTTATTGAGCCACTGAGACACAAATGTCCATATTTTCTGAGAAAGACCTACCACATGACGGTTCCATTAAATATTAGTTTTCTTATTTTACCTTGAATGTGAAATTGTAACATTTTCTTTTACAATATATTCTAGAACTATGAATGAGATGGTTTCTGTAATGGTTACTGATTTAGAAATAATTTTAAATAGTGGAGCTTTCATTTTTAGAACTCTTAACCTCTGCATGCATTTGTTTGTGATGCAGTTCATTGTGATGCATGAATGAACAGTGCGCTTCATATAACATTATGCATACTCTTCTTTTATGAACGCTGACTGCTTACAGAATGGTGCTGTAATGTTGTTCACTAATATACAATATTAAACTCCAATGATAATGCTGACTGGTAATATTTGTGTGTAACACTCTCACTGGTGTGTGAAAATTGGTAGCAGTTTGATAATCATAGTAAATTATGTGTGCTTGTAGTCCACTAGATGGCAGCAATTGAGTCATAATTTCTAATGTAGTTTGGAAATATTTGAATGGTTTTGTGTTTTATAGGAGTAAATTGTATTTTGCATAAAACAAGAGAAATGACAGCATTGTACAAATGCAGTGAGAATTTTTTCTTTTCTTTTTAGTCATTCGTTACTGGCAGGATTTAAGGCAGTTTAAATGGAGTTTAAGTGTGTTTACCTAATATGTACTTACATAAGATAAAATGTGTTGTCTACAATGTAGCTATTGTGAACATGTGCTGTTACATTGTACTTACATTTAAGTATCTTCAACATATCTCTAACCCTAAACCCACCTAGAACTACGCACACTGAGTACAATGTAACAAATGCTTTTTCCCTATGTAAGTACATTAGTAAATTTTACATTTTTCCTCAAATGAATCACTTGAATATGTTCAAAAGTGTTATAAAATGTTATTTAACTTTTTTCCGCATTAAATCATTAAATTTCTCTAATTTATCTGTTCCGTTTCATTTTGCTGGTTTGCCAATAGGACTAGTTAATAAAACACTAAACAATCTATTACAATCTAAAATATAAAGTCTTTAATAATTTCAGTTTGTACAATAATAGTATGTGGAATGGCACAGTTAACTAGGATAGGTGTGTTTTGTCAGTGTTTTTGCCAAGTTTATGAGAATGGAATGCTCCCAAGAGTATCATACCCCTGTTAAACAATTAGAAAATAAAAAGTTTATATACCAGCTGGATTATTTTTTTAAATTATTTTAACTGTCTAAAGTTTTCCTGTAGCTCAGTGGTAAGAGCATTGTGCTAACAACGCAAAGTCGTGGGCACGATCCCAGGGGGGATTGTCACGTACTTAGTAAACAAAATGTATAAGAAAATGCAATGTAAGCCTCTGCAAATGCATAAATGTAAATGTAAATGTAAAGGTCTATTTTAAGGGGTGTAATTAAAATTACTATGTAATAATACTAAACATGAATGGTACATGCATGTGTATGGAAAGATTCCTGCTAATTCGCTCATCGTAATGCAACTCCCAGTTTGTCCAGCACTTTCAGGCCCTTCTCCTCATATTCTGCGCGTGACACCCAGAAGCTCTCCTTATCTTTCATGATGTTGGCCAGCACAGCACCACCCATAAACACCATGTGTTTACGCTGTGGAGGGTCTTCAATGCGAATTTTAAATTTCTGCGGAAAAAATTTGTATTCTTTCAATATTTACAATTTCAATATTGGGGACATTAAAAGTAATTGGCATGTTTTAGTGGTACCTCAGTTGGCACCTCAGTTAAATTGTCTGCCTTAAAGAATGCATATTGATTTGCCTAATCATCCTTTTACTGAGGTTGCATTTTATCTGAAGAACTGCACATATAGGAGACCAATTATGTTTTCAATTCCTCACCAACAGCAAGTATTGAATCAACAGTGTTGATTTTTTCTAGGAGGCTTGGTTCCACATAGGGTTTTAATACAATGTTTATATTATTGTTAAGTGGTGAAAGTGTTATATTAGCATTAAGCTTACAGAGAGTTTCTCTGTGTCCCCTTTCAGAACCCTCTCTAGGTAAAGCTGCTTGATCTCACGCTCCAATCGGGATGGAAGTCCAGGGTACATGGTGGTGCCTCCAGACAGAACAATGTGTTTGTAAAGGTCCGCCCTTCAAATAGATATAAAGACATGAAGCTTATGTACCATGTTATAACCCTGTGTGACAGTAATGGGCCAAGTATACTACATTTAAAGGTGTTTGGACAAGTGTTTAGGCCAAGTTTGTGCAAACAAGACTAATGCTAATGTTACCCACACATTTAAAAACCCAGGAATAGTACAATGTATATTTATTTTTGTCAGGAATTAGAGGGTTTACTCTCTTTGATATCCAACAGCATGTCAAAAATACTTATGTTTATTTAACTTTTACATTTTTATTTAATAACCTATAGACATTAAATACTCTAATTTCTATAATCAAATAATTATATTCTATAATATATAATTTCTGCCTACCTTTTCTATAAAATTTTACTCAAAAGAAAGCAGAACATTCTGGAGAGTTTAGCATTAAACATCAACTTGAAAATAACAACTCTCAATTATTCTTACCTTATGTCAATATCTGCTGCTTGAATGGTGTTAAATAGAAGTTCAGCCACACCGACACCCTCCACGTTAATGAGATGAGGCTGAAAAAGGGCCTCTGGTGCTCCGAACCTTTCACCTCCGACCTTTATCATTCGCCCGTCTGGTAACTGGTAACACATAGAAATCATCTATTTGATATAAATTCAAATCTCTACAAGTCATCATTTAAATATCTCTTTATAGGTGTCAGAAAGCTAAAAAAAATTACTTAGAGGAGCTCTTTTGCGCCCCATGTGGCAATTGTTCTTCAATTATATTCCAACACAAAACATTCTTGAAAACATAGCGTTCTTCAATTGATTTATGCAAATGCTATTTTTATTTCCACCAACCGTCAGTGTACTTTTAGACTGTCTCTTTAAAGTGCATTACTGTGTATGACTCCACCAGGACTGTGGTCTCATTGGCTAGTTTCTGTTCTTGATCGATGTTGTAGCCTACAAAGCACAACGTCTCCTTCATTATCCGCACGGTCTCAAAGTCCGCAGTGTGGTTGAAAGCGTAGCCCCTCAGAAGCAACAGCTAGATAAAGAAATGTTTAGCGGAAAAAAAACATAAGATCATCACTCATGTATTGACCTCATAAATTTATCCTCCTCAAATACAGTCGTTTCTGATTTTTTTTATCATCAACAAAACAGTCTAATTTTAATTTTAATCTATTAGAATTTTTTGCAATTGAGTGTTTATTAAAATATGTTGAATTCAGCTTGTCTCCAAACTGAGTTCAGCTTTAGACAATATCAAAAAAAATCTTAACTTTAAGCAGTTTTCATTAATATGGAAACAGTAGAAAGGTGTAACACCTTAATAAGATAGCGTGTGATGTCACGTCCTGCGATGTCTAAACGGCGAGTAAGGTGTGGGAGAGAGAAGCCCTCATACACGGGACAAATATGAGTCACCCCATCCCCCGAATCCATCACTAGACCCGTTAACAAACCTGCCACAGGGAGATAGCACAGGTCAAATAATATTTTTACACCAGTGTATTACTAAAAACATAGTTTACTGAATTTACCCTGAGCATACAGAGTCAGCACTGCCTGAATAGCCATATAGACACCATGGAATTTATATGTCTCAAACATGACCTCAGCAATTTTCTGGCGGTTCTTCAGCGGGTTCATAGGTGGTTCTGTCAGCAGCACCTTACAGTCAGGAGGCTCGATGTTAAGCCGACGCGGGCCGAAGGTGTGGTCCCACAGGTGTAGCATATCTTCCCAGCAGCGGACTATCCCGTTCTCCATGGGATACGAGATCTCTAACATGGAGCGGCATTCACTCGCTTCATCCCCGACCATCAGATCCTGATAGTGAGATGAACGAAGGAAAGAGCAGTGAAACGAAAAGTAAAAAAGGGGTTACACATAGCCTATTAGACATTAAACTCACCTTGATCTCTTTATTTCCAACTTTTGCATCTGACCGAATGATGGGTCGACCCACTAGGGCTGGGAAGATGTGGTCGGGAAAATTGGACCCCGCAAAACCACACTTGACAAACTGCAGACAATTGGGTATACATCTCATTAGTAGTCTTAAAAGAATTGCTCATACTTCACTTCAGCGATTTAATGTTAATATAAATGCTAACATTTGACCATTTTTTTAATGCTATTTACTGGTGTCATTTGGTGACTGATTGAGCTTCAATAAACTGTAACAAGAACTTCCTTATTTGTAGCCAATAACCATTTCTTTTTCCCTACGACCTTTTAAGGTGATGTGCATGGCTTTTTCGGCGTTCCTCTTAAAACATGTTCATACACATTCAAACTATTTAACACGCCCATGCATAAAGTGCACCTACAGCAGCCAGTGAATGAACTTCTGTAAATAAAGACTTTTTCAACGATAAGTAGATTTTTAGCTTATGTAACAAAATCTTTAAAAGTTGTGTAAACTTTATATACAATGAAAGTATAATGATACATAGTCGTATAGTGACCGTTATATAGCTTTCATTATAAACTCTTAGAATTTAACGTTTCTGTTAAAAGTAAAATGTTAGCTTTTTAATATAATATGACGTAACAGTGTGAAATATTGAACCTTGCAATTGTATTGGATATATATGGTATACATGTGAAACATTAAATGTTGAAATACACGGCTCGCCTAAATCTTTATGGAACACTGAAATGTCTTACCCCAGTGCCATTGTCACAAACGACCACCTTTCTTCCCCCGCTGTCCATGGTATTTTTTTTCAAGTGAGACGCAGGTGACCAACCGCGTTTCGTCAAAAAAGAAAGACTTATAATGGCCAACTTATATGTGAACGCATTCAGTTTCGGACATTCACATCCGTCGCAAAGGCAGTATTTAGGTAAAGTCAGAAGTCGAAGGGGCAGGTTTACCTACAAACTCCGCCTGTGTGCTTGTGTAGCCACAGCTCGAGGTGAAACAAAAATATAAAATACCGTCCTCCTTATAGGCTTCTCTTCAAGGGTTTCTCAGTGAGAGAAAATTGCGCATGATTTAAATAGTGACCAATTCTGTCTTTTCGGCTTGAACAATTTGCCACACCAATAAACATCAAGCACCAGTCAATTGGACAACCTTCATTTTTTGAGAAAAATTCTTACATCATTAAAAAAAAATCTCCGTGACAATAATTTTGTTAATTCTATTTAATAATTTGTAAATTTTCTTGAAAATTTCATGCAAATGAAATTAGTCAAAAAACCTTGTTTGCTTCAAAAATATTTTTTATTTATTTTAAACTGACAAACAACAGACCAATTAAACAACAGTTCCGCTTTTCCCACAACTTCAGTAAGTATGAGCATGAAAACAAATGATAGACAGTCATTTAACAGTTTGACATTATTCTCAAAGTGTATAGGCACATTAACTCGATTTGCTGGTATGTAAAGAAATCTATGCATAGGATAACATAAATAGAAGATGGTGTCCTGCAGTATTGCAAGTTAAGTAGCATCGATTTACTATCCCATAACACCTATAAATTGTCAGTTCATGTATGTCGTCACAAAATTATTGTTTGAAAACAGCCAATAGACCCCAATTCACACAAAACCGTACAGCAAGGAGTTTCTTCCATCTTCCATAACATGCAAATGCAGTTTTAAAAGAGATCCTGAGTTTTTCAAAATAAGTATATGCGTATGAACCAACTTAATATGATGTCTATAGTGCTATAAAAGGCCTATAGAGCTGGAATACAGCTCCCTTCATCAAGAGATGTCTTCATGTGAAATATGTCATTTCTGTGCAACCTGAGATCATTTTCAAAAATCATGAATTGTTTTTTTAAAAGTGAAAGCAAATAAACCGGATTTTTTTTTGGCACATGCTTTTCTAGAGGTCCTTTGGAAGCCTGTTCCATTTCAAGTGCACAGTTCGTCTTCAGCCCAAAAGTCCCAGTCCAGCTTTGTATGGAACAAACACACCATAAAGCATTCAAAAAGCATTTACTTCTGATAAAACTATCTCTAGGCCTACATCTCCCTCATAACGGCCAGAACCTAATGTGCCTGTTTTGACAAATCAGAAAATTTCTCTTTCAGAAAATCAATGGTCCTCCTTGCTCACTCATGTGGCCGGCAAATCCTTTAAGTGCATCTACTGTAAAAGCTTTCACACACTGTAACTGTGTAGCAGTTCACTCTCCTCCATGTTCCCATCTCCAGACGCCTTAAAAATACTTAAGACAGTGTCTATAAAATCTTTGTCTTTCATGGGTTTTGATTATTTGTAGGGTGGTTAAAATGTTCTTCAGGACTCAAACTCGCTGTCGCTGCTCACTGATATGTCTGGCGTTCCCCTCGGCCCTGTACCCGAGCTGTAGTCGCTGTTGTCTGGGCTGCCCGGATGATGTGGAGAGGAACCCTGGAGGTGGGAGTTGTGATCGGAGGAGGAACATTCTGAAGAGCTACCTGAGGGAAGGAGGGAGGAATCCTGCTGCAGTCTGGGGAGGCAAAGAGAGATCAATTTTACTCTTTTGATTAAGAATGTAAAGGTCCACTTTCATAAATATCTCTTTCGTTTTTAAAAAAAACAACTGTAAGCATAATTTTAATAAGTATCAGTTGATAGACCAGTGTTGTTAGTTTTGGATGAAAATGTCTGCCAAATGAATGAATGAAAAACTCAAAAGCCAGACTGTCAGTCAGTGCATTTGCTGTCTTGCTGTCCAGAAAGTAATTATTTACATGTAGCACATACAGTTCATTGTTAGCATTGGTTGTACAATGTTCGTTTGTGTACCTGTTTTTAGCAGATGCTGCTCTATCTCGCTGCCTTCTGTTTTTGAACCAGTTGCCCACCTGAGTGGGCGTGAGACCTGTAGCCTGAGCCAGATGCCGTTTTCTGGATGGGTTTGGGTAGGGATCCTGCAGGTACCATTCCCTCAGGAGACTGCGGGTTCTCTCCTGGAAAACGCACAATAGAAAACATTGTTTCTTAATCTAAAACTGTCAAGAAAGTTTCAGATTACTACTCGGATCTGCAGATACTCAAAATATAAAATGACTCTGATCGGGGGACAAAAAAAGGGGAATCGGAACATCCCTACGCCCTAGGCCTTATATGGATTTTTTGGGTATACTGTATAAAAACGTTTATTAATAACATTGCATTTACATTGAAGATGAGTTTTGGGAGGCCTTTGAACACTTAAATTATTTTAAAACTTGGAACATTTGAAAGAATGAAACTGGTATTTAAGGGGCGATGTTGTCCAGAACCTTTCTGGAGCAAAACCCCATGCCCTCAGATGTTTATCAATAGAGAAACCCCATGGCTTCATATTACCATTTAGCGTAAATGCTTCTCTCTATCTATAAATAGTGCAGTCTAAAGAGTGATCTAATCATACTGTGATACACCGCCCCAGATTACTAATTATTTTAATGTGGCTTAAAGTTATTAAAATATCACTATTTAACAGTTCAGCATAGGCTACTACAGCTCATACAGAAAGTTGCTGCCAGGATTCTGACCAGAACAAAAAAATCTGAGCATATCACTCCAATCCTCAGGTCCTTACACTGGTTAACAGTTACTTTTAGAATCAACTTCAAAGTATTATTTATCGTCTATAAATCACTCAATGGTTTTAGACATAAATACATTTCAGATATGCATATTGAATATAAACCGAAACAGCCTTTTCAGATCATTAGGATCAAGTCAGTCAGAGATATCAAGGGTTCACTCCAAACAAGAAAAGTCAGCATTAAGCCATTACGCCACCCATAGCTGGAATCTGCTTCCAGAAGACACCAGACATTCACCAACATTAGCTACTTTTAAATCCAGATTAAAAACACACTTGTTTTGCTGTGAGTTTCCAACCTGAGCACTGTGCTGGTTCACATCAACAGCACTTCTATTTAAAATGTATATATACACTCACATTTTCAATCAATTGTATTGCTGTTTTATTGTTTCTTCAAATCTAAAGCATTTGTGATCTTAAATCATTTGTATTTTAAAGATACATCTTATTTCTCTCTGTCAATCATTTTATTTAAAGCACTTTGAATTGCCCTGTGTATGAATTGTGCGGTATAAATAAACTTTCCTTGCCTACAAATGATAGCCTTACATATTGAAACAAACATATCGACAAAATTTGTATTTTCAACTAATTCAAATAGCAGGATTAGATATAACATAAATAATATCTTTACCAATGAAGTATAGTTTAAATGTTTTTATTGCAGCTGTACAGGAGTGTATCCTCATGAGACAGAATAACAGAGCGTCATTTGACACCACGTCAAAACTAAAACAGTATACTGCAAGTTAATTACATAGTAAATCTGAAATGATAGAAAGTCATCTGGGCTTAAATACCACAGGTGGTCCTCAGTCCACATTTCCACACCGCAGACACAGCTGTCACAGCTCGCGCTTCGTTTACGAAATTTGAATGACGGTAGAGGTAATTTGAAATGAACGGGCAAAATATAGCCAATCCCGATCAGGTTAAAAATGTCTTGATTGGCCCCCGATCTTTGCGATCGGATCTGGACATCCCTATCTGCTTGGTAAGACTCTCGGACGAGGCCAGGTTGGCATCCCCCAAGAATGTTTTTTAACAAAAGTTTTTATTTCACTTATCTTAGAGCACACCTAGGGCTTCATAGCCCTTTCATCCACATGAATTCTCGTTTGACAAAAAAAACAATTGCAGATTCAAGGAATTGTTCCGAGAGCTTTGCAAAACAGTTTAATTTATACTTAAGCTGACGGCCGGTGTCTAGAACATAGTAAATCTCAAATGGTAGAAAGTCTTTAAAGGGTTTAAATACCACAGGTAATCATTGCATAGTCACAGTTTAAATACATTGGTGTCGTTACCTGTTTCTATTTAGACTGACCCTGAAAATGAATTAGGCCAATCAAGCAGATTTCTATATTTCCTTTACATTTAATTAAATAAAATCGGATATACTTTTCTCATTTGAGGCGTATGCTTTAAATTAGTTTTCTACACAAATTTGACTTCTGTCTGCTTACATTTCTTTCCACTGTTTTTAAACTAGCCACTTCACAGACAAAAAGTGCCATTAAGGCTGCTCAAAAAGGATGACAATGTGCATTTCACGAAGCTGGTTGGTCAAGGTTAAAAAATAAGATTCCCTCAGATAAAGAAGACAAATATTAAATTAGATAAATTAGATCACTTGTTTTATAAATCCAATCTGTCATCATTGCTAATTTTCTCACCTTAAAGCAATGCGTCTTCTGCTCGCCATCCCAGATGGTCCGGGGAAGAGGAAACTTCTTTCGGATGCGATACTTCTCCACGGGTCCGAGTGGCCTTCCTCTCAGGCGCTCCGCCTCGCGGTAGTGTGCGTCCAGCCACAGGTCTTGCAGTTTGGCATGTGACTCGCGCGTAAAACGGTGACTCTGCAGGATCTGGTAGAGAGCTTCAAAATTTCCTCCATGAAAAGCGACGAGTGCTCGGGCTCGCATCACCGACTCGTGGCGGTTAAGAAGTGCAGCTGCCGAACCGGGAACTGCCGCGGGGAGAGACCATAGGAAGCGCCCCAAGCGCTCGACATCTCCTGTCTCCTCCAGATTCTCACACACAAGAGCGACCTGCTCAGGTGTGAACATCGGCAAAGGAAACATGGCTGGGGTTGGACCTGCTTGTTCGACTGACAGGTTCTAAACAGGTTTAGGTCAGCGCATAAAGCTGCGTGTATTCTATCACCATTGCGCGCAATCGTCTGAAAATGTCTCAAATCTTCTCTTTTGTATGGTTCACACACTAACTGGTTCAATTTAAAATGGCGTTACGAAGCCGAAAAATCAAAACAATCAAAGTACTGAATCAACAATTATATAAACTCCGACTAGTCTTATCTCTCGGTAGGATATGGGTGAACCCACGGAATACTTCAGTCTTCCAGGTGCGCAGTTCTAGTAAAGGAGGAGCAGCAGAAGTCAACCCTATTTATAGAGAGATTCAATTAGCATATTTGTGCTTCTTTTGAGGGGGATTACACCTCGGTCATTTGCTACTTTGCTGCGGGGGATGGGTAGCTTCTCATGGAGCCCAGTGACTGGATGATCAGATTGCTAGACTCAAGGAAGACATTAACTGTCAGTTTCCTGGGTAGTTTGGAGCAAGCATACTATCTATTTGATACTGTACATTAATTATCTTAATTAAAACTACTTATTAGTGTTGACATAAATTGATTTAAAACATCTGTAAACAAAAAGCCTTTCAAGCTTTGTAATGATTAGGGAAATTGAATTATAACATACATTGTTATAATTATTACTTTTTTGCATTCACAGAAAGTTTCATAACTCCAGAAAACACTTTCACCTCCATTTATGATTAAAGCCCATATCAAGCTTTTCTGTCCTTCAAATTATGAAGTTTTCCTGCTATTTTTTACACAAACACACTTTCATGCAGATCAGACAATGAAGTTCTAGAATTGAACATGTTCAAAAGTTTGTGAACATTATTTAAATTGTATTCCCTGTAGTGGAGGTGTTGATTAGACACTCTATGTGGGAAATGGGCTCATGTTGTCCTAAAGTAAAAACCAAAGGCTGTTCATGCTGTTTGACTGCCTTTAATTGGGATATTATGTCAGCTAGGCGCTAAGGCCATTATCACATACAAGTCAGAGGAGACATTTGAGATGCATGTTGTCTAAATCGCTTCAGAATCCACCACAATGCCGACTGACTAATACCCACTAATTAATCTGGACATGGTTATACTGTATCCTCTGTGACCCTGGAGCAGGTCTGAGCGCCTGGGATGCTGAAAGCCACCTTGTGAAACCTTATTATAACAATATACGCTCTCTCGATTCAATCCCTAAGATGTCTGTGTAATCCGTTTCCAAGAAGACTATTTTACTATTAATCTGGTTACGCATAAGCATCTGTCATCAAATTAGTCAAACAAATGAGTTACTTTATTATTAACGTGTCTGCGAGTAAAAAAATAAATAAACGTGTCTGACAGTAACAATTAGAGGTTACTGGTTAAAAAAAGGATTAAGGAACACAATATTTTCAACAGAATATTGAATGTATAAGGGTTGCTATATGTTTTTTTCTGTGTTGGGTGATTTTTCGGTGTTCTGTTCATATTTTCGAGAATTGCTTGAGAAATTGAATGGATGGTCTTTAAGGAAATTAGAAGTTCGTCAGACCCATATGACATCAGAGTGTAAAACCTTTTCTGGTTGTTATGGAAAGGACAACGTATATGTTATAAATGGGGTTGCAGTATTTTACAACGGGACTGTTAAGACTATATGGAGGTCTTAATTGTTCTCTCAGGGCAAAGAATGCTAAATCTTTGTACAGCCTGTTCAATAAAGGTTGCCGTCAGGTGAAGGCTGCGGTTTAGACTGAGGTTTTATGGGGTTTAATCTGAGGCCAAATTATTTGTCTAGTTTTTATTGATCCATCAGCGGCAGTAGGATTTACAAGTGTTTATTGACATTGACCCAAAATGCCTATTAGTGCTGCATCTGTTGTTTATACACTAACCTGCAAATACATTTTACAATATTTAATAAGTGCAGTTTTTTACAATAATGAATACTAAATCACAATAATGTTTGATATTTAAAGGGATGGTCCCCTTAGAAATTCAGCATTTATTCACTCTCAAGTTGTTCAAAACCTGTAAATACCTGTTTCCTCTGTGCAACACAAACAAAGATATTTCGAGAATTATATCCATGGTTTTGTGTGCATACTACAGAATTCATCATTGAAGCCCGATGTCCGTTGGTTACCAGCGTTCTTCAGAATATCTCTTTCTTTGTGTTTATGTTTTGGGTGAACTTTAAGTAAAAAATAAAACAGAAGAGTGGAGTTATGCATTATTGCATTGATATGTGATACCGTTGAGTTGTAAATATAATATAGGCCTATATTAGAACATTGAGTTCTAAAAATTAAACAGTCAATTGATGTTGAACCACAAACAGACAAAATACTTTTTTAGACAAAGACACAAGCGTGTGTCAGAAGGAGAGAAATGAGCTCAGCGAAGATCATTTTCTTTATTAATCTGATTCTCAGACACTTCTCTATCAACGTACGCACACACTCTATTGGGACAAGACACGGGTCCAATCCTTTTTAACACTTTGAGAACAGACTGACTCCAAATCTGCTTAACCCTTCCCAAGCTCTATAAGTTGAGGATAGGATGATGAATGTATGTGTGCAGAACTGTTTTATTGACAAATGGATCTATTTTTTCTGTCAGTGAATCTAGTTTGATGAGATCAAAGTAGGATAACTTTCTAGAACAACATCATTTTAACATGTGCTTCGACATTTAATGTGACCTTTGGTACTTTTGTAACATCTGTAATGGATGAAAAATGTATATATGTGATTGGCTCTTCTGTCTGGCAATGTTGTACTGTTTTTCAAAATACTGTTTTATATCATTGTTCATAACATTAAAAGTAATATTCAAGTACTTCAATAAAATAAAATGAAAGCTCACCTGACAAATCAGATTTCAGTGTTCGTGAGCAGATTAAAAAGTTACAGAATAAATTAAATGCTAATTGTATGCACATATGCTTATTAACTGTACAACGTGTAATGGTACTTTGATTATATAAACACATCTTCAGTTATGATCCGATAAGTCGAGTTTAAAAATGAAGTGTCTCTTCACATTATTTCCAGTTCTTGCCATGTAACCCCACTTGGCATAATTAATTAGGCTTAAATTCAGCTCCTTCTGCTTAAATGAGCTGTTAACATAGCCAACAGGCAAAAGCAGCGGGGGTGTGTGTGGGGATGATGGGAGGGGGTTTGGATGGTGGGAGGGGGTTTGGATGGTGTATTACCATGGGCCTTTAAATCCACACAAACACAGTTAACAAGTAAATGGGTGGAGAACTAATTAGTGTTATCTCCTTATCACGGGGCATTCTCATTTACTCCATACAAGGGGGATACACAATCGCAAAAAATGTGGGTGCTCTTACTGAAAGACACGCACACAAAACACACACTAATACCCTTTCGCAAACAGCTAATTACAAACTTGTTTGCAAATCAATGCAAAACTGTTGCAGTGTCCCCCAACCCCCTTCCAAGAACACGTGGGTGACAATCACAAAATAAACGACTGCTCCACTTCCTCCTCTGTTGTTGTGTAATGGATGAAAAAAGATAAACTGTTTTGCAATCAGTAGAATAGGAAGAGTACACATACAAACACAAAACACACTGCTAAGCTGTTAGGAAAATGTGGCAGGTAGAAAAGTGAGCAATGTGTCAATTTGTTAAATGTAGGTTTTGAATTGTAAATTAAAAATGTTCATGAACATTTTTATTGTTTTTATTTTTATATTGTGAAGAGTTATAATAGCTTCTATGCTACTATGCAACAATGATGTATTTGTTAATAAAAGTTCATGCATATTTAACATAGAGTAACAATAAACACATAAAGCATCTTAATTCATGTTAAGCTCCGCAGTGTGTTACCATTAGTCTACATCTGTTCTCTATAGTAAGTACTCTGCATAGTATGCCTTTTTTGTATGCATGGGTGACCTTAAACATTTACTGAATTGTATAGTGTGTAAATTGTGTGTAACACACATAATGCAGTGTGGTTTACTTGATGATCGCCAGTGTGATTAAGTATTCAGTGTTTTTTCAGCTTTGATTTTTCACAATCAAAAAACAATTTTCATTTTAAATATAATAACTGAAAGTCACTTATCTGAGACATTTTCGCATTCTATCTTTAATGTTCATCACTGAGTAAACTCTACAGTTTTTACCTAATGTAAGTCACTGTTTAATGTACAGTATTCAGTAAGTAGGATGCAATTATGCCGTTTAAGACCTTTTTTATGAACATAATTTCAAATTATGATTGTCGAAGAACAAATACATAAACTTACCTAACTTTTTTGTGAATCACTGGAGTAGTAACTTTCTGCACTTTGATTGTATATTGTGTTGTGCTTTCGGATCTCATCAAAACTATCTTAAGATGAACGTTGTCACGATACACCTCCATTAATTAATTTCAGAATTGTTTATTTTATTTAAAGCACTTTTGACTACTTGAAATAAATTATGTCTGTAGTTGTTCAATAATTAGGTGACATATCAACAATGTTCTAGTAATTTTTGTTTATTTATTTATTATAAATGTATAAATTTTATGGTTGCATGTTGTTGTTGTTTTTTGAAGGGTAAAGGAATAAATAAACAACTATAGGATTTACTTAATTTTTGTGTTATTTGTACAAGTTTCACAAAATAATCTGCACAAAATCTATGTTAGTAAAATGTACTTTAAAAAACTGTGTTCAAAACATGGACAAATAACACCAAGTAACAACACAAGAAAATCCTACTAAAGCCTCTTCACTCAAAAAATGACTCTTTGGTTTAATCATGGACAGTGCTTCCATATGTTTGAGTCATGTTTTCTCAACATGAAATTAACATGTAGCAAGAACATAAATGAATCAAGTAACTCCTACATGAAATGATCATGTAGAAGAACAAATCATCAGAATTGTGATCAGTGTTTGCTTTAGTTGGGCTCTTAACTCTTGAGTTTTAATGTAAGTTTTCTTTAGCTGTCCATGTGTGTTAACACATGTGTTGAGGCAAAGAGAATTACGATCCAGTGGGGTCAGAAAATTATAGTTATTTAATCACTATGCAGTTCTTTAAAATTGATTTGAGTGTGTTCTGTTATTAATGTGTGAATGCAGAGTTATGATACAGTTTGAAGAGACTAAAGCAGTGTTATGGACAAATAACAGAATAAACTATTTTCACAACACTGTTACATTTCTGGATCAGTTAGACATGAAGAATCGGTGTAATCGGTGAATCTCAACAATGGTGACAATCAACTCAACTTTATTTATATAGCGCTTTTTACAATTTTCATTGTTACAAACCAGCTGCACATGAGACACATTGAATACAAGTAAAACAACTAAAGGCATATACCTGTAAAAACAAGAAAAAGGTGAAAACAACTAAAGACAGACATACAAATGCTCCACACACACAATATGCAAACATACTTACACACATTGACATAGACGCACACACATACAAACACACTCGCACACAAGTGTGTTTGTCTTCAACAAAAGAAAGCTTCGTGCTGCAATGCATGCTGGGTAACATCATAGAACAAAACTCAGTCATGACATCATGCATTGCAGTTGATCTGTTTATCTGAATTAGTTTGATGATTGTCACCGTTGTTGAGCTTTGTCTGATGAGTGTTGATGTTTAAACGTGTCGATAAAACTTTGTTTATTTTGCCCCAGAAACTTTACATTTTTGTGACCAGAATATATGATTCAATCATTTACCACAAATCACTTATTTTAAATCTGAAACTGCCTTGTTTTTTTGTAACACACCAAAGAAAATCCCAACAACTTTAACTGTTCTGTTGTAACAGCTCACTTTCTTTATGCTTTCATTAAACACATTCACAAGCATTGAAAGAGAAATGGAGGAGCTGACTTAATAATGACAAGAACCAAAGTCCCAACTAAAGTAAACACTGATCACAATAATGGTTTGATGAAATTTCTTTTTTTCAACATGAATTGCGGGTGCAAAAGTTATTTTGATTCAAGTCATTAATAATTTTTTAACATTTATTTAATGGTTGCTTGCTATCAGGGTATTAGAGTTTAGTATTCTGTTTTGTTGGTATTTTAAAGAGTTTTTGTGACGTCCTTTTTTGGAGTAGAAAAGTATCTTGTTGGGTTTACTTGATTCATTCATGTTCAATTAACATGTTAATTTCATGTTGGGTTTACATGTTTCATTCATGTTCTCTCTACTTGTTAATTTCATGTTTAGAAAACATGACTCAAACGTGTGGAACCACTATCCATCATTGAATCATATTAACATCAAAAATATTTTTTTGTGTCAAATAAGTGTGCTTGACAGAAGTCTAGCCAGTAAACAAGCGAACAGACTACTGAAAAGGAAATTCACCCCAGCTATTTTCTGCAAATGTAAAGGCTTAGATTAGCCCTCACTAGTTCATTTGGTCTGTAAACGGATTCATCTGTGGTAGTGACTAAGAGTACGTTGTGTGTTCATAATGATTGGATGGGCATATAACAAAATAACTGAAAGTATCAAGTATTGTGTACATAGCTCTTTCTGTATGTGTGATCTGTCAGTCTCTCTGATTGTTGTCTGTGAACATAACATCTCCATGTTCACATCTGGAAATCCTGAATACTCACTAAGAAAATACTGTTTTTTGAGTCTATACACTCACACAAAAGTGATGTGTTGTTTTTGACCAAAGCTGGGTAAATATTGAACAGAGCACACTGGTGGGTTATGTTAAGATATTTATAGCCTTTATTCAGGGTGTTACTTCATTCAGGAGAATGTAAGGAAATTTCCAATGCAAAAATGATGCTTTATCATGAAAATATGGTCTCTTTTGACCTCTAAAGTGATATCTGATGAATCCATAAGATGCTGTGGGTGTCACAGCTTATTTGAGCTTAGGGGAAAAAATCATTTCAATCTTAGGTGATTCCATGATATAACAGGTGTTACTGAAGTTGTTTAGGAATTCTAAAGGGCTTAGCCCAAAGGCTTATTCTCACCTAATACTTTAATACTCATTAATGCCTGCCTCTGTGACTTCCGCCATCCCGATCTGCTCCACAAGCTCCGCCCACAACAACCTGTCCATCTTTGATAGCTGAGCCAAAAAAAGAAAAGAAAACAACAGTTCCATTTTAAATATAAGTCCATTGTGTAAACATACAGAATACACGTATATGCATCTAGAATACATTTGTTTATGTATGTTATTTTTGTTTTGTTTGTATGATCTTCCAGCGCCTTTTCTATTTCAAGATATTTTATAAAAAAACTTTCCTATAAGATTTAAGTTTAAAATAGAAATCCTTTTTTATTATGCACATTTTTATGCAGTTGAGTTAATTACAATTTGGCCATGCAACTGCTTTTCCAGCACATAGGGATATCATAAAGCTTATTAGATATTGGACACATTTCATGTGATGAGGCATAATGCCAGAAGGTCCATAGGATAAACCGCTGTCCATTTCTTCAGGGGTCATTATATCATATCAGTTTTTTCCATGTGCTTAATTCAACCGTTCAAAAGAGGAATTAGTGTAGTGATCGATCCACAGACTGTCAGTAATGCTCAGTCATGAGCACAAGTTGTTTATGTCTCTGTGTGTGTGTGTGTGTGTGTGTGTGTGAGAGACAGACAGTACATGAATGTGGATTGTTATTCTACCAAAGATCTTTGCTGCACTTCAAACAGAATTTCTTCTTTTATTCAAGTTTGACCATACTTTAAATGGTTTACGTTCATGTGTTGCGTCACTGAGTGATACACGCACCTGGGTGTCCATCTGTGTTTTGTATAAAATCCCATGAACCGAAGTCTATAAGACTGCTTGACTCTTCTTTTGTGTTGCTATGTTTTAGTGTCATCTTTCATTAGAGCTGCTCTATGTACAGCACAGTATTAGCAGGATCGGTTTAAAACACAAGCAGCCAAAGCAACTAATGACACATGTCTCACTGCCCCACTGAGATGCATGTGAAGACCGTCAGCTAACCTTTTCTCAAAGCTGGGTGAGCTTTTAATTCCCAGTTTGGTGAGATGGTTAATGTGGTATTGGTGTTTGTTGTTTAACATGCCTCTCTGTTAGAGAAGTTATATTTTATAAAGTACAAAGACAAGTAAAGTCAGATCAATTGAAAGACTGATATTTTCATTTATATAGATATAAATACAAAACATAATATACAACAAGATGCAATCTATGCCCTTCTCTGTTTTTTAGTTAGTAACGCTACTATACATTTTAAATAGATTCTATGGTATTTGATGGTATTTAATTTATACATATATTCAATACACAATTTATTGAGACCACTTAAGAAGATGTAAAAACTAGTCTGAAAGCATTTCAGGCTTCTTCTTTTTCACAATATTACATGTATAAATAGTTCTGAAATATACATTTTTAACATTTTAATTTGGTTATAAATGTTTTGTTGATTTTATTCTGTTTAAATGTTTGTGCAGTGTTAAAATGCTGAAACAAGAAGTACTACCAGCGTTGGACCAGCATTGTTTATATGATACGGTGATAATTTCATATACTATACTTGAAGAGTTTATTTTCAAGAGTTAAAATGCGAAAAAAATTGACAAAAACTGAGTTATCTGTTTTTGCAATACTCTTCCTGGCTGTATTAACTGTAAACTAGAGCCTGAAAAGTGCTTTAGAAATACATTTGAATTAAATTACACTGTATAAGGATTAGTGCTTGAAGTGGGAAAAAGGGTTCCAGTACTCTCTTGTGCACGTTGGCAAAAATTATTAACACATTTGAAATTTCTACAATGAAAAACAGTATTTGGACATATTGCTGGTACAACATATTTATTTATTAAATGGAGCATTTGCCAAACTACTGACCTAATTATTTTGAATACTTGTTTGACCAAAAACAAATCTCGTCACCTGCGAAAATACTTCTGCAGTCTATCGAATTCTTCTGTCCTATTTTATTTTATGTCCTATAAACTTAAATGTAAATCTGTTATGTTTTCAGGCATGCTAGGTCTTACAGTATGTGACAAATCACTTAAGTTTTCATTTAAAACAGCAGAATTAGCTAAATATAAGTAATTTGCACTCTCTTTATTGTAAAACCGTTGGTATTCTTATGTTTGACTTCGCACATTCCTCTACAGTCGACAGCGCTCGCCTGACAACTGTCTTCTTCAATTTAATTGGTTGAACTGTTCTTTCTTGATTAGTTTGATTGGCTGTAATGCTGCTTGTGAGATGTGAGTGGGATACTTCAGGCAAGAAACACATTTTTTTCTCACCCTCGAGGCATCCTCATTGACCATGACTTTCTTATTTCAGAATAATGCAGTCGGACTTATAATACCACATTCAGAAGACCTTTGATAAGAGCCGTACGGAGCCGTGTCGAGCAGTTCTTTGATCGATGGATGTACTTTTTGGAGCTTCAAAAAATTGCCTACCATTTACTCCCATTCTGCCGCTTGTAAGAAAATGGATACGTGGTATTATAGCTTCGACTGCATTATTCAGGAAAAAGAAAGTCATATTCAGTGAGGATGCCTTGAGGGTGAGTAAAACATTGGGAAAATTTTGTATGTGGCCTGTAGCATCCCATTAAGGATGATAAGGATATATACACGATGTATAGGTATATATTTGAATGCAATATCAATTTTTTAGACAATATTATTTTTACAATTAGTGACAATGTACATCTTAAGGAAAACTTGCAACACAACTATGCACCTGTGCACCAATGACGCTAAACTTAAACAAAATAAACAATAAATTTAAACAAGCAATGATGGTTGTGCTTTTTCTAAGAAATTATTTGAACACGAAGGTAGGATGTGTATGAGAGAGAGAGAGTTGCATTGCAGAGAGACAAATTGGTCATTTGGATCAACCTACTTCGCCTTAACCCACTCACAGGGCTCAGCTGTCCAAGATGCACAGGGAGCGCCCACCCTTCTCTCCTGGCTCAGGTCAGCTAATCTGAGGGCTGCCTCCCTCCTGCTAGTACCAGTGCTAATTGCTTGTGTCATAAAGCTCTGTGACCCAAATAAGCCTCGCTCCCCAAAGCTGCTGGGATAAGCCCCACTTTACCTCACCAAACCTGCTTAATAAAACGCCTTTTATCCACTCCAACCCCCTCACCCATCGTGCCTTCTGCTTCCTCGCACACCAAGGCTGCAACCACGTCATTGGGGGGACTCCATACCATTTATAAAGGCTTAAAACATTATATAACATTTTATACTTTTTATAATATTTCTGAGTATTGCTGAGCTGACAAGGACATATCAGAATACAATGGCTGCAGACACTTGAAAGTTTATTTTCCATAAAAGAAAAGAAAAAAGTTAAATAAAGTAGATTTTCAAATACTTGCAATTAAAAATATCCCAACCTTAAACACACACACAGTCAAATATACACATTTTATCATGTTCTATAGCTCTGAGGTTGATAACTCTCCCGCAAACTCACAACTTATTGAACTAAAAATAAATTAATTCACAATATACACATATTTATTATTAATCTTATCCCTGGTATGCTGAAGACAGTTCTGATTTCTTAATTATTCTTAATTATTTCTTAATTAATTTCTTACATCGTTAGTTCTGGCAGGTCAACGTAGTTAAGCTTGCTCAGACAATCTCATGGGGCAGCTAAACAATGTCAACCAGTAGTGATACAACACATACCAGCCTGTGTTCGATTTAGGTTGCCTTATTACAGCTCCTCTACAGCTATTCAATCGTGCCACGCTCAAAAACCCACCCCCATCCCCAACTCCTCCTCTTGTGCATCTATCAGGTCATTTTTAATTTCATCCTGTATGGATCCTGAATTTTATTTATTTCACTTTTGACAAGTGTGGATCCTCTTTTAGATGATTTTAGATCGTTTTATTAATTTTCCATATCACAGTCAATGTTAAGGATATATGAAACTAATTCTGCCTAAAAACCTTCTGGGTCCCCAGGTGTGGGAATTTTAAAATTCAACATAGCCTCAAGGGAATCTACGTCATTGTCATGAACTGTAATCTATTAAATTATGTTCGTGGACATGAATTTACCCCTTTTTTCGGGTCATTCAGCACAATCTTTTTTCGTGTCACCCAACATGACTTTCAGCCTAAAGTATTTTAATATGCGGTATCTTTCATATAAATAAATATATATCAACGCAATCTGATTTCTCATGTGAATTCCTATTTCCTACGACCTTAGTTGTATGTTTTGTAATGATTTGACTTTGCCCCTGTGATGTTAGGTTTAGGAGCGGGGTTTGGGTAGCCCTTTATCATTGCTTTGTCTCCTCGTGAAGCTCGCGTTTCTAGCAAAATTGCAAATTGCTGCTGTGATTTTAGGGTTAGTGTGAGGTTAGGTGTTGATTAGCCATCACCTAAAATATGTAAAGCTTCTTTTGATATCAGGTTATAAATGTAAATACAATAATATAATTTTACAATTTTACGGTACAACTGTTCGTAGACATTAAGGAAACAGGCCACGTTGATCTGGGTCAGAGCAGATTCCACCCTTTCCGGTACTATTACTGTAACGAGCAAGGTGGGACGAGAGCTGTGAGGGAACGGCGCAAGGCGCGAGTGATAATGAGTGTCAGCTGCGCGTTGCACCGGTCTCGCATCTCTCCAGGAGGAGATTGGAAGCATAAAAGGATGAGCGACAGGAGTATACTACAAGAGAGGACCAGGCCTGGATTATATGTTATGGTTCATAATATATACGGGAGGGAGCTACCGGCATTTTACTTTCGCTTTGTTTGTTGATTTATTTTATTTTATTTTATGACATTTACATTTATGCATTTGGCAGACCATGACCTTCAGCATGCACTTGGGACGGTTTGCAGCAGAGTGTGAAGCAGCTGGGATGAGAATCAGCACCTCCAAATCCGAGGCCATGGTTCTCAGTCGGAAAAAAGGGTGGCTTGCCCACTCCAGGTGGGTGGAGAGTTTCTGCCTCAAGTGGGGGAGTTCAAGTATCTGGGGGTCTTGTTCACGAGTGAGGGAAGGTTGGAACGGGAGATTGACAGATGGATCGGTGCAGCTTCTGCAGTAATGCGGTCGCTGTACCGGTCTGTCGTAGGGAAGAAGGAGCTGAGCTGCAAGGCGAAGCTCGCGATTTACCAGTCAATCTACGTTCCTACTCTCACCTATGGTCATGAGCTGTGGGTCATGACCGAAAGGACAAGATCCCGGATACAGGCGGCCGAAATGAGCTTTCTCCGCAGGGTGGCTGGGCGATCCCTTAGAGATAGGGTGAGAAGCTCGGTCACTTGGGAGGAGCTCAGAGTAGATCCGCTGCTCCTCCACATCGAGAGGGGCCAGCTGAGGTGGCTCGGGCATCTTTTCCGGATGCCCCCTGCACGCCTTCCCGGGAAGGTGTTCCGGGCATGTCCCACCAGGAGGAGACCCCGGGGAAAACCTAGGACACTCTGGAGGGACTATGTCTCCCAGCTGGCCTGGGAACGCCTCGGTGTCCCCCGGAAGAGCCGGAGGAAGTATCTAGGAAGAGGGAAGTCTGGGCAAGGATGAAGCTGAAGAAGATGGATGGCATTTGGCAGATGGTTTTATCCAAAGCGACTCACATTGCAATATCCTATACATTTATAATGAGGCAAAAACAATCCTCTGGGATCAAACCCAAAACCATGCGTTGATAACGCAATGCTCATACCACTGAGCTAAAGGAAATTTGTGAAAGTTATTAAAAGTTTGTTGTTTATCGTTCGCCGGTTCCCGCCTCCGTTTTCTTAATCCTTGAACTTGTGAAATGTTAATTTACAACTTTCGTTGAGTAATATACAATTTTATTACGGTTATTTAAACGAGACAGCAATATGGCCTGTAAATGCGACGCAATGCGACAATACGAAACTACAACTCCCATAAGCCCTCCCTGCATGAAGTGTTTGGTCATCAAAATATGCATGACTTAAATAAACAGAGAAGTCTGCTAGTCTACCGCCAGCATATTAGTTAAAGCAACACTTCGTAGGTTTTTGACCATGTGGTTGAACAGCTCTTAACTGGACAAATTCTACTCTCTCTGCTACCTGAGCAGCCTCATAGCCAGTAGCGGTGTTAACCACAATGCAACCATGCAAATGCACAAGGGGGCCCCTAGTGTCACCCCCTAGCTTCACCGGACGCACCGAATTACAGACAGGTCTATCTTGGTTGATAAATCAATCAAAACTTCTAAAGCTAGGGGGTGGGTTACCCGCGCTTTGATACTCAGCCGGAGGTGCAATCTTCCGTTCATTGCATATTTCTTACATTTACAGGAACAAAATTCTTAATGTAAAGTCCTCCAAATAAAGTAAGTCATGCTTGGAGAAAAGTTTACACAGCGGAATGTCAACATGTGATTTTTAAAGCGGCTTACAATAACTGATGACTGATATTGTGAAAAAAAAATTCGCTGTTATTAGATGCATCCGCGACAATTATATGATTATGAGATTCTGACTCTTTATAGTGTTTCAAGCAAATTGCATGGTATACGTTTCACTGACATATGAGTCATGACAGACAAAAAGATGATTTGAGACCAATGTCTTAAATGTCTGGAAACAGACAGGTTACTTGTATGATCACTTCAAATACCATCTAGCAATGAATTTGTTAACATTTGCCCATTTCTAAAGCACATCTATAACTTGTAGATTTGTGTTTTGTTTGCAATTATTGGAAACTGTTGTATTTGCCTAGGTTAATCACAGCATCTCTGTGTTTTCTTAGGGAGGAAATATTTAACATTTACATTTATTTACATATATTGATACACTTAAATATGTCTTAAAAATTCTTAAATATTTCCAATTTGCCAAGTGGAATGTGAGGTCACCATAGTCTAGAAAGCAAGCACTGAAATCTAGAGGGTTCTTTAATAAAATTAATTTATATAATATTTACTTTGTTTGTGTTCATGTTGCTTAGTTTAAATTATTATTATCAAAATTTGAAGTGCGCATATCATTTACATTTACATTTATTCATTTGGCAGAGGCTTTTGTCCAAAGCGACCTACAAGTAGGTTGCAGTAGGCAGCAATCACTGCAGAGCAAACAGGGGTAAGGTGCCTTGCTCAAGGTCACTTCCGTCATTTCCTGGTAACACTGAGAATTGAACTAGCAACCTTCTGATTACGAGTCGAACTCTCTAACCACTAGACCACAACTAAATATATTAAATATATTCCAAAATTAAAAATGTTCATTCTTATACTAAAATCTTAACAATGTTGTGTGATGATTTGCGGTTCAGGGTAAAATAAATCCAGGTTATTTTTGTCTCAATAATGACATATACTAAATATTACTGTGTTAAACGCACCCCTGCTCATAGTGGGTACAACCACACTCTGTAAGTTCTTTCTTCGGGTCATTCTTGTGTATTGCGCTGCCCACGGGGAAGCTAATACAGGGCCGTGAGCAAACGTTCTAAAGCGTTGCTTTAAACAGGCGAAGACAGAATCGCTTAAAGATATTTAGGCAGTGATGTCCCTTGTCCTAATGAGATCCACTGAGCTCATGAAGATAAAGATAGTAGTTGCGTCTCAATTTTGGGGACTTGAGTGAAAACATGACACCAATGGAGCAGCAGTTAATCACATGACAACAATTTTGAACTACAAGAAAACGTCTTGGTTACGTCTGTAACCTCAGTTCCCTGATGGAGGGAACGAGACGTTGTGTCGAGAACGACAGATGGGGTTCGTTCCTGAGAACCAATCAACTCTGACTACTAAGAAAAGGCCAATGAAATTTGGCGAATGAAATTTGCATGCCGGACTCTGCCCCCGGATATCCGGTATAAAACGAAGCCGGCGTGCAGCATTCATTTACCTCTTGTTCTGAAGAGCCTGAGAGCCTCTCAAACTGCAACAGAAACGATACAGGTTTGTGGCATAAGGGACACAACGTCTCGTTCCCACCATCAGGGAACTGAGGTTACAGACGTAACCAAGACGTTCCCTTTCTGTCGGTCTCTCGACGTTGTGTCGAGAACGACAGATGGGGTTAGTATGGAAAACGCCACAAACGCTGTATCGCGTCACAATCTCAGCGAAGCGACGGTAACAAGCCTGGGCGTGTCAGCTCGAAGCTTCGCGAAACTTGTAACCTTCCAGTGTGGTGGTCGGGGGGTTCCAGAGCTTTCGTAAAGATGGAAACAGCCCTGACCGGTAACTTTCACGAACGGGGCCTTAGCTCTCTACAGGCGAGAGGCCGTCCGGATCGGTTTACACCGGGAAAGCGCACTCTTAAGCAGAGAAGCGCTGCAGAGGCCACCTCCTACCCGTGGGGAGGAAGTTGGTGGAGAAGTATGGTCTCGTCCGAGGAGGAGAACGCATGGAACGTGCGGACTGGGTAGTTAACCGCGAGGTGGAGGTCCACCTGGGGAAGCTCATGGGTTACCGAGTGTGGGAACCAGTGTCATGAGGGTATAGCAGACGGAACAGCCCACGGAGGGGGTGTTACTGCGTCGGAAAGCACAGGTCCGGTTAGAACTAAGTGATAGGTCAAGAATGTCCCGGCCTAAGGGGGAAGGCTGCTCTGCTCAGCCAACCCCGAGGAAGTGCTTAGTGATGGATGGAATGCCTGTTCTTAACCAAGGAGTGGGTAAGAAGGGAGGCTGGTGAGGTACCAATTCTCTTAGCCAAGGTTGGGTAAGAGGAAAAGGATAGATAGCACACTGACCCAACCTCATGGAGGGTGGGATGGTGCTTTCGCAGGCATACGCCCCCCCGGATGCCAGTCCTACATGTCGCCACGCAGGACGTGGGCTGACACCGGGTTTACGCGAAGATTGTAAAACCTTGCGAAGGTGGTGGGCGTAGCCCAACCCGCAGCTCTACAGATGTCTGCCAGAGACGCGCCTCTGGCCAGTGCCCATGAGGTGGCTAGACCCCGAGTGGAGTGAGCCGTGACCGACAATGGACATGGCACATTCTGCGATCGGTATGCCGTGGTAACGGCATCCACGATCCAGTGCGCTAATCTCTGTTTGGAGACAGCCTTCCCCTTCTGCTGACCTCCGAAACAGACAAAGAGCTGATCAGAACTGCGGAAGTTCTGTGTGCGGTCCAAGTAGAGGCGCAGTGCGCGTACTGGACACAACACGGACCGGGTTGGGTCTTCCTCCCCGGTGGGGAGCGCCTGCAAGTTCACCACTTGGTCCCGAAAGGGAGTAGTGGGAACTTTGGGCACGTATCCGGGCCTGGGTCTCAGGCGAACGTGAGAGTTACCAGGGCCGAAATCAAGGCAGTCCGGGGACACAGAGAATGCATGGAGATCCCCTATCCTCTTGAAGGATGCGAGCGCCACAAGAAGAACCGTCTTACTCGATAGGTGAGGAAGATCGGAAGCTTCAAGGGGCTCAAAGGGGGGCTCGGCTAGGCCCCTTAGGACCACGTTCAGGTCCCAAGAGGGTATGGAGCGGAGACGAGGCGGATTGCGTCGTCTCGCGCCCCTTAGGAACCTAGTGACCAGGTCGTGCTGCCCTAGAGACCTTCCGTCCACTGAGTCGTGATGAGAGGCAATAGCGGCTACATACACTTTCAGTGTGGAAGGGGAGATGTTGGTCTCCAACCTCTGTTGTAGAAAGGACAGTACGATCCCGACCGAGCATCTCTGTGGGTCTTCTCCGAGGGAGAGACACCAGGATGAGAAGAGGCGCCATTTGTAGGCGTAAAGCCGCCTAGTGGATGGTGCCCTAGCCTGTAGGATGGTTTCAGCCACAGCGGGGTGTAACCTACTCAGGATGTCCTCGTCCCGTCCAGAGACCAGACATGGAGGTTCCAGAGGTCTGGCCTGGGATGCCAAAACGTGCCCATCCCCTGAGAGAGCAGGTCCTCTGTCAGGGGAATGGGCCAGGGGGGAGTCGTTGTCAAGAGCATGAGCTCCGAGAACCAAGTGCGGTTGGGCCAGTATGGCGCAACCAGTAACACCTGTTGCTCCTCTTCCCTGACCTTGCACAGGGACTGTGCAAGGAGGCTCACTGGGGGGAAGGCGTACTTCCGCTTGTCTCGTGGCCAGCTGTGCGCCAGGGCATCCATGCCGAGGGGGGCCTCGGTCAGGGCGTACCAAAGCGGACAATGGGTGGTGTCGCGGGAGGCAAAGAGGTCGATCTGTGCCTGTCCGAACCGCACCCAGATCAGCTGAACTGCACGAGGGTGGAGTCGCCACTCTCCGCAGGGTGTGTACTGGCGAGAGAGCGCGTCGGCTGTCTCGTTCAATACGCCTGGGATATGTGTGGCCCGCAGGGAGCGGATCACCTGCTGACTCCAGAGGAGGAGGCGTCGGGCAAGTTGTGATAGTTGCCGTGAGCGCACGCCACCCTGGCGATTGATGTACGCTACGGCAGTGGTACTGTCCAGGCGAACCAGTACGTGCTGACCTTGCACTAGAGGCCGGAGCCTTCTGAGTGCAAGCAGCACAGCCCACAACTCTAGGCAATTGATGTGCCAGCGCAGCCGGGGGCCCGTCCAGCGCCCCGCTACTGCGTGCCCGTTGCACACTGCACCCCACCCCGTCAGCGAGGCGTCTGTCGTCACCACGACGTGCCTCGTAGCTAGGCCGAGGGGGACTCCCGCTCGGAGAAAGGTCATGGAAGACCATGGGGCTAGGGTGCGTCGGCAAACAGGAGTTACCACCATGCGCCTGCTGCCGGTGTGCCACGCCGTCCTCGGAACTCGACTGTGTAGCCAGTGTTGAAGCGGTCTCATGTGCATCAGTCCGAGGGGTGTTACTGCCGCGGAAGATGCCATGTGGCCCAGGAGCCTCTGAAATAGTTTCAGGGGGACCGCCGATTGCTTGAAGTGTTCCAGGCAATCCAACACCGACTGGGCGCGAGCTGCGGACAGCTGAGCCACCATGGTGACAGAGTCGAGTTCCATACCGAGAAAGAGGATGCTCTGCACAGGGGAGAGTTTGCTCTTTTCCCGGTTGACCTGAAAACCCAGTCGATCTAGGTGCCGGAGCACCATGTCCCTCTGGGTACACAACAGATCTCGCGAGTGAGCCAAGATAAGCCAGTCGTCGAGATAGTTGAGTATTCGCACACCTCTCTCCCGGAGAGGAGAGAGGGCGGCCTCCACGATCTTCGTGAAGACTCGTGGAGACAGGGACAGACCGAAGGGGAGGACTCTGTACTGATATGCCCGACCCTCGAAAGCAAACCGTAGGAACGGTCGGTGTCGAGGAAGAATCGAGACATGAAAGTAAGCGTCCTTCAGGTCGATTGCCACGAACCAATCCTGACACCTGATAGATGCCAGGATGCGCTTCTGGGTTAGCATCTTGAAAGGCAGCTTGTGGAGGTGCCTGTTCAGGGTACGTAAGTCCAGAATGGGGCGCAACCCTCCGTCCTTCTTTGGAACGATGAAGACGGGGCTGTAAAACCCGCTGAACATCTCGGCTGGGGGGACGGACTCGATCGCCTGTTTCGCCAGGAGGGTGGAGACCTCTACCCGAAGCACGGAGGCGTCTCTGCCTCGGAGAGAGGGGGAGATGATGCCCCGAAACCTGGGAGGGGCCCTGGCGAACTGGATCGAGTAGCCGAGACGGACCGTCCGCATCAGCCACCGAGACAGTGTGGGCAACTTCTGCCAAGCTCCCAGGGACTGTGACAGGGGGACCAAGGGGACGGCCTGCTTCACCATACCCACGGAGGGTGGTTCGACGGCGGGTGGAGCCAACCGGATGTCGCCGGGGCTTCCCCGGAGGGATGGTTGGCTCCACGTTTTTGCCTGCCTGGCGGGACAACGGCACGCACTGTCGGATCGAGAGTGGTGACGGCTGTCGAATGAGTGCGGCCTCACACCTCGCCAGGGTGTGAGGTCGGTTCGCCGCGCACAGTCCGGGGGAGTGTGCGAACGGCTGGGTAGAACGTCCGGGGGAAACAACTCTCTTTGTGAGCAAGTGGGCGCCAGGCCCTGATAAGGGCCCGGCTTTGGGAACGAGGCAGGCGGCGTCCCATACCGACCGGTCAGAGGTGGAACTGTGACGGTCGGGCCAGATGTTGTCTCTCCCGGAGTCGTCTCGTCAGGGCCGCTTCCTGGAGGGTTGCCGACGAGGAGGGGGCCTAGGCTTCGGGGTCCTCTTCCGGGGTGCAGCCTGGGGGTGAACTCTAGCCGGAATCGGAGTCGAAGAGGCCCTGGGCTGTTGGGGAGCAGACGGTGCGCGGGAAGTCGAAGGCCGGGGGGCCGTCGATTCACGGCGCGGAAGAATATGGCTTATCGCCTCCGTCTGCTCCTTCACCGCCGAGAACTGCTGCGCGAAGTTCTCGACGGTGTCACCAAACAGCCCACCCTGCGAGATGGGTGCGTCGAGAAAGCGTACTTTGTCGGCGTCACTCATACCCGCAAGGTTGAGCCAGAGGTGTCTCTCCTGGACCACCAGAGTGGACATCGTCCGACCCAGGGCCCGCGCCGTCACCTTAGTCGCCCTTAGAGCGAGGTCAGTGGCGGCGCGGAGTTCCTGCATGACACCCGGGTCGGCCCTACCCTCGTGGAGTTCTCTCAACGCCTTAGCCTGATGGACCTGCAGGATGGCCATGGCGTGGAGAGAGGAGGCAGCCTGGCCCGCAGCACTGTAAGCCTTCGCCACCAGGGAAGCAGAAGTCTTACAGGCCTTGGACGGGAGACGAGGTCGGGTCCTCCAGGTGGCAGCCGTCTGCGGGCATAGGTGCACCGCGATGGCACGTTCCACCTGGGGGACTTCGACATAGCCCCTGGCTGCCCCACCATCGAGGGCGGTGAGGGAGGCGGAGCTGGACTGCGTGGAGCGAGCCGTGAGGGGGGCGCTCCAGGTCCGACACAGCTCCTCATGCACCTCCGGGAAAAATGGAACCGGGGGTGGGCGCGGTTTGGAACCGCTTTCCGACCCCAGGAACCAAGTGTCCAACCGCGAGCGTTGGGGGAGGGGCAATGACGTACACTGCAGCCCAATGCTCGCGGCAGCCCGGGCTAGCATGGCCGACATCTCGACTTCTTCCTGAGCTCTACCCCCCGGGGGGGGAAGCTCGGATTCATCATCGGATACCGGCATCTCTCCCCCCGATGCTGCGATCGACATCTCATCGGCTCTGCGGTCCGTTTCCGAACGCGCAGAGGAGGATCCGGACGGTGTGCCACCGCCGGTTGGAGAACGATCAAAAGAGCGTGTTGGGGTGCGACCGGCCCGTGAGCGCTTGGCTGGCGGGTGTACGGTCACAGAAGTCCCCAAATCACTGACGCCGCTAACCGGACCGGAGATCTGGGCCGTAGCCATAGATGTCACAGCCCGGGTAGCAGACGAAATGTTGGCTGGTCCCCGTAGGAAGGCAGCCAACCGTGACCGCAACTTTTGGATGACAATCTGCCCGCAGTGCGGGCAAGATGTGTCAACGAACGCTGCTTCGGCGTGCTGGACGCCCAGACACCTAACACAGCGCTCGTGTTCGTCCCCCTCCTCGATGAGGGTACCGCACCCAAGAGAACAGCGGGAAATGCCACGCTGTAGAGTGAGTCCTGAAAAGGACTGTTGTAGAATTATCTCTGACACCACTGGAACCGCCGAGACACCCAGGGGAAAATCGCTGCAGGAGGGATGATCCGCTGGAGCAGTCGTAGATCCGGCAGAAGAAGTAGAAGCAGAGTGAATACTTTCTTTAGCTTTGCTCATGAGTCGAAAGGCTCTGAAGAACAAAAGGTAAATGAATGCTGCACGCCGGCTTCCTTTTATACCGGATATCCGGGGGCGGAGTCCGGCATGCAAATTTCATTCGCCAAATTTCATTGGCCTTTTCTTAGTAGTCAGAGTTGATTGGTTCTCAGGAACGAACCCCATCTGTCGTTCTCGACACAACGTCGAGAGACCGACAGAAAGGGAAATATAGGTTTTGTTAGAATTTGAGATTTTCATAAAAATAAATACGTTGCCCTCATCTCACGATCCCAATGCTCCAAGTCATAATTAAACATCTAAAATGATCTTCATTTGTTTAAGTTTTCTGAGAGATACAAACTGGATGCGGAACCAAAGCGTTTGCGCGTCTGGGGTTGTGGTTTTTTAACATGATGGATTGAGAAGATAAAGTGCTGGACTGATGTTAAGAGACTTATTAAGAGAGATAAAGTGCAGGACCTGATCGATGTTATAAGAATTTTCATAAAAAAGAAAGGTCATTAAAGCAGATACAATCAATGCAAAAGTAATCCCAGTGGGTCCTGAGGACATACTGTATACGTATTATGAAGCAAATTGATCAGTCTCTAAATGATCCTAATAAAATATCATCTGTTAACTAAAGCTTCTGGGACTGAAACTTCGGACGAATATCAATTGCACCAAAGTGCCGGACTTACTAAGAAGGGTATAGCTATAGAAGTGGAAATTTTAAAGGGAGACTAGCAACTGTCTTGTTATAACAAAGCCGTTTCCATCACACGGGTGACCTGAATAATAAAAAATCGACGCCATTTTCTCTTTGACGGACACTTTGCAGTCGTTCCTCTCAGCACGGGCGCAAACGTGACATTTAGAATGCCATTCTGGACCAAAACAGACCACGCTGTTGGCTGTTATCGTGATTATGGTTGGCCAAACGAATCTAGGTGCTGGACCAAAGACATTTCAGACACTCGAGAGTAGATGGTAAGCCCCCCCAACCCCCCTCCCCCCACAGAATAAAACTCGATTAACATAACCGAAAAGCGACTAGTTTGCAGGTATGATTTGCAGGTGATAGAGATCGTGGACACGGGGCTGGTTGGAGCTGGAATGCCCACACCTCGATGTCGGAGTTGGCACAGGAGGTAGAACAGGAGCTGGGAATGAAGACTGTGAGGAGAACAGAAGACGCTGATGGAGAATATATCAGGTAGATAGCTTTCAGGTAAAGATCCAACACCAGGCGGGAAGTTGCGTAGGTATGAGTCCGTATCACATGATACGTGAGACCAGACACTGACTGACTGTGAGGTGTGTGGTTATGTACATTACAATTGTGGAAGTGGTACTGTTCAGGTACCGGTGATCAGAATTCAGATGAGAGAGAGCCTGGCAGATCCATGGCAATACCCCCCACACGAAGTTGTCATCCTTAAAGGGGTCAATAAACACGGCTAAAACAAATATTGTGGTTTGTTTCAGATGTAATGCAAGGTGTATACACGATTTATGTATTTTCCACATTCCGTGCATGTTTGTATCTCCTCTTTGCCCCGCCTCTCTGAATCGTGCAGATGTTCTTCAAAGCTGATCGCTCTGAGAGTGAGGTGTGCTATGATTGGCCAGTTAATCAGTGCGTAGTAATTGGTCTAATACTTTAAGTGTGTCTAATACATCGGGTTCCAAAGCAATTGTACTTAAAGGTATACCCACCTTAATTACATATACCTTTGGGCGGTCTTAGTCAACTCATACGAAGAAATTTCAGGCAGGTCTAGGTGAGCATTTGGTTTTAGATAGAATGCATCTTTTGTTTTTTGCAATTTTACGTGTCTAATACATGCATGGGCAACTTATAACACCCTAAAGACACAGAAAAACATGTGTTCGCCCCATAGGACTCCTTTAAGGGCCCAGGAGGGATCTTTCAGACCCTAGCTCTCCCTGTCGATGAGGCTCTCCAGTCTACCACCATGACAACGGTACAATGGGGCCAATGGGGCCAATGAATCTGGGACTTACCTTTCTGCAGGAGTGTCTCATCTGGATGTCCCGTGTAGAGAGCCACAACTTCTGCCGATGATGGTACTACGGGGTCTCCTTCCGCCAGGCATCTGCCTTGATCATCTGATGGCATATGGCTCTCTGCAGGTGCTGGTGAGCTACATTACAGACTTTCTAGCTCTTCTGGAACCAGTAGTTTACCGATGGTACCTCGCCCAGATGGCAAATTTTTGCCACCCAAATCTGGCCCACACCTTACTCCCCCTAACTTAACTCATCTGACCCACATACTACGTGGATTGATGGCACTTGTGCGGTCCGCTCCTGTTTTCCAGATTTGGGCCACAGTCATGCCAAAGCTGTGCCACATGTCAAACATCAAAACACATAAAGCAGAACTGAACCAAATATAAACAACAGTTCATTTCAATTCTGGCCCAGATTTATTTCAAAACCAACACATTTCTGTGCTCCTGTTTGACAGAATTTGTATTGAGTTTCATTAATATTATAGTGATGATTGAGTTATTAGTGATGAACATCTGCTGTATTAAATAAAAAATATTTACCCAGAGAAATACAACAACTACAACCTGAAATACAACCCAGCTAAGAAAAGTTTGTTATAAGAACGTTCCTTGGAGTTTTTTCACATTTTAAAATATTCAAAATGTCAGTTTTTTATGTTTTAAGATCATTCCCAGCTGACAAAACTCATCATCATGGTAATCAGTGTTTCCTTGAGTAGGGCTCATGACCCTTGACCTTTACTCTCGTTCATGTTTGTACTTTTAAAGTACATTTGCATTAGATATTGAATGATGTTCTGATTACTTGTGTTGGTTGGTGGTCAGTGAGATATCAACCATGTTTACATTGGAATAGATTGCTGCGCTGCTGATGTTAAAAGTGCATTAAAACATCTGGGAATTTGATTACATTTTTCCGTCTAGAAAGATTAGTTTAAAAACAATGTTTTCTTCAGAATTAAGACACAGACATGAAGAATCAGTTTATGAATCTCAACAATGGTAAGAATAAACAAAAGAAAACTTCATGCTGTGGTGCATGCTGGGTAGCATCATAGCACAAAACTAATTTATAATTCCCAACATGCATTGTGGTTGATCAGTTTATCTGACTTAGTTGGTTGTTTCTCACCATTGCTGAGATTCATACATTGATTCTTGATGTCTGTGTGTTTCCAAAATGCTGTTTAATAAAAATACATCCATTTTTCACAAATCTTTCTAGACATCTAAATAAAGTCAAATTTCGTCATCTTACAATGTGCTTTCAGGATCTACAGCATAGCACTCGATCTAAATGAGAGTACTGAATCAATTTGTAACATCACAGTGTTTTCACCAATACCATTTGGTTAGGTTCACATTTGCTATGCCATGACAAGTGCACTTTATAAGCACTAACTTTCAGTAACTGTTTAGGGGTCAAGGGCCCAACTCAAGGAAACACTGATCACCACGATGGTAACATTCTTAAAACCTTAAAATATTTTTTTATTTATTCAAACATGTGAAAAACCTCCAAGGAATGTTCGCCTGATTGTATTTCAGGTTGTAGTTTTTATGTTTCTCTGGGTAAATAATTTCTTTGTAGTTTTTGTTGAACTTTTCTGCAGTGATGCTGTTTGTTTACATCAGATGTTTATCACTAATGGCTCAATCATCACTACAATAATAATGAAACCCAATACAAATTCTGTCAAACAGGAGCACAGAAAGGTGTTGGTTTTGGGATAAATCTGGGCCAGAATTGAAATTAACTGTTGTTTATATTTGGGTCAGCTCTGCTTTATTTTTTTTGATGTTTGACATGTGGCATAGTTTTGGCATGCCTGTGGCCCAAATCTGGCAAACAGGAGCGGACCGCACAAGTGCCATCATTCCATGCGGTATGTGGGCCAGATGAGTAACATATGGGGAGAAAGGTGGGGGCCAGATTTGGGCCGCAAAAATTTGCTCTCTGGGTCCGGAACAAGGAAAATTGGGGTGTAGCAAGCACGCAATATAATGGGGTGAGTCCTGTGGAAGTTTGGTGCACAAAATTTTGTGCATTCTCGGCCTAGCACAAAAACTGGTTCCAGGACTCCTGGTGACCATGGCAAAGGTTCTGAGGAAACGTCCAATTTCTTGGATCTTTCATTCGTCTCCTCATTAGACTGAATATGGTAGCCAACTTTTTGTAAGGTGCTTTGGTTAAAAGCTTCTGCTGAATGACTAAATGTGAATGTAAATGTAAATGTAGCCTGAGGACAGGCTCAAGGTTACACCTCGGAGAGTAAAAAAGGCGTTCTATAACCTTGAAGTGTGGACCTCTGTCCAACACTGTCTTTGGGAATACCGAAGTTGCAGAAAACATGCTGGGAGACCCTTGGGAGGGATGAGATGGCTGATGATTTAAAGAATCAATTCTGAATTTACATCTTTCCATGTTTAAGATGACAGAGCTGGTCACTTACAGATGTGTCATGTAATGGCGTCTGCCAAATGAATAGAAGTAATATTAATATAAATTGATCAGAATAATAGTCTAGTTATATTATTAGCCTCTAGCCAGACTAATAAACAAAAACAGAGCTGAAGTTAACTTTGGGCCATGCGTGCGTTTGATGAAACTGGCTATATATAGAGGAACTGTTTTATAGACATTATGGCTGTAGTCTCTTTAAGTAAAACAATAATAAATAAAATATATAAAAATAATAATTACAAGAGTACTTTAAAATAAATTACTGAATAGCCCCAAAATATAAAAAACATTAAACACGCTCAGCACACTTATCCTCATTTCAGGTAAAACTGTATTCAATGTAGTTGTATTTTGGTTGATGCTCAGACCTGTCAATGTGTATATTATTTAGAATAAAAATACTTTTTCACCAATATATAAAGCTTTAGATTTAGAGGTGTTATCCCTTGCATTTTTAAAACATATTTATTCTGCTTTCTAATTATTTATTCATGTTGCACTCCTAAATCTTAAAGGATAAGTTCACGCATACATTTTGTCAATGTACTTTCCATATAAAAATGACTATGGTCTAGTCAATGGGGACCATTTTTGGTTAAGCAATTTCTTTAAATGCACTGTAAAGTCTGCCAAATATGTAAATGTAGAAAATAGCCTGAAAGTAGTCAATCAGAGAAAGACAAAATTTTAAGATTCGGACAAAAATGTTGTGAAGATACAACAGAACGAACATGTCAGTAAAACAACTAAACAACATATTTATTCATTTAAACATTAACTGTAAGTGTTAAAATAATACATTATGATATTATATAAAAAACTTTACAATCTTTTTCCGTAGTACCAAAAATGTTCCTATGTTGACAGCATTTCTTCAGTGTTTAAACATCATAATGTTCATGCTAACATTAATATTACACAGCACTAAGTAAATATACCAAAAAAAGCAAACAAAATAATATTGCATTCAATATCAGGCTAAAATTTCCTTTAAACACAATTCATTTTGATAGCATTTTTTGTTACATATTTACTGTTATAAAGACATATCTTTCACATTTAATGTAAATATCAGTGACATAAAGTATTGCTTGTGACAATGTGGTGACTACAGTCACATCAGCAAATTTCTGCATTAATCTTATTTTACTTTATACCCTGAACCCACCATTCAGAAAAAAAATGTTGTCTCGTCAGTAATGCAAACACATAAACTGATACCGTCACAACATCAACTATCGCTCATTAATGCAATTTGTGAAGAATCTGTATGGTAGACATTACATTTTTCATATTAAAATTGGGAAAAGAATAAACACAATAATTTTCACACAGGTTGAACTTGCAATCAAAATAAATAAATTACTTTTCAAGATAGCAAGACAAAGCCTGTTCCTCTTAGAATCAATTTGAACACAAACATTTGTGTATGAAAAACTAATTTGCTCAGTAATACAACAAAAATAACCTAAACCTTTGTTTCAGTAGTACTAAAAAAGCCTGATAGATCATGTCAATTTTCAAAAAAATACTACCATATCTAGAACAGGAACCATATATTGGTCTTGCAGTCCAGCTGTGCTAGTTTGTTCTCAACAACTTTAATAGAAATATGTACAAACAAGTTTTAGGTTCCAGTTTTCTGCAGTTCTCCTGGAAGAATAGTTATTAGGGTTTGATTGCAGTGTAGTGTAGACTTGTACATCTCTAATAAGCTTTCTCTTAGCAGCGACGAGGTGAGTGGGGATACTTGGCCTTCAGACTCTCCTTAAAGCTTCGGAAGAGGAGGCGGTTTTTACGGTTCTCCTCATCTTTTCTGCTATGGAACTCTCCCTGGACCTTAAACCCTTTGTGCACTACAAAAGCATTGCTCACCACGGAGAATCTGTAACCGGCTATGTGAAGTTCACAAGCCTTAGGAGGGAAAAATCAGGAATGAATAGATAACATTAACAGGTAAGTGAGTAAAAATAAATGTACAATTCATATTTTGGACCACATGAAGTTGTGATAAATAAATAATAAAAGATAATTCAACAAGCACAAATGTTGTAAAATGCAAGAAAACCCGGGACCTTATGTATAATGTTGCTCAGAATAAATGTTTAGTTTCAAGTGTTTCAAAATCAATGACATATTTAACTCAAGAATAAGTGGAATTTATAATGACGGGAGTTGCTCAAATAATACCATAGACTGTATAAACATGGAGGTAGTGTCCGTGAATTTACCCGTAAGTTTCTGAGGAGCTGTTTTGAAGCTTAAATTGCGAGGAGCTGGCTGCTATCGTGGTTGGAGCTCTGGTGAGTGGTTGCTGAAACCATTTGTCACTCGAGTGACCACGAACCTAATTTGCTGAATTTAAAGGCTTAATATAAGTTACAAGGGCAAGTTATAAATAAATGCACCCTCCTCACAGTTGCCATGAAGGGTAACATACGCTATATAGACCAAAATATTTTTTGTACCAGGCTGTAAACGTGTTTTTTCTGCAGTGAAATAACACCTAGTCAATGAATTGCAGTTTAAATCACTTCTTGTTGGCTTCACATGAGAGATGGAGAGATCCAGAAGTGTCAGTTGCTTACATTTTTACAAGTATTCCTCTATGTGTTCAACGGAACAACAAACAATTAAACAGATTTGGAACAACTTGGGGGCAGTAATTAATGTCAGAATTGTCATTTTTGGGTGAAATATCCCTTTAAGAGCATTTCTGAAAAGTTTTTTACAATAGCTATATTCAAATTTGAAAGCATGTCAATGACTTCGAATCTCACAGGAGGTTCCTGCAAGGCAACATATCATATATTTCTACTTGTCACAGTACATGCCGAAAACAATGATTAAGGACTGTGCACAAAGTTCAAAATATTGTTCTCTCTTCAGAAGAAATTAATTAACTCACATGTTTGGGGTTCCTTAAATTATAGCTTTTGCAATAGATATACGTGCTTTTGCCTCCAACATAGTCCAGTACACCCAATAGTGATGACATTTTTTTAAATATAAAAATCTGTGTTAGTGTTCAGGTGAAGAAAGCAACTCCTGTACATCTGGGATGGCATGAGGGTCAATGAATTATGAGATGATTTAATTTTTTGGGGGTGAACAATTCTTCAGTAGCCCATGCATGCTTCCTGCTATAGTATCCCCACACACTCACCTGACTGATGCGGTTAAAGCCATATTGCCTGAAGTTCTCATTAAAGAGAGGGACAGATCGAGCTCCAACGTAGAAGGGCTCCCATGGGTCCGCCCAGTTTATGGTATATGCCATCTCCAGAGGCCCAGAGCTTTTGCTGGGCAGATTGACCCACTGGGAGTAGTTTGTGGGAGCCTGACAACGAGGGCAAAGTTCATCGTAGAATGGTCGCACCTCCCCAACCTGATAGAGCTGCAACAGCTCAGCTTTTGACGCAGGCATCTTGCGAGTATGTCTGATTTCGAAAGCAGGAAGCACGAGGACTTCGTCGGCAGCCGGTTCGTTTGTCATCAGCAAAGTCACAAACTGGTGGTGTAAATAAGCGCTCGGGATCATGTCAATGTCAATCACCAAGATGTAGGCAGCATCTGTGCCACTACGTGCCACATTGCGGAGAAGATTGTTGGGGTACGAGACATTGGCGCCGATGGCGTAGTTCTTATACTTGTCTTGATAGGATTCAAGCTTTGCGAAGACACCGGGACACCCTTTCTCCTCAAGCCCAGCAAAATGCTCTCTGTCCTGTTCTGGAAAGCTGGCTATCTCCCCCGAGTGGCAGACCAGATGGAAGTCCACAAGAGCTTGAATTTGAGGGCAAAAGATGCTGAGGGCATAGATGAATGCTGTGGCAAACTTGACATCTTGGTTATTAGCAAATATAGCTACCGACAGATGATTCTTCCAGCGCTCCAACAATGAATTCAAGTGATAAAGGTTATTAATAGTTGTATGAGTGGCCAAAGCCAAGTGGTGTGATCTCGAATCTGCGCCTTGCTTCTGATTAGTCAAAAAGTCACTTTTGATTAGGTTCTTATACACACGATATTGCCCGCTTCCATCAAAGATACCGCCTGTGGATAGGGAGTATCTGAAATGTTCTCGTCTTGGGTTCTTCTCCGCTTGCTGTAACGCTTTTTTGGAGCCGAAGAGCTCAGAATACTTGTAGCGCTGCTGTTTACCATGGAATTTTGAGAGGAAAGACAGATATAAAAGCTGCAACAGTGCAACAATAAGAAGAGCACTCAGCACCATCTTAAACACTGAACATTTTCTTAAGAAATGCATTACAATACTTGATACCTAGTCAATATAGGCTATAAATAAATCGACCACGAAACAAAGTGTTATGCTGAAAGCACAAATCATCTAGGGTTAGCAAGTGGCAATATGTAAGCTGCTATGAAGTCCTAGTGAATTCATCGGACAGGACTTGCATTGCAGCAAGCTGTGGTTGAGGACAATATTATATAAACATTCGAGCAGAAACAGGTTTAAATGTTTTGCTGTATACAAAAGATTATCGTGAACACGAAAGGAAGGGAATTGCGTTCTTGAAGATAACTGCGCATGGCGGCGCATGTTTATACGTTGGGTGTTTATACGTCCTCGTTACCGTAAATACTCGATAATTGGCTCTAATAAAACCTAGTAGTTTTGTAGCATATGTGCGCGAAGTGTTTTTGCTATATATATTTGTTTCTATTATTAACAGACAGAAAAAGAAGTTAATAGTCATTCACAAAAACAAATACGTAATCAAATAATAGAAATTATAACTACATAAATAAAAGTTACCATAGTTTTAGATGTAAGACGAGGTGGCCGAGTGGTTAAGGCGATGGACTGCTAATCCATTGTGCTCTGCACGCGTGGGTTCGAATCCCATCCTCGTCGGATTACTATAGTTTTCGCTCGCTCTTATAATCACGGTGATTTTTCGATGTCAAGTTTACAGTTTAAGTACAGATTTCTTTTTTAACATATGATACAGTATTCGTTCGCATAGTATAGTGAGCCAAACTGGCCTGAATTAAATATTTACTTTTTTTGGGGCAAATTATATATTCTTTTGAAAAAGCCAATATATTACAAAGCATTTAAAAAAGCTATATAATACATCATCAAGAATTGTTTGCTTCATTTGCACTACAAAGGAGTATTTCTTATTGTTTTATAACATGTTGGTGTTACATCTTTTGCTTGAAATTATAAATTGCACTGAGTAAATACAGCTGGATAAAACAAAAACTGTGTCCATCTTCATTTCAAGTTGCACAGAAAATTTGATTACTTTCGATGTACAGTACACTGAATAATTAGATTAGGTCTAATTAAAATCTTAAAAGTAAAACTGAATAGTCCTGACTAGTTGTTAAGACACCAGTCTTAATTTAGCGGCTGTATAAATTGGCCTCAAGGTGGCTGTAGTCTCAAGCTTCTGGACCTCTGCACATTCGAGATAATTTGTATTTAAAGTCTTAATGAACTTCCTATGCTTTAAACAATGGCGCAAATTTGAAAACTATCTGTCAAAGATACCAAAATTGTTTAGTAATGGTAAATAGTGATATTTGTATATTTGACAAATGCAAAATAAACATGGCAAAGATATCTTGCTCAAAGTATTTTTAATTCATTAAACAAAACAACATAAAAAGGCTTCATTCACAGGCATACAATCGTGACGTAAATGACTGAGTATGATCGTGTTCAACAGCCCTGGCTTAAGTTAGTCAGTGGTCTTCATGGTTATATTTGTCAAGAACTGCACAAACAGAAAAATGCTATTTCTTTTTAATATTAGAAAGAAATAAAGTTGGGAGAGTGTAAATTCTGAGTTTCAGGTGAATTTATGCAATGCTTAGACATGGCACATTTATATGTTGTTAACCGTTTTAGAAGCAATAAACTGACCGAAAGGTGAATAACGGACACAAAAATGCTTGATTGAAAACAGCAACATTGCACTTAATGAAACCACATAAATTATATGACTACTTTCCTTACCAACAGGTATTTATGTTCAACCTAGTAATGTTTGTGAATGGTGCATGTTATGCTTAATTATTTTTAGTATACAAAATGTGCATTAAAAAAATCAGGTTTTTACTGAAACCAAGACTTTCACTCTCTTTCCATGTTTAATGATATCTTAGACAAAGTTGTAACATGCCCTCTTTAGTTTTTCAAGATGCTGAAATGCACAATTCCTAACCAGCTACTTAAGACAACATCCACTATGAGACAAGGACTCCAGCGCCACCTTTAGACCCTCCTCCTTCACTTTCTTTGGCTTGACTGGCATCAGCTTTGCCCTGTTTGTCATCCTCGCCAACTAATCGGATATTGTAACGTTCACGATATTCTGTCAGCTCCCGCCCTTTTGTCTGCATCTGTGTGTTAAGAGACTCCACAATCTTCAAAATCTAGAAGAAGAAAACAAATAATTATGTCACACTTATTAGCCATAAACAAGTATTTGGATACATGCACCACAAAAAAAATAATTAAGCTAGCAACAGAATCTTACCTGTTCTTTATTGTTTTCTAACGCAGGCAGAACTTCTTTGACAGTCCTCTCCACAAGGACACCTCCAACTAAACGGAAGCACTTCCGTGAAGGATCTACTTCCTTTAGTGTGTCAATCACAAGACTGGGGAGAAAAAAAATTCAATATTGAATAAGAACAAAAATGGAATCGTTGTTAATTTTCTTTTTGCATCGTGAACTTATTTCAATAACAATAAATTACATTATTTAATCACATTATTTCTTATATTTATGCTTAAATTACATTAAGTCCATTACATAAAGAAATATTTCACGGGCAAAACTAAATTTCCCCATGTTCGAGGCATCCTGACTGAATATAACATTCTTCTGAAGTTTAATATAACTTCGAGTGCATTATTCTTCAAGAAGAAAGTCATATTCAGTCAGGATGCTTAGAGGGCAAGTAAAACATGGGGACATTTTATTTGCCAGTGAAATATCCCTTCAATTCGTAAGTTCTGGTTGCTTTTATTACTTTTATAGAGAACACAAATGACTTAAATTTTCAAAACAAACTTAAACCTTATAGGTAATTTATTTAAAGAAATATAGCATAACTAGATTCATGTTGCACTAATACAGTCTTAACGATCCTAAAAGAGATCACTGTTTAAAGTATATATTACAATTAGGACACACATATTTACATATTTAGTTTCACTTGAAAACTGCTGACTCTAGAGAAATCAAATACCTGTGTTCATTGATCTCCATGTCAAACTCTGCAGCCTTGGAGGCCATACTGCGCTGCTCCTGACGCATCCTCTGGAAAGTAGCCACCACCTAATACCCAAACAACCATGAACGATTGCAGGTTTATTGTGGAAAAAGTAAACAAAATGATCAATCAATTGTTTACTTCACTACATATTCACAGGACTATTCTCCATTTAGTATTACATTAACATTTAAGAATTTGGCGGACAATTTTATTTAAACCGATTAACATTGCGTTGTACTATACATTCGTTTCTGACTATGTGCAATCCCCTGGGGTTTATACAAATCTAAAAACAATTAAAGGCATCATCGAATAATTAATACGGATTATTTGAGGAAAAAACATACTTAACAAGCATTTAGATAATCTGATATATCACTATTAATCATTTTCATCTTGAGCCTCGTTTAGTCATTTCTGCTCTCCCATAAATGTTGCATGGCAGGAATAGTGTTTAATGTGCACTAGAGACCCTTTTCTTACAGGGGGATGTGCTTGATCCCTTTAAGTGTAACGTTCGGCTTATTTGCCTACACTGGCAACCCACGATTTATTGAGGTTTATACATTTACAAACTCGTGGACCCATCCACTGTAATTCTCGTATACAACAACACAGTATACAACAACACATCAGAAATGTATATTACTGCATAGCAATTCTAACGTTTAAGCTCACGCTGTACTAGGCACCCGACGGCCCGAGTATAATCAACACATACGTGTAGAGCTTTGTTGTATGTAACGGACACATTAAGATTGGATCACTCTTTGGCAACCTAGATGAGATGTTACTGTATTACTTTAATAAGCACAATGTCCCTCCCATTACCTGCTCAGCGGAGGGAGTGGACTGCTTTCCGCCACCGGTTTTACCGCTCGTGTTATTGCCACTGTTCGACGCCATGATGAACTGCACACAGCACCTTTCTCGTCAGGACCTCAAAACGTCACATTTGTGGCGGGCTGCGAACACGCCTGTCTGAAAATTCTGCTCAACACGACCAGCTATTCAAGGATTTCTGGCCGCTTTATTTAAAAGAACATGAAAATGCATTATGTGTAAAACAAAAACCATTGATGTATTGAATCGTCGAGCTATGACGGCCCCATGCAATGTAAAGCACAAACTATATTAACACAAAATTGGAAATTGATGCATTTAATTTACAGAGCTTGTTGGAATGATCACGTCAAACAAAGTAAAAATAGAGTTTTCATAACCTTTTTTTAGAGAAATTGGAATAGAAGGGAGAATTTAAACCGTTTAGATTTCCTAATATAGGCTGTTCACACTCCAGTCTAGTGGGTGGCGAAAAAGGTGGTTTGCCAACCACCAAGTCCACCATAAACCTCAGATGAAGAAGAAATTCATCGCACCAATCAGAGACAACATCCGGGTTGCCAAACATCAATCATTTCATTTTCGTGTGTTGCTCAATTCTTAAATGAAACGCATACACTATTTATTAAGCGAATAATTTGGATAATATTTATTTAAAACACTGAAAACACAGTGCGAGGTAATTATTCATGACTTGTCAGCAGGTTAGTTATTAGCAACATGGGCTAAGAGAGTGGGCTCAAAGTACAATCCGTGATAAAACGTTGTAAAGTTGATTTTACGGTTTGCCAATGCTACTCTGCACTGCACTGTGTGGTAAATTACCAGGAGGTCTCTTAACCTTAACGTTTTGGGCAGTACAAAAACGAATCAGGTAGCGTTTCTTAGTTACATATTATTTGTCCCACATTTAATCCATTTATTCTCGATGTTTTTAATTTTTTTAAGGTTCTGATAAAGAACGCACGCAAGAAGTCTTTTTTAATTTACATTATGAGTAAATATGAGAGGAAATTATAAAAAAGTGACCATCACAGTTTCTTTATTATAACTAGCCAAAGCTTAAAGTGTACTGACAAGTCTGATTATATGAGCAAATACCACTAACTAATATCACTGTTAGGTCACTACACTGTTAGTTTTGTATTAGCTTGTTTTTGCAAAATGCTGTTTATGGCTTCAACATACCGTACCCCTTATTTCATATTTATATGCTCTACAATCCATAGGATTGATTAAATTGTGGCATCAACAGAAATTAAATCAATACACAATATGTGAAAATGTGAGGTTATACATGTATATATATTCTCTACTATTATCTACTAATAATGTCACCCATCTAATTCATTTTTATTAGAAAAATATTTATAAATAAATGTATATATATTTTATTTCTCCTCACTAAATAATATGCTGTACTGGTATACCTTTTTTATTTTGTCAGGATGTTGTCATCCCTTCCTGTAGCAGCAGTTTGTCAAATGACTTCCACCCCTGACAAAGAAGCAAATTTTACAGCATGTGAGCGATTGATTAAACAGGCTAAAGAGGGTGGAGCGAGTATGGTCTTTCTACCTGAAGGCTTTGATTATATTGGCTCAAGCCGAGAGGAGACGCTACACCATTCAGAGAGCCTAGATGGTGACATCATAACTCGCTACACTCATCTAGCGAGGTATGTTTGCTGTAAAAGAAACAGATTGGTAGAAAAATGAATTACTATATCGGTTTTCAATACATACTGCTTGACATTTATAAATGTTTTGGTATTGGCACAACATAAGGATGAGTTTTAATTGTTGAGTAAACTGTTTCTTTAAATATGGTGGCAAAAAAATTAAGAAATGTATTAATATGATTAAAAAAATCCAGAGGTAATATGAGAGTTTTGTGTGTCCTAGAAAGCTCAACGTGTGGTTGTCGCTTGGTGGATTCCATGAAAGAGGACATGACTGGAAATATGACCAAAGAATTTATAACAGCCACATTCTCATAAATGGACAAGGTACTTTTATCTGTGATATATGCTGATAATGTCTAAACTTTCGATTGCTATGTGGTTTCTATGGTGTTTGCTTACTGGCCCAAATCTGTTTTAGGGGACATTTACACAACAATGTTTTAACACTGTGTTTTGGGGGACTAACCTTTGAAAACTGGCCTCAAAGTGCAAGTTTAAAAAATGATATGGCATGCTCAAATATATCCAAAACAACAGTGGTGACATACAGTGTAAGGAGTGTGTGTTTGTGCTGCCCAACATATTAATGTTAATCCAGCAAAGTAAAGCCTAACTGCACCTCTATGGCCAGCGGAGAGACATTATTTACATATACCAAACTGTAAACACACAAACCCAACAAAGGGTACTTTTGGCTCAAAACTGGATATGCGTATGTGCGACGAGTTTCTTTACAAAAAAGAGATGTCATTGCCCACTGGCCTGGCATGCATAATACATCCTTTCCATTAGATTCGCAGATCTGTGTAAACGCAGATCATGTTGACAATAGTGTTGTGTGTACGTGAAACTTTTTAAAAACGCGATGAAAAAACCTCTCTGCTTTTTACTACATTGTGGTGTAAACGTACCCTTAGGCATATTGTCTTATTTATTGTCCACACAAAATGATCTTATTAATTAGTCTTAGAACTGATCTCTCTCTTCACCAAAAAACATTAAACCTTGCTATTTTCCTGCCCCTAGGTGAGATTGTATCTGTGTACAGGAAGGGACACTTGTTTGATGTGGAGATAACAAGTAAAGCCGTGTCCCTTAAAGAGAGTGCTTTTACTATACCTGGACCGCGGCTACTCCCTCCAGTCCAGACACCAATTGGAAAGGTGCATCAGCTCATATCAGAACAGCGATAGTGCAACAACAAGCATTAATGTAGTTTTTAGTTTTCATATTTACTTTAAATATTTATATTCTGCTACTACTATAATATTTGAATTAATGTAGGTTGGTCTTGGTGTCTGCTATGATCTCCGTTTTCCTGAGCTGTCGTCGGCCCTTCAGAGACACGGTGCTGAGATCCTTACATACCCTTCAGCTTTTACTGTGGTAACAGGAACTGCCCACTGGGAGGTACAGTGGATTCCTGAGATCATAACTTATTAATGCAATCTGACATTACAGTAGGTTTTCTAGGTTATCTAAATTCAGTCAAAATTTTCACTGGCTGAAAACCCAGCAACAACATGTGGATTTATCAGCATATTTATCACACTATGGAAAATGAATGTACAGTCTCTGGTTCACACCAAAAGGAAAATAAATCTGCAGTCTACAGTAAAGCAATCAAAGTTGTCGTGTTAGAGCAAGTCAGTTCATTCAACCATCTTGGCTGTAGCACATATTTTCCAGTTGCACTTAAGGTCTAATCTACTCGAATGTGGGAGATACTACAATATCATCTCTAAACTGAAAGAAAGTTAAAATATAGAATATGCAAGAATATGTGGAGGAGTGTACCTTTCAACAGAGAATGATAGAGTAAACCTATAAATCTGTCTCTAATCTGTAAACAACGTAGGGTTTTAATGTCAGTATAATCATAAAACAGAGACATTTAAAGCCATTGAGTATCTGGAATGTTTTGTTTTTATTTTGCAGGTGCTTCTTAGAGCCAGAGCGATCGAAACACAATGTTTTGTTATTGCCGCAGCTCAGGTTGGAGCTCATCATGCCAAGAGGACGTCTTATGGACATGCTCTAGTCATTGATCCATGGGGTGTGGTGCTCGGGGACTGTGGGGGTTCTGATGTAGGCGTAGCTATGGTTCAGATTGACCTGCAGGGTTTAAATGATATCAGGAGAGACATGCCAGTGCTACAGCATCAAAGAGAGAAGGAGTATTACTCCAGCTTGGATTAAATATCCATGTATTATATGTTATATAATACGTATTTTGTATTTATTGTATATTATGATTCTGCACAATTTATAAATCAATTCAAAATGCAATTTGGATTAAGTTAGTTTCAATTGTTTGATTCTTTTTGCCTGTTTGCATTAGGAAATTATTGATTTCTCTTTAATCTCAAGAAAAGAAATCTGTTGCCTCTGACCAATTTTTTTCTTCGAATTTGGACCACTTAAATAAAATTACTTGTATTAAATTAAATTAATAAATTGCCTTCAATAGGTACTCAACCTAACACTGAATGCCAGATTATAGGAGGCTATTACATGAAGCAAGATAACAGATTGTATCAAATGGTATTTGATACTCATTGTTAGTATTATTTGATTATTGTAAAACGTTGTAATGAATCTTATGGCAAGATTTTGCTGACTAAAACTGCATTTGCAAATGCGTTTCTAATTTTTCGTGTAAAAATTGTGAAACAATTCAATTGCAAAAGCAAATTATTACAGCGGTCTGGTAATCTCAATGAACTACTAGTAAAAGTCATATTGAAGCAGTGTGGATTCATCATAATTAGATTAATTTCTCAGGTTGGTGCATCACCAGATGGGCTCATTACTGCACATGTTGTTGAAAAGGCTGTTCGGAAATTAAATGAATCTTTAAATACAGAAAGATCTCCATCGAGTAGTTTGTAGATGACAGCTCCTTCTGTGTCCAGCAAACTCAATAAAACACTGGAGCACAAGTTTGTCTTTGTCTAACTATGTTATGAATGCAAATAACGAGATGTAGAATATTATTATCTTATTAAATGCATAATATACAAAAATGATGATGCATGATGCTGTTGCCGCTCTGAGTCCAGAGTTCCAGCTTGAGTTATTTCCAAACAAAAAAACGGAAACGGCATCGTTTTTAACGCCGATTGTGAGTGCAGTTGTAATAGTTTATAAAACAGCATGCGTTGACGTCACTCCTAATGTGTTTAGCTGTATTACTTTCCTACTTTATCTACATAAATTCCAGTCGACGTTGAATGACGTCACTTCCAAGCCCACCCCGCCATTGATTGACAGGTTTCTGTACAAGTCATCATTTGCGATTTCATTTGAGTTTTGCAGGCTTAATACTCGCGCCAGAGGAATTGAAATAGCATGTGGGGAATTGCTATTGCGATTTGAACATTGCAGGATCGTAACTCGTAAGACAGAGTTAATTCATTCGCAAATAAACTTTGCTTTTCCTTTAGAAATCCAACAGACATTGTACGTTCGCGTAATGCAAATGCACACGGTTTGCATTTGTGTTTGTCACAAAGAAATAGAAACCACATTTACAAATGCAGTTTTCAATTCCCTTAATTAAGTACGCAAAATCATTCGGTAGAATCTGGTGGGTTACACGAAAAATTGCATTTGTTCAGCTGACACAAAGAGCTGAAAAGCTTCTCTTCTGTGAAGCCGGAGGGGTAGACACCGGAAGTGAACGTCATTTACACAGGAATGGGCCAAAATAAGCTGCACCAGTGCAGCATGATAAACAATACTTTCGAAAATATATTTTTGTGCCAAACCTGTATTGAAGGGATGATTTATTTCTTCAGAGCTTTTATCAAGTCATCGCTGAGGTAAGACGCATATAGCGCGTGCTCTACACGGTTCTAGGGCAGGTTCACATGATCACTTCTTAAATGCTTCATTTAAAAAACGGTCCGTTATTTTTAAGCGATACATCCTGCAAATGCAATATTCGTTGCTCTGAAAATACGTGAATTGTGTATTGTCATCGTGTGTGTGTACATGTTTCAACGGTCTCCATTCAGATACACGGGCAATAGTTAATGCTGTGACGTTACAGGTTATCTGAATTTTTACTGGATTGACTCTTGCATTTTAACACAAAGCAATAGATTCCTTTGTATTTTTCATAAGATGCCAACGCAAGCATGTTTACATTTATGGGCCTATAAAATAGAGCTTGTGTTCACAGATTCTCTGCCAGTGGCATATTACATGTTTTTTTATTTACATGCATGTCAAGTTGTTACTACTGGCAGGTCTGGCTGTGTTTGTATATTTCAAAACTGTACACACGTGGAAGTGAACTGGTAAACATCGTCATATTTACATTTGATATGAAGTGATGACCATCACAAATATGCCAATTGATGTTAAATAATGTGTAGTTTCTTTGTAATTAATACTATCAACAATTGATGTCCATGACATACATTTCTCCATGAAATCAGAATTAGAGTTTTATGTTCAACTTTGCATCCTCCAGGTGCATGGTTTAAGACCCTCGATCAATGTGTGATTGTACTCAAGGTGACAGCATTTTTATTTTCACATTTAAAATGGAAATTAACCAGTTAAATTGTTGATTTGTTATTTAAAAAAAAGGCACATTTCCTGTCAAATGATTTTATGAGTTTAATGTACATTGTATGGTTTTTCCAGCAGCATATTTTTTGTGATATTGTAGCACGCTTGACCAGTGGCATGAAAAATGCTCTTTCTTTATTTTTGAGTCGCCACCATTGGCATAAAATGCATCAAGGATTTCTAAAATGAACAGATATACCGATCTCTGTGTAAAAATAAAATTATAACGCTGGCATATTTCTCATTTCACTTTTTAGCCCTTCTAATATGTCTCCAAATTTCAGGTGAAAATTGTCCCTTTACAAATGAATGGATAGCTTAATTATTATTCATCCGTTGCATTCTCAATTTTTATGAATCATCACTGAGTCTAGATGTTTGTCTTTATTCTGTATAAATAGAAAAAATGGAATCCTCAAATATACAAATTTTGGTTTATTTGACACGGAGTCAAATAAACCAAATACACGGATGATTTGTCTATTGTTTCTTGATCCAAAATGAAAAGTGACGTGACATTTATGGCTTAGGCGTTTGACTAAAAAATGACTGTGTCCAGAACTGAGAGCCAAAACTGCATATGAAAACACACTTCAGCAATCGGGATGCATACTTTGGAGTGGCCGGAAGTATATCAACCACATGTTTTCACTGATGTCGGTAAATGTGGCAGTTCATTGTTGGTCCCCTCTTTTTTGAAAGGGAACTGACTCTCACAGGTGTCAGCTGTAAATATGATTATGTTCCAGACAGATCCCTCAGCAGCTAAATTTGAAATTCCTGTAAACATTTAGTTTAAAATGTTTTAAACTTGGTGATGAATCCTCACACATTACCAAGTTAAATATATATACTTTGGACCAAAATGTCTTAATCAGCACTGCCACATTCTCCTCTTTCCATCTCTGATAAATAGGTATTTCCTCTGACTTTATCCATTTATTTATAATTATTCTTTACACATGTTTTCTATCTTTAATGTACTATATACACACATTACAGCCAATAAATAAAGACAGTTTAAAAAACAAGGTTCCCTCTATTAGAACGTAATCTGTTGATATTTTTGGTGGATTTTCACAACTGTCCATACTTGATACAGCCATGGTGAGGATTAACTTGCAAAGGGTCTTGCAAAAATAACTACGAAATGAATATAAATTACTACATGTTTGCATCAGACTGCTTATTTTCATGATTGACTTAACATAAGTGGCTGCAGTTTATTGTCACATCTGGTAAAACACAAAGTACAGATTACACTGTATTCATTGTGGGATACAGAATGATTAATGATCACAATGTGATTTTTATAATTACTACACAGACACATGACAAGGTTGAAATGTTGTCATGTTTATTGTAGTCTTTATGTATCCATGTTGTCTTTAGCAGTTGAGAAAACAAGTGTTAGTGAGAACCCGTCATTTCATACGAATCTGAAAATGCTGATTCATCTCCAAGCAACTATTACCTAGGTGATAGTTCCATGACAACAGGGAAGGACAGAGATGGTCAGAATTGTGTAGTGTTTGAGGCTTTGTGTCTTAAAATGCAGTCGTTGGATATCATTTCTGACAAAAGGCATGTTTTATTTAAACAACAAAGATTTAAGGTCATTGATAATGGTTTCCCTTTTCATTGCAAATGTGTTGAGATGTTTGTGATAAACCTAAATATTCATCAGGGAGTTTAATTGGTTAATATCTAGCCATTCTAAGATGATAGGTGATGGATTGCTAGTGAAACATGAATGTGATCTGTTTTTTCAACATATCCTCTTTTTTGCAAATTCATGTGACACGGCACTATATGTACAATCTGTTTACAAGCCTTTCTTCTTGCTGACATTACTTCTGACTTGGTTGCTATTGTGACCTAATCAACACGCTTGATCGACTTTGCTGATGTCACCTGGATAGCCTGTTGTCAGTCACCAATGTGGCAAGATCTACTTTAGCACCCAGCAGGCTGGTCAACACAACTCTTCTTTAAAAAATCTCTCCAATCATCTGTATTGAGCTTTTAGATTACACTACTGCAAATTACCTGCATAATTTCAAAAGTTTAAGGAATTTTGCCTTTATTGAGCATGTTTATCAGATTCTTAAAGGGGTCATATGGCGTGAATACGTTTTTTCCCGTGTCTTAAATTGCCCAAGCATGTATTCGAGACGTAAAATTGCAAATATTAAAGTGTTGGAAACAAAAGATGCGTTCTATCTAAAAGCAAATGCTCACCTAGAACTGCCTGAAACGTCTCGTGTAACCACACCCCCACAAATTTAAGTCAGTTGGTGGTATGATTTGACTAAGACCGCCCAAATGCATATGTAAGTAAGGTAGTTGTACCTGTCTGGACAATTGTTTATGAACCTGATGTTCCAAATAGGGTAAGAGGCGTTACATTTCCGTCACACGCTTGCAGTATTCGACTAATCACTACACACTGATTAACTGGCCAATCATAGCAATCCTTGCTTATGAGCTTTGTAAAAATTTGGCGCGTTTCAGAGAGGCGGGACAAAGAGGAGATACAAACATGAGATACAAACATGCACTGTATGTGGAAAATACAGTGTTTTTTAACCTTAAATCGTGTATACACATGGCATTACATCGAAAACAAACGATAATATTTGTTTTAGCCGTGTCATAAGACCCCTTTAAATCTCTTATAACTCTGACCTTACTTTGAGCATAAAAAACACTCAAATTGAATTTCTTGCTTTAATTTCATATAACTTCAGCGTTTCCCCAGACAGTTGATCATTGACAGAGAGTCTCTTGTGCTAGTGCCCTGCGAGCATAGAAGAAGTACATATTTGAGTTTCATGATTTGTTTCTTAAATCATTACCTAAAACATACACTTTGTGTAAAGTAGCAATATAAAGCATTAAAGGCTTTTTTTCAGCTTGTTTGAGCATGCTGCCCAGCACAGCAATATGCTTGGACAATGGCATGGGTTCGGGTGGAGATCTGTTTATTTGACCAATGAAATATGGGTGGCTAAGGCTGTTTGGATCATTCATTTATTATTATTCAGCCAATGTTTTTGAAATGACACACTTTCAAGTGTTGAGATGAAGATGGATGCTGTCTTTATAAAGTTAATTATTTGCATTTAGAACTGCCCCGTGACGGTTGTTTGATAGTGACTCATTATTCAGCTTACATAGAGATAAAAAGATATGAGATAGTAGAAGCTATAAGGAAACTTTGTCTCTGGAAATGAATTGTCATTTTGTGAGACGATTAGAGCAGCAGGGAAACTTTATGGCTTATTTCTCTGGAATGTTCAAACATTCAGCTGTAAGTCATGAGGCCATGACTTATGGTACAGTATTGTTCCTGTCAATTCATGAAAAGTAAATTAATAAAAGTTTGTTATCCCCTTGATCTATACTTAGAAATGTTTGAATGTCATCTTATATGATTTGTTTACCTGCTACGGGTTATACAGTACAGAGAGCACTTGCTGTTGTCATGTACCATGTTTATTTTTAACTTGAGGGTTTCACCTCAGGCTTTCTCCATTAAATGCTGTTTTAAAGCTCTCTCCAGTAGGAGGCAGTGATAATCTGGAATAACAGTAATATTAAAATCAATAATCATCTGACCCAGTCAGAACATTATCTCTATAAACATGTGGGTCATGTTTAAAGAAAGGTGTATTGTATTAAATTTTGCTTTAGAAAACATTTATTTAGCCAGTGAAGTCATTTTGATTACTTTGATCATAATGGGTGTATGTGCATTCTGGAGCTTCATCATGTTGGCTCCCTCTGGCAGTTTGTTGAATCACATGACTTGACTCTGTCTGTTTGTAATGCTGTTTTCTTAGGGTGTTGTGTTGCTAAATGGAGTCTGAGCAGTTGTTCAACAGAGGCTACGGCAGAAACAGCTACAACAGCATCACCAGTGCCAGCAGTGACGAAGAGCTTCTTGATGGTGCTGGAGTCATCATGGACTTCCACACCACAGAAGATGACAATCTGCTCGACGGTGACGCGTCCCCAGGTAGGCCACACTTGAGCTGAACCACCCTTGATTCATCCAAAGCTCTTCTTTATCATGATCATCAAACTTCTGTTTAAGATTAGAAACTTCAGTGAAAGTTAATTTTTGAATTAAAGGTTTTTTTATCTTTCAACCTGTATTTCCTTGGTTATGGCGTTTAATCTTTTTGCTTGCTTTCCCCTTACACCTGGGAAGTAATGTCGTAATTATGGAAAGCATATTATGTAAGGAATTATTTAACGGACCAGAGTCAATTATTCCGCGTCTACCACGGCTACCACACCACAGGACAATGTTTAAATGTTTAATTTCAATGTTTGTCATGTTATTACCTTTAAAATGAGGTTGATGGTAGGACTTGGAAGCTTGAGCCACTGCTACGTGTGTGTGTGTGAGAGAGAGACCAAAGTGGTGTTTGCATTAACGTGACAGAAAAGCCAGTGATAATAAATTAGGCTATTTTTCCTTGTATTTCTATCATCAGCAGAAAGAGGACCAGTAGGCTATCTGTTATTTTATTAATTCGATTTCGGTATATGTATTTCTATATTGTTTTTGAAATGCTTTGTTTATTGAGACGAAACTGCACACGTTTCCATTAACAGTTAAATTTGACATTATAAACGTCAGATCAAGAGGCTACACTAACCTTTCTGTTGTTTAAACTTGGCGAAGTCATCTGGAACTGTAATGCGGTCAGCAGACCTGAATTTAAAGTTAAAGGGGTCATGTGGCGCCAAAATGTGATATACTGTGTCTTTGGTGTGTTATAAGTTGCCCATGCATGTATAAGACATGTAAAATTGCAAAAATTAAAGTGTCGGAACAAAAGATGCATTCTATCTAAAAGCGAATAGTCACCTAGACCTGCCTGAAACGCCTCCGGTAACCACACCCCCACAAATCTACGTAAGTTCGAGGTATGAGTTGACTTAGACCACCCAAATGAATTCACTAGTAAGATGTGCGTACCTGTCAACACAATTGCTTTGCAACCTGATGTTCCAAATATGGTGAGAGGACGTTACATTTCCGTCACACGCTTGCAGTATTCCACCAATCACTACGCACTGGTTAACTGGCTAATCATACCACACCTCCCTTTTCAGAGCGTTGAGCTTTGTAAAAAAACGGCACTTTTCAGAGAGGCGGTGCAAAGAGGAGATACAAAAATGCACAGTATGTGGAAAATACAGCGTTTTGAACCTTAAATCGTGTATACACATTGCGTTACATCTATGCATTACATCAGCCTTGTCATTTGACCCCTTTAATGCATATCCATAGAACGTTTGTCAACCAATCAACAGCCTAGTGGTATAACATGTGATACATTTTAGGGCTGGGATGATATATTGTTCAATTCTTATGCTCAGTTTCTAAATGAATTATGGTTAAATGCTGCCACATCCGAAAGCCAAAGGGCACTCGTGCGCATAAACACCTTATATGGTAAGAAATACGATTTACAGAAGAAGTACAGTTTACACACATAAGCTGTGTCCCAAATGACAGATATATGCACTTAAACTATGCACTTAACCATGTAGTATATGAATTTTAGAATGGTAGTATCGTCCCAAATGGAATACTAATCGGAAGTATATTGGTTTCCCAGATAAGCGCCAATGATGTCAATCGCACAGCACAATGCGTGTGAATAAAAATCAAATTGAATATTGCACAATTAATATAGTTTTCATCTGTTTTTCCCTGCTTTACTTTAGTCATCATCAGATTGAAGTGTTATCACTCTTCATTAGAGTTTTCTCGAGCAGTGTCTGATAGCCTCGCCTCCCTTCCGCTACATAAGCGACACTGCGACCGTTGAGTGTGTGAAGTGTCCACAGTTCCAAACTTCATATTTTCTGTCGAAAAAGTGCATCTTCCGGGTACTTAAAGTGCACTTCTATTTTTGAGTAATTTAAATGTGAACGCACTACTAACACTATTTATACAACAAAATGTTTGATCTGGGACACGGCCTTATGTTCTAGCAAATGCCTTAAAACATTTTCAGGTATTTTCATTATAATAAAGTATATTTATAATGATGATGTTTGACATTTCAAACGCATGCTATACACGACTCAATCTTCTAGTGATTTTAGATAAAGCAGTACTTTCAAATGATCAAAGAGCCGTAGTTCTCAGAAGAGCTGTACATAAAACACAGAATCGAAGCCTTTGCGATTTCAGAATCTCAACATACTGTCCAAGCCCTAATAAATTTGGTTTTGAAAGATAGGCAGTTTTCCACATTTTTGCATTTGGCAAGGGCAGTTACCCAAAGTGGCTTACAAAGAAATTGGTGTTGTACTTAATAACAGCCAGTCAAGCATGTCCCTACATAAACATTACATTTAATGCTTTAAAAGCCCATTTAACATTACCTCATTGAGTTTGTTATGAAAAGATCATATAAAATACAATCATATTAAGATTTATCAAAATGTAAATTTTTCCATCATGTTGTTTAAACCTATATGGATTTACCCCCCAAAAGATTTTTTTTGGGAAAAATATCTTTGCGAAGCTATGTACAGTTAATTATAATCAAATATGTTAAGCTCCAAAAAGACCATAAAAGTTAGCTTTATGATGGCTTCATGCGAGAAATAGTAAAAAAATAAGAGCATTATTTGTTTAAAACATCAGTAAATAATGTTCATTTTTGGCCAATCCGTTATTTAATCATTTTTTTGCTGTGGTTGCTTTGGTTTGATGTTTTTACTTATAATATCTCAGTGAAACAAATTCTTTCAAGTTTTCACAATTTGAGTTGAGTGAAGCAGCAACAGCCTGATGTTTTATGTACTTCGGCACACATGCTACATTTGCTACCAGGTTTCTAACTGTAGAACACAAGGCTCCCTGTGTTTGTGTTTTTTTCAGTGTGGGGGAGGCTACAACAACAAATAATGGATTTTCTTGGACTTCACTGGATACTGTATGGAGGTCATGTGAATTGATTTGATGCATGACAGTTCTTTTTTGTCTTCTCCAACATTAGAAAGTTCATTATTTATTACCATCTCAGTACAATCATAGCGGAGGGACTCACAAACCTTTGTTTCCTGGATCACACACGACAGGAGTCTCTGTGGCTGTGTAATGGGAGGTGTCACCTTTCGATGTCATTCAACAATCTCTGCCCTATCAGATTCTTTGACTCCCTTCGGCTGCCCAGCACCTGGAAAGTTACCTGTCCTACATGAGCCTGCAGTAACAACACAATGAGAGGTTGATACAGGAATGATCAGCAGGTAAAAAACTCCAACTGTTGCTGACTATACTAGAAGGATGAGTAACTGAGTGAAAGTTCAAGCTGACATATCTAGCTAGTCAGACCAGTAGGTTTGTCCATTCAGTGTGTGTGAATAAATGACGTGCCTTAAAACAGGCAACATATGGGAACCAGTTTGACAGACCTGTCACTTTGAACAAAACGTTTCAGGAAGTTTAAACGTGTATTAAGTTTTACTTATTCCAGTTTTTCACTTCGTGTCGGACTTCTTGTCGCTGTCTTCAAACCTCGTTGTTATGGTGGTCCCTGGCGCTGCCTACTTGCAGGTGTACTGTTTCCAGTGAGATATGTGGGGTCAGTTATGTCCCTTAACCAACGACAAAAGCTTTTTTGATATTCAACAAAGGCATTATTAGAACGCAACAGAGAGAATGGGTCCATGGCAGTTACTTGGCAACTGAAGGATTATTGACAAGCGTTGAAGGTAAATGGTAGGGAATTATGTGTTGAATTGTGTGTACTGTAAAAGTGTGTGTGCAAGTGCTGTGGTCATGGTTGTGTGTACATGACTTATTCTGTCCTAGATTCTGGAGAGATTAATGGTGGCAAAATGGTGATTCAAATGGTGGCAGGTGTTTGTATGTTTGTGGAAAATAACATTTTGTTATTGAATTTGTTTAGCAATTTACTTTTATCACCCGGTTAGCATGGTTAATGCTCCTGAATTGACGCGTTGGTTACCAGACACAGACAAGAGCTTTCATCAGAAGTAACTTTTACAAATACTATTTACAGTTACTATTAACATTTACTAAAAGAACTAGTGTAAAGGCTGCCATAAATGACTGATTGTTGTTTGCCATTTGTTTGTGTTTTAAATAACAAAAATAACTTCCAGGAAATAATTTATAAAACAGGACTCTATGTTGAGATTGACCCTCTCCAGTCATAGATAAATTATCATAAATTATACAAAAAAGAAAATAATTAAATTCTGATGGCCAAGATGATACACTTTCTGCTCTAAATATGTATCGTGTAAGGTTTTAAGGTTTTCAGAGGTGAGGATGTGTTAGGGTAACAGGACTGAGTGAAAACCTGTGGACTGCAAAGGTGTAATTTAGCAAAAATAGATTAGATGAAGATTTTTTTGTCCCCTTTTCAAACATATCAAATGCTGTTTTGTTTGTTATTCTGGGCTTTTTTATTCGTGTTTTCTTTTTTACAAAAGCAGCCCTTGAATTGAATTTGCATACTATTCGTCCTAAATAGTATTCAAAAATGTAATTAGTATGTCCCAAATCATAGAATGAAATTGCTATTCCCAAAGTACCTGGATGGTCTACTGTTTCCGGTGAAAATACCAAGTTTGAATACATGGACACTTAAAGGTGGTATGGTTGAATTCGGAGGCGCTAACTTTAGCCTGCTAGCACGGAAATTATAATCCCACCCTCTTTGTGATTCACCGTCCAAAGCAACGCATCCTCCAAACACATGATTATATTTTGTAAATCCAAGTTACAAATTACAAACTAAATCCATTAGATTCTTCTCAAAGCATATACATAGCTACCCGAAAGAAAGAGACCAAGAGTGGAATCGTCTTTCAGACCCTTTTTTGGTTCTACTCATTTCACAGACTAAATATAATTTTAAAAATATTATTTGACCACTATACTTCTTGATAGCTATCAGAATCAACATGACAAAATAAAAATTCTGGACAGGACCACCCACAGTGCCTTTAGCAAAGATTCTCTTATTGTAGGGTGATGGGAGGATCTGTAATACTTCAAATTGTAGAACCCGTAACCGGTTACAAAACCCATTGACATCCATTCAAAAAAACTAGCATCTGGTCTCCTTTCCTGCGTTCCGCTGAAGCCAGGGCGTTAGCATTACATTTAGATTTATTCATTTGACAGACACTTTTATCCAAAACGACTTATAAGTGGGAGAGAATATAAACATTTTGCCAACATGCTAAACAGTATCATTAGTTTACAAGGCCATGCTACTAGGAGGATTTAAGCTGGAGTAACCAAATGAACAACAATATTTTTTAATTTTTAAAACAGACGGATATTGGTTTGTCAAAAAACATAGCAATAGCCATTAGGCTTTTTTGGCTAAATGCATAAGCTTGACTTCTAGAGGCTTTGCACTTAACGGCTATTATATTCACCACAACTCACTGCGAGAGGGCGGCGTTTAGTGACATGCCAAAATAACAAATGAATAAATACCTAAATGCAAGAAATAGCTGTATTTTGATGCTCGTGACAGTTAAGGATTACAGTGTCTTCTAGGCCATAGAAATACATATACTATATATATTACCTAGATGCCTCATTGTCCACTGGATTGTTCATCAACATAGAGTGGAGTACAGATACATTTTGGCTCCAGTTAAAGATGGTTATAGACTTGGTAAATGTATTTATAGTCATACGGAACTGGAAAACTCAGGCTTGTCAAGCGATCATTCAGGCTCAATTATTGTTTACACATCGCAAATGTGAAATAATTTAATGCAGATTAAATGCATATGATCAGAACACAGCTCGTTCACCTTAAAATCCTGGGAAAAATCAAAACTATGCGTCTTTACTATATGCCTATATACTGCTATTTCGTACTTATAATGCATGGCAGTGTTATTAGTTTTATTATATCACATATATCAAGTTTTACCGGATAAATATACGAACATATTTTGTCTTTGAAAATGTCTAAAATGACTACAGAAAAAAACCTTTTCACAGTGTAAAACATTACATTTGATATAATACGTTAATTAAACTATATTACCTTGGGTGTTTTGTTCGATGATTCAAATAAAATAGAAACAATCTCTTCATGTCTGTGTTTTATTTTCGACTACTGCAACTTGGTTATTTATTCTGTTGCTTGTCTATAACATATCACTGAACATGGTGCGATCTAGTGGATTCTCACGAATAACTGGCACAAATAATTGATTTCACATTTCCTTATGACAACCATTAATTTTAAAGAAGGCTATAACTATCAATATTTGAAACAACAAGAGACATGATAAAGTTGTACTTAAGAAATGTTAAAGGTGTCATGAATTAAGACATGAAATTGAACCCAAGGTTTTGTTATATAAGAGGTAATCGTAGCCAAGCGAACATTCCTTTGTGAACAAGGCCCAGGTCGACACGGGATTTGCGGGGGAAACTAAAATAAAAAACATCAATATTGGATCCGACGGGGATGGCGCAGCAATCTTATTTGAGTAAACGTCAGTATTGCTTTGTTAGAGATCGCTTGATATGTGCTGATAATGTGTAACCTAACGTTACGTGTCTTACCAAATTCACAGAAGGCTCCAACTTAGTTTACTACGCAAACTGCTATCCAATCATAAGAGTGGGCGTTTACCGCCAAGTGTTCAATGCTTCACGCCCATTTAAACTGAGCGTTGGTCGACCCAGCCTCCAAACCGGGTTTAAAATACCCTAGAACTTATTGATTTTGATGTTTTTGAATGTAAAAACCATGCGAACGTCATAAGTAGACCTCATACAACAGTATAAACAATAAAAAAGGCCAGTTCATGACACCATTTACGTGATTGTGCTTTTAATGCTGAAAAAGCAGAGTTCTCCCATGGAGTTCGGTGGACTTTTAGTGCACTGTTGCCCTCACTACTATGGCGGCTGTTGATGTATCACAGCAGCGGAGAAAGATGGCCAATGCAGCATCTAGAGCTGCATCTGAATTCAAACACTCTTTCACTATTCCCTATATATTAAATGGTAAATAGTCCACTATATGGGGAAGAAGTGAATGAAAATAAGAAACTCATGTAAAATCAGACATTTGTCATAATGACGCTTACATTGCACCTGTGGCTTTATGTATTCTTTTGTAAAATTGTAAAGTTAATTTGCACCTTTTTTTGTCACGTTAATGTAAGTTTGCTACATCTATTTACTATTACTTTTAATGAAATTATTAAATATATTTAAAATAAAACAATACTGTCTATGACATTAGTATTCCGTGTGAAATGGAATTTCTTATGAGAAAAATAGTGGGCGTGGTTTCGTCTTTCTCTGCGATTTGACTGGATGTATAAAAACAGCCGTTGCATTTTTAAATGGAACTGGCAGCAGTCTTAGAGCTGGAACTATGGTCCGTCCGTCCGCGTCCGTATTACGCAATTTTCATCATCAGAAAGGTCCCCAGTCGTCCGCACACCCCGTCCGTGTGCAGCCCACTTTTTTGAGACCACGTGGATGTGCCGCGTACAACAGCGCATGCGCAAAAAGACTGCACTAGCCCACTAGGGTTCAATTCACACACAGAGAGTGTAGGCTTCTTAGCCTATGTCTAAGAAGAATGATACAAAACCAACACGCTTAAACCAAACACAGTAAGCTTAGAAGCATATCCTTCTCCAAACTGTTTGTTTGTTGTTCTTGTTGTTAGCAATGGCGAAAACCCTTCCTCAATCATTAATTTTCAGTATGTCTGTAAATGATGCGACTCAAGGCTGCCCTTTAACGGTCTGGTAGAGCACACATACTCTTTTGTATTGTACTCGCGAGTTGAAGGGAGGAGTTTACGGATGCTCGTCCAAAGCCGTCTAAGATGCGTCAATAATGCTGTCTTCACATGCTCTCAGAAATCGATAATTCGAAATTCTTACAACCCGTATGGAACAGTTCATTATTTTAATGTTAGCAAAAACTTGTCATATTTTAATGCTACTAAATCCTTAGTAACATTAAAGTTTTAAAATTACTTAATGCTTTTAATGTTTCTAAATCCAGACGTTACTTCTGGGTTGAAGTGGGAATTATTGAATTTCCAAAAGCACGTCAAGGCACCATTAAGATGGATAGTCATTACAGGAAGGAAGTGCCTTTTCAGATTTTAACTAAAGATTATGAGGGCACAAAAATTTAAAAAGAGAATAGCACGCATTGACAAACTATTTACAATAAATGCCGCAATATTTCATGAAGAAATAGGCATTGTAATTTTTTATTTCACTGGGACTTTGGTCACTCTTCCCCAGCTGATTCTATCTGACGGTTGATTCGCTTTGTATCATGGGAGATATTGAGTGAGCGAGTGTACACTCAATGTACACTCAAAATCAGAATGCATTGTGGGTAAAAAGTAGTGAACGAATGTAGGGAATGAGTTGTTCACTCAGAGGGCATTTTCCAAATGGCATTTATGCGCACTTGAAGGGCGCTTCGCGAAGGGGACGCCATTTGTAGGGGCGTTCCAAACCAAGTGAACACCTGAATCCCTTAGCAAAGGGCCCTTTCAGAAGTCAGTATGCGAAGGGTACATGCCAAGGTCACTTTAAGGAAGTGAGGTTTGTTTGTGATCACGTGATCTTGGATTACTGGTTCTCGCAACACATTTTGAATTAAGTGGGATTAAAATTGTTTTGTTACCTACAAATGTAAGTACAGTCATTTAGTTTGTGTTTGTTTTACACAATTTTTGTCAGTAATAAATATGATTTGAGATTGTTAAAATATAGTATAAAAATATAATTTGGTTTATAGGAAAGTTTAATACTTTTAATAATAAAATACAAGGTGAAATAAGACATAATTACACAATATTTAACAAGAAGTATTACATTTCAACAAATGAGTGCTGGATTCTGAGTGCATGTGCGGCATTGTCAAGGTGACATTTGGCCAGTCATTCTCTTTGTGAAGAGAGTTCCAAACGCATACACGATAGACAGTACTGCCCTACACCCTTGAAAGAGTTGACTTCAAAGGCTCAGCCCTTGTTAGGGAGTAGGGCATAGGATTACTCACTTCCGTTTGGAAAATGCGCCAAATTCGGACAACACTACAAAATGGTGGACACCCGATACAGTGCATTATATAGGAGATAGAGGGCGAATTCAGACACCTTAGGTTTTTATTATGTCTATAGTCTAGAGGCAACAACGGCCACTTCCGTTTCGCGTTAGTATGTCCCAGGGAGTGCATAAATGTTGCTACACACTAAAATGTATATACTTTAAGTAGGCGAATTGGGACGCGGCAAATGTTTTTCAGCGGCTCTACGTTCTCTGGTGCGCGTTGACGTCACGGGATGCCGCATTGATGCGTTGAGGGGACGTACGCACTCATATATTCACAAGCACCGCACTGTGCAGATCATGGCCGACGTTGCTGTTTATCTGTGAACCGTTCATCGGTATGGAGGAGGACTCCGCCGACCCCTACTTACCGTACGACGGCGGAGGGGATACGATCCCCCTGCACGAACTAAGCAAGAAAGGTATGGGGCAATTTATGATGGGGCTATTTACCCCCACCACACCTTATATATCGCAGGCCGATTAATCCATACCATTAATCCATCGTTTATTAATAATCTGAGACGTTTATTAGACGTGTGCTCGACAGCGCGTAGGAATGTTTTCTCTTTTTTTGCCTAACGTAAGGTGTGGTGTTCTTGTCATAGACTTGTTGCGTGTACGAAGATACAATGTTTGTGTAAGCTCCCGTGGCTATTCATAATAAAACAATAATGATGTGTACGGTCTAGTATTTGAATGTTGTGTTTTGTATCTCTGTGTTGCATTTTGCCAGATAGTGTGCATGTATTAAGTATGAATTCAGCTAGAGTCGTTTTCTTAAAATCTGCTGCAGCATCTCTACAGTAGCATTAGGAATATTGTTATGTTTTTGCATGTGTGTGTGCGCGTGCAAAGTCTAGTCAAGTGGAATGTATCATTTAAGAATGTGGTAATGATACCCAGATAATTTAACCCAATTTATGTTAGCTCATCCAAACATGACAGATTTTTTACTTACGCTTATGTCATTATAGACCATTTAAAATTTAGTCTCGGTCACTGTTTTAAATAAAATAAAATTGGGGATCTTGGCTGTGAAGATGTTAAATACTATAAAAGCACCAAAACATTTGTAATTGAATACCTGAGTCTTCTTAAGACATATAATTATTAGTGCAATAGACTGACATTTAGATAGCTAGTCTTTATGTTCTCACTTTGTTTTAATGACTACATGTTTGTTTAACGGTCTGGTTAATGCAAATCATCAGTAGTAGTAAAAGTAAATTGTCTGTCAGGTCCATTGTTGTGTAATTATAGTTCAAGAGCCAGTTAGTTTTTTAACGCTGCATAATGCAGAAATGCAGGAAAAAATATTCTTATATATATGAAAGGAGTCCCTTTGCTCTTAAAGATGTGCTGATTAGAGATGTTAGTTGGTGATTTGTTGCGAAGGAGGTCTACAGTAAGTTATGAACTATCACATAATTGAATGGATCCGGCGTCTTAATTTGCATTTAGGTTTGCTTGAACCTTAACAACTGGTAAATAAAAAAATATCCGAAAAGGCTGTTGCTTCAGCTGAAATGCCATTGCTTTCCTTTATTTGAAATCAGCAATCTTCTTGCTTTGAAGACTTAGTGGAGTAGCTGCTCCTTTAATAAATCAAAGGTGAAGTTTATCTATTTTTTTCTGGTACTGAATTTTTGCCTAATCTCAATATTCAGAGCTATTATCACTTTGTATCTTTGCACATACAGTCCAACATTTTCTTATACGTTTTTGGCACTCGTTTGTTAGGTGTCTTTGAATTGTTAAAAAATAACTCTCAAAATGCTTGCTACGGATGTGAAAAACGCAGAAAATCTAACCCAGTCCAAATTTTTTTTTGACCGTTTAAACTAATAAATTTAACATTGAATTACCTATATAAGACTTAAAAATAAAATAACGAAAAATGACAATGGAAGTGCCTCTGGACCAGTGTTAGCTTCCTACGTATCCTGCATGGGTTCTTTTTTTTTCGGTACTTTAACGGTACTCTTATTGGTACTTTTTGTTGTGTTTTTTTATGAAAGACTAAACTAAAGCTGGAGTTGTTTTCACTATTTAAAACATTCTTTACGGACCTAACGTATCTTAATAAAAGGTAAAAGGTAAAAGATGACTGATACCCGCCTATTTTTCATAGAGAATTAAAATAAAATGCATGTGGGCCTAAGTTTGCTTCTGTTTTTTGTTGTTTGATAATAAGAATAAAGAAATGGTTTTTCAATTATGTGTTGTGGCTGGAGATCTTCTCTTTTGTGATGATGTGTGTAGTGTAGCACATGCACATGCATCAGCAACAGACCCTGTCAGGTTCATGCCTTAGACACTTTATACATTCAAATCCTTGCTATCAGATGCCCAGATGTCATTTCAAATCATGTTCTTGTCCTGGCTGTGCAGTGTAACATAGTTGGGTTTAAAAGTGATACTAGTTAGGAACCTCTTGCAATGTACACCCACAAAAAAAGTTTAAGTATTTCATCACTACAAATGAATTTTTAGGTAAGAACTGCTTTATAAATTCTTAAGCATAAATTATTATTATTCATCCATTTTAAATGCAGTACTGTGAAAGATGTTTTGATGTTTAAGATTTATTTAGGCTACTGCAGAAAAAAATACTCTAAAGATTTATATGTAGGCTATTTTTTAATGTGATGTGTGTTTATGCACATTATGCAATGTTTATGTCTGTGTTTTTAGAAAGACTGCTAGTGTAGCATACGTACCTCAGGACGTGGATGATGATCTAGTAGCTAGGCAGTCGAAAACTTTGCATTTCTCTGTCTGCACATAATGCACTTTTGAAAGATGTTTTCCCAGATTGCTTTGTTTCCGCTCTTACAAGCAAAATTTTTGTTACACTTGTTGCAACGAGCATTGTCTGCATCCACTCGAGTGAAATGTAACCATACTTTAGACCGTTTGATTCTCTCCGCCATCGTCACTCTATTAAGCTTGAGCTTTCGTGTTGTTGTGCGCGGGAGATCTGTGTAGTGTGGGACAGACGGACATTTTGCGTGCGAGGTAGCGAATTACGAAAATGCAGGTAAATGTCTTTAATATTATCGCAAATTAGAAATGTTTGGTCAGTTAAAATATGCTAGGTAACGTTTATTTAGCAATAATAAATAGGAAATGTTTTTCTTAATTTCTCCAGTACCAACAGCAGAACCGTTAACGTCAGAGCTTATCGATACTTCGGTCTTTCATAATTTAGCCCCGGGATCGATTAATTACCGGATTTCAGTACCCATCCCTACATTTAACCAAATTTTACCATGTGGGTTTTCATTTCTATGTAATATGAATATTCAATGAATATAATTATACATAATATAAGCCTATTCTATACATTGTGCGTTTTTGTTTTGTTTCTGATATAAGAAGGGGGAAATGGTACAAATTAGGGCTGTGACGATAACGGGATAACCGTATAACCGCAGTAATGATATTCAGAGGATGTCAAGTAACCGCAAAGAACTGCAATGTTCACGTTTATTCCTTTTTTACGAGTTTATCTCCTTTTTGTCATAAACTTTGTGCATATATAATAAAGGTTAAATACATTGGGTATGCAGGGCTCTAGACATTTTGCACTGGTTCCACTGGTGAGCCTAAAAAAAGTTAGGTGGACCCAAATTATTTTATTGTTTTATTTTAAAACTTTTTTTATTGTCCATCATTTTGACTGACAGGCTCGTAGAAAATCCGTCAAAATCTATTATTACCCGTCACTATGGTGCTAGGTGGCGTTAGGTTGTACTTAGTATGTTCGTGACGTCATCATGCTGTACTTGCTTCTCGGAACTTGTTGTATTTTAATACAACTGAATGCCCAATTAAGCCGTTGTTATTTATATTCATTTATATATTTAATATTTTAATGTTTATGTTCACATGTATTAGATGATTAGATCTGGTAAAACCCACACATACAAATTTATATAGGCTATACCTATTAATGTTTTTGATACCATATTCAAGCCCTTTCCAAATAAGTTTTTATTTTGCTCATAACTTGTGTAGGTAACAAAAGTTATGGCTGAGGTCGGCTGAAGCGCATTGATTTTCAGGATCGAAATTTTGAGAAAACAAGTTTAAAGTTAAGTGATGAAAATGAAAGCACAACAGTATCAAGTATCACAAGTAAAAGTCACTTTACAATGGTAAGAGACTTACTGTAATAACAATTTAATTAAAAAACATTTCCTAGTGTTGAAGTCTATAAAAATACTGTACAAAACTGTTCGAATAAAACGAAAGTAAGAAAAATGGTGCAGGGCACACTTAAAGAACGAGAGTTCTGCATTATCACTACACAAAGAAACTAACAAACATTACGGAGAACAACGAATAAGCAGTGAAGCAAGTTTTACATTTTTATCATGTGCATAGTGTCTGGACTTTTGATCATCTCTTGTATGTATTGTGCCCGCCTTCCGGCTCTGGACTTGCGGGAAATGTTGGTAATGTTGATAGGTGAACTGTCTTTCCCGCATCTCAGTATGACATCCGACGGGTTTTCAAAAATACCCTGTCAGATAGATAGTCCTACCAGCTTAAAATAAACATATCAAGTAAATTTACAGCGTAAATACCCTGTCAGATTATCATACCAGCATAAATGAAACCAAGGATTAATTTACAGTGCAACACCCTATCAAATTGTACTATATGTAGAATGATTAAACCAATGTTACTACAGCTGCACATAGACTGACTCATTTTTACTTGATTTTACTTCATAACTTTCACTGTTCGATTGTAGTATGTTGAGGCTCCGTAAATTTCCTTGTATGAAGCCTATCCAATTTTCTTTTATATATTCTCATTTGATAATTAATACTTGTATGTAGGCTAATCTGGTTGGACTGCAGCCTTTTACTCCGTAATAAAAGGCTTTTAGCCTACCTTGCATTTTTTGCGCCACATTGCACTTATTTGTTCTGCATTCACCAATAAATATAAAGAAGTATTTGGTTTGTTTTAAAAGGTCTTTGAAATTAGAATGCAATTATTATGGTGCATATAGTTTACAATATATTCGCAAACAAAGTAAGAATGAAGGAGGTAATATCGCACACAACATTACCACACAGAAAATTCCATCACCGACACAGCCCTAGTACAAATGAAGGTTTCTCTGACACATGATGCTCTTTAGTGAACTTGTATATACGCAATGTGTCAGTTTACGTCTGGCTGGCTACATATGACGGATTTATGTGGAAAGCTGATTAGCTGATTATGAGCTGTTGAGATATCCAGATGACCTAGTTCTCTGCTTTCATTATAGCCACATTTTTATCATTCACACTCGTGGTGATTGTTGAATGATCATTGTAGGAATTTTGGGCTTTAAAGGGATACTCCACCCAAAACAGAAAATTCTGTCATGAATTATTCCAATTACTCTTTGGCAGGAGAAGCAGCGGTCACTGAACGGTTTAACTATATTCACTTTTTAAGAAACACTACCGTCACTGACCTACACACTAGAGGTCGACCGATATGGGTTTTACTCCGGCCGATTTTTAGAAATCAGGCCAGCCGATGGCCATTATAGGAGGTATATGATATTCCACCTTCATCTGATAAAATCTAATTAAGTTATAATAAGTAATAGAGAATATTAGTTAAATTAAAAATTTGTTTATGTTTGTTGGCAGACACTGCTGTTAATCAAATAGTCATAATTTAAATAAAAAATAACTTGTATTACACAGCCTGCTGCTCATAATTGCGTTTTAAGTTATATTTAGCTTTTCTCCTTTTTCTAGCCTGAAAGGAAAGAAGACGCTCTTGTGATCGAATGCGTTTAAACGTCCACAAAAGACTGCATACGGACACAACGCGTAAACGAGGGGAAACAACAAGTCAGGATTTAATCTTTGGCTAAAGATTTGGTTTAATGATGAAAAACGTACCAAGCAACCAGAATGTTTTCTCTCCATTTCAGATTTCTAACAACAGAGCAGAAAAAACCCTGCTTCTCTCTGTATGTTATTCTGCCCCGGTCACCTTGAGTTGTAATTTTTTTGCCCTTATTTCCATTTGATAGAAAGATCGACCAAAATGCATCTTAATACCAATATATAAACCGAGTCAAACCCATAGACACATTTAAGCACGAAAGTTTGATTGCACATTTTAGCCAGAAGTTTCGTCTTTTATCAAGGCATGGCTGAAGAGCGAGTTGCTACGTCTCACACGCAGCCTCGGAGGGAGAGGAATTCTCCGGAACAGAGACGGAATTGATAACGTTTATCTAGCTATACAATAAGTTTATCTAGCTTTACAATGCGGACAACTGTAATAGTATAGCTGCTGGGCTCATCACCAGGTTTTGGTACCAGTGCATACCTTTAGCCTTAACTATGTGGTCGAAGGCTCGCTAACAATAGAGTTCTGAAAAGTTACTCGCATTCTCAAGTAGCATCAAGTTTAATCAATGAAATATACAAAGCTGAATTAAGGGAAAAAATACGAAGGATAAAATTAATTTAGGTCTTACTGTTTCTTGTGAAGTTTTTAGGTAGTTAAACAGTTAGCAGGCAGTGTGTTACACCACTTTGCTTATCCATCCATGCTAAAGACAGTATCTGTGATCGAATAAATAGTGGATAAACTTCTCTTCTTTCTGAATTGTTTGCTGTGAGTGGAGCGTGGCAGCGTGCGCATCCTCATCTTCCGTGTTCGCATGTACTTCATGTGTGTGCATGAGCCCTCTGCCTCTCGTATTTGACTGTCACTTGCATTTAAAATCAAAGAAGCGTCCGTAATACAGCAACACATTGTCGAGAAATGGCAAACAGCATAAAGCCACTCGTTAATATAGATGTACTGTGTTGTGATTTTGTCCGATGATGTTGCGTTTATGAATCAGAATTTTAGCAGCGGTTAAAGTGACTGCCGCTGGTATCCCGTTGTAAAATACAGCCATGTTCAGACTTGACTTCTTTTTTGAAGCTGATAGCGTCTGTTTTACATTATTATCCTATGGAGTAAACCATGTTTTCCAAAGACATCCTGAGCGCTTTTTTAAACGCCAGCGCCGGCATCTTTTCTGCTGCTCAGAGCGTCTTTTGAGGTTGAACAAATTTTTGTAGTATTTAAATATTTAATTTGTTATTGCAAATATGCTCTCTGTTTGTTATTTAAATAGACTTCTGTTACGCAGCCTATGTTTCTCTGGGCTGTCTTCGGGTCCGCCTGCTATTTGTAACCAAACGCTGCAAGTGTTTCTTTTACTAAAAAGGCGCTTCTCTTGTCAGAAAAAGTGCTAACGCGAATACGACGTGATGGCATCACAAATATGCTAATTAGTTTGTGACGTCACCAGTGCCACAAGTCTTTCAAAATCCTATGGGAAACACTTGAGCGTCTTCACGACGACCCGTCAAGATAGAACAGAGGTTAACCTAAACGCTCTAATAAATATTATGTAGTGTTCTATAGTATTTGATTTAGCAAATTGTGGTATTCTTGTTGTAAATTGATCAACTGTAGGATACTTTAATATTTACTATAATAAGGTTTAAAATGGAATTTTATTGCTGTTTACTATAGGCCAAGTTAATACTATAGCAGGGTTTGCCACATAATTTAGTGAGACCATGGGGTCTAAATGTATTTTCTTCTAGGGCGGTCCGGGTTACATACATTTATGCATTTGGCAGACGCTTTTACCCAAAGGGACTTGCACTGCATTATCCTTTACATTTTTGTTTCTAAGAATGTGCAATCCCTGGTATCGAATCCATGACATTGGGATTGTTAACGCCATGCTCTAACCACTGAGCAACAGGAATGCAAGGTTCACTCTCCCCTGGAAGAAAATTTTGCCTATTTTAAAAGCAAATACTGCAATCCGGTGAATTAAGAGCAAAATTAAGTGACTCAATCTATAGGAATACAATAGCTATAGTAGTAATTTAATCATTTAATCATTGGCTCCATATAAAAATGGGGATAATAGGGAAGAACATGTGGTAAAATTGGAGTTCACAAAGAGTCAAAACATGTAGAGCATGAGACATCAAAAAAGGAAGCAAAAAAGTTTTTAACAGTTAAACTAATTTCATCACCATATATTAAAATACGGGCTCATATTGGGCCTTTTCACAGTGCCATTGTCCCACTTCCCCGCATGCCAGTATCACTTTACTATCCGGAACAGAGCATGTATACATTGTGTTGTTGCGGCGAATGTTTAGAGTTAACCCGCATGAAAAGCATACACTCTCTCAGCACAACAGAGTAATGTTAAGTTTGTGATTTATTTTGTTTTAAACTTTATGTGCGAGTTGCTTAGACCTATCAGTTTATATCAAAGTAACAAGAGAGCAATGAATGACAAGACGCTGCCTCCTGCGGTAAATGCCGATCGGTCTTGGCAGCGCTACTTGATGTCCGAGAATAATTGTGATGGGTGCGTGTGATTCGTACAGCTTATGTAGGCGCGCTGCCCACATTGCGATGACGCAACAGAGAGAATTCATCGAAATTCAAAGAAATATTTATGTTGTTACAAGATTATTTGGGCTTGTTTTAAGACTGTGGCGGAACAAAGTAGACTTTGGTGGGCTGCCATAGCCTATAGTTTGGACACTGACTATAGTATAGGCTACTACACTATTTTTGTGGTTAAATATATTACTATTGTATAGTAAAAACTGGACAACACCGAAGAATAAAAAATGGGTAAACTAAAATGATATGGCCCTAATTTATCCATTTGTATAAAACATAGCATTTGTGTTTTTTAAAGATGACAACAGATGTTTTATACTTGTGCTACCTGTACAATTCTTTTTTGCCTTTGCTACAAAACTTGGAACCTATGTAGCACCAGTGCTATGTGTTAAAAAAGTTAATATACATCCCCCTATTTCAATTCAGATCGTGGATCAAGATTCTTTGTTGTGAAGATCATGATATCCTTTTTTGGGAAGATCGCCCACCCCACTTTTGGCTGGCACAAATCTCCAAAGTTACTAGGAAACATACATGCATTAGCGCAACGAGCACATAGTTCCACTCGCAAAATAAACTAAAACGAAGTTAAATACCAGTATTTTTAAGTTATTTATCAGCATGAGAAATACGTGTGAATAGATAAAAATGCATCTCTGTGAGACTTGAGAGCCCTGTGACATATAGAGTTTAGCGGGCTGTGCGTTAGTAATAACGGTCCGTGGGGTAACGCAGTGCTCGGTGTGTACTGTTATGAAATGGATTTAACAAAGCTTCGAGGCAACAAAAATTGATTTGTTACTTCCTGGCTGTTGCTGATTTTTTTACGTTTTTAATGTGGATGAAATGCTTAATGAATTGTTTCCACAAACCTGATTTTGATTTGTGTCCAGTTATGCGCACAGACTCGCATTTAAGCATAGCGTGACCATTGGACGCATTCATGATGTGTAGGCAGAGAAATATGACTTTTACGTTAAACATGATTGGTTTTAAATGTTATCCGTTGCTTTGCGCCAATCATAAAGACAATTTAAACGAATCAGTCAAGAACAACATGAAAGATTACAGAGTCGAGGAGAATCGATTCCTGTCTTTGAGTTGAATCCAACTTTAGGGACATAAAGCGTCAAGGAATCGATTTTTTTGGAGTCGACTCCCTATAACTACTGCAGCCCGGGTTGTATAAAGATGCGCCTCACGTAATAATGCCGCAATCCTAGTCGCGTTGCAGATATTGTTTAAAATGTATTATTATAGATTTACATTTAGTCATTTAGCAGACGCTTTTATCTAAAGCGACTTACAAGTGGGCTAGGTAATGGAAGCAATTAGGACAGCATAAGTACAACAAGAGCATAAGTGCAGTCAAAAAGAAGACTGGTCTCATATAGCCTAACACAGTATACAGAATCATTCATTCATACATTTTTTTTTTTAAGAGTAGAGAAGAAAAGAGTAGAGAAGAAACTTGAGTCTGAACAGATCAGTCAGATGTTGGCGGAAGAGATGGGTTTTCAGGCGTTTCTTAAAGATGGCTACAGAATCTGCAGATCTTGTAGCAGCAGGCAGATCATTCCACATAGGTGGAACAGATCCGGAGAAGGTGCGCGAGAGAGATTTTTTACCTTTATGGGATGGCACCACAAGATGCCGATCGTTTGCAAAGCGTAGGGATCTGGCGGGTACATATGTCTGCATTAGTGAGTGAAGATAAGGTGGTGCCAAACCAGTGGTGGTCTTGTAGGCCAGGAGCAGAGTCTTCAATTTAATGCGAGCGACTATAGGGAGCCAATGTAGCTTAATGAGTAGAGGAGTAACGTGTGCTCTCTTCGGTTCATTAAAGATAACTCTTGCCGCAGTTTTCTGGATCATCTTTCGAGGTTTGGTTGTGCAAGCTGGAAGTCCTCCCAGTAGTGCATTGCAGTAGTCCAGTCTGGACAGGACCAGAGCCTGTACTAGGACTTGCGTAGCATGCTCTGATAGGAAGGGTCTACTTTTCCTGATATTGTAGAGGATGAATCTACAGGACCTGGCAGTGCTGGCAACTTGATCTGTGAAGTTGCGCTGATCATCGATCACCACTCCCAGGTAGGGATGGGCGATATGGCCTAAAATCCATATTGCGATATACATTGCAGCCTATTGCGATAACGATATATATTGCGATACATATATTATAATACAACCATTTCAGAACAGGTTACACAGACCCTTAGGAAAGCTAAACTGCTAAAAAAATTTTTTTAAAGAAATAAAGAAACGTATGGCGTTCTGAGAACATTTATTGTGCAAAAGCAAAACTGTAATTATGCAACAAAATGTTGCAGATGAATATAAAAGTATTTCCTTCTAAAAGGCACTATACTTAGTTTAAGTCCTTGGTTCTTAAATGCCACCCAAGTTGCAGAGAACAGAAAACTGGTGTCTTTTTAGTTAAGGAACATACACTGTACGGAAAATACTTCCAGTATTAATTAGGCAAAGAAAATTATTTTGTGTAAATGCACAGATACTTTAAATAAAAACATATTTCAAACCGGCAGCCGAGGTAACGCATTTGGTTTTAAACATTTTGTTCTCCTAATGAAATTAAAACTGGTGTCTTGTTAATAAAGGAACAGACACTGTGAATTAGGGATATCCTTCCAGTATTAGGCATGGCTATTATAAATAAATAAATGTTTTGCCTGGCTATGCTGGTATTCAACGACATGTTTAGTTTTGAGGTGGTAGAACCATGGGCGTAAATTCCATTTAACAGTAGGGGCGGACAATACATACAAAATTTCTCAAGAGCAATTTTTGAAGGGGACACAAATACAGTCAAAATAGTACTAACTACGACAATATGCATTAGATTTATAGGTTTATCATGCAGACTTACAGTCATATTATAACTGAATTGAACTGTCACAAACTGTAATACAAGTGAACAAAAAAGCTTTTTTCCATTTATATATTTTTTGTCTTTGTTGTGAAGACAGGAAACAAATATAAAAACACACTACCCATGATACTACATGTTGACAATGAGTCACTTTTTAAACACTATTAAAATAAATATGATATAACCAAATAAAAAGTCAGTAACAGTAAAAGATGCTTAATATCTGTGTTATACTCGTTATGAATCGCCCGAGTTTCATTAAAGGGAATGTTTAACTTATCCGCCACGCACATAGGCTACTGCACAAAATAGATGCTGAAAAAACGACATTCTCCAACTGAATGAAAGCTGTGCACCTCTGGTGAACGCTAAATATAGTGACAACGTCACAAAATTGCAATCGTTATGTTCGCGGCTGTGTGTGACACGGGAGCTGAATGGCGGGATCGGTGGCTAATTGTTACGGACGGTTAGAGTTCACATCATGCCAGGTCCCCTAAAATAAAACAATGCATGGGAACGGCTTCGGCGTGTAAAATTGCAGTTTGTGACGTTCTATGTAACAAGCTATCCTTAACTAGCTAACGTTTACTAGCTAAGTAACGTTTTAATCGCTAACATAGCAGATTCATGGTAAATACATCGGTAATCAGCATTTTTTGCAACAACTAATTTATTAATGAATCAGCCTCAACTACATTTAAGAAAATCCTTTCATTTAAAGTGAGTAAAATAGCCTTCTTACTGGAGTTCAAGAGCCACTGATGGACTGAGCCGCATAACTGAATTGAATGTGTGAACAGATTGCCAGCTGCAGCTCGTGGCTCTAAATTTCGCGGGTAGATTCCGTCATCAACATGCATTATCGCGATATAGCAATAGAATTAAAATCTCTATCGTTGGCCAATTTTGTATCGTTTATATCGCATATCGTTTATATCGCCCATCCCTACTCCCAGGTTTCTTGCCTTTCTGGAAGGTGTGATGGTTATTATTATGTATTGTGCGCACTTAAGCTACATGGGGCTCTATAGGACCGATTTTCTTCTTTATAAGTTACAATTGTAAAAAAATATTATTTAAATGTACATTTTTCAATTAATAAAATCTTTGTCACATTACAACTTCAAACTCTACCTTGGTCAATTGGTCCCCTTGTTTTTCTCATTTAGCATGTCTTGAAGTGACTTTTTCCATCTCTGTTTCGTTAGGGTCAAACTACACCATGTCTAATGGTGGTGGTGGAGGAGGAGCCAGCAGTTCCACCCACTTGCTGGATCTGCTGGACGAGCCTATTCCAGGGGTGGGCACCTATGATGACTTCCACACTATTGACTGGGTCAGAGAAAAGTGCAAAGATAGAGAGCGCCATCGCAAGGTAAAGCATTAACTTTTACTCCACTTACAACATTATAGAAAACACACAACATCCATTTTTGGTTTTGGGAAGAGCTGGGTCAGTTTTAAATCCAGAGGGAATATAGTAAATTGGATTTCCTAAAGCAATTTTAACCTCAGTCTTACTGAAATTCTCATTGGTCAGTGTGGTGCTAACATCATTGTCCATTGCACGAACACTTCAGGCTGTTTCTTTCTGGGTAGGACACCTACCCTAACACTGTGTCTAAACCGGACACACGTCTTGTTCTAATGGGATTGTTGTGCCGGATTATTAAATTATAATGGTTTCTAATGCTGTCTATTGTCTCTTGTAGAAACACACCGTGCCGAATCCAGTGTAGACACAGTGTTGGTTTATGTGTGTAAATTAATTGATATTTTGTATTCTTTATGAATTGATGAAAGAAATCATTACATCTGTTATGTGGTCATGCGGTTAACTATTTTAATATCTCAATAGTACAGGGAGTGATAAAAAAACTAGGGCTGCAACAAACAAATATTTTGATAATCGATTAATCTAATTATTATTAGAACGATTATTTAACTAATCATTGATTGTTTTGCAGATATATAAATTGGTTTTGATCGATTATTCAGTTTTTGCAATTCAATAAAATATTGAGTTTGACATATTTTAACTAATATATAAAATAAGTACATTATTTCAGCTTTTGAAATAGCTGAGTAAACTTCCTGCCAGCTGAATGGAGAAATTTCATTCAGGTTTCTGTCTTCCATCAATTGTCATTAATAGTCAAACTGCTGCTTCTGTGTTTTAAGGCAGGGGATTGACACATTTCACAGTTTGATTTCTAAACTTGCAATTGTTTTCCAAAATTCATTTTTATTCCATATCAATTTATTTGGATTTATAAAGTAGGTTCTTAGAGTACATACTGATTAAAAATGTATAGCTTGAATGCACTGTAAATAGCTTTGAATGCATAAATGTAAAAAAAGTATTTTTTAGAAACCATAATATTTTTTCATGAAAACCCTTACAAAACTCAATAATGTTTTTATTGTCGACGTTATTGATATTGTTGACTAATCATTGCAGCCCTAAAACAAACACATACACACTGTAATAACATTGGAATTCTGAAATTGGATAAGTGACTTAAAAATAAGTCATCAAATTGACAAGTTACGTATGGTTTTTACTACAGTGATTTAAAATACCAATAGTTAATAAATAATTTAAATAAATATAATTGTATTACATTTGAATGCATTTTAAGTACCTATCAAAACATGCAGTTATAAAAAATTGGGCTTGCTCATACATGCAACTTAAAGGCTTTCATTCATCTGCTAGAATGCACACACAGTACAAGACTTGGTTGGATTAATATTTTTTTGGCAAATTACCTTCCACCTTCACTTGGTATTATACTGTGGTCTAACAAATCAACAGTTGAAGTTATGTGTGTTGACATAAAGATTTGCTTCTTGTATGTATTTTTAGATAAACAGTAAAAAGAAGGAATCCGCATGGGAGTTTACCAAGAGTCTTTATGATGCCTGGTCCGGGTGGCTGGTGGTCACGCTAACAGGTCTTGCATCAGGTAAGCACACGCTTCAAGGATCATCACCAGATTCACATTTTTTTTCGCTCTAAGAAAGTGCTACAAATTGGATTGAGTCACTGATTTGAATGTACACTGTAATGGTGCAACAGGATTTGTCCCTTTATAGCATTGGATATGCATTACAAAATAATTAATATCACATGATATGTGGTGAACAATTTATTCAATATTTTACGTTGAAAATTGATCAGTAATATTGATGATGAGGTCTAGTTTGCATTGCTTATGTTTAAATGATTATGGGAAGTGAAATGTAGGCCCAGTCAAATGCACGCTTTGTCCTGTAGTGAAATGCAATGTGGTTAGTTTGTTGCACCAAAGTGGCATTCAGGGACTACACCCTTTAAAAAACTATTCTATTGCCCCTAATTTATATTGGTTCACAATAAATTTGCCTTTAATGTGTACGCCTTTAAACATCATAATTATCTCAAGTCAGAGGGGTGTCTTTGTGGCTCATTTCAGTTGTCAACCACACATCACAGGTCTGCAGATGTTATTGTTACCGATTTGAGAAGAACAAATCTGTGCTAGATTGTCCAGAACAGTTGCAGAGCCGTTTATTTAATTTAGTTTGATAATTAAATTCAGTATCAGTGCAGTCTTCAGATAAAGACACTTAACCAGTTCCCTTTCGAGAACGGTTCACTTCGACATAGCGTCTGAAGCTGACGCTATGGTGGGTATCCTCCAATCACTAAACTCCGCAAGCCTTATTGCACAGCACTAGCACATTCCAAACTGTACTAGGCCAATGATGTTCAAGATGGCGCTGGGGGCAGAGCCACCTCCGCAAAAATAAGCTTAGATTCTTCTCCTTCACGAGTCAGAATTTTTTTTCATAAATGTGATTAACCACCGCGGCAGCCTTATCGTGTGCAGCCCTAAAAAATAATACGTATGTATAGTACAAAAGGTGCACTGGGTTTCTTCCTACCTCTGATTTAAGTAAACCCGCATCAAGATATTTAGGCTTTTATGTACGTTGTAAAGTGCAAAAACGTCACAAATTGGGTTTTACAATATAATTTTTAATTTTGTCATTAATGACTGCGCGGCTTTAAGAGAACAATGCAAAACACGTCTGACTTAGAGACTGCACCAAGCGCTGCACGGAGAGATGCATGCACGGAGAGACACGTTTGACTTTAAAACTGTGCAACTTGTGATGCACGGAGAGACCCATGCACAGAGAGACACGTCTGACTTTAAAACTGCGCACCTAACGGTGCATGGAGAGAAAAGTTTGACTTTAAAAATGTGCAGCTCACGGAGGGACATTTAATACGGAGGAAGACGCACTTGATTTATAACTGCGCAGCTCGCAAGTGATTGCAGAATGCCTTGCAGAAGGCAACGCAATACTTATAATCCTTTTGGTTTATGGAACTGCCAATCTGCTGTGAAAAGAACAGATTTTCTCCCACAGAGCCCACACATATCCAGGAGGGATGGAGGAACAGGTCTACATGACTGGAAATACAAACAGCTAGCACCCTCATGTGACATCTCCTTCGAGTCACATGGCGTTACTGTTATCCACTCTGTTAAAACTCATGTTGTAGTTATATGTCGTCCCCCAGGTCAGCTTGGATGCACTTTTGTCATCCTTCACTGAGGGTGTTACTCCTCTGGTGGTACTTGGAGACTTCAACATCCACCTTGATAAACTACAGGCTGCCAACTTCAACATCCGGACTGCGTCATTTGCCCTCAAGCGAGTAACCGCTTCAGCAACTTATAAGCCTGGTAATCATCTAGATCTTATCTACTCGCGCTACTGCTCCACTTATCACTCTATGGTCACCACGCTGCAAACGTATGATAAGTTCCACATCACTCTTGATCTTGACCTTGTAGTGTCTGGAGATACTTCTCCAGACATTACACATGCTTCCCCACTGGTCACATTCCGACGCAAGCTACGTACATTCTCTCCCTCCCGCTTATCCTCTGCGGTCTCCGCCACGCTTCCTCCCTCTGAACAGCTCTCTCTGTTGAATACTAACAGCGTCACTGACACTTTATTCCATAATAACTTCCTGCTTGGACAGCTTATGCCCTCTTATATTTGGGCCAGCCTTTTATTCCTTTCTGCACCCTGGTTATCTGATGTTCTCTTTGAGCAAAGCGCCAGGAGATAAATCTAAAGATCCTACTGATCTCTGTCTCTATCAGTCACTTCTTTTTCTGCTGATGTCTTCTCTGAGAGAACTCGCTACTATCACTCTAAAATCAACAACACACCGGACTCACGTACTCTATTTAAAACCTTCTCTGCTCTTCTTTGCTGGCCTGCCCCCTCACCTCCATCGGACTTAACAGCTGATGATTTTGCGTCTTTCTTCATAAAGAAAATGACCATCATCAACAGTCAGTTCTCTGCGTTACCGCCTCTTGAACACGCCCAATCCCCCAAAACAATATCAATTCTTCTAACCACCCGACCTGCCTGCAGCTGCACGATTCTGGATAAATTAAGAATCCCGATTCTTTTGTTTCAAATAGAGAGAGCGATTCTTTTACAGTTCTGAATGACGATTAAAAGTAAAACATCAATTACAGTGCATCCGGAAAATTTTCACAGTCCTTCACTTTTTCCACATTTTGTTATGTTACAGCCTTATTTCAAAATGGATTAAATTCATTATTTTTCTCAAAATTCTACAAACAATAACCCATAACCCTTGTCAAGATTTTGCTGCTTATGTTGAGAATTCCAAAATGGCAGAATTAGCTGTGGTTTCCCGATCTGGTGGAGTTTCTAATAGCTTCTGAGAGCCGCTCCCTCAGGTGAACGGCAAGATATGGCATCCAAACCCGGAGCAGTGGAAACTGCACACGTTAAGTTTGTCTGGGAACTGGTAGCATCTGTGATACTGCCGCAATGTATAATGGTTACACTCACGTATTCGCAAGCTCCTTCTAACAGGAGGTCAATGTTGTAAAGAGGATGAACGCGACCCAGTGAACTGTCCCGTGTCTGACATTCTGAAGTTTATACAGCACTGTTTAAATGGCAGCAGCATGCCGTCCACAATAAAGGTGTGCATGGCTGCTACAGGCTCCATCAGTGCATGCAGTTTGGGCTGAGTGATTGTAATGTTACGCTGAAACAAAAAGCGGGTTACGTGCCTAAGTCGCTAGCTTTCTCTTTCAGGGTGCAGTTGATAATGCCCCCTGCCTTCTCAGCTGAACTTTGCCCTGTTAGAGCGCTACATGGCTATTTAGAGCGCTCCGTTCCCTTTCGGCAGTCAGAGCAGCTTTTTGTCTGCTGTGGGGACAGCGCTATGGGAGGTCTGGTTTGGAAACAGAGACTATCACATTGGATCGTTGATGCGATCAACTTGGCATTCTCGAGCCAGGGTATGGAAAGTCGTATTTGTCAGAGCCCACTCTACAAGAGCTAAAGCCTTCTCATGTGGATGGTCTAGGGGTGTGTCAATTTAGAACATATGCACAGCTGCTGGCCGGTCTTCACAGAACACCTTTAGTCTTGAACCCCTTTTTGAGAAATGTCTCCATGTTTTTGTGTCCATACAATAGAAGTCAATGGGGTTCAGTGTTGTTTGGTTAACATCGTTCATTTTAATATCTTCTAAGTTCTGGGTGACTGATGTTTCTTGTCATCTTCACGTCAGTCAAAGCTCAGCTCATCATGATGAAAGACACAACGTGAGCGCATTACTACGACTCGCTGTTTGTTGTGACGGATTTTTTGAGCCTGAGGACAAACAATTTGATATTTGAGACGTATTTAACTAAATTAACCGCGGAGGAGTTCAGAATACAGCGACACTTTTTCTGTGGGGTCCCTTTTCACTTGTTGCTCTGCGGTGAGGGTACATCTGCATATGTTACTAAAGCATGACGGACAAGATGGACAGGAAAGCAAGGCTCTAAACTCATTTTTCCCACTGGTCGCACCAACTTACAATTTGGTCGCACCCTTTTTTAAATTAATCATAGTGACTTTCCATATAGACCTCAGTTCATGAATCGTTCTGTTAATGACCATGGTCATCCACAGTTAAAAGTACCCTTACTCATGAACTGCAAGCCCCATAAATCCAAAATAAATGCCAGGAAACATAGTATTTGTTATTTAATTCAGTTGTTATTATTTAGTTTTATTACTTGTATCAAGATACTATATTCTTTGGTTTTACCCATTGTGATGATTTTTTTAAGGGGTTTGGGCTTTGTGTTAAGTAATGGGATTTTGTATACATGAATTATGCAAGTTTGCTCCTGAAACTGTTGTTTGCTCACTCGGGTCTTTCATGCTGATGAACATCCTCCTCAGTGTGCTGCTGTATAAGACGAATAGAATAAACTTCAGTAAGGCTTTCAGTTTTTATGCTAAATTTGAACTTATTAGATTTATCTACAGGGCTCCAGACAAAAAAAAATCAGTTAAGGAGCCATTGGTTTCCATAGGGGAAAAAAGCAGGCGGCAAATATTTTTTTAAGAGGAATATAACATGAACTTACATTTTTTAATAAAAATGCTTTATATTGTTGTGTGTAAATCTTCCCTCTCATAGGTTTTGCTCATATATTTGTATATCTTTCAAGTTGTTTCCACTCATAAGCAGGGTCATACGGAACGTATAGTTTTTTTTTTAATTCTAGCCTACAATTTGGTGGAAAATCTGCAGAATTGCGTGAATAGTTTGAAATGTGTTTATATTTGTACACGAATTTAAATACAAATGTGGTAAAATTTGTTGTTAACCCTCCACAAAAAAACGAAGAATGCACAATTTTCTCAGAAATAACTAGAAACCGACAAAAGTAACTTCATTTCATATTTAATAGTAATCAGACTTTTGCTTTTCTATCCAACATAATATTATAAATAATAAAATAAAAATAATAGGACCCCTAAACTAATATTTTGTTGCACAACCTTAAGAGGCAATCACTGTATGCAAACGTTTTCTGTACCTCTAGACTTCTGTACCTGTTAACAGGTAGTTTGGCCCATTCTTCTTGAGCAAGCTGCTCCAGCTGTCTCAGGTTTGATGGGTGCCTCCTCCAGACTGTTTCAGCTCTTTCCATAAATGTTTGATAGGATTCCAGGGTTTCCCCCAGGTTTACGTTAACATTTCGGTTTAAATTAACCGAAATGTTGATATTACCTTACAATGAGCCATTTTGTGTATCTACACCGCTGGCACACCCTTCCATGTTATAAATCAAATTGCACAGCCATGTTTCTATAGTAGCACTACACGGACAAACTGAGCGGGTTTCGCAAAACGAAGGATGCACGGGACTATGTTCTTCTTCTGTGGCTGTGTTTAGGAGGCAGTTTGCAAACCCACTACATAGAAGGACTAGCAGAAGAAGAGGAAGAACAAAAACAAAATATACTTTTTCGTGTTTTTTATTAGAAATAGAAACGGTTCTTTGTTGCATTAAGAAGGGACATTTCGTAACGGCGGACCACACTTACTCTGCACAAGAGCCGACTGAGCTTCAATCTGTGTCGTCAAAAAAGAGAAAATACGATGCAGCAAGGGGATGTCCAGACAAAAAACGGCAGAAAACCCAAATAAACATCAGCGTGGCTTTTCCACGGAGTGCACTGAAGCAGGAAAAGGGTTTGCTGAGAGACACCGAAGTTGCAAGCTTTCTGCTGGACCTGTAAGTGTGTCTAAATTCTGCTATATAAGGGGAACGTTTGTTTGATAGCTTTAGCTAATAGATGAGCTGATCATCAAGAGAAGTAGTGTTTTTCCTTGTAAAATGTTAGCACTTTGTAATTTTACTATAAGTCCTTGTTGCATGGCCGTGTGCAAATCAAGTTAGAAATCATGTTTACAATCATAATTGGCATAAATTGGGTGTAAGTTATATTATAATACTGCTTAGCTTCCACAAGCCTCTCTTGAGCGGTCCAGAGCGGCTAACGGGTAACGTGAGCTCCTCTGCCTCTCCTCGCCCTGCCTGCATCTCCAACACCCCTATCCCTCTTCCTCTCCCTCTTACTACCTGTGTTAAATCCTCTGATAGACTCTGTGATGATGAGAAAAACATCTAAGACTTTCGCGGTTAGTAAATTAAGAACCAAGCCGTTAGGAGGGCGGGGCACCCCCCTCATATAATGGTAGGGGAAACACTGGATTCAGATCAGGACTCATAGAAGGCCACTTCAGGATAGTCCAATGTTTTGTTCTTAACCATTCTTGGGTGATTTATGCTGTGTGTTTTGGGTCATCATCCTGTTGGAGGACCCCTTACTTGCGCCTGAGCCGAGCTTTCTGACACAGCGCAGTTTCGCTGCAGAATGCCTTGATAGTCTTGAGATTTCCTTGTTCCCTGATTCAAAGCACCCTGTGCCAGATGCAGCAAGCATCCCCAGAACATAACCGAGCCTCCTCAATGTTTCACTGTAGGTATTGTGTTCACTTCTTTTAAAGCTTGATTTTTTCGTCTGTGAAAATAGAGCTGATGTGGCTTGCCAAAAAGCTCCAGTTTTGACTCGTCTGGCCCAAAGGACATTCTCCCAGAAGGATTGTGGCTTGTTAATATGAATTTTAGCAAATACCAGTCAGACTTGTTTTTTTTAAAAAGTGAAGTCCTCCTGGGTCTTCTTCTTGCTCAAAAGGTGACTGATGGTGCGATCAGAAACTGACGTACATTCACTTTGGAGTTCAGCTTGCATCTCTTTGGCATTTATCATTCGTTCTTTTTCTACTATTCGCACTATTCTTCTGTTCAATCTGTGGTCGATTTTCCTCTTGCGGCTGCGCCCAGGGAGGTTGGCTACAATTCCATGAACCTAAAACTTCACAATATTTCCAACTGTTCTCACAGACAAATTTAGCTGCTTGGAGATGATCTTGTAGCCTTTACATTTACCATTCTTGTCTATGATGACTCAATTCTTTGCTTTCTCTGGTCAATGTTCAGTGTGGTGCACGCAATGATACCAAACAGCACAGTGACTACTTTTCTCCGTTTAAATAGGCTGAACGACTGATTACAAGATTGTATACATGTGTGATACTAATTAAAGAAACTAATTATTTTGAAATATCACTATAATCCTATCATGTATTATCTTTTCTAAGGGGTACCAACACATTTGCACAGGCCATTTTATAATATCTTTGTAGAATTAGCAAAAATTCATCTCTTTCCACAGCATCTTTGCTTTATTATATGACATACCCTATTGTATCAGTATACGTGATACAATAGCTTTTAATTGCATCACTCTTTAGGAGGAATGAAGCATTATTTCAATGAGAGGTAATGGTACCAACAAATTTGATTACGTCTGTATGTGTAAATGTGTTCAAATAGTCTTCAAATGCTGCCCGTCTATGCATTTAAATCAGACGACAGTAGATTGGGTTCTGGTTATTTAAAAGAGGTAATTGATTATTGTTAAGACTTATTAAACTCTGAATACACAAGACCAAATGCCTCTGAATTCATTTGAACCAACAGAAAAGGTGAAAGTCAAGAACATATAGATATACTGTAAGAAATTCGGCTACATATTTTATTTTAGTATTCCGAAAGGGCTTGTTCCGTTATTATGTTGATTTTAGTTTGTTATAATGACACTTTTTCGCATGTTCACAACATAATGTAAAGATAACTGTATATAACTTAACAAGAGATTGCCTGTTGTTCATTCTTTCTGCGAATGGATTTGAAATGATACAGTGGTACCTTATAACAAATACGTTCCCTGAACTTCTCAGGCTCATTAAAATCCGTCACAGCAAACACTGCATACTACTAACACGCTCACATTGGTCGTGTCTACTCGTCAATAACAAGCGCTAAAATCCACGCAATTCCATAGTTTTCGGTGGAGATCTACGAGCTCTTATTTCGTGTTGCCCTTTAGAGCCCATTGATAAACAGAGTGTGAAATTAACGCAGACACAGAGCAGAGCGCTGGTCTGGAGAGTGCGAGAAACTTCTTGTGTGACCTGTCTCGCACAGCTCCTGCTACTAGTGGACCTCGAAACGTGCGTCGGTCCGGCATGGGAGTCTGTCGCGTCTGCCACTAGAGCACCTCTTGAGGTCTGGAAGTGCACCTTCCCTGAGACCTGCACAGCTCCCTCTCGCTAGCTTGGTGTTATTCTAAAGTGTGGTGCTTCTGTTGGAAACATTGGTGACCTACACAAAAATATTACACGCAAATTAATATTTTTGTGACCGTCCCGGTGCATGTTGGACTCCGGCAGGGCTGCCCTTTTTAGCCGGTTCTGTTCATAATTTTTATGGACAGAATTTCTAGGCGCAGCCAGGGGCCGGAGGGCGTCGGGTTTGGGGACCACACGATTTCATCTCTGCCCTTTGCGGATGATGTCGTCGTGGTGGCCCCATCAGACCAGGACCTTCAGCATTCACTGGGACGGTTTGCAGCTGAGTGTGAAGCGGCTGGGTTGAGAATCAGCACCTCCAAATCTGAGGCCATGGTTCTCAGTCGGAAAAGGGTGGCTTGCCCACTTCAGGTGGGTGGAGAGTTCCTGCCTCAAGTGGAGGAGTTCAAGTATCTGGGGGTCCTGTTCACAAGTGAGGGAAGGATGGAACGGGAGATTGACAGACGGATCGGTGCAGCTTCTGCAGTAATGCAGTCGCTGTACCGGTCTGTCGTGGTGAAGAAGGTCTCGATTTACCAATCAATCTACGTTCCTACTATCACCTATGGTCATGAGCTGTGGGTCATGACCGAAAGGACAAGATCCCGGATACAGGCGGCTGAAATGAGCTTTCTCCCCAGGGTGGCTGGGCGATCGCTTGGAGATAGGGTGAGAAGCTCGGTAACCCCGCTGCTCCTCCACATCGAGAGGGGCCAGCTGAGGTGGCTCGGGCATCTTTTCCGGATGCCCCCTGGAGGCCTTCCCGGGAAGGTGTTCCGGGCATGTCTCACCGGGAGGAGACCCCGAGGAAGTCCTAGGACACGCTGGAGGGACTATGTCTCCCGGCAGGCCTGGGAACGCCTCTGTGTCCCCCCGGAAGAGCTGGAGGAAGTGTTTAGGGAGAGGGAAGTCTGGGCATCACTGCTTAGACTGTTGCCCCCGCGACCGGCCAAGGATATGTGGAAGAAAATGGATGGATGTGACCGTTTTAGGCACAGTCTGGAGCATATATCTATTTTTTTACAAGCACATAGACTTCTTATAGGTTTATGTAAAATAGATGCTGTAAACCCGATCATGTCATCCCAATTATTTCACCCCATAACAGTTGTAAAAGCATGTAAAAGGTTAATAAGGACACTTGACTGGATTAGCATTGGAGCTAACAAATTAACAAACCGGTACCTTTATTTTAATGTAACTTAACATATGATACAAGATTCATTATTGAGTTTAAAATCTAACTGAAAATGTATTTTTACAATTCATAATCACACACCGATCTTGTGGCATTTTTTTGCGGCGAAGTTTCTTAATCTGATTCGGCAAAGCATCCATCTGTCACTCACTCATACCCCCACGTTGTGTGCATGCATCCATACACACAAGCACACAGGTGCACACAAACCAGTGGTGCAGAGTTTACGGGAGCGATAGCAGCTAGCGTCATTTTGGATAAAACTTAACTTTCAGTTAGTGGAAAATGTATCTCTTAGTGAATGAATAAATGAATGATTACAAAGCAACGTTTAAAAGCATCTATCATTGTTACTCGACACATGAACACAAACATTTGTCTGTAATTATTATTTTATGTCTGACATCAGAAACATTAAATATGTAAACAACTTCGAGCTTTATTGGGGATTCAGTTATATTAAAATACAGCAAGCAGGGATGTGATTTCTGTATTATTTTACCTCGCTTGGATCTCCTGCGTAAATTGCATGAATTCGATTTTTTTTAATTTGTGGCGGGATTGGGTTTTTGTGGATGTCCGCGTGGTAATCACACAGCTGCCCAATAGAATCCTTTCTACAATCTGCCATGCACAAACTTGTTATAAATGCAGAGTGACTGCTTCATTCAGAAGAACATCATTTTGGGAGTTATCTTTGTTTCTAGAGAGTCGAAACAGACTAATAGAAGCCAAACATGGCTGTTTTGGTACTCAAAAAATGTGTGTGGTGTCATTTTTAATTAAGTGGGGAACTGAACAGCGTTTTGAAACGTATATGGATAATCCTGAGTCTGGAGGTTGAGACATCTATATCAGTGGTTCTCAACCTTTTTGGAGTACTGAACCCCATCATATCTCAATCCATCCTATTGGACCCCCATTTTATTAAATATTGTTTAACTGACTGTTAAACAAATAAATATTTGAACTGATATTTCCAAAATTGACAAAAGGAATTGGGAAGTTATAATGGTTTGTTTTTGTGTTGCTAAGTGAAAAATCTCTATTTTTGATAGACAGTGTCCTGTTTTGAATCATGTAACATTTAATTAGTAACATTAAAGACTGTTTAGTGGGGGATTGGGATGAATTTATACTAACCATAATTGATCCAGAACATTTGGAATAATTTTAGTCCGAAATGAGATTTTTATTTTATTTTAAAGCACTATATTGGTAAGAAGACCTCAAATTGTCCTCTCGTTTTGCCAGGTGCATTAGCCGGTTTGATAGACATCGCTGCGGACTGGTTGAACGACCTGAAGGAGGGCGTGTGTCTCAGTGCAATGTGGTTTAATCATGAGCAGTGTTGCTGGGGCTCCAACGAGACCACCTTTGCTGAGAGAGACAAGTGTCCCCAATGGAAGACATGGGCCGAACTCATTCTGGGTCAAGCTGAGGTCTGAGCATAAACAGATTCTGTATTAACATGCACCAGACAAAAAGTATCATTGAGGTTCAGTCTGGGTCTATAATTCTTTCTTCTTGTGTCCTTTAGGGTCCTGGTTCCTACATAATGAACTACTTCATGTTCACATTTTGGGCACTTTCCTTTGCCTTCCTGGCCGTGTCTTTGGTGAAGGTGTTTGCCCCTTACGCCTGTGGATCTGGAATACCTGAGGTATTCTAACATATGAATTAAAAGCAACGACTGCTGTGTTTGCATCAATTTTGATGTGATACTCTAAAAGATACAGATATGCGAATATTCCGATTGAGTACCTTAATAGTGAACCCAGTTGGCCAGAAATGTTGGTGTCAACATCATGCACTCTGCTCTGCACATCAAATTCAGAAAATAAGACTAGTTGTGCACTGAAACATTTGTTAGAAAACCTAACTGTATATAGCTAAAAGTAAATAGCTTTACTTTAAGTAGAATTATAGAAAAGGGTTGACTTTGAGTAATTGTGGCTGTCTGTTTTGTACTTTGAAATCGTCTCACCTCTTTTCTATTTTACTTCTTTTTAGATTAAAACTATTCTGAGTGGCTTCATTATTCGAGGGTACTTGGGGAAATGGACCTTGTTGATAAAGACCATCACTCTGGTATTGGCTGTGGCATCAGGTCTTAGTCTCGGGAAGGAGGGTCCGCTGGTCCACGTCGCCTGTTGCTGTGGCAACATCTTTTCCTACCTCTTTCCCAAATACAACAAAAACGAGGCCAAGAAACGAGAGGTTAGTCATTATACCCAGAACAGTGTGAGGGTTAGGAGACAGTCTTGGAGTGTTTCCCAAAGGATTTTGACATTTGTGACTTCATCACGTCGAATGTTCGTCGTGTTAATGTTGGCAATTAATATCTGTTTTTCTTCTACTCTCTGATCTGTCACATTATCCTGTATTTTCCAACTGAATGGCACCAGCAGTCACTTTAACTGCTGCTTAAATCCTGATTTATAAACGCAACATCATCGAACAAAATCACAATACAGTACATCTACATTATAGATCGTCTATATGATGTTTGCCCTTTCTCAACAATGTGTTGCTGTATTATGAACGCTTCTTTCTTTTTAAATGCAAGTGACCCTTAAAAACACTACAAGGAGCTAACCACACACGCGGTCGAGAGGCCAAGGGCTCGTACACACATGGAGCTCATCCGAAATGAGTGCATGCAAACACGTAAGAGGAGGACACGCACGCGGCCACACTCCATTAGCACCAAACAAGTCAGGAAGGAGAGAAGATGAGGAAGCGCTGTTTATCCACTAGATAATCAATCACAGATACTGTCATTATCACGAATGTTTTTTTTTACAAAATGTGATGCCAAATATACTTCAGGTATCAATATACCTGGGCGGACAGTCCGCCCAAGTAAATGTATTGTATGGGAAACACTGAAATGATTGGTTTTAAAACAAGTTAAAAGAAATATGATGCGATCTGGGAAAACCCAACCCATGGTGAAATTTTACATAATACATATTTTCATTTCGTTACCTTGTATTATTACAAAAGCTTTGGTCATCTGAAGTCCGCCGATCGCTACGATTTTGAGAAACAGAATTTTGAGAAAAATTGGTTTTAAATTAGGAGATGAAAATAAAAACATAACATTCAAATATTACAAGTAAAAGTCACTTAACAAACTCTATTTACAATTTAATATAAAAAGCCTTTCCCAGTGAGACAACCTCGATCTTGACAAATTCAACCTCTACAATTGGACTCGCTCGTTAATAGTGACTTTTAGTATGGTATCTAAAAAGGCGGCAGGTTTTCAAGTGGCCCGCAGTCCTTTTAAGGGATAGTTCACCTAAGAATAAAAATTCTCTCATCATTTACTCCATCTTCTTGTCATTTGACTTTCTCTCTTCTGCAATGGCACCCATTGACTTCTATTGTATGAACATAAAACCAATGGAAGTGAATGGATGCCATAGCTGTTCGGTCAACAACATTCTTCAAAATATCTTCTTTTGTATGTTCTGCAGAAGAAAGTCATGAAGGGTTGAAATGAAAACAGAAGTTTCATTTTTGGCTGAAATATCACTTTAATTCCTGCCCTGATTGTATTTATTTGCGCTATTGCTTGTAATTTTGTTAATTTGTTCTTGTTTTATAACTGACTCTTTATTTGTCTTTAAATTCTAACAATCTGAACCAGAATGACCAAAATCTCCTTAGAGTAGAGATCTGTATATAGTAAGTCACTTTCATCAACAATAAAGAGAGAGAGGGTAGTTTGCAGTTTTGGATATATATGGTACTAAAAATAAAATACCATAGTGTAACATAAAATGAGCATGTAAAGCAAGTATCTTCAAAAAGACATTTGTTCGGAACCGGGGCAGCGTTAGGGGTGGGCTAAGGGGGCTCAAGCCACAAATGTTTTAACTACTACGCCCTGTACAAATCACCATTAAGGACGTTTAAATTTTATTTTGTTTGCACACGCAAGTTTGTTATTTTAAATGTAGACTTGCAGCAACCTCGCTCAAACAAAGAGCAATGCGGTTTTGTGCACATGTGTTGCGACAAATACTTTTTTCCAGGCGAGTCTGTGCTGAAAATCCATGTATCCTTTGCCGGAACCTTCAAACGAGCTTGCTCATGGTTGCATGGCAGCAGCAGATGCCCTAAAAGCTGATGCTCCCGTGCTTTGAAAAATGAGAAACTGGAGCAATAAAACGCTGTATTAAAGTACTTTGAATGCCGTAGTTTTCTCAAGACCTTCATTCTTCATGTACATTGATATATAAACTGTCTTTATGGTGATAAGAGAGGGAAATCTTTGGCTGATTTTTTTGCATCTCTGTGGAGCATGTCCTCAAACATCAACTATAAATTGAATTTCGGCAAGATATTTTCAGAGATGATAGACAAGAGCTTATGGGTTACTAATTAATGAAAGCACACTTTTGATAGAAAAATTTACTTTCAACCTGTTTTTAATATATTTTCTGACGGGTTAATGAGTAAAATTTTCTCAACGTTTGATTTGATTTGTTTTGCTTTGTTTTCCATGACCCTGTGTTTCTACCATTGCAGGTTTTATCTGCAGCTTCAGCTGCTGGTGTGTCTGTTGCTTTTGGAGCTCCTATAGGAGGAGTACTTTTCAGTTTAGAGGAGGTGAGATTTACATCTTCATCTAATGGCTGGAATACATTTACGAGACTTAAAATATGAACTGAATTGTTATAAACTAGACATCATGCACTTGCAGACTTTTTGAAAGTTTCAGATAGAAACACACTAACTGATCAAATCTGCAGACTGGCACAAAATCTGAGCAAAAGTCTTGTAGTGTATTTTAGTCTTAAGGCTCAATAACAACATTGAAAACAATTATATTGTCCAGTTTTCTGCAGAATCAATGTAGAAGATTGTAAGCATTACAAATCGGTACCAATTCCAAGACAAGTTCCACGCCTTAAAAACTGTATTTCAGCTTAACTGATGTACTGATGTCTTTCCCCTTAGGTCAGTTACTACTTCCCACTAAAGACTCTGTGGCGCTCGTTCTTTGCTGCTCTGGTGGCAGCATTTGTGCTACGCTCCATAAACCCATTCGGAAACAGCCGGCTGGTGCTGTTCTATGTTGAATACCACACACCCTGGTACCTGTTTGAGCTTTTCCCCTTCATCCTGTTGGGGGTTTTCGGTGGCCTATGGGGGGCCTTTTTCATTCGGGCCAATATTGCCTGGTGCCGGCGACGCAAATCTACACGCTTTGGTAAAAATTGACTGTAATGTGACTTTAAAGGAATAGTTCACCCAAAATGAAAAATGTACTTACCCGCGTTTATTCTTTTGCAAATGTATATGACTTCATTTCTTTAGTGCAGCACAAAAAGTTTAGCAAAAATATGTTGTCTGTTTATGTCCATGTATACCATCCAACAAGTTGACTCACCCTGTAGCTCAGTGGTAAGAGTATTGCGTCAACAACGCAAGGTTGTGGGTTCGAACCCAGGGGATTGCAAAACCCATGTAAAATGTATAGGGTAAGAAGCAATGTAAGTCGCTTTTTAAACGATAGGTATATAAGAAATCTTTTCATGGTTTGCGCTGATTTCGTGAAATTGAAACCAAACATTTTACGAGGCACGCAAAAATTAAATGGTACCATTTTAGGCATGAGTGTAAATTATGCTGGAATTTTTATTTTTGGATGAACTGTTTTTTTAAATATCATGATTTTTATATTGTTAATATCATGAGTTAATACTTTGTCAAACTATTACACCAGGAAAGTATCCAGTGTTGGAGGTGATCACAGTTGCGGCTATCACGGCCATAATCGCATTCCCAAACCCGTACACGCGGCAGAACACCAGCGAACTGATTAAGGAGCTGTTCACAGACTGCGGCCCACTGGAATCATCACAGCTCTGTCAGTACAGAAGTCAGATGAACGGCAGTCAAGCATACCCAGAAGGCTCGGAAGCTGCCGCCACGCCAGGTGTTTACTCTGCCATGTGGCAGCTCAGCCTGGCGCTCGTCTTCAAAATCATCATGACCATCTTTACTTTTGGCCTGAAGGTGAGCATCCAGCATTTGCTATTGAGCAATTCACAATAACAATGCTTTCGGTTGCACTTTAATTTACAATACATGAATTTACAACAAAAGTACATTGAAATCAGGACTTTAAATGTATGTGCCGTTACTTCAATCAACAGTTATTTCATTAATATAATATATTTGGTCAAAGTTGCTATTCTCAGGTTCTATTTTTTATCAAAACATGAACAAAACCGTAAAAACATAGAATGATTTATACGTTTAAAGAGATGTTGGATTTTGCGGGTAAAGTTAGTTTGACGTTATTAGATTTAAATATTTAAATAAATAGGTCACCCCAAAACAATCTGCCATAAAAAACTTGCCCTCATGCCATTCTAAGTGTAAATGTCACCTGAACACAGCTTGGAGTGTTAAAAAAAGAAAATCATGCCTGTTGATAGCTGTGAAATGCCATTGAAATGTACCCACCGTTTTTTGAAGCTCAAAATTGCATTTTAAAAGAAATCCAGGAGGGGTTCAGGGGACTCCAGGGGGCTAATAAGTATGTTCTGAAGCTAATGTGTTTTTTATACGTTGCATTTGAATTTAAACACATATAGATAAGAGGACTACATTCGTAATGGCGGCACACAAACTCCACATTTCTCAACGTTGAATCTGAATGGTTCTCGCATGTCTCTGAGCAAAGGCGATTCTGCCACAGCATCAATGCTTGCCATGTTATTCTGTTGAGATTATCTAGAGGGATTCCCCTTTTTTAGCTCTTGAATGTTAATCTGGTTATGTGGTTTGATCCTCAGGTGCCATCAGGTCTGTTCATTCCCAGCATGGCCATCGGTGCGATTGCTGGACGTATTGTGGGCATTGCTGTTGAGCAGCTGGCATATTATCACCACGACTGGTTCCTGTTTAGAGAATGGTGTGAGGTGGGTGCTGACTGCATCACGCCTGGACTCTATGCCATGGTCGGGGCTGCAGCCTGCCTCGGTAAGTGTGCATGCATGGATGCTTTGTTCATTCTATGCATCTGTGTTTTGGCTAATGAACCAATTTGTTATATTGTGCATCCTGTAGGTGGTGTGACTCGCATGACTGTGTCTCTGGTGGTCATTGTGTTCGAACTCACTGGCGGGCTGGAATACATTGTTCCTCTAATGGCGGCCGTGATGACCAGTAAATGGGTGGGTGATGCGTTTGGGAGAGAGGGAATATACGAGGCCCATATCCGTCTGAATGGATATCCCTTCCTGGACGCCAAAGAAGAATTCACACACACCACATTAGCAAGGGACGTGATGCGTCCAGGACGCAATGACCCGCCGCTGGCTGTGCTTACGCAGGATGACATGACGCTCGGCGAGCTGCAGACCATCATTTCAGAAACGAGCTATAACGGCTTCCCCGTGATCGTTTCCAAAGAGTCACAGAGGCTAGTAGGCTTTGCACTGCGGAGGGATATAACAATTGCTATAGGTAACTAAACAAAACTTTTATTTCTGTTCTCAAACCATCCATGTCTGAACCTGTTTTACACCAAAATCCATGAAAATATATTTAATTTCCTTCACAGAAAATAAACCTTCTGGCAGTACCAGTACTTTACCAGACGTAACTAGCATTCTATGGTGCTGTGCTATGGTGAAATAATGTTGATTTTCTTCACTTTTGTTTCGCCCTTTACAGAAAGTGCCTGCCGTAAGCAGGAGAGAATAGTTCTGAATTCCCGTGTGTATTTTACCCCGCATGCTCCGACCCTTCCTGCGGACAGCCCGCGGCCACTGAAACTCCGCAGCATCCTTGACATGAGCCCTTTCACCGTCACCGACCACACGCCCATGGAGATTGTGGTAGACATTTTCCGCAAGCTCGGCCTCCGCCAGTGCCTTGTGACACACAACGGGTGAGTGTCCTCTTGGCCGCTGAAGTGAGAAATACATAACCTTCTCAGTGTTCTGTGTGAAATAGATGTCAACTAACATATCCCATCGATAGACTGCTTATGCGGCTCAGTCTGTGGTGTCATTCACACACTGAACCACATGCCTCTCAGCTGCTAGTCTCCTGCTCAGACACGGGTGAAACACTCTTTTAAACACAAGCCTTCACTGTATCTACCGCCTTGCTTAACAATCTCATTTCATAACCGTAGCGTTAGATATTGAAAAAGCCACACCTAGAAAAATTTGCTTTAAAAATACAGATTGTTTGCATGTTAAATGGTGTAAATATTATTTTATGCTACAAGAAGCCAGAGGGGGGTCTACAGTATCTCAGCACTTCAGGTCTGCTTGGTCACAATGAGAGTTGCTCTGCAATGCACCCTGCTGTGTAAATGATGCACTACAGGGTACAATGCACCAAATTGAGGAACCAGTTTTCGGATTAAAGGAATGGAACTAAGAAATCTCATTGCGTCACCCTTCATCTGCTTTCATGCCGTCTCAAACATGCAGAATTCTTGAATGCTGAAGTCTTGAACATTTGCCTACATCTTGCCACAGAAATAGTCAATATGACTGTTATCAAATCATTATTATTTCATGTTTTCTGAAGCCGCATGATAGCTTTTTGTGAGAAACAGACCTACGTGTGAATCTCTGCTCACTAAAAAAGTAGGTCTCTTAATTATTTTCAAAATAAAAAAGTCAAATAATTTGCATTTGCGTACATTGAGGTTTGGCAGCTCAAGACGCATAATGCAGGCATTTTCACTTTCATAGGCATTTTTTCTTTCATTTTATACAGTCAACTAAAATGTTTGTAGCATTTGTAGTAATTTTACTAGTACATTGCGAGTATGTCAATGCAGTCATTATTTAGACGGGTCGTCGCCAAGACATTTTCAATGCATGTTTGACAGTAGCTTTTGCCCAAATGAAACAGTGAAATGCTTGTGAAGTAAATTCTCAGCTCATGGGTTCACGTCCACAAGTTTCATAGACAGAATACATGAAACAGCACCACTCAATTACTCAGAGGCACGCAGAACAAGCAGTTAACATATTTAAACAGAAGCTTTGTAATTACTGACATTATTCAAAGCTTTTATTAGGTGTTCAGCGCTTCTAGCAAATAATAGAAAAGAATCTCTTTATCAGGAAGATGTCGTGCCGTTCCACATTAAACAGCAAATTGTGTTTTTATAACTGGATTCTGCCATTCCGTCCACACTTTCTGCATCTTGAAAATCATAGGGCACAAATTAAGCCACACTTACAGAGGAATCGCAGCATGATATTTTGAATTATCTCCAGAGGGGAAAATAATCTGACCATAGAAAGATTTTAAGTAATATTTGTTTCAGAATGGTAAAGTAATTATTGTTAAGATCACAACTGCTTGCCAATCCATAGCATGAAATGTTTATGCACATGGTGGCTGTTGCAGTATTTACAATAAGATTATTTTCTGTTTATTTAATTGCTTTCACCTGATTATTTTGATGATCTCGTAAATTTCTGTTCATATTGCTTCTGTTGTCCTGTTTCTCTTATGTTGTTTTTTTATTTTTCTTTGTACTTCATTTGTGGCTGTAATTTTTGTTTGCTAAGTGATGGTCGTCACGGTGTGTGTTGCAGGATTGTATTGGGCATCATCACAAAGAAGAATATTTTAGAACATCTGGAAGAGCTCAAGCAGCACGTGGAGACCTTGGTGATTAGCCCCGCCCATGCCCCCCACTCTGCCTGTTAGACTCCACCTCTTAGGAGGGACGCATGAAACTTGAGTGAAAAAAAGACATTCCTGAGGGGTTCCCCTAAACTTCAAATCTAGTTCTTAAAAAAATTCTGTATGTTGCGACATTTTACTTGATTTGACATTTTTGCTGTCACTTTTCCTGATGTCTGTAGGAGAATATTTCATTTTAGTATACGTTTTCAAACGTTTCGTGTGACAGTCTGCTCAAGTTTGTGGAATTGGTTTACACGTCAAGTACAAAGCCCTTGCCAGTCCCGAATGCAAGCAGTAAAACGTTATTGGAGAGTTGGATGGTAACTGTTTTGGTATTGAAGTAAGCCACGTATTTCATTTTAAAATTGTTCCATTTGACCATTTCCCATGTGACATTGATGGCTCAGATCAGTCTATTAATGCAACACATTTAAATTCTATAATGCAATGCATTTCTTAAACAGGATTTGATTCGATCAATGGGAAAAAGTCATACAGGAAAGTAAATGGGGTCAATTTGAATTATAAAGAATGTGTTGGACCGATAGCCTTGTGAATTCCCGTCTCAACTGCCCAGTGCTTTCCTGTCAGTCCTCTACTGTCCTATTCCAATAATGCCAACTGCCCCTAAAATATAACTTCAAAAAAATGAAATACTTTATTCTCCCGCAGATGTATTTATTGTTTTGTAAAATCAGCTTTCACTCCGATTATTGCTCCTGTCCTCGGTCATCCCTGCAGATTAGAGTAGTTTTGTCACAAAGCCATGGTGTCTTTGAAATGCACTCTTATGTAGCCCTTCCCTTTAAGCTCTGCATTGTGCATGTGTACTCACAAAGCACATCTAATACACATGCCGTGATGTCCTTCATCTGAATTGTTTGTTTGTTTTCCTTGTTTATTGCTAAATTCCTTGGTGGGTTGCCCGGTCTCCATCTGCTGTGCTACAGATCGATGACATCTGACCCCTTGCGCAGCTCCGCCACTAAAGTATTGGCGAGTAACAGTGATGTGTAGCGAATATTTTCTCATTCTTCAACATATCTTTTTTTTTTCATCTCTGTAGGCATAGTAGCTATGAATAGCATTTGGTGTTGCAAGTACCATGTTGATTTGATGTGGCTCTAGATTGATAGCACTTCCTGTAGTGTGTAGTCCGCTGAACCCCAAACCAACAATCCTCACTTCGTCTCAAAACCCACACCCTGTCCTTACGTTTATCAACAAACATTTTGCGAAGGATTGACAATCATTTCACGTCCGTTTCATGCCTCTAGCTCTGTTTGGATGAACTTGCATTTTTCCAGCTTTTGTCAAATTGTCTCACCTTTTCACAGTGTGACAAATAGTCATCAAGCTTAAAGTGATAGTTCACCCCCCCCAAAAATCATAATTTACTCACCTTCTTGTCATTTCAAACATGTATGACATTCTTCTGCAGAACACAAAAGAAGATGTTTTGAAGAACGTTGTTAACTGGCCCCCCATTTACTTGCATTGTTTTTTTGTGTCCATACAATAGAAGTGAATATGTGGCCTGTACTATTCGGTTACCAACTTTCTTTAAAATATCTTCTTTTGTGTTCTTCAGAAGAATTTCATTAAGGTTTGAATGACAAGAGGGTGAGTAAATGATGACAGAATTTTCATTTCCGGGTGAGCCATCCCTTTAAATCCCCGTTTAGGACCAAACTCACGAGCATAGTTCATGTGGATGATTGGTGGACCACCCACATGTCAGCAGGCATACTCGATTAAGAAAAATGCATTATTGGGGTTATACAAAATATCTATTTGGACAAACAGTGTTGGGGGTAGTGTGCGTAGTAATGCTGCATTTACAGTGTAGTACTTATGGTGTGAGCAAACTCTGAAGTAACACCATGCAATAATACACAAAATTATTAGACATTGTAAAGATTATTACATTATTGAAAACAATGATGTAACCACACAATTCGCCTGGCGCAGTGCGTTGTTGTACTACTACTGTGTCCTGGGTATAAAATTAGATTTGTTGGCTGTGCTTAGTGGGCACACTGCGTACCCCCTGTTCCCATTAAGCTCACAACATGTTTAATAAAAATGTAGAATTTTTAAGAAGTAATTCAAATATGATGTATTCAATGTTACAGAGTCCATAAAAAAACAGACCACTGAAACAATTTACATTTGAATATTAGTGTTATTTTTTCACTGAATGTCCTTTAGATTAAGATGTTTAGAACAGTAAATCACAAAACATGAATCTACTTGGGCTTTCTCAGGTAGGTTCAAAATTAAGTGGATCGTAAATTAAATGGATGTGAACTTATTTATATTTCCATGAACAGACAAGACAATGAGATATGGTTTCTCATGACTCCCTCTTTGAACAGATAACATGTCTCTTATCGGTGGACATAAACTAGTTCCATCTCAATTTTGTCATCTTAATGCTGTGAAAAATGTATCATTTTATAAATATTAAATATTCACTGAGGGTTGTCACTTTACGTTAAAGTCTGTTTATGAAGTAGACTTTCAATGTGGATGAGCTTAAATTATGAATTTATAATGTTATGGATTTTAAAATACAATCCAGTAATGCCTCTGAAGTAATATATTAGTGTAGTGCATAATCTTATACAGCTAGTGCTTTTTTTTATTTTATTGTGCTTTCCAGGTAATATCAGTCAAACTGCAGTTGGTTTGTTTTAACTTATGCCATAATAACTTAAAAAAACAGCAAACTAACACAATAAAAACATGATAACATATTAAAAATATGACTTTTGAAAAAATTAAATATACAGAAGGGTGGGTAAATAATGGTGGGTTTATGATGAATGTAATGCATTAATGTAACTTTACTACTAAAAGTAAAATTCCCCAACACTGTAAACAAAAAGCAAAGCGAACATTTGGTGTGCATAAGTATGCTCTTGAATTTGTGTTGTAAAATAACTGTCTGTTCTTTCGCTCACCAAGACCATAGTGTGCGAAGATTGAGGCTCTCACACGGTTTCACTTCCACTTGCAACACTTGTATAGGTGCTGTCGGCTCTTAGAAAAACTATATTGATTCCTGCACACTGCATCTTTCAAACTCTCTGCCGTTCTTTAAACCAGAAGCTGTCAACTGTCTGTTGCCAAGTCTGCAGTTTTATTTCGACATAATGCAGTTAAAGAAAAAAGGTTATTGTTAATTTTCAGCATAATGCAGCTGGGTTTGGAAGTTTCTTATAATCATCAAAATACTGGGTTTTGACTCATTTCAGTGGGTCTTCTCTGCAAAAATTGGCGACAAACATAACAGTTCTCATTGCAAAAAACAAAAAAGGAAACTTAATCATATTTTCCCATTTTCTCTTTCTAGGCGCCTACTTGGTGTTATTACAAAAAAAGACATCCTCCGTCATATGGCCCAGATGGCAAACCAGGACCCCGAGTCCATAATGTTCAACTAGCATCTTCCTTCTCTCGCTACGAGGAAGAGAGTGAAGAGGAGGTGCGTTTACTGGACAATTCATCCCTCTAACCACACGCCCCTTTGCTACCCTAGAAAAAATAGAATACTTAACCAGATAGGACCCCATCCTGGTCAAATCTTCTGGATGCATACGATACCAGAAGGAGATGTTTGAGGTTGAGCCTTGCTGCTTGAGAAGCTTGGAGATTTGGGCAAAGCTTCAGTTTCGGATGCTCTGCGTGGAGAGACCTTCTTCACAGCTAACTCTAACACACACGCATCTACAAACACCCACGCTTGTGGTCAAGATACATTTGTTTCACCTTCAGGCCCCCCATTATTTGAACTCTCTTAGCTTTTTGCCTTAGAAACTGTGTCCCTAAGACGTGACAGGTCAAGATGAACCGCTCATTTGCGAGGAGGGACCTTCACCACAAAGCACCACTGCCCTGTCACATCAAGACTGCATAACATTGTTTACCTTTAGGGTGTATGTTGTGACCGAGTGAGATTGTGTTTGTGAGTGCATCCCAACATTCCAGTCAGGATATGTGAAGCAAAATAAACTCTTAAAGGGATAGTTCACCCAAAAATGTTGTTTCAGACCTGTATATATGTCTGTGTTCTGTTGAACACAAAGAAAGATAATTGGAAGAATGTTTGCAGTTTTTAGTTCTTAGACGTCACCCGTTACCATAGTAAAAAAATTGTTCTGTTGAACACAACAAATTTTGACGAATAATTAAAACAAACAGGGGCGCTTTTGACTACCATTTAATTTTTTCTGCTTGGGGTAGTCAATGATGTTCCTGAAATAAAAATGGCTAACATTCTTCCAAATATCTTTTTCTGTGTTCATCATAACAAAGTAATTTATCCCGGTATGAAATTATATGAGGGTGAGGAAATGACGACATGATTTAGTTTTGGGGTGAACTATGCCTTTAATGTCTATACAGATCATGTTCATATTTATGAATCTGTGAGGGTTGAGTATTCAAACGGTGAACTGATCAAACATTTTAAAGCAGGCTTTTTCTGCTTTCTAGGGACAGAGGGTGAAGCGAGAACTGAGAGGGTGAATTACCTTCCATTAATAATGTTCAACAATGACACTACGATAGGCATTCTAAACGGTTATTAGGAACGAGGCAAACAAGGTTTTCTGGCAGGTCTTGAAGCACCCACACAGGGAACATTTGTTTGTTTTTCATTACCTGTAAACAAACGTAAAAGACACTTTTCTTTTAAAGCTGTTGTCCTTGTTGTTCTACTCCATGCACTTAGCGTTTCCTCTGTTAGCAAACAAAAATGTGTGTAACAAATGTATTTTTGCTAACAAATGTAAATGTTTAAATTGGGTTGGTTCCAGAGAAGTTAGTAAGTGGCCTTTGCTTCATGTTCACTCTTTTTCCCATTTTTTTTTTATTGCAATCAATCTTCAAGAATCACACTTTGATGTAATACCATAATGAAAACCATATACTAGCTAGACAACATAATTATAAAAAAATACAGATTGTTGCGTAATGTTTGTACTTGTATAATAAAACTGTCTGTTAACATTGGTTAATTATTACAGTAATAAGAAAAATACCACCCTATTTTAGGTAGGAAACTGTAAATCATGAGATGAGAGGGTTGTCATTAAAACCACATGTACATAATTTCTGGAACTGCTTCACCGTTTATGGCTCTAGGAGAACGATTGAGCAATGTGACCAGGCACGAAAAGGAATGAGAATTTGCACTTGATATATGACAACTTCTTTTGACATACAAGATACATGTCATAATTTCGTGCAAATTCCATATAGAGACAAATACAATATTTGCCCAAATATTTTAATGAGTTGCAAAGAAGCATGTTATGTTTTTCCAAAATAAGGCAGAAGTGTTGTCTTTTAACAAATCAGTGAAGTTCTGTCCTTTTTTGTTTCCATGGTAACTGGCATTTGAACCCTGAACCTGCTGACGGATGGAATATGAGCATGTGTGGGCTCTGTTCTCATCAGCAGTTGATGTTGCACTGTTCATTAATGAAGAAACAATGTTGTTGTACATTGAACTAATTTTTATTTATACTAGTGCTTGAGTTGTACAACATGTACATGAATATTACGTATGATTGATGGTTTAATTGTACATTATAAATGTAAAAATGTAAAAATTAAATTGTTTTAAATTAATGGTTGATCTTTTGTTTGCATAGTATAGCTCTCACTGATTCTGTATCACATGTCTATATGCTTCTGTCCGGTAAATCAATGAATGACGGGTGTATGTTTGTCATTTTAATCAGTATAAAATCCATTAGTTGCAATTTTAAAAATAGCTGAAAGCAGCGATATGGAGCTAAGGCCCCGCGAGCGCAGCCTGGAACCATGCCGGCGCAGAGCATCGAGAGCGAAACGACAGAAATGGAATGTGCGTGAGAAAGGTCAGCTTGAGAAGTACAGGAGAGAACGAAATGTGGACTTCACATATAAACATATTACAATGTTCTCACATGTTCTCAATGTTACAAGGTATGGGGTTTAACTAGCTGCACCACCCAGCTACACACTCGAGTTCTGCCTGAAGCTATAGCAGCACGGAGCGACAAGAACAAAAACCAGCAGATACAGAACTAATGTGAAAAATAAATGGGTTATGAAGAGAAGGTGAGAATACAAATCAAATCAAAGGTTTTACATATAAATGTTATGCGTTTTACCCACAGGGTTCAAATCCCCAACCTCGAAGTCTCGGGGCGTGCGTTTAACAAGTAACACCACTCAGCTGCACCAGTAAACATTGTCTGGAGCTATAGCAGTACAGAGCGACAAGAGCAGATAGAGAACATGCGTGAGAAGGAAATTGGTTATTGGAGAATGAGTTCAAACTGTTGACAAATCATAGAGAATAAAATGCAATTTTAGACTTCATGTATAAATGCAACAGCCTTGAACCGGAGGCTTGAGGGTAATCTGGTCGTCCCACTCTGTTCATGTGCTTGGCTCAGGTTTCAGGAGAGAGTTTTCAGTGCTCTAAGCATTGATACGGGCCAACCCCTGAAGGTGCTGAAATGAGAAGAGAAATACAATGTAATTGAGAAACGGATTGCATAAATGAGAATGAACTCAAGAAGATCAATTTCTTTAGTAATGCACCAACGTTACATCCAGTCAGAATAGTTTAATATGAGAAAGAGACAATGGATCTCATTCACAAGCACATTTTTAAAACTGCTCATAAAATAGACATGCTCTGTTAGACAAAAATATGGATAAAACCAGATGGTTACGTTACTTTAAATGAGTCTGTCCCCCAAGATTATTATTATAAATATGAGCCTTTTCTAAAAGGCAGAAGGGGAGGTGTCGCTGCACTTTACAATAACACTTTCAGCATTTCCCAGGAGTCTATTTTGAAGTCATTGTACTTCATGTCAGGGGTTTTCAAACTGTGGATTGTGAAAAGTCACTTGGCTTTTGAATGAGACACAAAATTTTAGATATTTTACCAATTAGAACATTTTTTATTTTAGATAGTTTGGTATTGCTTCTTAAATTTCATTTATTCTATTTAGGGAAAATAAAAACTCTTCTACTTATAGAGGATGAATTTGTATTTTCTCCCCATATTTCCAAATAAAAATATTTTGGTGGGTCTCAAGATAGATTATACAGGTCTAGGTGGGTCCTGTAATGAAAATGTTTGGAAATCGCTGCTTCATGTAACAACACCTCATACTAAGGATAAAACAGTTTTTTTTTTCATTTTCCATTCTCAAATCAAACAAATCAACGAATGATAAAATAATTGTAGTAATAATAAAACAAAAGTGAAAGTAAATGAAAAATAAAAGGGAAAAAAATTAACTAAGAACAACCAGGGCGTATATGCAATTTCAGTGATAAACCACAAACAAGCACACTCGGTAGAGCAGTCGGCATACTTTGCCCACCATTACTGATCAGAATAAGTATTAAACTGGTTAAGATGATCCATAAATGTTTGCCATATAATGTAAAATTTGTCAAGGTTTCCCATAATTCCATACCGGACTCTCTCCATGTGCAATATTCCAGTAATATAGATCAACCAGGTCTTGAACTGAGAAACATCAACGGATTTCCAGTGTCTTAGAATGATGCTCTTAGTGATAATCATTCCATAAATAATGGTACTTTGTATAGAGACATTATGATCTGACAGAGAGAGAGAATATCCAAATAATGCAATCCCTGGATCGGGAATAAACACAGAACCGTACATGTCAGAAAACCACTTAAATATCTCACACCAAAAATCATAAAGTTTAGGGCATGTCCAAAATAGATGGGTAAGAGAGCCCTCTGCAGACTTACACCGATCACATGTAGAAGGAATGTCATGCAGTGCCTCAAAATTAGGCACTGCATGACGCACATAATGTCGAATCTGTAAATGTTGAAAAATTTGTGAGGGGAAGAGAAAATCTATCTTTTAATTGAGAAAAAGAAGCCAAATGTTTGTTAATATAAAAGTCCAACAAGGTAACAATACCATTCAACCTCCACGTGAATGTTGCACCTGAGAGAGAGGGGGGAAATGCGTGATTGCGATATTCTGCGGCGTAAACAATGGCGAACGTTGCGTTGCTTGATGTTGGCTTTGTGGACCTACATCGGCATCCAAACACAGCGAATCCAACGTGTACGAGCAGCTTGCCGTAATTTGTATAGACGGAGATTCCAAGCGATTTGAGCTAAGGCAGGACCAAACAATTTTATTGCAGATACAGGGGGGTGGTCGTTCAATATGGATGTTTACTTTTTGTTCAATGGGGATCTTTAACTTTTACTGCCAAATAACAAAGATATCCTTCATTTTAGTATTACATAAATATATACACTGAATTATGATGGATTAATTATTTAATATTAGTTTTTACCTATTTTTGGGGCCTCTGTCAGTCATGGGCCCTTAATTGTCCCAACTTTTCCCCCCTGCACAGCGCCTGTGCCTTTGTGCATCGCAGGTGGATGATTTCATATACAATATTAACAAAATTTCTCAAAAAATACAAATATGTTTTCAGGCGCTAATTTGCAGTAACTTAAAAGATATGCGGGCGTGGCGGCGGTAGAGGACGGTCTATTTCTTAAAGCCTTTTGTCGATTTAAAAACTTTTTATATTGACTGTCGCAGGAAATGTCAATTTTAAATGTTAATTCACTCAGACTGTTGTAACATTAAAACCCAATGAGTAATTAAACAACTTCATAGCAAAATTAAGTGAAAATATCTAATCACATTTTCTTTTGATGTCATTTGCTACAAAACTATGTTTCATATAAAACACTGTCACAGCAGCACAAAGGAAACTGAAATTTATTCGAGAATTATCGATAAGGATGAAAGAACTCAAATAAAGCAAACACTGATCACAATAACGCTGACTCTAAACAACAATAAAACACCAAGTCATGGCTGTTATGCTGCAGTCCCTGTGAGCAGAAGTGTTGATCATCTTCAGTATTGTGACAGTATTTCCAAGATGAATAGTGGGTGTGGCTCATATTTTCCACTGTGAATTGATTAGATGAATAAAAACAGGATAATCCTGTAATTTTACGGTAGTCTGCTGGCAACCACACCTGCCGGTATTTTTCCGTAAAAACTACGGATTTTGTATTTTCTCTCTTTTTTCTGATATCAATTGTTTGGTGGGTCACCACTACGCTGAAGAGTGGAGTCTGTTTTTAAGTCAAGGTCATGCTGCATGTGACTTTGATGTTTTAATAACAAATTACTAATAAAAATAAGTAAATGTAATGTTTTCACTTTTGTGCATTGGGACCAAGTTTAAATTTTATATAACGAAATTGTGTTAATGTAAAAGACTCCGATGTATTAAGTTCATACACAACAAGAAGTGAAGGGTCAAGATCCCAACTAAAGCAAACACTCATCACCATTATGGTGACTCAACAAACCATCAACATGTAAACTTGTGTTAATTCTCAATTACAACTTTTGTAGACGTGAAACAAAAATAAAGTGACAGTAGTGTCTGTAAGTGAAGGTAATAATAGTGTTTTTTTGGAGTTGGAAAAAAACTCCTTGCGAAAACTATGGAATTTCACTGCTCATTTCCCGGAGAATTTAACAGTGTTTTTCGTATTTTTACGGATGTTTTTGGATGACAGTTTTCTCTGTGAAAACTACAGAATTTCACTGTTAATTTCAGAAGCATTTTAACAGGGTTCCGTAAAAACGTTGGATTTTTTGCTGTTAATTTTACAGACAATTTTACAGTCTTTTTCCATATTTTTTACGGACGTTTTCTGATAACAGGTTTTTTGTGTGAAAACAACAGAATTTTACTTTTAACTTCACGGGCATTTTTTACAGTGTAAATTGGATTGTTTCTCTTTCTGTATACACAATAAATACAGTCAGCCTTGTCTCGTAGGAGGCTTACGATTTTGTTTCAAGAATAGTGCGATTATTTTGGTTGATTTCCATGATGTCGATTTGTTTATTCTAGAGAAGCGCTAGAATTGTGTCTTCTTTTTCTAGGATTTCTCCTCAAAGTCCACGGGATTTGATGGATTTCTCCAAAGTGGTTCATTTAAGTATAACCCCACTCTCAGATGTGTCTCCAGATATGGTTTGGGGAAAATTAAACAGGATCAATCCAAGCTAATGTGAAAACGCTGCAAAAGTATTTAGGGTTCAAATTAATGTGGATCTTTAAATCCTGCTTACCAACCTGCTGTGCAATTACCAGTTATGTGCTCATGATAGGTCGTGACCTCTACAGGTAATCTTTCGCAGAGGCAATATCGTAGCACATGAGGTTAATCCGAGGTGTGATCATTGCTGGTTGAAAACTTTACCCATTACCCCGCTGGGATGACTTGAAATACAGGCAGCCTTGGCAATATTTGCCTGTCTCTTTGGAGGCTTTAAAATTTGTTGTTAAGAATATTGCGATTATTATGAATGATTCCCATGATGTTGATTTGTTTATTCTCGAGAAGTGTGTTTTGTCTCGTTTTTTTTTAGATTTCCCTTCACAGTCCACAGGATGTGATGGATTTCTTCAGTGTGGTTCATTTAAGTTTTACCCTATTCCCAGATGTATCTCCTGATATGGTTTGGTCAAAATAACACAGGATTAATTCAAACTACTTTAAAAACGCTGCGAACGTATTTAGACATCAAATAAATGTGGATTGCATGCAAAAAAAACATGGTATTTGGGTAAATTTGAAGAAAAAAGCTTGAGTTCCTGTTGAATTCTTTAATGATATTGACGTTTGATTGCAGACTTGACAAATCGGATCTCAGTTTTTGTCATGTCGAAATGCCTCCCAAAAATGTGATGAAGGCATTTGTCAGATTTCTTAGTCTTTTTCTCAGGAGAAACATCTGAGACGAATGAGACTGCTACAAGTTTCCATGCTAATCTCACTGGTTTCTAGGATAAGCAACTGGGATTTTACAGAGATCTCGCCTGTGATTTTCTATGTCAGGGGAAGCTTGATTGTAGAAAAGGTGGAACAGTTGGGTTGGGACATGTGAGTTGTCATGTCCAACCACCGGTAGAGGTTGACTGAGTCAATCCAAGCCTATGCCATGTTCTGAGAGGTTGAGGGTTATGGCCCGACCCCTTTTATAAAGGATATTGCTAATTTTCTCTTCCAGATAATTTTCCTCGAGCAAGACACATTTACCCATGTATCACTAGCTTTTTATTAGAAAGTGAAACAATGAGTGATCATTTTGAGCTTATCTTTCCCCTGTTGATTAGGCACATCACCAAGCAAAGCAGTGAGTGAATCGCCTCTGCACGACACCTGTTAAGATTGCTTACCAACCTGCCGTCCAATGGCCAGTTATGGTAAAATGATAGGTCGTGACGTCTACAGATATTCTTTCGCAGAGGCAATATCGTAGCCCATGAGATTTATCCGAGGCGTGATCTTTGCTGGTTGAAAACTTTACCCAATACCCCGCCGGGATGACTTGTAATACAGCCATCCTTGGCAATTTTTGCCTGTCTCTTAGGAGGCTTACAATTTTGTTGTTAAGAATAGTGTGATTATTATGAATGATTCCCATGATGTTGACTCGTTTATTCTAGAGAAGAGCTAGAGTTGTGTCTTGTTTTTCTAAGATTTCTCCTCAAAGTCGACGGGGTTTGATGGATTTCTCCAAAGTGGTTCATTTAAGTGTAACCCCATTCTCAGATGTGTCTCCAGATATGGTTTGGGAAAAATAAAACAGGATCAATTCAAGCTATTGTGAAAACGCTGCAAAAGTATTAGGCTTCAAATTAATGTGGATCTTTAAATCCTGCTTACCACCCTGCCGTCCAATTGCCAGTTATGTCCAAACGATAGGTCGTGACCTCTACAGGTATTCTTTCGCAGAGACAAAATCGTAGCACAAGAGGTTTATCCGAAGCGTGATCATTGCTGGCTTAAAACTTTAACCAATACCCTGCCGGGATGACTTGAAATACAGGCAGCCTTGGCAAATTTGCCTGTCTCATCGGAGGCTTTCAAATTTGTTGTTAAGAATATTGCGATTATTCTGGTTGATTTCCATGATGTTGATTTGTTTATTCTCGAGAAGTGTGTTTTGTCCCGTTTTTTTTAGATTTCACTTCTTAGTCCACAGGATTTGATGGATTTCTTCAGTGTGGTTCATTTAGACATCAAATAAATGTGGATTGCATGCAAAAAAAAACATGGTATTTGGGTAAATTTGAAGAAAAAAGCTTGAGTTCCTGTTGAATTCTTTAATGATATTGTCGTTCGATTGCATACTTGACAAATCGGATTTCAGTTTTTGTCATGTCGAGATGCCTCCCAAAAATGTGATCAAGGCATTTGTCAGATTTCTTAGTCTTTTTCTCAGGAGAAACATCTGAGACGAATGAGACTGCTACAAGTTTCCATGCTAATCTCACTGGTTTCTAGGATAAGCAACTGGGATTTTACAGAGATCTCGCCTGGGATTTTCTATGTCAGGGGAAGCTTGATTGTAGAAAAGGTGGAACAGTTGGGTTGGGACATGTGAGTTGTCATGTCCAACCACCGGTAGAGGTTGACTGAGTCAATCCAAGCCTATGCCATGTTGTGAGAGGTTGAGGGTTATGGCCCAACCCCTTTTATAAAGGATATTCCTAATTTTCTCTCCCAGATAATTTTCCTCGAGCAAGACACATTTACCCATGTATCACTAGCTTTTTATTAGAAAGTGAAACAATGAGTGATCATTTTGAGCTTATCTTTCCCCTGTTGACATTGGTGCACATCACCAAGCAAAGCAGTGCGTGAATCGCCTCTGCACGACACCTGTTAAGATTGCTTACCAACCTGCCGTCCAATGGCCAGTTATGCTAAAATGATAGGTCGTGACGTCTACAGATATTCTTTCGCAGAGGCAATATCGTAGCCCATGAGGTTTATCCGAGGCGTGATCTTTGCTGGTTGAAAACTTTACCCAATACCCCGCCGGGATGACTTGTAATACAGTCATCCTTGGCAATTTTTGCCTGTCTCTTAGGAGGCTTACAATTTTGTTGCTAAGAATATTGCGATTATTCTGGTTGATTTCCATGATGTTGATTTGTTTATTCTCGAGAAGTGTGTTTCGTCTCGTGTTTTTTAGATTTCTCTTCACAGTCCACAGGATTTGATGGATTTCTTCAGTGTCGTTCATTTAAGTTTTACCCTATTCTCAGATGTATCTCCTGATATGGTTTGGTCAAAATAACACAGGATTACTTTACACTACTTTAAAAACGCTGAGAACGTATTTAGACATCAAATAAATGTGGATTGCATGCAAAAAAAACATGGTATTTGGGTAAATTTGAAGAAAAAAGCTCGAGTTCCTGTTGAATTCTTTAATGATATTGTCGTTCGATTGCATACTTGACAAATCGGATTTCAGTTTTTGTCATGTCGAGATGCCTCCCAAAAATGTGATGAAGGCATTTGTCAGATTTCTTAGTCTTTTTCTCAGGAGAAACATCTGACACGAATGAGACTGCTACAAGTTTCCATGCTAATCTCACTGGTTTCTAGGATAAACAACTGGGATTTTCTCTCCCAGGGGAAGCTTGATTGTAGAAAAGGTGGAACAGTTGGGTTTGGACATGTGAGTTGTCATGTCCAACCACCGGTAGAGGTTGACTGAGTCAATCCAAGCCTATGCCATGTTCTGAGAGGTTGAGGGTTATGGCCCAACCCCTTTTATAAAGGATATTCCTAATTTTCTCTCCCAGATAATTTTCCTCGAGCAAGACACATTTACCCATGTATCACTAGCTTTTTATTAGAAAGTGAAACAATGAGTGATCATTTTGAGCTTATCTTTCCCCTGTTGATTAGGCACATCACCAAGCAAAGCAGTGCGTGAATCGCCTCTGCACGACACCTGTTAAGATTGCTTACCAACCTGCCGTCCAATGGCCAGTTATGGTAAAATGATAGGTCGTGACATCTACAGATATTCTTTCGCAGAGGCAATATCGTAACCCATGAGGTTTATCCGAGGCGTGATCTTTGCTGGTTGAAAACTTTACCCAATACCCCGCCGGGATGACTTGTAATACAGTCATCCTTGGCAATTTTTGCCTGTCTCTTAGGAGGCTGACAATTTTGTTGTTAAGAATAGTGTGATTATTATGAATGATTCCCATGATGTTGATTCGTTTATTCTAGAGAAGCGCTAGAGTTGTGTCTTGTTTTTCTAAGATTTCTCCTCAAAGTCGACGGGGTTTGATGGATTTCTCCAAAGTGGTTCATTTAAGTATAACCCCATTCTCAGATATGTCTCCAGATATGGTTTGGGCAAAATAAAACAGGATCAATTCAAGCTATTGTGAAAACGCTGCGAAAGTATTTAGGCTTCAAATTAATGTGGATCTTTAAATCCTGCTTACCACCCTGCCGTCCAATTGCCAGTTATGTCCAAACGATAGGTCGTGACCTCTACAGGTATTCTTTCGCAGAGGCAAAATCGTAGCACAAGAGGTTTATCCGAAGCGTGATCATTGCTGGCTTAAAACTTTAACCAATACCCTGCCGGGATGACTTGAAATTCAGGCAGCCTTGGCAATACTGCCTGTCTCTTTGGAGGCTTTCAAATTTGTTGTTAAGAATATTGCGATTATTCTGGTTGATTTCCATGATGTTGATTTGTTTATTCTCGAGAAGTGTGTTTTGTCTCGTTTTTTTTAGATTTCTCTTGACAGTCCACAGGATTTGATGGATTTCTTCAGTGTGGTTCATTTAAGTTTTACCCTATTCTCAGATGTATCTCCTGATATGGTTTGGTCAAAATAACACAAGATTAATTCAAACTACTTTAAAAACGCTGCGAACGTATTTAGACATCCAATAAATGTGGATTGCATGCAAAAAAAACATGGTATTTGGGTAAATTTGAAGAAAAAAGCTCGAGTTCCTGTTGAATTCTTTAATGATATTGACGTTTGATTGCAGACGACAATTCCGATCTCAGTTTTTGTCATGTCTAGATGCCTTCCAAAAATGTAATGAAGGCATTTGTCAGATTTCTTAGTCTTTTTCTCAGGAGAAACATCTGATACGAATGAGACTGCTACAAGTTTCCATGCTAATCTCACTGGTTTCTAGGATAAGCAACTGGGATTTTACAGAGATCTCGCATGTGATTTTCTATGTCAGGGGAAGCTTGATTGTAGAAAAGGTGGAACAGTTGGGTTGGGACATGTGAGTTGTCATGTCCAACCACCGGTAGAGGTTGACTGAGTCTATCCAAGTGTCACAGGTCGGGATGGGTCAAGCCAGACTACGCCCACCCCTGAACCAGGACCACCTCGAGGAGCGTGTCAGAGGGAGGAATCGGAGACAGAATAAATTCAACAAGTTTTATTTAAAAGTAAAAGCAATTTGAAAATCCTAGTCTAAAATCTTCTTCCTTCTTGCCCTCAGGAATCGAAGGTGAACAGTGCAACAACCAGGGTCTCTCCCGCTCTCTTCCTCAGTGCGGGCCCTGTAATGGATGGGGCAGTGGACAGGTAAATTGTCAGGTAGGTCTTCCCCAGGTGGAGATGCAGTGAACAGGCGAACGGTCCGGTAAGTCTCTTCTGGTAAGTAAATATTTCCAACCTCCCTTCCTTCACAGGTACGAGATCCGGAGCAGATGGCCGTCGGTCAGGTACGTATACAGCAGATTCACACTCTGATGATGGGGTGGCAAGGGAATCTTTACAGGGTAAGCGAATAATTTCAACCTCCCTCTCTCCACAGGCACAGAAACTGGAGCCGAGGAATACTCCAGACAAAGTGTACCAACCACGTTCGTAACAGAAGGACAGCTACTTCTCTCAGCACAGGTGACTATAAAGATACAATAGACTCGAAGTCGACCGGTTGCACAGGGCTCCTACTGGAACAGACAGAAGGGATACTTCAAGTAAGCATACAGTTCACATGAGTTGGAAGGGGACGAACACTTCTCACGATACAGATGAATTGCGGGAATTCCATGGACTCAAGTCGACAGGCTGAACAAGACCTCTTCTGGCCTAGATGAAGTGGATATTCCAGACAGAACGGGCCGGCTTTACGTTCACAGCAGAGGGACAGTCACTTCTCCCCACACAGGTGTGCTCTCAGGTTACAGCAGACTCAAAGTCGATGGGCTGAACGGGACCTCTACTGGAGCAGACAGAAAGGGTGCTTCACACAAGGTATACAGTTCATACGCATAGAAGGGAGTGAGCACTTCTCACAATACGGCTGCGTTGCAGGAATACAGCAGACTCAAAGTCAGCGGGCTGAATGGGACTTCTACGGAGACAGACCACGAACAATTCAACAGGGCATCTCGTCTCTTATTCACTCAAACAGAGGGGTTAATTCAAATTCCAGATGATAATTCCTCAACATCCACTCAGTTAGAACAGATCAATGACACAGAACTCTCACTATTGACAGTAGACCAGCGTAGCACAGGGAGAGTGCACGGCAAAGGGAATGTATCTTCCACACACACAGCAATTCCACTTCTAGCATATAATGTGGGGGAAACGTCAATCTTAGGCACTGCAATCTCACTTCACGACGTGCAATTTAAAGCCCGCACTCACCCTTGGGTCTCTGTCCGAGGGGACCGCGTTCATCAATGCTGCAAAGGATATTTCGGGATGTTTTTCTTCACAAACACAGGCAGAGTTCACATCACCATTTATAATGGAGGAAGAGATAGGAGGTCGGTAATGAATCAGTACAATCCACTCAGTGACGTTTATGATCGTGATCCACCCACTCCAAACCACATCCAATTCAGTGTCGAATACATGCAATTACGAGACTCAGTTCTCGATGACTTAGCTCCTCTCCAATGCAAACAGGATATTTCACTTTCCCTCTGTTGCCCTCGAGTCCCTCATCAAGTCAACACTCTCCTCTTCATTCACCCGCACTCCAATAACTGCAACCACTCGATAAAACGACTTCTCACGGGAGAGAACCACACCAACAGTCTCTTTCTCTTGCTTTTTATACTCTCAAGTGCTGACAGGACCTCACTCCAATCCCCAAGGTAAATTCCCCACACCTGTTTCCAATCGGTCATTTGGGGTTGTCATGGCAACAGACGCACACACAGGCCTGGGACCGGTGTTACACTCAAAGTGTCCCAGCGGGAACACGGCTTCAACGGGAATAAGTTCCATATACCATTTGTCACACCGTGACATACCCCCCCGCCAAACCGTTCTAGTCCCGAGAACGGTCTCCAGACACCCAGTCTCCATACCTAGCTGGAGGCTGACCTCGATTCTCTCGCTGGGACCGACGAGGTGGGGAAACAGGGGCTTCAGGTCGTGGTCCTAGGCCTAGGCCTCTGGGAATCACCGCCCATCCTACCAGCAGGGGCATCTCGGACGTCTCGACCGGTGGATTCTCTACAACACATTTTGGATAGTTTGGACAAGGGCGAATCAAATTACGATGTAACACCCGTTCGGGGCCTGCCTTTCCTTCTGGTCGCAATGCATATACAGGTTGGTCTGGGTGTGGCTGTCGCTGGACGACAAACGGCTGAGCCTCCCACCGGTCACTCAACTTTCCCTTCCCTTGTCGGCGATTGTCCCGCACCAGCACCCTCTCCCCTGGCAGTAGCGGTGCCTCTCGAGCCGTCCGGTCATACAATCTCTTATTCTTTAACGCTGCTCGATTAATCTGGTCAGAGACTCGTTCGTACGCCGACTGGAGGCGTTGGTGGTGTCCCTGCACCCAATCTGTCAAGCTACCTCCCTCTTCTCCTGCAGTGGTCCCCAGAAGCATATCCATTGGAAGTCTCACATGTCTGCCGAACATCAGGTAAGTAGGGGCGTAACCGGTGGTACTGTGCACACTGTTATTGTAAGCCTGCACCATCGCCGGGAGCCTGTCGACCCAATGGCCTTGCTGTTCCTTCTCCAAGGTTCCTAATAAACTCAATAGGGTCTGATTAAACCTTTCACACCCCCCGTTCCCTTGGGGGTGGTAGGGAGTCGTGTGGGTCTTCTTGCATCCGTACAGTTGGCACAGCTCATGGATCACCCTGGACTCAAAATTGGTTCCTTGGTCTGAGTGGAAGATTTCCGGGCATCCGAATGGTTGGATCACATACCTCCAGAGGGCGTTGGCAGTCGTGACGGCGGTTTGGTCCACAGTTGGGATGGCCCAAGCGTACTTGGTAAACAAGTCGGTTACCACGAGGATGTTCTGGATCCGATCCATTGGCCGTCCCAAAGTCAGATAATCCATGGCCACCATATGCAGCGGTGCCTTGGCCTGAATCGGGACCAGCGGTGCCCGTGCCTCCTTCTTGGTCTTAAACAACGTGCAGCGGGGGCACCTCTGAAGGTAAGTCCTCGTGGTACCTTCCATCCCAGGCCAGTAGAAATGTCGTCTCACCAGTGCCAATGTCCTCTCTTGCCCTTGATGTCCCATCCTGGAGTGATATGCCTCCAGTAACGCCTGACAACGCCCTTCAGGGACCACGATTTGACAGACCTCTTCGCCCCGACCTGGGTCCTGAATGGCCCTACAAAGCACACCTTCCTTCAAATAGAGTCTCTCCTTCTGTCCCAACAGGCCCCGTACAATCCGAGTCTGGGCCCGGCGAGCCGCACCCTCAGGCCAGGCCTTCTGTTCTAGCCACGTTCGAACCAACGCTACATCTCCATCTTCGCCCTGCCACAACCTCCATCGCTGCGGGTCCCACCCCCAACAAGGGGGGGGTTCCTCCGGCATTTGCCCCGGTGCCTCTACTACTCCCACCATCAATCCCTCGTCGAATCCCGCTTCTGGTACCGGTACCTGACCTGCCGATCCTTCACCGGGTAGCCTAGATAGTACATCGGCATTAGTATGCTCTCTTCCTGGCCGGTACTGGATCTGATAGTCAAAATTGGCCAGTTGTGCCGCCCAGCGTTGCTCCACCGCCCCCAGTTTAGCAGTCTGCAAATGTACCAATGGATTATTGTCCGTAACGACCCGTACCTTGGCTCCCCATAAATAATCCTTAAATTTTTCACACAACGCCCATTTCACTGCCAGCAACTCAAGCTTGAAAGAACTGTAGTTAGCGTCATTCTTCTCCGTTGGATGTAGACTTCGGCTTGCATAAGCAATTACCTTTTCCTCTCCCTGCTGCTTCTGTGCCAAAACGGCCCCCAAGCCCAGATGGCTAGCGTCGGTGTACAAAGTGAAGGGTTGTGTGAAGTCGGCATAGGCTAGAATCGGGGCCTGTAGTAGTTCCTGCTTGAGCTTCTGGAAGGCGGCTTCACAAGCCGGATCCCATTGGATCGAAGGGGACCCTCGCCCCCGAACTCTTCCCGTACCTCCCAGCAACTGGTTGATCGGTTTAGCAATTTTAGAGAAATCCTTAATGAATCGTCTATAGTAACCCACGAAGCCCAGGAACGAACGGACCTGGCGCACCGTCTTGGGCGCAGCCCATTCCTGTACTGCCACCACCTTCTCCGGATCAACTGAAATCCCTGCCGCGCTCACCACATGCCCCAGGAATCTGACTTCCTTTCGGAAAAGCTGGCACTTGTCTGGCTGGAGCTTCAACCCATATCGCTCTAAAGAGCGGAAGACTTGCTCTAGGTGCTCAAGATGGGACTTGAAATCTGGAGAGTAGACGATAACGTCGTCTAAGTAGACAAGGGTGGTATCCATCAGTTGGTTGCCTAGACAACGCTGCATCAGCCGTTGGAATGTGGCGGGGGCGTTGCAAAGGCCGAACGGCATCCGGTCCCATTCATATAGGCCGAAGGGGGTAGTGAACGCTGTCTTCTCCCTGTCATGCTCATCCATCTGCACCTGCCAGTAACCGCTGGCCAAGTCAAGAGTGGAATACCAGGTGGCTTGTGTGAGGCTCGTAAGAGAGTCTTCAACTCGAGGCAACGGGAAAGCATCTCTTTTGGTTACTTGATTCAGCCTTCGGTAATCCACACAAAACCTCCAGGAACCTGTTTTCTTTCGAACCAGTACTATCGGGGCGGCCCAAGGGCTACTGCTCTCTCTAATAATCCTCTTGTCGAGCATCCCTCGTAAAAGGGTGCGGACCTCTGAGTATAAGGTCGGGGGCACGGGTCGATAACGCTCTCGGCTGGGTGCAGCGTCCCCAGTTGGGATTTGATGTCTTACCACATCTGTGCGACCGTAGTCCTCGTCATGAGTGGAAAACAAGTGTTGCCACTTCCTCAAGAACTCTTGGAGTTGTCCCAATTGCTCTTCACCTAGTCCTTCACCCCGTAAAGACTCCCCCGTCAGGTGGGCAGGCATTCCTCTTCCTGTCTCTCCCGCCTCCGGACCAGCTCGTGCCAGGGCCACCTCGACCACTGTCGGGCTCACTCGATTGAAATTAACTTCACCCTGTTCACGAACCTGCTGGGGTCTCACTGAGGTCACTCGGGCCAACCGTTGGTGACGATACAAATGCACAGGAAAGGGGTTCATGTTCCTGACCCGCACTGAGACCCGGCCCCCCCGAACAGTCGCCAATCCTCGAGCGACTTCCACCTTGGGACCATCTTCGTGAGGTTCCACCATGACCCATTCTTCCGGACTATAAAGTCGAGGGGGCAACCTGGCCCAGACCACAGCCTCACTCTGAGCTGGAATGGATAAGGCGTAACGGCAGGCCACTCTTCCCGTGCTTTCCCTGTCCCCCTGTCGTTCGGCAAGACATACCCGGCGGCAGTCAGCCCTGATGCGGTCCCACTCCTGGCCGGCCGATGTTGTAACTGCCCGAGCCGGTCTACTTCGAAACAAATCCTCCCAACAGTCTGCAATGACGTTCATCCCAATCAGGGCACGATGAGACCCCAGGCATGTGTCTCGTACGACCACCACTCCTTTCTGAGGCACTACAACCCCGTGAATCTTCAGATCGGTCACAAGATATCCTACGTACGGGATGTCGAGGCCATTTGCCCCACGTAGCGTCAACCAGGGGGCTTCCGCAGGTGGTCGACTTTCGGTGCCAAACAACTCATGGGCCAAGCTTTCAGTGAATAGGGTCACTTGGGAGCCTGTATCCAAAAGGCACTGCACTTCCTGGTCATTAACCTGAACCACCACCACCGGGCAACAGCCCACCAAGCGGCTCCTAGAAGATGTAGGTAGGAAAGGGTCTGATGAGGGGGTCCCGACCACTTGACCCACAGTGGCCGGAAACTCTAAAAACCCCCTTGCGATGCACGTCGAGCAGGACACTGACGAAAGTAATGCCCCAGCTCTCCACAGCCGTTACAGATGGGACGCCCGTGTTCATCCCACTGGAATCGAGAGCCCGAAGGTCGGGATGGACGGCGGTCGGGGGGACGATTCCCATCGGAGTAAGCCCGCTCCCGCGGTAAAGAGGACAACTGGAGGCGTTCTCGACGGAGCTCCTCCATAAAAGATTTGGACAGGTCAAACATTTGTTCCCGCACATCTCTCTTCAGTTCTTCCCGTAGGGCCTGCTTCCAGTCGGGTGCCACAGTAGTCGAAGGGGTGCCCCCAACACTCGTGGCTAGACAGCTGGGGGAATCTACATTCTCCGTATGATCATGCTCAAGGGCCAGCGCTTCTCGTCGAAGTTCTTCAAAAGTCAGATTCGGTGTTCGTCGAAATTGCACCCGCAGACTCTGGCGCACAGGACCCTCCCGTAACCCCAGTAAAAACTGATCTCGGAGCAGAGCCTCTTCGCCCCCCAGGCCATGATCCTGTCTCCCCGTAAGTCTAGAAAACTGCTCCCGCAGCTGTAGGGTAAATGCCCGAACAGATTGGCGAGGGCCTTGCCGAGAATTAAAGAATTTCGTTCTCAGAACAGCTACCGGGGTGGCGTCTCCATATTGTCCCGTGAGAAAGTCAAAAATGGCCTGGACAGTTGCTCGGGTTGCTTCCGGAGCCGCCTGAACTTCTCTTCTCGCTTCTCCATCCAAGGAGTTTAGAACAAACTGGACCTTCTGTGGGGCGCTCAGACCTTGAAGCCCTGCCAGGTACTCTACCTGGGTCTTCCACATCGACAAACTCATCTCAGATCCCGGGCCTCCATACTTCAGAGCCCACGGAGCCCCCATGAAGATCGGCATGACCGGTTGCCGCACCCCGGGCTCTCCCTCTTCTGCCATCTCAACCTCTGGTCGCTCAACTCGAGGTAGAATCCTGCCGACTACGCCAAAAGTCTGTCACAGGTCGGGATGGGTCAAGCCAGACTACGCCCACCCCTGAACCAGGACCACCTCGAGGAGCGTGTCAGAGGGAGGAATCGGAGACAGAATAAATTCAACAAGTTTTATTTAAAAGTAAAAGCAATTTGAAAATCCTAGTCTAAAATCTTCTTCCTTCTTGCCCTCAGGAATCGAAGGTGAACAGTGCAACAACCAGGGTCTCTCCCGCTCTCTTCCTCAGTGCGGGCCCTGTAATGGATGGGGCAGTGGACAGGTAAATTGTCAGGTAGGTCTTCCCCAGGTGGAGATGCAGTGAACAGGCGAACGGTCCGGTAAGTCTCTTCTGGTAAGTAAATATTTCCAACCTCCCTTCCTTCACAGGTACGAGATCCGGAGCAGATGGCCGTCGGTCAGGTACGTATACAGCAGATTCACACTCTGATGATGGGGTGGCAAGGGAATCTTTACAGGGTAAGCGAATAATTTCAACCTCCCTCTCTCCACAGGCACAGAAACTGGAGCCGAGGAATACTCCAGACAAAGTGTACCAACCACGTTCGTAACAGAAGGACAGCTACTTCTCTCAGCACAGGTGACTATAAAGATACAATAGACTCGAAGTCGACCGGTTGCACAGGGCTCCTACTGGAACAGACAGAAGGGATACTTCAAGTAAGCATACAGTTCACATGAGTTGGAAGGGGACGAACACTTCTCACGATACAGATGAATTGCGGGAATTCCATGGACTCAAGTCGACAGGCTGAACAAGACCTCTTCTGGCCTAGATGAAGTGGATATTCCAGACAGAACGGGCCGGCTTTACGTTCACAGCAGAGGGACAGTCACTTCTCCCCACACAGGTGTGCTCTCAGGTTACAGCAGACTCAAAGTCGATGGGCTGAACGGGACCTCTACTGGAGCAGACAGAAAGGGTGCTTCACACAAGGTATACAGTTCATACGCATAGAAGGGAGTGAGCACTTCTCACAATACGGCTGCGTTGCAGGAATACAGCAGACTCAAAGTCAGCGGGCTGAATGGGACTTCTACGGAGACAGACCACGAACAATTCAACAGGGCATCTCGTCTCTTATTCACTCAAACAGAGGGGTTAATTCAAATTCCAGATGATAATTCCTCAACATCCACTCAGTTAGAACAGATCAATGACACAGAACTCTCACTATTGACAGTAGACCAGCGTAGCACAGGGAGAGTGCACGGCAAAGGGAATGTATCTTCCACACACACAGCAATTCCACTTCTAGCATATAATGTGGGGGAAACGTCAATCTTAGGCACTGCAATCTCACTTCACGACGTGCAATTTAAAGCCCGCACTCACCCTTGGGTCTCTGTCCGAGGGGACCGCGTTCATCAATGCTGCAAAGGATATTTCGGGATGTTTTTCTTCACAAACACAGGCAGAGTTCACATCACCATTTATAATGGAGGAAGAGATAGGAGGTCGGTAATGAATCAGTACAATCCACTCAGTGACGTTTATGATCGTGATCCACCCACTCCAAACCACATCCAATTCAGTGTCGAATACATGCAATTACGAGACTCAGTTCTCGATGACTTAGCTCCTCTCCAATGCAAACAGGATATTTCACTTTCCCTCTGTTGCCCTCGAGTCCCTCATCAAGTCAACACTCTCCTCTTCATTCACCCGCACTCCAATAACTGCAACCACTCGATAAAACGACTTCTCACGGGAGAGAACCACACCAACAGTCTCTTTCTCTTGCTTTTTATACTCTCAAGTGCTGACAGGACCTCACTCCAATCCCCAAGGTAAATTCCCCACACCTGTTTCCAATCGGTCATTTGGGGTTGTCATGGCAACAGACGCACACACAGGCCTGGGACCGGTGTTACACTCAAAGTGTCCCAGCGGGAACACGGCTTCAACGGGAATAAGTTCCATATACCATTTGTCACACCGTGACACAAGCCTATGCCATGTTCTGAGAGGTTAAGGGTTATGGCCCAACCCCTTTTATAAAGGATATTCCTAATTTTCTCTCCCAGATAATTTTCCTCGAGCAAGACACATTTACCCATGTATCACTAGCTTTTTATTAGAAAGTGAAACAATGAGTGATCATTTTGAGCTTATCTTTCCCCTGTTGATTAGGCACATCACCAAGCAAAGCAGTGCGTGAATCGCCTCTGCACGACACCTGTTAAGATTGCTTACCAACCTGCCGTCCAATGGCCAGTTATGATAAAATGATAGGTCGTGACATCTACAGATATTCTTTCGCAGAGGCAATATCGTAGCCCATGAGGTTTATCCGAGGCGTGATCTTTGCTGGTTGAAAACTTTACCCAATACCCCGCCGGGATGACGTGTAATACAGTCATCCTTGGCAATTTTTGCCTGTCTCTTAGGAGGCTGACAATTTTGTTGTTAAGAATAGTGTGATTATTATGAATGATTCCCATGATGTTGATTCGTTTATTCTAGAGAAGCGCTAGAGTTGTGTCTTGTTTTTCTAAGATTTCTCCTCAAAGTCGACCGGGTTTGATGGATTTCTCCAAAGTGGTTAATTTAAGTATAACCCCTTTCTCAGATGTGTCTCCAGATATGGTTTGGGCAAAATAAAACAGGATCAATTCAAGCTATTGCGAAAACGCTGCGAAAGTATTTAGGCTTCAAATTATTGTGGATCTTTAAATCCTGCTTACCACCCTGCCGTCCAATTGCCAGTTATGTCCAAACGATAGGTCGTGACGTCTACAGATATTCTTTCGCGGAGGCAATATCGTAGCCCATGAGGTTTATCCGAGGCGTGATCTTTGCTGTTTGAAAACTTTACCCAATACCCCACCGGGATGACTTGTAATACAGTCATCCTTGGCAATTTTTGCCTGTCTCTTAGGAGGCTTACACTTTTGTTGCTTAGAATATTGCGATTATTCTGGTTGATTTGTTTATTCTCGAGAAGTGTGTTTCGGCTCGTTTTTTTTAGATTTCTCTGCACAGTCCACAGGATTTGATGGATTTCTTCAGTGTGGTTCATTTAAGTTTTACCCTATTCTCAGATGTATCTCCTGATATGGTTTGGTCAAAATAACACAGGATTACTTTACACTACTTTAAAAACGCTGAGAACGTATTTAGACATCAAATAAATGTGGATTGCATGCAAAAAAAACATGGTATTTGGGTAAATTTGAAGAAAAAAGCTCGAGTTCCTGTTGAATTCTTTAATGATATTGTCGTTCGATTGCATACTTGACAAATCGGATTTCAGTTTTTGTCATGTCGAGATGCCTCCCAAAAATGTGATGAAGGCATTTGTCAGATTTCTTAGTCTTTTTCTCATGAGAAACACCTGAGACGAATGAGACTGCTACAAGTTTCCATGCTAATCTAACTGGTTTCTAGGATAAGCAACTGGGATTTTACAGAGATCTCGCCTGTGATTTTCTATGTCAGGGGAAGCTTGATTGTAGAAAAGGTGGAACAGTTGGGTTGGGACATGCGAGTTGTCATATCCAACCACCGGTAGAGGTTGACTGAGTCAATCCAAGCCTATGCCATGTTCTGAGAGGTTGAGGGTTATGGCCCAACCCCTTTTATAAAGGATATTCCTAATTTTCTCTCCCAGATAATTTTCCTCGAGCAAGACACATTTACCCATGTATCACTAGCTTTTTATTAGAAAGTGAAACAATGAGTGATCATTTTGAGCTTATCTTTCCCCTGTTGATTAGGCACATCACCAAGCAAAGCAGTGCGTGAATCGCCTCTGCACGACACCTGTTAAGATTGCTTACCAACCTGCCATCCAATGGCCAGTTATGGTAAAATGATAGGTCGTGACGTCTACAGATATTCTTTTGCAGAGGCAATATCGTAGCTCATGAGGTTTATCCGAGGCGTGATCTTTGCTGGTTGAAAACTTTACCCAATACCCCGCCGGGATGACTTGTAATACAGTCATCCTTGGCAATTTTTGCCTGTCTCTTAGGAGGCTGACAATTTTGTTGTTAAGAATAGTGTGATTATTATGAATGATTCCCATGATGTTGATTCGTTTATTCTAGAGAAGCGCTAGAGTTGTGTCTTGTTTTTCTAAGATTTCTCCTCAAAGTCGACCGGGTTTGATGGATTTCTCCAAAGTGGTTCATTTAAGTATAACCCCTTTCTCAGATGTGTCTCCAGATATGGTTTGGGCAAAATAAAACAGGATCAATTCAAGCAATTGTGAAAACGCTGCGAAAGTATTTAGGCTTCAACTTATTGTGGATCTTTAAATCCTGCTTACCACCCTGCCGTCCAATTGCCAGTTATGTCCAAATGATAGGTCGAGACGACTACAGATATTCTTTCGCAGAGGCAAATCGTAGCCCATGAGGTTTATCCGAGGCGTGATCTTTGCTGTTTGAAAACTTTACCCAATACCCCACCGGGATGACTTGTAATACAGTCATCCTTGGCAATTTTTGCCTGTCTCTTAGGAGGCTTACACTTTTGTTGCTAAGAATATTGCGATTATTCTGGTTGATTTCCATGATGTTGATTTGTTTATTCTCGAGAAGTGTGTTTCGTCTTGTTTTTTTTAGATTTCTCTGCACAGGTCACAGGATTTGATGGATTTCTTCAGTGTGGTTCATTTAAGTTTTACCCTATTCTCAGATGTATCTCCTGATATGGTTTGGTCAAAATAACACAGGATTACTTTACACTACTTTAAAAACGCTGAGAACGTATTTAGACATCAAATAAATGTGGATTGCATGCAAAAAAAACATGGTATTTGGGTAAATTTGAAGAAAAAAGCTCGAGTTCCTGTTGAATTCTTTAATGATATTGTCGTTCGATTGCATACTTGACAAATCGGATTTCAGTTTTTGTCATGTCGAGATGCCTCCCAAAAATGTGATGAAGGCATTTGTCAGATTTCTTAGTCTTTTTCTCAGGAGAAACATCTGAGACGAATGAGACTGCTACAAGTTTCCATGCTAATCTCCCTGGTTTCTAGGATAAGCAACTGGGATTTTACAGAGATCTCGCCTGTGATTTTCTATGTCAGGGGAAGCTTGATTGTAGAAAAGGTGGAACAGTTGGGTTTGGACATGTGAGTTGTCATGTCCAACCACCGGTAGAGGTTGACTGAGTCAATCCAAGCCTATGCCATGTTCTGAGAGGTTGAGGGTTATGGCCCAACCCCTTTTATAAAGGATATTCCTAATTTTCTCTCCCAGATAATTTTCCTCGAGCAAGACACATTTACCCATGTATCACTAGCTTTTTATTAGAAAGTGAAACAATGAGTGATCATTTTGAGCTTATCTTTGCCCTGTTGATTAGGCACATCACCAAGCAAAGCAGTGCGTGAATCGCCTCTGCACGACACCTGTTAAGATTGCTTACCAACCTGCCGTCCAATGGCCAGTTATGGTAAAATGATAGGTCGTGACATCTACAGATATTCTTTCGCAGAGGCAATATCGTAGCCCATGAGGTTTATCCGAGGCGTGATCTTTGCTGGTTGAAAACTTTACCCAATACCCCGCCGGGATGACTTGTAATACAGGCAGCCTTGGCAACATTTGCCTGTCTCTTTGGAGGCTTTCAAATTTGTTGTCAAGAATAGTGCAATTATTCTGGTTGATTTCCATGATGTTGATTTGTTTATTCTCGAGAAGTGTGTTTTGTCTCGTTTTTTTTAGATTTATCTTGACAGTCCACAGGATTTGATGGATTTCTTCAGTGTGGTTCATTTAAGTTTTACCCTATTCTCAGATGTATCTCCTGATATGGTTTGGTCAAAATAACACAAGATTAATTCAAACTACTTTGAAAACGCTGCGAACGTATTTAGACATCAAATAAATGTGGATTGCATGCAAAAAAAACATGGTATTTGGGTAAATTCGAAGAAAAAAGCTCGAGTTCCTGTTGAATTCTTTAATGATATTGACGTTTGATTGCAGACGACAATTCCGATCTCAGTTTTTGTCATGTCGAGATGCCTTCCAAAAATGTAATGAAGGCATTTGTCAGATTTCTTAGTCTTTTTCTCAGGAGAAACATCTGATACGAATGAGACTGCTTCAAGTTTCCATGCTAATCTCACTGGTTTCTAGGATAAGCAACTGGGATTTTACAGAGATCTCGCCTGTGATTTTCTATGTCAGGGGAAGCTTGATTGTAGAAAAGGTGGAACAGTTGGGTTTGGACATGTGAGTTGTCATGTCCAACCACCGGTAGAGGTTGACTGAGTCAATCCAAGCCTATGCCATGTTCTGAGAGGTTGAGGGTTATGGCCCAACCCCTTTTATAAAGGATATTCCTAATTTTCTCTCCCAGATAATTTTCCTCGAGCAAGACACATTTACCCATGTATCACTAGCTTTTTATTAGAAAGTGAAACAATGAGTGATCATTTTGAGCTTATCTTTGCCCTGTTGATTAGGCACATCACCAAGCAAAGCAGTGCGTGAATCGCCTCTGCACGACACCTGTTAAGATTGCTTACCAACCTGCCGTCCAATGGCCAGTTATGGTAAAATGATAGGTCGTGACATCTACAGATATTCTTTCGCAGAGGCAATATCGTAGCCCATGAGGTTTATCCGAGGCGTGATCTTTGCTGGTTGAAAACTTTACCCAATACCCCGCCGGGATGACTTGTAATACAGGCAGCCTTGGCAACATTTGCCTGTCTCTTTGGAGGCTTTCAAATTTGTTGTCAAGAATAGTGCAATTATTCTGGTTGATTTCCATGATGTTGATTTGTTTATTCTCGAGAAGTGTGTTTTGTCTCGTTTTTTTTAGATTTATCTTGACAGTCCACAGGATTTGATGGATTTCTTCAGTGTGGTTCATTTAAGTTTTACCCTATTCTCAGATGTATCTCCTGATATGGTTTGGTCAAAATAACACAAGATTAATTCAAACTACTTTGAAAACGCTGCGAACGTATTTAGACATCAAATAAATGTGGATTGCATGCAAAAAAAACATGGTATTTGGGTAAATTCGAAGAAAAAAGCTCGAGTTCCTGTTGAATTCTTTAATGATATTGACGTTTGATTGCAGACGACAATTCCGATCTCAGTTTTTGTCATGTCGAGATGCCTTCCAAAAATGTAATGAAGGCATTTGTCAGATTTCTTAGTCTTTTTCTCAGGAGAAACATCTGATACGAATGAGACTGCTTCAAGTTTCCATGCTAATCTCACTGGTTTCTAGGATAAGCAACTGGGATTTTACAGAGATCTCGCATGTGATTTTCTATGTCAGGGGAAGCTTGATTGTAGAAAAGGTGGAACAGTTGGGTTGGGACATGTGAGTTGTCATGTCCAACCACCGGTAGAGGTTGACTGAGTCAATCCAAGCCTATGCCATGTTGTGAGAGGTTGAGGGTTATGGCCCAACCCCTTTTATAAAGGATATTCCTAATTTTCTCTCCCAGATAATTTTCCTCGAGCAAGACACATTTACCCATGTATCACTAGCTTTTTATTAGAAAGTGAAACAATGAGTGATCATTTTGAGCTTATCTTTCCCCTGTTGATTAGGCACATCACCAAGCAAAGCAGTGCGTGAATCGCCTCTGCACGGCACCTGTTGAGATTGCTTACCAACCTGCCGTCCAATGGCCAGTTATGGTAAAATGATAGGTCGTGACATCTACAGATATTCTTTCGCAGAGGCAATATCGTAGCCCATGAGGTTTATCCGAGGCGTGATCTTTGCTGGTTGAAAACTTTACCCAATACCCCGCCGGGATGACTTGTAATACAGTCATCCTTGGCAATTTTTGCCTGTCTCTTAGGAGGCTTACAATTTTGTTGTTAAGAATAGTGTGATTATTATGAATGATTCCCATGATGTTGATTCGTTTATTCTAGAGGAGCGCTAGAGTTGTGTCTTGTTTTTCTAAGATTTCTCCTCAAAGTCGACGGGGTTTGATGGATTTCTCAGAAGTGGTCATTTAAGTATAACCCCATTCTCAGATATGTCTCCAGATATGGTTTGGGCAAAATAAAACAGGATCAACTCAAGCTATTATGAAAACGCTGCGAAAGTATTTAGGCTTCAAATTAATGTGGATCTTTAAATCCTGCTTACCACCCTGCCGTCCAATTGCCAGTTATGTCCAAACGATAGGTTCTGACCTCTACATGTATTCTTTCGCAGAGGCAATATGGTAGCAAATGAGATTTATCCCAGGGGTGATCATTGCTGGTTTAAAACTTTTACCAATACCCTGCCGGGATGATTTGAAATACAGGCAGCCTTGGAAATATTTGCGTGTCTCTTTGGAGGCTTTCAAATTTGTTGTTAAGAATATTGCGATTATTCTGGTTGATTTCCATGATGTTAATTTGTTTATTCTCGAGAAGTGTGTTTTGTCTCGTTTTTTTTAGATTTCTCTTCACAATCCACAGGATTTGATGGATTTCTTCAGTGTGGTTCATTTAAGTTTTACACTATTCTCAGATGTATATCCTGATATGGTTTGGTCAAAATAACACAGGATTACTTTAAACTATAAAAACGCTGAGAACGTATTTAGACATCAAATAAATGTGGATTGCATGCAAAAAAAACATGGTATTTGGGTAAATTTGAAGAAAAAAATCGAGTTCCTGTTGAATTCTTTAATGATATTGTCGTTCGATTGCATACTTGACAAATCGGATTTCAGTTTTTGTCATGTCGAGATGCCTCCCAAAAATGTGATGAAGGCATTTGTCAGATTTCTTAGTCTTTTTCTCAGGAGAAACATCTGAGACGAATGAGACTGCTACAAGTTTCCATGCTAATCTAACTGGTTTCTAGGATAAGCAACTGGGATTTTACAGAGATCTCGCCTGTGATTTTCTATGTCAGGGGAAGCTTGATTGTAGAAAAGGTGGAACAGTTGGTTTGGGACATGCGAGTTGTCATGTCCAACCACCGGTAGAGGTTGACTGAGTCAATCCAAGCCTATGCCATGTTCTGAGAGGTTGAGGGTTATGGCCCAACCCCTTTTATAAAGGATATTCCTAATTTTCTCTCCCAGATAATTTTCCTAGAGCAAGACACATTTGCCCATGTATCACTAGCTTTTTATTAGAAAGTGAAACAATGAGTGATCATTTTGAGCTTATCTTTCCCCTGTTGATTAGGCACATCACCAAGCAAAGCAGTGCGTGAATCGCCTCTGCACGACACCTGTTAAGATTGCTTACCAACCTGCCGTCCAATGGCCAGTTATGGTAAAATGATAGGTCGTGACGTCCACAGATATTCTTTCGCAGAGGCAATATCGTAGCTCATGAGGTTTATCCGAGGCGTGATCTTTGCTGGTTGAAAACTTTACCCAATACCCGCCGGGATGACTTGTAATACAGTCATCCTTGGCAATTTTTGCCTGTCTCTTAGGAGGCTTACAATTTTGTTGTTAAGAATAGTGTGATTATTATGAATGATTCTCATGATGTGGATTCGTTTATTCTAGAGAAGCGCTAGAGTTGTGTCTTGTTTTTCTAAGATTTCTCCTCAAAGTCGACCGGGTTTGATGGATTTCTCCAAAGTGGTTCATTTAAGTATAACCCCTTTCTCAGATGTGTCTCCAGATATGGTTTGGGCAAAATAAAACAGGATCAATTCAAGCTATTGCGAAAACGCTGCGAAAGTATTTAGGCTTCAAATTATTGTGGATCTTTAAATCCTGCTTACCACCCTGCCGTCCAATTGCCAGTTATGTCCAAACGATAGGTCGTGACGTCTACAGATATTCTTTCGCAGAGGCAATATCGTAGCCAATGAGGTTTATCCGAGGCGTGATCTTTGCTGTTTGAAAACTTTACCCAATACCCCACCGGGATGACTTGTAATACAGTCATCCTTGGCAATTTTTGCCTGTCTCTTAGGAGGCTTACACTTTTGTTGCTAAGAATATTGCGATTATTCTGGTTGATTTCCATGATGTTGATTTGTTTATTCTCGAGAAGTGTGTTTCGGCTCGTTTTTTTTAGATTTCTCTGCACAGTCCACAGGATTTGATGGATTTCTTCAGTGTGGTTCATTTAAGTTTTACCCTATTCTCAGATGTATCTCCTGATATGGTTTGGTCAAAATAACACAGGATTACTTTACACTACTTTAAAAACGCTGAGAACGTATTTAGACATCAAATAAATGTGGATTGCATGCAAAAAAAACATGGTATTTGGGTAAATTTGAAGAAAAAAGCTCGAGTTCCTGTTGAATTCTTTAATGATATTGTCGTTCGATTGCATACTTGACAAATCGGATTTCAGTTTTTGTCATGTCGAGATGCCTCCCAAAAATGTGATGAAGGCATTTGTCAGATTTCTTAGTCTTTTTCTCAGGAGAAACATCTGAGACGAATGAGACTGCTACAAGTTTCCATGCTAATCTAACTGGTTTCTAGGATAAGCAACTGGGATTTTACAGAGATCTCGCCTGTGATTTTCTATGTCAGGGGAAGCTTGATTGTAGAAAAGGTGGAACAGTTGGGTTGGGACATGCGAGTTGTCATGTCCAACCACCGGTAGAGGTTGACTGAGTCAATCCAAGCCTATGCCATGTTCTGAGAGGTTGAGGGTTATGGCCCAACCCCTTTTATAAAGGATATTCCTAATTTTCTCTTCCAGATAATTTTCCTCGAGCAAGACACATTTACCCATGTATCACTAGCTTTTTATTAGAAAGTGAAACAATGAGTGATCATTTTGAGCTTATCTTTCCCCTGTTGATTAGGCACATCACCAAGCAAAGCAGTGCGTGAATCGCCTCTGCACGACACCTGTTAAGATTGCTTACCAACCTGCCGTCCAATGGCCAGTTATGGTAAAATGATAGGACGTGACGTCTACAGATATTCTTTCGCAGAGGCAATATCGTAGCTCATGAGGTTTATCCGAGGCGTGATCTTTGCTGGTTGAAAACTTTACCCAATACCCCGCCGGGATGACTTGTAATACAGTCATCCTTGGCAATTTTTGCCTGTCTCTTAGGAGGCTGACAATTTTGTTGTTAAGAATAGTGTGATTATTATGAATGATTCCCATGATGTTGATTCGTTTATTCTAGAGAAGCGCAGACGGGGTTTGATGGATTTCTCCAAAGTGGTTCATTTAAGTATAACCCCATTCTCAGATATGTCTCCAGATATGGTTTGGGCAAAATAAAACAGGATCAATTCAAGCTATTGTGAAAACGCTGCGAAAGTATTTAGGCTTCAAATTAATGTGGATCTTTAAATTCTGCTTACCACCCTGCCGTCCAATTGACAGTTATGTCCAAACGATAGGTTTGACCTCTATAGGTATTCTTTCGCAGAGGCAATAGCGTAGCCCATGAGGTTTACCCGAGGCGTGATCTTTGCTGGTTGAAAACTTTACCCAATACCCGACGGGATGACTTGTAATACAGTCATCCTTGGCAATTTTGCCTGTCTCTTAGGAGGCTTACAATTTTGTTGTTAAGAATAGTGTGATTATTATGAATGATTCCCATGATGTGGATTCGTTTATTCTAGAGAAGCGCTAGAGTTGTGTCTTGTTTTCTAAGATTTCTCCTCAAAGTCGACGGGTTTGATGGATTTCTCCAAAGTGGTTCATTTAAGTATAACCCTTTCTCAGATGTGTCTCCAGATATGGTTTGGGCAAAATAAAACAGGATCAATTCAAGCTATTGTGAAAACGCTGCGAAAGTATTTAGGCTTCAAATTATTGTGGATCTTTAAATCCTGCTTACCACCCTGCCGTCCAATTGCCAGTTATGTCCAAATGATAGGTCGTGACGACTACAGATATTCTTTCGCAGAGGCAAATCGTAGCCATGAGGTTTATCCGAGGCGTGATCTTTGCTGTTGAAAACTTTACCCAATACCCCCCGGGATGACTTGTAATACAGTCATCCTTGGCAATTTTGCCTGTCTCTTAGGAGGCTTACACTTTTGGCTAAGAATATTGCGATTATTTGGTTGATTTCCCATGGATGTTGATTTGTTTATTCCTCGAGAAGTGTGTTCTCTCAGTTTTTTTAGTTTTACCCTATTCTCAGATGTATCTCCTGATATGGTTTGGTCAAAATAACACAAGATTAATCAAACTACTTTGAAACGCTGCGAACGTATTTAGACATCAAATAAATGTGGTTGCATGCAAAAAAACATGGTATTTGGGTAAATTTGAAGAAAAAAGCTCGAGTTCCTGTTGAATTCTTTAATGATATTGTCGTTTGATTGCAGACGACAATTCGATCTCAGTTTTTGTCATGTCGAGATGCTTCCCAAAAATGTAATGAAGGCATTTGTCAGATTTCTTAGTCTTTTTCTCAGGAGAAACATCATGCTGACGAATGGACTGCTAGAAAGTTTCCATCTCAATCTACACTGGTTTCTAGGATAAGCAACTGGGATTTACAGAGATCTCGCATTGTTTTTCTATGTCAGGGAGATGCTTGATTGTAGAAAAGGTGGAACAGTTGGGTTGGGGACATGTGAGTTGTCATGTCCAACCACGGTAGAGGTTGACTGAGTCAATCCAAGCCTATGCCATGTTCTGAGAGGTTGAGGGTTATGGCCCAACCCCTTTTATAAAGGATATTCCTAATTTTTCTCTCCAGATAATTTTCCTCGAGCAAGACACATTTACCCATGTATCACTAGCTTTTTATTAGAAAGTGAAACAATGAGTGATCATTTTGAGCTTATCTTTCCCCTGTTGATTAGGCACATCACCAAGCAAAGCAGTGCGTGAATCGCCTCTGCACGACACCTGTTAAGATTGCTTACCAACCTGCCGTCCAATGGCCAGTTATGGTAAAATGATAGGTCGTGACGTCTACAGATATTCTTTCGCAGAGGCAATATCGTAGCCCATGAGGTTTATCCGAGGCGTGATCTTTGCTGGTTGAAAACTTTACCCAATACCCCGCGGGATGACTTGTAATACAGTCATCCTTGGCAATTTTGCCTGTCTCTTAGGAGGCTTACAATTTTGTTGTTAAGAATAGTGTGATTATTATGAATGATTCCCATGATGTTGATTCGTTTATTCTAGAGAAGCGCTAGAGTTGTGTCTTGTTTTTCTAAGATTTCTCCTCAAAGTCGACGGGTTTGATGGATTTCTCCAAAGTGGTTCATTTAAGTATAACCCCTTTCTCAGATTGTCTCCAGATATGGTTTGGGCAAAATAAAACAGGATCAATTCAAGCTATTGTGAAAACGCTGCGAAAGTATTTAGGCTTCAATTATTGTGGATCTTTAAATCCTGCTTACCACCCTGCCGTCCAATTGCCAGTTATGTCCAAACGATAGGTCGTGACCTCTACAGATATTCTTTCGCAGAGGCAAAATCGTAGCCCATGAGGTTTATCCGAGCGTGATCTTGCTGTTTGAAAACTTTACCAATACCCACCGGGATGACTTGTAATACAGGCAGCCTTGGCAATTTTTGCCTGTCTCTTGGAGGCTTACATTTGTTGCTAAGAATATTGCGATTATTCTGGTTGATTTCCATGATGTTGATTTGTTATTCTCGAGAAGTGTGTTTCGTCTCGTTTTTTTAGATTTCTCTGCACAGTCCACAGGATTTGATGGATTTCTTCAGTGTGGTTCATTTAAGTTTTACCCTATTCTCAGATGTATCTCCTGATATGGTTTGGTCAAAATAACACAGGATTACTTTAACTACTTTAAAAACGCTGAGAACGTATTTAGACATCAAATAAATGTGGATTGCATGCAAAAAAAACATGGTATTTGGGTAAATTTGAAGAAAAAAGCTCGAGTTCCTGTTGAATTCTTTAATGATATTGTCGTTCGATTGCATACTTGACAAATCGGATTTCAGTTTTTGTCATGTCGAGATGCCTCCCAAAAATGTGATGAAGGCATTTGTCAGATTTCTTAGTCTTTTTCTCAGGAGAAACATCTGATACGAATGAGACTGCTACAAGTTTCCATGCTAATCTCACTGGTTTCTAGGATAAGCAACTGGGATTTTACAGAGATCTCGCATGTGATTTTCTATGTCAGGGGAAGCTTGATTGTAGAAAAGGTGGAACAGTTGGGTTGGGACATGTGAGTTGTCATGTCCAACCACCGGTAGAGGTTGACTGAGTCAATCCAAGCCTATGCCATGTTCTGAGAGGTTGAGGGTTATGGCCCAACCCCTTTTATAAAGGATATTCCTAATTTTCTCTCCCAGATAATTTTCCTCGAGCAAGACACATTTACCCATGTATCACTAGCTTTTTATTAGAAAGTGAAACAATGAGTGATCATTTTGAGCTTATCTTTCCCCTGTTGATTAGGCACATCACCAAGCAAAGCAGTGCGTGAATCGCCTCTGCACGACACCTGTTAAGATTGCTTACCAACCTGCCGTCCAATGGCCAGTTATGGTAAAATGATAGGTCGTGACATCTACAGATATTCTTTCGCAGAGTTAATATCGTAGCTCATGAGGTTTATCCGAGGCGTGATCTTTGCTGGTTGAAAACTTTACCCAATACCCCGCCGGGATGACTTGTAATACAGTCATCCTTGGCAATTTTTGCCTGTCTCTTAGGAGGCTGACAATTTTGTTGTTAAGAATAGTGTGATTATTATGAATGATTCCCATGATGTTGATTCGTTTATTCTAGAGAAGCGCTAGAGTTGTGTCTTGTTTTTCTAAGATTTCTCCTCAAAGTCGACGGGGTTTGATGGATTTCTCCAAAGGGGTTCATTTAAGTATAACCCCATTCTCAGATATGTCTCCAGATATGGTTTGGGCAAAATAAAACAGGATCAATTCAAGCTATTATGAAAACGCTGCGAAAGTATTTAGGCTTCAAATTAATGTGGATCTTTAAATCCTGCTTACCACCCTGCCGTCCAATTGCCAGTTATGTCCAAACGATAGGTCGTGACCTCTACAGGTATTCTTTCGCAGAGGCAAAATCGTAGCACAAGAGGTTTATCCGAAGCGTGATCATTGCTGGCTTAAAACTTTAACCAATACCCTGCCGGAATGACTTGAAATTCAAGCAGCCTTGGCAATACTGCCTGTCTCTTTGGAGGCTTTCAAATTTGTTGTTAAGAATATTGCGATTATTCTGGTTGATTTCCATGATGTTGATTTGTTTATTCTCGAGAAGTGTGTTTCGTCTCGTTTTTTTAGATTTCTCTTCACAGTCCACAGGATTTGATGGATTTCTTCAGTGTGGTTCATTTAAGTTTTACACTATTCTCAGATGTATATCCTGATATGGTTTGGTCAAAATAACACAGGATTACTTTAAACTATAAAAAACGCTGAGAACGTATTTAGACATCAAATAAATGTGGATTGCATGCAAAAAAAACATGGTATTTGGGTAAATTTGAAGAAAAAAAATCGAGTTCCTGTTGAATTCTTTAATGATATTGTCGTTCGATTGCATACTTGACAAATCGGATTTCAGTTTTTGTCATGTCGAGATGCCTCCCAAAAATGTGATGAAGGCATTTGTCAGATTTCTTAGTCTTTTTCTCAGGAGAAACATCTGAGACGAATGAGACTGCTACAAGTTTCCATGCTAATCTCCCTGGTTTCTAGGATAAGCAACTGGGATTTTACAGAGATCTCGCCTGTGATTTTCTATGTCAGGGGAAGCTTGATTGTAGAAAAGGTGGAACAGTTGGGTTTGGACATGTGAGTTGTCATGTCCAACCACCGGTAGAGGTTGACTGAGTCAATCCAAGCCTATGCCATGTTGTGAGAGGTTGAGGGTTATGGCCCAACCCCTTTTATAAAGGATATTCCTAATTTTCTCTCCCAGATAATTTTCCTCGAGCAAGACACATTTACCCATGTATCACTAGCTTTTTATTAGAAAGTGAAACAATGAGTGATCATTTTGAGCTTATCTTTCCCCTGTTGATTAGGCACATCACCAAGCAAAGCAGTGCGTGAATCGCCTCTGCACGACACCTGTTAAGATTGCTTACCAACCTGCCGTCCAATGGCCAGTTATGGTAAAATGATAGGTCGTGACGTCTACAGATATTCTTTCGCAGAGGCAATATCGTAGCTCATGAGGTTTATCCGAGGCGTGATCTTTGCTGGTTGAAAACTTTACCCAATACCCCGCCGGGATGACTTGTAATACAGTCATCCTTGGCAATTTTTGCCTGTCTCTTAGGAGGCTTACAATTTTGTTGTTAAGAATAGTGTGATTATTATGAATGATTCCCATGATGTTGATTCGTTTATTCTAGAGAAGCGCTGACGGGGTTTGATGGATTTCTCCAAAGTGGTTCATTTAAGTATAACCCCATTCTCAGATATGTCTCCAGATATGGTTTGGGCAAAATAAAACAGGATCAATTCAAGCTATTGTGAAAACGCTGCGAAAGTATTTAGGCTTCAAATTAATGTGGATCTTTAAATCCTGCTTACCACCCTGCCGTCCAATTGACAGTTATGTCCAAAGGATAGGTCGTGACCTCTATAGGTATTCTTTCGCAGAGGCAATAGCGTAGCCCATGAGGTTTACCCGAGGCGTGATCTTTGCTGGTTGAAAACTTTACCCAATACCCCGACGGGATGACTTGTAATACAGTCATCCTTGGCAATTTTTGCCTGTCTCTTAGGAGGCTTACAATTTTGTTGTTAAGAATAGTGTGATTATTATGAATGATTCCCATGATGTGCATTCGTTTATTCTAGAGAAGCGCTAGAGTTGTGTCTTGTTTTTCTAAGATTTCTCCTCAAAGTCGACCGGGTTTGATGGATTTCTCCAAAGTGGTTCATTTAAGTATAACCCCTTTCTCAGATGTGTCTCCAGATATGGTTTGGGCAAAATAAAACAGGATCAATTCAAGCTATTGCGAAAACGCTGCGAAAGTATTTAGGCTTCAAATTATTGTGGATCTTTAAATCCTGCTTACCACCCTGCCGTCCAATTGCCAGTTATGTCCAAACGATAGGTCGAGACGTACTACAGATATTCTTTCGCAGAGGCAAATCGTAGCCCATGAGGTATATCCGAGGCGTGATCTTTGCTGTTTGAAAACTTTACCCAATACCCCACCGGGATGACTTGTAATACAGTCATCCTTGGCAATTTTTGCCTGTCTCTTAGGAGGCTTACACTTTTGTTGCTAGAATATTGCGATTATTCTGGTGATTTCCATGATGTTGATTGTTTATTCTCGAGAAGTGTGTTTCGGCTCGTTTTTTTTAGATTTCTCTGCACAGTCCACAGGATTTGATGGATTTCTTCAGTGTGGTTCATTTAAGTTTTACCCTATTCTCAGATGTATCTCCTGATATGGTTTGGTCAAAATAACACAGGATTACTTTACACTACTTTAAAAACGCTGAGAACGTATTTAGACATCAAATAAATGTGGATTGCATGCAAAAAAAACATGGTATTTGGGTAAATTTGAAGAAAAAAGCTCGAGTTCCTGTTGAATTCTTTAATGATATTGTCGTTCGATTGCATACTTGACAAATCGGATTTCAGTTTTTGTCATGTCGAGATGCCTCCCAAAAATGTGATGAAGGCATTTGTCAGATTTCTTAGTCTTTTTCTCAGGAGAAACATCTGAGACGAATGAGACTGCTACAAGTTTCCATGCTAATCTAACTGGTTTCTAGGATAAGCAACTGGGATTTTACAGAGATCTCGCCTGTGATTTTCTATGTCAGGGGAAGCTTGATTGTAGAAAAGCTGGAACAGTTGGGTTGGGACATGCGAGTTGTCATGTCCAACCACAGGTAGAGGTTGACTGAGTCAATCCAAGCCTATGCCATGTTCTGAGAGGTTGAGGGTTATGGCCCAACCCCTTTTATAAAGGATATTCCTAATTTTCTCTCCCAGATAATTTTCCTCGAGCAAGACACATTTACCCATGTATCACTAGCTTTTTATTAGAAAGTGAAACAATGAGTGATCATTTTGAGCTTATCTTTCCCCTGTTGATTAGGCACATCACCAAGCAAAGCAGTGCGTGAATCGCCTCTGCACGACACCTGTTAAGATTGCTTACCAACCTGCCGTCCAATGGCCAGTTATGGTAAAATGATAGGTCGTGACGTCTACAGATATTCTTTCGCAGAGGCAATATCGTAGCTCATGAGGTTTATCCGAGGCGTGATCTTTGCTGGTTGAAAACTTTACCCAATACCCGCCGGGATGACTTGTAATACAGTCATCCTTGGCAAATTTTGCCTGTCTCTTAGGAGGCTTACAATTTTGTTGTTAAGAATAGTGTGATTATTATGAATGATTCCCATGATGTTGATTCGTTTATTCTAGAGAAGCGCCGACGGGGTTTGATGGATTTCTCCAAAGTGGTTCATTTAAGTATAACCCCATTCTCAGATATGTCTCCAGATATGGTTTGGGCAAAATAAAACAGGATCAATTCAAGCTATTGTGAAAACGCTGCGAAAGTATTTAGGCTTCAAATTAATGTGGATCTTTAATCCTGCTTACCACCCTGCCGTCCAATTGACAGTTATGTCCAAAGGATAGGTCGTGACCTCTATAGGTATTCTTTCGCAGAGGCAATAGCGTAGCCCATGAGGTTTACCCGAGGCGTGATCTTTGCTGGTTGAAAACTTTACCCAATACCCTGACGGGATGACTTGTAATACAGTCATCCTTGGCAATTTTTGCCTGTCTCTTAGGAGGCTTACAATTTTGTTGTTAAGAATAGTGTGATTAATATGAATGATTCCCATGATGTGGATTCGTTTATTCTAGAGAAGCGTTAGAGTTGTGTCTTGTTTTTCTAAGATTTCTCCTCAAAGTCGACCGGGTTTGATGGATTTCTCCAAAGTGGTTCATTTAAGTATAACTCCTTTCTCAGATGTGTCTCCAGATATGGTTTGGGCAAAATAAAACAGGATCAATTCAAGCTATTGCGAAAACGCTGCGAAAGTATTTAGGCTTCAAATTATTGTGGATCTTTAAATCCTGCTTACCACCCTGCCGTCCAATTGCCAGTTATGTCCAAACGATAGGTCGTGACGTCTACAGATATTCTTTCGCAGAGGCAATATCGTAGCCCATGAGGTTTATCCGAGGCGTGATCTTTGCTGTTTGAAAACTTTACCCAATACCCCACCGGGATGACTTGTAATACAGTCATCCTTGGCAATTTTTGCCTGTCTCTTAGGAGGCTTACACTTTTGTTGCTAAGAATATTGTGATTATTCTGGTTGATTTCCATGATGTTGATTTGTTTATTCTCGAGAAGTGTGTTTCGGCTCGTTTTTTTTAGATTTCTCTGCACAGTCCACAGGATTTGATGGATTTCTTCAGTGTGGTTCATTTAAGTTTTACCCTATTCTCAGATGTATCTCCTGATATGGTTTGGTCAAAATAACACAGGATTACTTTACACTACTTTAAAAACGCTGAGAACGTATTTAGACATCAAATAAATGTGGATTGCATGCAAAAAAAACATGGTATTTGGGTAAATTTGAAGAAAAAAGCTCGAGTTCCTGTTGAATTCTTTAATGATATTGTCGTTCGATTGCATACTTGACAAATCGGATTTCAGTTTTTGTCATGTCGAGATGCCTCCCAAAAATGTGATGAAGGCATTTGTCAGATTTCTTAGTCTTTTTCTCAGGAGAAACATCTGAGACGAATGAGACTGCTACAAGTTTCTATGCTAATCTAACTGGTTTCTAGGATAAGCAACTGGGATTTTACAGAGATCTCGCCTGTGATTTTCTATGTCAGGGGAAGCTTGATTGTAGAAAAGGTGGAACAGTTGGGTTTGGACATGTGAGTTGTCATGTCCAACCACCGGTAGAGGTTGACTGAGTCAATCCAAGCCTATGCCATGTTCTGAGAGGTTGAGGGTTATGGCCCAACCCCTTTTATAAAGGATATTCCTAATTTTCTCTCCCAGATAATTTTCCTCGAGCAAGACACATTTACCCATGTATCACTAGCTTTTTATTAGAAAGTGAAACAATGAGTGATCATTTTGAGCTTATCTTTGCCCTGTTGATTAGGCACATCACCAAGCAAAGCAGTGCGTGAATCGCCTCTGCACGACACCTGTTAAGATTGCTTACCAACCTGCCGTCCAATGGCCAGTTATGGTAAAATGATAGGTCGTGACATCTACAGATATTCTTTCGCAGAGGCAATATCGTAGCCCATGAGGTTTATCCGAGGCGTGATCTTTGCTGGTTGAAAACTTTACCCAATACCCCGCCGGGATGACTTGTAATACAGGCAGCCTTGGCAACATTTGCCTGTCTCTTTGGAGGCTTTCAAATTTGTTGTCAAGAATAGTGCAATTATTCTGGTTGATTTCCATGATGTTGATTTGTTTATTCTCGAGAAGTGTGTTTTGTCTCGTTTTTTTTAGATTTATCTTGACAGTCCACAGGATTTGATGGATTTCTTCAGTGTGGTTCATTTAAGTTTTACCCTATTCTCAGATGTATCTCCTGATATGGTTTGGTCAAAATAACACAAGATTAATTCAAACTACTTTGAAAACGCTGCGAACGTATTTAGACATCAAATAAATGTGGATTGCATGCAAAAAAAACATGGTATTTGGGTAAATTCGAAGAAAAAAGCTCGAGTTCCTGTTGAATTCTTTAATGATATTGACGTTTGATTGCAGACGACAATTCCGATCTCAGTTTTTGTCATGTCGAGATGCCTTCCAAAAATGTAATGAAGGCATTTGTCAGATTTCTTAGTCTTTTTCTCAGGAGAAACATCTGATACGAATGAGACTGCTTCAAGTTTCCATGCTAATCTCACTGGTTTCTAGGATAAGCAACTGGGATTTTACAGAGATCTCGCATGTGATTTTCTATGTCAGGGGAAGCTTGATTGTAGAAAAGGTGGAACAGTTGGGTTGGGACATGTGAGTTGTCATGTCCAACCACCGGTAGAGGTTGACTGAGTCAATCCAAGCCTATGCCATGTTCTGAGAGGTTGAGGGTTATGGCCCAACCCCTTTTATAAAGGATATTCCTAATTTTCTCTCCCAGATAATTTTCCTCGAGCAAGACACATTTACCCATGTATCACTAGCTTTTTATTAGAAAGTGAAACAATGAGTGATCATTTTGAGCTTATCTTTCCCCTGTTGATTAGGCACATCACCAAGCAAAGCAGTGCGTGAATCGCCTCTGCACGGCACCTGTTGAGATTGCTTACCAACCTGCCGTCCAATGGCCAGTTATGGTAAAATGATAGGTCGTGACATCTACAGATATTCTTTCGCAGAGGCAATATCGTAGCCCATGAGGTTTATCCGAGGCGTGATCTTTGCTGGTTGAAAACTTTACCCAATACCCCGTCGGGATGACTTGTAATACAGTCATCCTTGGCAATTTTTGCCTGTCTCTTAGGAGGCTTACAATTTTGTTGTTAAGAATAGTGTGATTATTATGAATGATTCCCATGATGTTGATTCGTTTATTCTAGAGGAGCGCTAGAGTTGTGTCTTGTTTTTCTAAGATTTCTCCTCAAAGTCGACGGGGTTTGATGGATTTCTCCAAAGTGGTCATTTAAGTATAACCCCATTCTCAGATATGTCTCCAGATATGGTTTGGGCAAAATAAAACAGGATCAACTCAAGCTATTATGAAAACGCTGCGAAAGTATTTAGGCTTCAAATTAATGTGGATCTTTAAATCCTGCTTACCACCCTGCCGTCCAATTGCCAGTTATGTCCAAACGATAGGTTCTGACCTCTACATGTATTCTTTCGCAGAGGCAATATGGTAGCAAATGAGATTTATCCCAGGGGTGATCATTGCTGGTTTAAAACTTTTACCAATACCCTGCCGGGATGATTTGAAATACAGGCAGCCTTGGAAATATTTGCGTGTCTCTTTGGAGGCTTTCAAATTTGTTGTTAAGAATATTGCGATTATTCTGGTTGATTTCCATGATGTTAATTTGTTTATTCTCGAGAAGTGTGTTTTGTCTCGTTTTTTTTAGATTTCTCTTCACAATCCACAGGATTTGATGGATTTCTTCAGTGTGGTTCATTTAAGTTTTACACTATTCTCAGATGTATATCCTGATATGGTTTGGTCAAAATAACACAGGATTACTTTAAACTATAAAAACGCTGAGAACGTATTTAGACATCAAATAAATGTGGATTGCATGCAAAAAAAACATGGTATTTGGGTAAATTTGAAGAAAAAAATCGAGTTCCTGTTGAATTCTTTAATGATATTGTCGTTCGATTGCATACTTGACAAATCGGATTTCAGTTTTTGTCATGTCGAGATGCCTCCCAAAAATGTGATGAAGGCATTTGTCAGATTTCTTAGTCTTTTTCTCAGGAGAAACATCTGAGACGAATGAGACTGCTACAAGTTTCCATGCTAATCTAACTGGTTTCTAGGATAAGCAACTGGGATTTTACAGAGATCTCGCCTGTGATTTTCTATGTCAGGGGAAGCTTGATTGTAGAAAAGGTGGAACAGTTGGTTTGGGACATGCGAGTTGTCATGTCCAACCACCGGTAGAGGTTGACTGAGTCAATCCAAGCCTATGCCATGTTCTGAGAGGTTGAGGGTTATGGCCCAACCCCTTTTATAAAGGATATTCCTAATTTTCTCTCCCAGATAATTTTCCTAGAGCAAGACACATTTGCCCATGTATCACTAGCTTTTTATTAGAAAGTGAAACAATGAGTGATCATTTTGAGCTTATCTTTCCCCTGTTGATTAGGCACATCACCAAGCAAAGCAGTGCGTGAATCGCCTCTGCACGACACCTGTTAAGATTGCTTACCAACCTGCCGTCCAATGGCCAGTTATGGTAAAATGATAGGTCGTGACGTCCACAGATATTCTTTCGCAGAGGCAATATCGTAGCTCATGAGGTTTATCCGAGGCGTGATCTTTGCTGGTTGAAAACTTTACCCAATACCCGCCGGGATGACTTGTAATACAGTCATCCTTGGCAATTTTTGCCTGTCTCTTAGGAGGCTTACAATTTTGTTGTTAAGAATAGTGTGATTATTATGAATGATTCCCATGATGTGGATTCGTTTATTCTAGAGAAGCGCTAGAGTTGTGTCTTGTTTTTCTAAGATTTCTCCTCAAAGTCGACCGGGTTTGATGGATTTCTCCAAAGTGGTTCATTTAAGTATAACCCCTTTCTCAGATGTGTCTCCAGATATGGTTTGGGCAAAATAAAACAGGATCAATTCAAGCTATTGCGAAAACGCTGCGAAAGTATTTAGGCTTCAAATTATTGTGGATCTTTAAATCCTGCTTACCACCCTGCCGTCCAATTGCCAGTTATGTCCAAACGATAGGTCGTGACGTCTACAGATATTCTTTCGCAGAGGCAATATCGTAGCCAATGAGGTTTATCCGAGGCGTGATCTTTGCTGTTTGAAAACTTTACCCAATACCCCACCGGGATGACTTGTAATACAGTCATCCTTGGCAATTTTTGCCTGTCTCTTAGGAGGCTTACACTTTTGTTGCTAAGAATATTGCGATTATTCTGGTTGATTTCCATGATGTTGATTTGTTTATTCTCGAGAAGTGTGTTTCGGCTCGTTTTTTTTAGATTTCTCTGCACAGTCCACAGGATTTGATGGATTTCTTCAGTGTGGTTCATTTAAGTTTTACCCTATTCTCAGATGTATCTCCTGATATGGTTTGGTCAAAATAACACAGGATTACTTTACACTACTTTAAAAACGCTGAGAACGTATTTAGACATCAAATAAATGTGGATTGCATGCAAAAAAAACATGGTATTTGGGTAAATTTGAAGAAAAAAGCTCGAGTTCCTGTTGAATTCTTTAATGATATTGTCGTTCGATTGCATACTTGACAAATCGGATTTCAGTTTTTGTCATGTCGAGATGCCTCCCAAAAATGTGATGAAGGCATTTGTCAGATTTCTTAGTCTTTTTCTCAGGAGAAACATCTGAGACGAATGAGACTGCTACAAGTTTCCATGCTAATCTAACTGGTTTCTAGGATAAGCAACTGGGATTTTACAGAGATCTCGCCTGTGATTTTCTATGTCAGGGGAAGCTTGATTGTAGAAAAGGTGGAACAGTTGGGTTGGGACATGCGAGTTGTCATGTCCAACCACCGGTAGAGGTTGACTGAGTCAATCCAAGCCTATGCCATGTTCTGAGAGGTTGAGGGTTATGGCCCAACCCCTTTTATAAAGGATATTCCTTATTTTCTCTCCCAGATAATTTTCCTCGAGCAAGACACATTTACCCATGTATCACTAGCTTTTTATTAGAAAGTGAAACAATGAGTGATCATTTTGAGCTTATCTTTCCCCTGTTGATTAGGCACATCACCAAACAAAGCAGTGCGTGAATCGCCTCTGCACGACACCTGTTAAGATTGCTTACCAACCTGCCGTCCAATGGCCAGTTATGGTAAAATGATAGGTCGTGACGTCTACAGATATTCTTTCGCAGAGGCAATATCGTAGCTCATGAGGTTTATCCGAGGCGTGATCTTTGCTGGTTGAAAACTTTACCCAATACCCCGCCGGGATGACTTGTAATACAGTCATCCTTGGCAATTTTTGCCTGTCTCTTAGGAGGCTGACAATTTTGTTGTTAAGAATAGTGTGATTATTATGAATGATTCCCATGATGTTGATTCGTTTATTCTAGAGAAGCGCAGACGGGGTTTGATGGATTTCTCCAAAGTGGTTCATTTAAGTATAACCCCATTCTCAGATATGTCTCCAGATATGGTTTGGGCAAAATAAAACAGGATCAATTCAAGCTATTGTGAAAACGCTGCGAAAGTATTTAGGCTTCAAATTAATGTGGATCTTTAAATTCTGCTTACCACCCTGCCGTCCAATTGACAGTTATGTCCAAACGATAGGTTGTGACCTCTATAGGTATTCTTTCGCAGAGGCAATAGCGTAGCCCATGAGGTTTACCCGAGGCGTGATCTTTGCTGGTTGAAAACTTTACCCAATACCCCGACGGGATGACTTGTAATACAGTCATCCTTGGCAATTTTTGCCTGTCTCTTAGGAGGCTTACAATTTTGTTGTTAAGAATAGTGTGATTATTATGAATGATTCCCATGATGTGCATTCGTTTATTCTAGAGAAGCGCTAGAGTTGTGTCTTGTTTTTCTAAGATTTCTCCTCAAAGTCGACCGGGTTTGATGGATTTCTCCAAAGTGGTTCATTTAAGTATAACCCCTTTCTCAGATGTGTCTCCAGATATGGTTTGGGCAAAATAAAACAGGATCAATTCAAGCTATTGTGAAAACGCTGCGAAAGTATTTAGGCTTCAAATTATTGTGGATCTTTAAATCCTGCTTACCACCCTGCCGTCCAATTGCCAGTTATGTCCAAATGATAGGTCGAGACGACTACAGATATTCTTTCGCAGAGGCAAATCGTAGCCCATGAGGTATATCCGAGGCGTGATCTTTGCTGTTTGAAAACTTTACCCAATACCCCACCGGGATGACTTGTAATACAGTCATCCTTGGCAATTTTTGCCTGTCTCTTAGGAGGCTTACACTTTTGTTGCTAAGAATATTGCGATTATTCTGGTTGATTTCCATGATGTTGATTTGTTTATTCTCGAGAAGTGTGTTTCGTCTCGTTTTTTTTAGATTTCTCTGCACAGTCCACAGGATTTGATGGATTTCTTCAGTGTGGTTCATTTAAGTTTTACCCTATTCTCAGATGTATCTCCTGATATGGTTTGGTCAAAATAACACAGGATTACTTTACACTACTTTAAAAACGCTGAGAACGTATTTAGACATCAAATAAATGTGGATTGCATGCAAAAAAAACATGGTATTTGGGTAAATTTGAAGAAAAAAGCTCGAGTTCCTGTTGAATTCTTTAATGATATTGTCGTTCGATTGCATACTTGACAAATCGGATTTCAGTTTTTGTCATGTCGAGATGCCTCCCAAAAATGTGATGAAGGCATTTGTCAGATTTCTTAGTCTTTTTCTCAGGAGAAACATCTGAGACGAATGAGACTGCTACAAGTTTCTATGCTAATCTAACTGGTTTCTAGGATAAGCAACTGGGATTTTACAGAGATCTCGCCTGTGATTTTCTATGTCAGGGGAAGCTTGATTGTAGAAAAGGTGGAACAGTTGGGTTGGGACATGCGAGTTGTCATGTCCAACCACCGGTAGAGGTTGACTGAGTCAATCCAAGCCTATGCCATGTTCTGAGAGGTTGAGGGTTATGGCCCAACCCCTTTTATAAAGGATATTCCTAATTTTCTCTCCCAGATAATTTTCCTCGAGCAAGACACATTTACCCATGTATCACTAGCTTTTTATTAGAAAGTGAAACAATGAGTGATCATTTTGAGCTTATCTTTCCCCTGTTGATTAGGCACATCACCAAGCAAAGCAGTGCGTGAATCGCCTCTGCACGACACCTGTTAAGATTGCTTACCAACCTGCCGTCCAATGGCCAGTTATGGTAAAATGATAGGTCGTGACGTCTACAGATATTCTTTCGCAGAGGCAATATCGTAGCTCATGAGGTTTATCCGAGGCGTGATCTTTGCTGGTTGAAAACTTTACCCAATACCCCGCCGGGATGACTTGTAATACAGTCATCCTTGGCAATTTTTGCCTGTCTGTTAGGAGGCTGACAATTTTGTTGTTAAGAATAGTGTGATTATTATGAATGATTCCCATGATGTTGATTCGTTTATTCTAGAGAAGCGCAGACGGGGTTTGATGGATTTCTCCAAAGTGGTTCATTTAAGTATAACCCCATTCTCAGATATGTCTCCAGATATGGTTTGGGCAAAATAAAACAGGATCAATTCAAGCTATTGTGAAAACGCTGCGAAAGTATTTAGGCTTCAAATTAATGTGGATCTTTAAATCCTGCTTACCACCCTGCCGTCCAATTGACAGTTATGTCCAAAGGATAGGTCGTGACCTCTATAGGTATTCTTTCGCAGAGGCAATAGCGTAGCCCATGAGGTTTACCCGAGGCGTGATCTTTGCTGGTTGAAAACTTTACCCAATACCTCGACGGGATGACTTGTAATACAGTCATCCTTGGCAATTTTTGCCTGTCTCTTAGGAGGCTTACAATTTTGTTGTTAAGAATAGTGTGATTATTATGAATGATTCCCATGATGTGGATTCGTTTATTCTAGAGAAGCGCTAGAGTTGTGTCTTGTTTTTCTAAGATTGCTCCTCAAAGTCGACCGGGTTTGATGGATTTCTCCAAAGTGGTTCATTTAAGTATAACCCCTTTCTCAGATGTGTCTCCAGATATGGTTTGGGCAAAATAAAACAGGATCAATTCAAGCTGTGAAAACGCTGCGAAAGTATTTAGGCTTCAAATTAATGTGGATCTTTAAATCCTGCTTACCACCCTGCCGTCCACTTGCCAGTTATGTCCAAACGATAGGTCGTGACCTCTACAGGTATTCTTTCGCAGAGGCAAAATCGTAGCACAAGAGGTTTATCCGAAGCGTGATCATTGCTGGCTTAAAACTTTAACCAATACCCTGCCGGGATGACTTGAAATACAGGCAGCCTTGGCAACATTTGCCTGTCTCTTTGGAGGCTTTCAAATTTGTTGTCAAGAATAGTGCGATTATTCTGGTTGATTTCCATGATGTTGATTTGTTTATTCTCGAGAAGTGTGTTTTCTCTCGTTTTTTTTAGATTTCTCTGCACAGTCCACAGGATTTGATGGATTTCTTCAGTGTGGTTCATTTAAGTTTTACCCTATTCTCAGATGTATCTCCTGATATGGTTTGGTCAAAATAACACAAGATTAATTCAAACTACTTTGAAAACGCTGCGAACGTATTTAGACATCAAATAAATGTGGATTGCATGCAAAAAAAACATGGTATTTGGGTAAATTCGAAGAAAAAAGCTCGAGTTCCTGTTGAATTCTTTAATGATATTGACGTTTGATTGCAGACGACAATTCCGATCTCAGTTTTTGTCATGTCGAGATGTCTTCCAAAAATGTAATGAAGGCATTTGTCAGATTTCTTAGTCTTTTTCTCAGGAGAAACATCTGATACGAATGAGACTGCTACAAGTTTCCATACTAATCTCACTGGTTTCTAGGATAAGCAACTGGGATTTTACAGAGATCTCGCATGTGATTTTCTATGTCAGGGGAAGCTTGATTGTAGAAAAGGTGGAACAGTTGGGTTGGGACATGTGAGTTGTCATGTCCAACCACCGGTAGAGGTTGACTGAGTCAATCCAAGCCTATGCCATGTTCTGAGAGGTTGAGGGTTATGGCCCAACCCCTTTTATAAAGGATATTCCTAATTTTCTCTCCCAGATAATTTTCCTCGAGCAAGACACATTTACCCATGTATCACTAGCTTTTTATTAGAAAGTGAAACAATGAGTGATCATTTTGAGTTTATCTTTCCCCTGTTGATTAGGCACATCACCAAGCAAAGCAGTGCGTGAATCGCCTCTGCACGGCACCTGTTGAGATTGCTTACCAACCTGCCGTCCAATGGCCAGTTATGGTAAAATGATAGGTCGTGACATCTACAGATATTCTTTCGCAGAGGCAATATCGTAGCCCATGAGGTTTATCCGAGGCGTGATCTTTGCTGGTTGAAAACTTTACCCAAGACCCCGCCGGGATGACTTGTAATACAGTCATCCTTGGCCATTTTTGCCTGTCTCTTAGGAGGCTGACAATTTTGTTGTTAAGAATAGTGTGATTATTATGAATGATTCCCATGATGTTGATTCGTTTATTCTAGAGAAGCGCTAGAGTTGTGTCTTGTTTTTCTAAGATTTCTCCTCAAAGTCGACGGGGTTTGATGGATTTCTCCAAAGTGGTTCATTTAAGTATAACCCCATTCTCAGATATGTCTCCAGATATGCTTTGGGCAAAATAAAACAGGATCAATTCAAGCTATTGTGAAAACGCTGCGAAAGTATTTAGGCTTCAAATTAATGTGGATCTTTAAATCCTGCTTACCACCCTGCCGTCCAATTGCCAGTTATATCCAAACGATAGGTCGTGACCTCTACAGGTATTCTTTCGCAGAGGCAAAATCGTAGCACAAGAGGTTTATCCGAAGCGTGATCATTGCTGGCTTAAAACTTTAACCAATACCCTGCCGGGATGACTTGAAATACAGGCAGCCTTGGCAACATTTGCCTGTCTCTTCGGAGGCTTTCAAATTTGTTGTCAAGAATAGTGCGATTATTCTGGTTGATTTCCATGGTGTTGATTTGTTTATTCTCGAGAAGTGTGTTTTGTCTCGTTTTTTTTAGATTTCTCTTGACAGTCCACAGGATTTGATGGATTTCTTCAGTGTGGTTCATTTAAGTTTTACCCTATTCTCAGATGTATCTCCTGATATGGTTTGGTCAAAATAACACAAGATTAATTCAAACTACTTTGAAAACGCTGCGAACGTATTTAGACATCAAATAAATGTGGATTGCATGCAAAAAAAACATGGTATTTGGGTAAATTCGAAGAAAAAAGCTCGAGTTCCTGTTGAATTCTTTAAACATATTGACGTTTGATTGCAGACAACAATTCCGATCTCAGTTTTTGTCATGTCGAGATGCCTTCCAAAAATGTAATGAAGGCATTTGTCAGATTTCTTAGTCTTTTTCTCAGGAGAAACATCTGATACGAATGAGACTGCTACAAGTTTCCATGCTAATCTCACTGGTTTCTAGGATAAGCAACTGGGATTTTACAGAGATCTCGCATGTGATTTTCTATGTCAGGGGAAGCTTGATTGTAGAAAAGGTGGAGCAGTTGGGTTGGGACATGTGAGTTGTCATGTCCAACCACCGGTAGAGGTTGACTGAGTCAATCCAAGCCTATGGCATGTTCTGAGAGGTTGAGGGTTATGGCCCAACCCCTTTTATAAAGGATATTCCTAATTTTCTCTCCCAGATAATTTTCCTCGAGCAAGACACATTTACCCATGTATCATTAGCTTTTTATTAGAAAGTGAAACAATGAGTGATCATTTTGAGCTTATCTTTCCCCTGTTGATTAGGCACATCACCAAGCAAAGCAGTGCGTGAATCGCCTCTGCACGACACCTGTTAAGATTGCTTACCAACCTGCCGTCCAATGGCCAGTTATGGTAAAATGATAGGTCGTGACGTCTACAGATATTCTTTCGCAGAGGCAATATCGTAGCTCATGAGGTTTATCCGAGGCGTGATCTTTGCTGGTTGAAAACTTTACCCAATACCCCGCCGGGATGACTTGTAATACAGTCATCCTTGGCAATTTTTGCCTGTCTCTTAGGAGGCTTACAATTTTGTTGTTAAGAATAGTGTGATTATTATGAATGATTCCCATGATGTTGATTCGTTTATTCTAGAGAAGCGCTAGAGTTGTGTCTTGTTTTTCTAAGATTTCTCCTCAAAGTCGACCGGGTTTGATGGATTTCTCCAAAGTGGTTCATTTAAGTATAACCCCTTTCTCAGATGTGTCTCCAGATATGGTTTGGGCAAAATAAAACAGGATCAATTCAAGCTATTGTGAAAACGCTGCGAAAGTATTTAGGCTTCAAATTATTGTGGATCTTTAAATCCTGCTTACCACCCTACCGTCCAATTGCCAGTTATGTCCAAAGGATAGGTCGTGACGTCTACAGATATTCTTTCGCAGAGGCAATATCGTAGCCCATGAGGTTTATCCGAGGCGTGATCTTTGCTGTTTGAAAACTTTACCCAATACCCCACCGGGATGACTTGTAATACAGTCATCCTTGGCAATTTTTGCCTGTCTCTTAAGAGGCTTACACTTTTGTTGCTAAGAATATTGCGATTATTCTGGTTGATTTCCATGATGTTGATTTGTTTATTCTCGAGAAGTGTGTTTCGTCTCGTTTTTTTTAGATTTCTCTGCACAGTCCACAGGATTTGATGGATTTCTTCAGTGTGGTTCATTTAAGTTTTACCCTATTCTCAGATGTATCTCCTGATATGGTTTTGTCAAAATAACACAGGATTACTTTACACTACTTTAAAAACGCTGAGAACGTATTTAGACATCAAATAAATGTGGATTGCATGCAAAAAAAACATGGTATTTGGGTAAATTTGAAGAAAAAAGCTCGAGTTCCTGTTGAATTCTTTAATGATATTGTCGTTCGATTGCATACTTGACAAATCGGATTTCAGTTTTTGTCATGTCGAGATGCCTCCCAAAAATGTGATGAAGGCATTTGTCAGATTTCTTAGTCTTTTTCTCAGGAGAAACATCTGATACGAATGAGACTGCTACAAGTTTCCATGCTAATCTCACTGGTTTCTAGGATAAGCAACTGGGATTTTACAGAGATCTCGCATGTGATTTTCTATGTCAGGGGAAGCTTGATTGTAGAAAAGGTGGAACAGTTGGGTTGGGACATGTGAGTTGTCATGTCCAACCACCGGTAGAGGTTGACTGAGTCAATCCAAGCCTATGCCATGTTCTGAGAGGTTGAGGGTTATGGCCCAACCCCTTTTATAAAGGATATTCCTAATTTTCTCTCCCAGATAATTTTCCTCGAGCAAGACACATTTACCCATGTATCACTAGCTTTTTATTAGAAAGTGAAACAATGAGTGATCATTTTGAGCTTATCTTTCCCCTGTTGATTAGGCACATCACCAAGCAAAGCAGTGCGTGAATCGCCTCTGCACGACACCTGTTAAGATTGCTTACCAACCTGCCGTCCAATGGCCAGTTATGGTAAAATGATAGGTCGTGACATCTACAGATATTCTTTCGCAGAGGCAATATCGTAGCTCATGAGGTTTATCCGAGGCGTGATCTTTGCTGGTTGAAAACTTTACCCAATACCCCGCCGGGATGACTTGTAATACAGTCATCCTTGGCAATTTTTGCCTGTCTCTTAGGAGGCTGACAATTTTGTTGTTAAGAATAGTGTGATTATTATGAATGATTCCCATGATGTTGATTCGTTTATTCTAGAGAAGCGCTAGAGTTGTGTCTTGTTTTTCTAAGATTTCTCCTCAAAGTCGACGGGGTTTGATGGATTTCTCCAAAGGGGTTCATTTAAGTATAACCCCATTCTCAGATATGTCTCCAGATATGGTTTGGGCAAAATAAAACAGGATCAATTCAAGCTATTATGAAAACGCTGCGAAAGTATTTAGGCTTCAAATTAATGTGGATCTTTAAATCCTGCTTACCACCCTGCCGTCCAATTGCCAGTTATGTCCAAACGATAGGTCGTGACCTCTACAGGTATTCTTTCGCAGAGGCAAAATCGTAGCACAAGAGGTTTATCCGAAGCGTGATCATTGCTGGCTTAAAACTTTAACCAATACCCTGCCGGAATGACTTGAAATTCAGGCAGCCTTGGCAATACTGCCTGTCTCTTTGGAGGCTTTCAAATTTGTTGTTAAGAATATTGCGATTATTCTGGTTGATTTCCATGATGTTGATTTGTTTATTCTCGAGAAGTGTGTTTCGTCTCGTTTTTTTAGATTTCTCTTCACAGTCCACAGGATTTGATGGATTTCTTCAGTGTGGTTCATTTAAGTTTTACACTATTCTCAGATGTATATCCTGATATGGTTTGGTCAAAATAACACAGGATTACTTTAAACTATAAAAAACGCTGAGAACGTATTTAGACATCAAATAAATGTGGATTGCATGCAAAAAAAACATGGTATTTGGGTAAATTTGAAGAAAAAAAATCGAGTTCCTGTTGAATTCTTTAATGATATTGTCGTTCGATTGCATACTTGACAAATCGGATTTCAGTTTTTGTCATGTCGAGATGCCTCCCAAAAATGTGATGAAGGCATTTGTCAGATTTCTTAGTCTTTTTCTCAGGAGAAACATCTGAGACGAATGAGACTGCTACAAGTTTCCATGCTAATCTCCCTGGTTTCTAGGATAAGCAACTGGGATTTTACAGAGATCTCGCCTGTGATTTTCTATGTCAGGGGAAGCTTGATTGTAGAAAAGGTGGAACAGTTGGGTTTGGACATGTGAGTTGTCATGTCCAACCACCGGTAGAGGTTGACTGAGTCAATCCAAGCCTATGCCATGTTGTGAGAGGTTGAGGGTTATGGCCCAACCCCTTTTATAAAGGATATTCCTAATTTTCTCTCCCAGATAATTTTCCTCGAGCAAGACACATTTACCCATGTATCACTAGCTTTTTATTAGAAAGTGAAACAATGAGTGATCATTTTGAGCTTATCTTTCCCCTGTTGATTAGGCACATCACCAAGCAAAGCAGTGCGTGAATCGCCTCTGCACGACACCTGTTAAGATTGCTTACCAACCTGCCGTCCAATGGCCAGTTATGGTAAAATGATAGGTCGTGACATCTACAGATATTCTTTCGCAGAGGCAATATCGTAGCCCATGAGGTTTATCCGAGGCGTGATCTTTGCTGGTTGAAAACTTTACCCAATACCCCGCCGGGATGACTTGTAATACAGTCATCCTTGGCAATTTTTGCCTGTCTCTTAGGAGGCTGACAATTTTGTTGTTAAGAATAGTGTGATTATTATGAATGATTCCCATGATGTTGATTCGTTTATTCTAGAGAAGCGCTAGAGTTGTGTCTTGTTTTTCTAAGATTTCTCCTCAAAGTCGACGGGGTTTGATGGATTTCTCCAAAGTGGTTCATTTAAGTATAACCCCTATTCTCAGATGTGTCTCCAGATATGGTTTGGGCAAAATAAAACAGGATCAATTCAAGCTATTGTGAAAACGCTGCGAAAGTATTTAGGCTTCAAATTATTGTGGATCTTTAAATCCTGCTTACCACCCTGCCGTCCAATTGCCAGTTATGTCCAAAGGATAGGTCGTGACGTCTACAGATATTCTTTCGCAGAGGCAAAATCGTAGCACAAGAGGTTTATCCGAAGCGTGATCATTGCTGGCTTAAAACTTTAACCAATACCCTGCCGGAATGACTTGAAATTCAGGCAGCCTTGGCAATACTGCCTGTCTCTTTGGAGGCTTTCAAATTTGTTGTTAAGAATATTGCGATTATTCTGGTTGATTTCCATGATGTTGATTTGTTTATTCTCGAGAAGTGTGTTTCGTCTCGTTTTTTTAGATTTCTCTTCACAGTCCACAGGATTTGATGGATTTCTTCAGTGTGGTTCATTTAAGTTTTACACTATTCTCAGATGTATATCCTGATATGGTTTGGTCAAAATAACACAGGATTACTTTAAACTATAAAAAACGCTGAGAACGTATTTAGACATCAAATAAATGTGGATTGCATGCAAAAAAAACATGGTATTTGGGTAAATTTGAAGAAAAAAAATCGAGTTCCTGTTGAATTCTTTAATGATATTGTCGTTCGATTGCATACTTGACAAATCGGATTTCAGTTTTTGTCATGTCGAGATGCCTCCCAAAAATGTGATGAAGGCATTTGTCAGATTTCTTAGTCTTTTTCTCAGGAGAAACATCTGAGACGAATGAGACTGCTACAAGTTTCCATGCTAATCTCCCTGGTTTCTAGGATAAGCAACTGGGATTTTACAGAGATCTCGCCTGTGATTTTCTATGTCAGGGGAAGCTTGATTGTAGAAAAGGTGGAACAGTTGGGTTTGGACATGTGAGTTGTCATGTCCAACCACCGGTAGAGGTTGACTGAGTCAATCCAAGCCTATGCCATGTTGTGAGAGGTTGAGGGTTATGGCCCAACCCCTTTTATAAAGGATATTCCTAATTTTCTCTCCCAGATAATTTTCCTCGAGCAAGACACATTTACCCATGTATCACTAGCTTTTTATTAGAAAGTGAAACAATGAGTGATCATTTTGAGCTTATCTTTCCCCTGTTGATTAGGCACATCACCAAGCAAAGCAGTGCGTGAATCGCCTCTGCACGACACCTGTTAAGATTGCTTACCAACCTGCCGTCCAATGGCCAGTTATGGTAAAATGATAGGTCGTGACATCTACAGATATTCTTTCGCAGAGGCAATATCGTAGCCCATGAGGTTTATCCGAGGCGTGATCTTTGCTGGTTGAAAACTTTACCCAATACCCCGCCGGGATGACTTGTAATACAGTCATCCTTGGCAATTTTTGCCTGTCTCTTAGGAGGCTGACAATTTTGTTGTTAAGAATAGTGTGATTATTATGAATGATTCCCATGATGTTGATTCGTTTATTCTAGAGAAGCGCTAGAGTTGTGTCTTGTTTTTCTAAGATTTCTCCTCAAAGTCGACGGGGTTTGATGGATTTCTCCAAAGTGGTTCATTTAAGTATAACCCCATTCTCAGATATGTCTCCAGATATGCTTTGGGCAAAATAAAACAGGATCAATTCAAGCTATTGTGAAAACGCTGCGAAAGTATTTAGGCTTCAAATTAATGTGGATCTTTAAATCCTGCTTACCACCCTGCCGTCCAATTGCCAGTTATATCCAAACGATAGGTCGTGACCTCTACAGGTATTCTTTCGCAGAGGCAAAATCGTAGCACAAGAGGTTTATCCGAAGCGTGATCATTGCTGGCTTAAAACTTTAACCAATACCCTGCCGGGATGACTTGAAATACAGGCAGCCTTGGCAACATTTGCCTGTCTCTTCGGAGGCTTTCAAATTTGTTGTCAAGAATAGTGCGATTATTCTGGTTGATTTCCATGGTGTTGATTTGTTTATTCTCGAGAAGTGTGTTTTGTCTCGTTTTTTTAGATTTCTCTTGACAGTCCACAGGATTTGATGGATTTCTTCAGTGTGGTTCATTTAAGTTTTACCCTATTCTCAGATGTATCTCCTGATATGGTTTGGTCAAAATAACACAGGATTACTTCAAACTACTTTGAAAACGCTGCGAACGTATTTAGACATCAAATAAATGTGGATTGCATGCAAAAAAAACATGGTATTTGGGTAAATTCGAAGAAAAAAGCTCGAGTTCCTGTTGAATTCTTTAATGATATTGACGTTTGATTGCAGACTGACAATTCCGATCTCAGTTTTTGTCATGTCGAGATGCCTTCCAAAAATGTAATGAAGGCATTTGTCAGATTTCTTAGTCTTTTTCTCAGGAGAAACATCTGATACGAATGAGACTGCTACAAGTTTCCATGCTAATCTCACTGGTTTCTAGGATAAGCAACTGGGATTTTACAGAGATCTCGCATGTGATTTTCTATGTCAGGGGAAGCTTGATTGTAGAAAAGGTGGAACAGTTGGGTTGGGACATGTGAGTTGTCATGTCCAACCACCGGTAGAGGTTGACTGAGTCAATCCAAGCCTATGGCATGTTCTGAGAGGTTGAGGGTTATGGCCCAACCCATTTTATAAAGGATATTCCTAATTTTCTCTCCCAGATAATTTTCCTCGAGCAAGACACATTTACCCATGTATCACTAGCTTTTTATTAGAAAGTGAAACAATGAGTGATCATTTTGAGCTTATCTTTCCCCTGTTGATTAGGCACATCACCAAGCAAAGCAGTGCGTGAATCGCCTCTGCACGACACCTGTTAAGATTGCTTACCAACCTGCCGTCCAATGGCCAGTTATGGTAAAATGATAGGTCGTGACATCTACAGATATTCTTTCGCAGAGGCAATATCGTAGCTCATGAGGTTTATCCGAGGCGTGATCTTTGCTGGTTGAAAACTTTACCCAATACCCCGCCGGGATGACTTGTAATACAGTCATCCTTGGCAATTTTTGCCTGTCTCTTAGGAGGCTGACAATTTTGTTGTTAAGAATAGTGTGATTATTATGAATGATTCCCATGATGTTGATTCGTTTATTCTAGAGAAGCGCTAGAGTTGTGTCTTGTTTTTCTAAGATTTCTCCTCAAAGTCGACGGGGTTTGATGGATTTCTCCAAAGTGGTTCATTTAAGTATAACCCCATTCTCAGATATGTCTCCAGATATGGTTTGGGCAAAATAAAACAGGATCAATTCAAGCTATTATGAAAACGCTGCGAAAGTATTTAGGCTTCAAATTAATGTGGATCTTTAAATCCTGCTTACCACCCTGCCGTCCAATTGCCAGTTATGTCCAAACGATAGGTCGTGACCTCTACAGGTATTCTTTCGCAGAGGCAAAATCGTAGCACAAGAGGTTTATCCGAAGCGTGATCATTGCTGGCTTAAAACTTTAACCAATACCCTGCCGGAATGACTTGAAATCAGGCAGCCTTGGCAATACTTGCCTGTCTCTTGGAGGCTTTCAAATTTGTTGTTAAGAATATTGCGATTATTCTGGTTGATTTCCATGATGTTGATTTGTTTATTCTCGAGAAGTGTGTTTCGTCTCGTTTTTTTTAGATTTCTCTTCACAGTCCACAGGATTTGATGGATTTCTTCAGTGTGGTTCATTTAAGTTTTACACTATTCTCAGATGTATATCCTGATATGGTTTGGTCAAAATAACACAGGATTACTTTAAACTACTTAAAAAACGCTGAGAACGTATTTAGACATCAAATAAATGTGGATTGCATGCAAAAAAAACATGGTATTTGGGTAAATTTGAAGAAAAAAAATCGAGTTCCTGTTGAATTCTTTAATGATATTGTCGTTCGATTGCATACTTGACAAATCGGATTTCAGTTTTTGTCATGTCGAGATGCCTCCCAAAAATGTGATGAAGGCATTTGTCAGATTTCTTAGTCTTTTTCTCAGGAGAAACATCTGAGACGAATGAGACTGCTACAAGTTTCCATGCTAATCTCACTGGTTTCTAGGATAAGCAACTGGGATTTTACAGAGATCTCGCCTGTGATTTTCTATGTCAGGGGAAGCTTGATTGTAGAAAAGGTGGAACAGTTGGGTTGGGACATGTGAGTTGTCATGTCCAACCACCGGTAGAGGTTGACTGAGTCAATCCAAGCCTATGCCATGTTGCTGAGAGGTTGAGGGTTATGGCCCAACCCCTTTTATAAAGGATATTCCTAATTTTCTCTCCCAGATAATTTTCCTCGAGCAAGACACATTTACCCATGTATCACTAGCTTTTTATTAGAAAGTGAAACAATGAGTGATCATTTTGAGCTTATCTTTCCCCTGTTGATTAGGCACATCACCAAGCAAAGCAGTGCGTGAATCGCCTCTGCACGACACCTGTTAAGATTGCTTACCAACCTGCCGTCCAATGGCCAGTTATGGTAAAATGATAGGTCGTGACATCTACAGATATTCTTTCGCAGAGGCAATATCGTAGCTCATGAGGTTTATCCGAGGCGTGATCTTTGCTGGTTGAAAACTTTACCCAATACCCCGCCGGGATGACTTGTAATACAGTCATCCTTGGCAATTTTTGCCTGTCTCTTAGGAGGCTGACAATTTTGTTGTTAAGAATAGTGTGATTATTATGAATGATTCCCATGATGTTGATTCGTTTATTCTAGAGAAGCGCTAGAGTTGTGTCTTGTTTTTCTAAGATTTCTCCTCAAAGTCGACGGGGTTTGATGGATTTCTCCAAAGTGGTTCATTTAAGTATAACCCCATTCTCAGATATGTCTCCAGATATGGTTTGGGCAAAATAAAACAGGATCAATTCAAGCTATTATGAAAACGCTGCGAAAGTATTTAGGCTTCAAATTAATGTGGATCTTTAAATCCTGCTTACCACCCTGCCGTCCAATTGCCAGTTATGTCCAAACGATAGGTCGTGACCTCTACAGGTATTCTTTCGCAGAGGCAAAATCGTAGCACAAGAGGTTTATCCGAAGCGTGATCATTGCTGGCTTAAAACTTTAACCAATACCCTGCCGGATGACTTGAAATTACAGGCAGCCTTGGCAATACTGCCTGTCTCTTTGGAGGCTTTCAAATTTGTTGTTAAGAATAGTGCGATTATTCTGGTTGATTTCCATGATGTTGATTTGTTTATTCTCGAGAAGTGTGTTTCGTCTCGTTTTTTTAGATTTCTCTTGCACAGTCCACAGGATTTGATGGATTTCTTCAGTGTGGTTCATTTAAGTTTTACACTATTCTCAGATGTATATCCTGATATGGTTTGGTCAAAATAACACAGGATTACTTTAAACTATAAAAACGCTGAGAACGTATTTAGACATCAAATAAATGTGGATTGCATGCAAAAAAAACATGGTATTTGGGTAAATTTGAAGAAAAAAGATCGAGTTCCTGTTGAATTCTTTAATGATATTGTCGTTCGATTGCATACTTGACAAATCGGATTTCAGTTTTTGTCATGTCGAGATGCCTCCCAAAAATGTGATGAAGGCATTTGTCAGATTTCTTAGTCTTTTTCTCAGGAGAAACATCTGATACGAATGAGACTGCTACAAGTTTCCATGCTAATCTCCCTGGTTTCTAGGATAAGCAACTGGGATTTTACAGAGATCTCGCCTGTGATTTTCTATGTCAGGGGAAGCTTGATTGTAGAAAAGGTGGAACAGTTGGGTTGGGACATGTGAGTTGTCATGTCCAACCACCGGTAGAGGTTGACTGAGTCAATCCAAGCCTATGCCATGTTCTGAGAGGTTGAGGGTTATGGCCCAACCCCTTTTATAAAGGATATTCCTAATTTTCTCTCCCAGATAATTTTCCTCGAGCAAGACACATTTACCCATGTATCACTAGCTTTTTATTAGAAAGTGAAACAATGAGTGATCATTTTGAGCTTATCTTTCCCCTGTTGATTAGGCACATCACCAAGCAAAGCAGTGCGTGAATCGCCTCTGCACGACACCTGTTAAGATTGCTTACCAACCTGCCGTCCAATGGCCAGTTATGGTAAAATGATAGGTCGTGACATCTACAGATATTCTTTCGCAGAGGCAATATCGTAGCTCATGAGGTTTATCCGAGGCGTGATCTTTGCTGGTTGAAAACTTTACCCAATACCCCGCCGGGATGACTTGTAATACAGTCATCCTTGGCAATTTTTGCCTGTCTCTTAGGAGGCTGACAATTTTGTTGTTAAGAATAGTGTGATTATTATGAATGATTCCCATGATGTTGATTCGTTTATTCTAGAGAAGCGCTAGAGTTGTGTCTTGTTTTTCTAAGATTTCTCCTCAAAGTCGACGGGGTTTGATGGATTTCTCCAAAGGGGTTCATTTAAGTATAACCCCATTCTCAGATATGTCTCCAGATATGGTTTGGGCAAAATAAAACAGGATCAATTCAAGCTATTATGAAAACGCTGCGAAAGTATTTAGGCTTCAAATTAATGTGGATCTTTAAATCCTGCTTACCACCCTGCCGTCCAATTGCCAGTTATGTCCAAACGATAGGTCGTGACCTCTACAGGTATTCTTTCGCAGAGGCAAAATCGTAGCACAAGAGGTTTATCCGAAGCGTGATCATTGCTGGCTTAAAACTTTAACCAATACCCTGCCGGAATGACTTGAAATTCAGGCAGCCTTGGCAATACTGCCTGTCTCTTTGGAGGCTTTCAAATTTGTTGTTAAGAATATTGCGATTATTCTGGTTGATTTCCATGATGTTGATTTGTTTATTCTCGAGAAGTGTGTTTCGTCTCGTTTTTTTTAGATTTCTCTTCACAGTCCACAGGATTTGATGGATTTCTTCAGTGTGGTTCATTTAAGTTTTACCCTATTCTCAGATGTATCTACTGATATGGTTTGGTCAAAATAACACAGGATTACTTTAAACTATAAAAACGCTGAGAACGTATTTAGACATCAAATAAATGTGGATTGCATGCAAAAAAAACATGGTATTTGGGTAAATTTGAAGAAAAAAATCGAGTTCCTGTTGAATTCTTTAATGATATTGTCGTTCGATTGCATACTTGACAAATCGGATTTCAGTTTTTGTCATGTCGAGATGCCTCCCAAAAATGTGATGAAGGCATTTGTCAGATTTCTTAGTCTTTTTCTCAGGAGAAACATCTGAGACGAATGAGACTGCTACAAGTTTCCATGCTAATCTCCCTGGTTTCTAGGATAAGCAACTGGGATTTTACAGAGATCTCGCCTGTGATTTTCTATGTCAGGGGAAGCTTGATTGTAGAAAAGGTGGAACAGTTGGGTTTGGACATGTGAGTTGTCATGTCCAACCACCGGTAGAGGTTGACTGAGTCAATCCAAGCCTATGCCATGTTGTGAGAGGTTGAGGGTTATGGCCCAACCCCTTTTATAAAGGATATTCCTAATTTTCTCTCCCAGATAATTTTCCTCGAGCAAGACACATTTACCCATGTATCACTAGCTTTTTATTAGAAAGTGAAACAATGAGTGATCATTTTGAGCTTATCTTTCCCCTGTTGATTAGGCACATCACCAAGCAAAGCAGTGCGTGAATCGCCTCTGCACGACACCTGTTAAGATTGCTTACCAACCTGCCGTCCAATGGCCAGTTATGGTAAAATGATAGGTCGTGACGTCTACAGATATTCTTTCGCAGAGGCAATATCGTAGCTCATGAGGTTTATCCGAGGCGTGATCTTTGCTGGTTGAAAACTTTACCCAATACCCCGCCGGGATGACTTGTAATACAGTCATCCTTGGCAATTTTTGCCTGTCTCTTAGGAGGCTGACAATTTTGTTGTTAAGAATAGTGTGATTATTATGAATGATTCCCATGATGTTGATTCGTTTATTCTAGAGAAGCGCTAGAGTTGTGTCTTGTTTTTCTAAGATTTCTCCTCAAAGTCGACGGGGTTTGATGGATTTCTCCAAAGTGGTTCATTTAAGTATAACCCCATTCTCAGATATGTCTCCAGATATGGTTTGGGCAAAATAAAACAGGATCAATTCAAGCTATTATGAAAACGCTGCGAAAGTATTTAGGCTTCAAATTAATGTGGATCTTTAAATCCTGCTTACCACCCTGCCGTCCAATTGCCAGTTATGTCCAAACGATAGGTCGTGACCTCTACAGGTATTCTTTCGCAGAGGCAAAATCGTAGCACAAGAGGTTTATCCGAAGCGTGATCATTGCTGGCTTAAAACTTTAACCAATACCCTGCCGGAATGACTTGAAATTCAGGCAGCCTTGGCAATACTGCCTGTCTCTTTGGAGGCTTTCAAATTTGTTGTTAAGAATATTGCGATTATTCTGGTTGATTTCCATGATGTTGATTTGTTTATTCTCGAGAAGTGTGTTTCGTCTCGTTTTTTTAGATTTCTCTTCACAGTCCACAGGATTTGATGGATTTCTTCAGTGTGGTTCATTTAAGTTTTACACTATTCTCAGATGTATATCCTGATATGGTTTGGTCAAAATAACACAGGATTACTTTAAACTATAAAAAACGCTGAGAACGTATTTAGACATCAAATAAATGTGGATTGCATGCAAAAAAAACATGGTATTTGGGTAAATTTGAAGAAAAAAAATCGAGTTCCTGTTGAATTCTTTAATGATATTGTCGTTCGATTGCATACTTGACAAATCGGATTTCAGTTTTTGTCATGTCGAGATGCCTCCCAAAAATGTGATGAAGGCATTTGTCAGATTTCTTAGTCTTTTTCTCAGGAGAAACATCTGAGACGAATGAGACTGCTACAAGTTTCCATGCTAATCTCCCTGGTTTCTAGGATAAGCAACTGGGATTTTACAGAGATCTCGCCTGTGATTTTCTATGTCAGGGGAAGCTTGATTGTAGAAAAGGTGGAACAGTTGGGTTTGGACATGTGAGTTGTCATGTCCAACCACCGGTAGAGGTTGACTGAGTCAATCCAAGCCTATGCCATGTTGTGAGAGGTTGAGGGTTATGGCCCAACCCCTTTTATAAAGGATATTCCTAATTTTCTCTCCCAGATAATTTTCCTCGAGCAAGACACATTTACCCATGTATCACTAGCTTTTTATTAGAAAGTGAAACAATGAGTGATCATTTTGAGCTTATCTTTCCCCTGTTGATTAGGCACATCACCAAGCAAAGCAGTGCGTGAATCGCCTCTGCACGACACCTGTTAAGATTGCTTACCAACCTGCCGTCCAATGGCCAGTTATGGTAAAATGATAGGTCGTGACATCTACAGATATTCTTTCGCAGAGGCAATATCGTAGCCCATGAGGTTTATCCGAGGCGTGATCTTTGCTGGTTGAAAACTTTACCCAATACCCCGCCGGGATGACTTGTAATACAGTCATCCTTGGCAATTTTTGCCTGTCTCTTAGGAGGCTGACAATTTTGTTGTTAAGAATAGTGTGATTATTATGAATGATTCCCATGATGTTGATTCGTTTATTCTAGAGAAGCGCTAGAGTTGTGTCTTGTTTTTCTAAGATTTCTCCTCAAAGTCGACGGGGTTTGATGGATTTCTCCAAAGTGGTTCATTTAAGTATAACCCCATTCTCAGATATGTCTCCAGATATGCTTTGGGCAAAATAAAACAGGATCAATTCAAGCTATTGTGAAAACGCTGCGAAAGTATTTAGGCTTCAAATTAATGTGGATCTTTAAATCCTGCTTACCACCCTGCCGTCCAATTGCCAGTTATATCCAAACGATAGGTCGTGACCTCTACAGGTATTCTTTCGCAGAGGCAAAATCGTAGCACAAGAGGTTTATCCGAAGCGTGATCATTGCTGGCTTAAAACTTTAACCAATACCCTGCCGGGATGACTTGAAATACAGGCAGCCTTGGCAACATTTGCCTGTCTCTTCGGAGGCTTTCAAATTTGTTGTCAAGAATAGTGCGATTATTTTGGTTGATTTCCATGGTGTTGATTTGTTTATTCTCGAGAAGTGTGTTTTGTCTCGTTTTTTTTAGATTTCTCTTGACAGTCCACAGGATTTGATGGATTTCTTCAGTGTGGTTCATTTAAGTTTTACCCTATTCTCAGATGTATCTCCTGATATGGTTTGGTCAAAATAACACAAGATTAATTCAAACTACTTTGAAAACGCTGCGAACGTATTTAGACATCAAATAAATGTGGATTGCATGCAAAAAAAACATGGTATTTGGGTAAATTCGAAGAAAAAAGCTCGAGTTCCTGTTGAATTCTTTAATGATATTGACGTTTGATTGCAGACGACAATTCCGATCTCAGTTTTTGTCATGTCGAGATGCCTTCCAAAAATGTAATGAAGGCATTTGTCAGATTTCTTAGTCTTTTTCTCAGGAGAAACATCTGATACGAATGAGACTGCTACAAGTTTCCATGCTAATCTCACTGGTTTCTAGGATAAGCAACTGGGATTTTACAGAGATCTCGCATGTGATTTTCTATGTCAGGGGAAGCTTGATTGTAGAAAAGGTGGAACAGTTGGGTTGGGACATGTGAGTTGTCATGTCCAACCACCGGTAGAGGTTGATTGAGTCAATCCAAGCCTATGGCATGTTCTGAGAGGTTGAGGGTTATGGCCCAACCCCTTTTATAAAGGATATTCCTAATTTTCTCTCCCAGATAATTTTCCTCGAGCAAGACACATTTACCCATGTATCACTAGCTTTTTATTAGAAAGTGAAACAATGAGTGATCATTTTGAGCTTATCTTTCCCCTGTTGATTAGGCACATCACCAAGCAAAGCAGTGCGTGAATCGCCTCTGCACGACACCTGTTAAGATTGCTTACCAACCTGCCGTCCAATGGCCAGTTATGGTAAAATGATAGGTCGTGACGTCTACAGATATTCTTTCGCAGAGGCAATATCGTAGCTCATGAGGTTTATCCGAGGCGTGATCTTTGCTGGTTGAAAACTTTACCCAATACCCCGCCGGGATGACTTGTAATACAGTCATCCTTGGCAATTTTTGCCTGTCTCTTAGGAGGCTGACAATTTTGTTGTTAAGAATAGTGTGATTATTATGAATGATTCCCATGATGTTGATTCGTTTATTCTAGAGAAGCGCTAGAGTTGTGTCTTGTTTTTCTAAGATTTCTCCTCAAAGTCGACGGGGTTTGATGGATTTCTCCAAAGGGGTTCATTTAAGTATAACCCCATTCTCAGATATGTCTCCAGATATGGTTTGGGCAAAATAAAACAGGATCAATTCAAGCTATTATGAAAACGCTGCGAAAGTATTTAGGCTTCAAATTAATGTGGATCTTTAAATCCTGCTTACCACCCTGCCGTCCAATTGCCAGTTATGTCCAAACGATAGGTCGTGACCTCTACAGGTATTCTTTCGCAGAGGCAAAATCGTAGCACAAGAGGTTTATCCGAAGCGTGATCATTGCTGGCTTAAAACTTTAACCAATACCCTGCCGGAATGACTTGAAATTCAGGCAGCCTTGGCAATACTGCCTGTCTCTTTGGAGGCTTTCAAATTTGTTGTTAAGAATATTGCGATTATTCTGGTTGATTTCCATGATGTTGATTTGTTTATTCTCGAGAAGTGTGTTTCGTCTCGTTTTTTTAGATTTCTCTTCACAGTCCACAGGATTTGATGGATTTCTTCAGTGTGGTTCATTTAAGTTTTACACTATTCTCAGATGTATATCCTGATATGGTTTGGTCAAAATAACACAGGATTACTTTAAACTATAAAAAACGCTGAGAACGTATTTAGACATCAAATAAATGTGGATTGCATGCAAAAAAAACATGGTATTTGGGTAAATTTGAAGGAAAAAAATCGAGTTCCAGTTGAATTCTTTAATGATATTGTCGTTCGATTGCATACTTGACAAATCGGATTTCAGTTTTTGTCATGTCGAGATGCCTCCCAAAAATGTGATGAAGGCATTTGTCAGATTTCTTAGTCTTTTTCTCAGGAGAAACATCTGAGACGAATGAGACTGCTACAAGTTTCCATGCTAATCTCCCTGGTTTCTAGGATAAGCAACTGGGATTTTACAGAGATCTCGCCTGTGATTTTCTATGTCAGGGGAAGCTTGATTGTAGAAAAGGTGGAACAGTTGGGTTGGGACATGCGAGTTGTCATGTCCAACCACAGGTAGAGGTTGACTGAGTCAATCCAAGCCTATGCCATGTTCTGAGAGGTTGAGGGTTATGGCCCAACCCCTTTTATAAAGGATATTCCTAATTTTCTCTCCCAGATAATTTTCCTCGAGCAAGACACATTTACCCATGTATCACTAGCTTTTTATTAGAAAGTGAAACAATGAGTGATCATTTTGAGCTTATCTTTCCCCTGTTGATTAGGCACATCACCAAGCAAAGCAGTGCGTGAATCGCCTCTGCACGACACCTGTTAAGATTGCTTACCAACCTGCCGTCCAATGGCCAGTTATGGTAAAATGATAGGTCGTGACGTCTACAGATATTCTTTCGCAGAGGCAATGTCGTAGCTCATGAGGTTTATCCGAGGCGTGATCTTTGCTGGTTGAAAACTTTACCCAATACCCCGCCGGGATGACTTGTAATACAGTCATCCTTGGCAATTTTTGCCTGTCTCTTAGGAGGCTGACAATTTTGTTGTTAAGAATAGTGTGATTATTATGAATGATTCCCATGATGTTGATTCGTTTATTCTAGAGAAGCGCCGACGTGGTTTGATCGATTTCTCCAAAGTGGTTCATTTAAGTATAACCCCTTTCTCAGATGTGTCTCCAGATATGGTTTGGGCAAAATAAAACAGGATCAATTCAAGCTATTGTGAAAACGCTGCGAAAGTATTTAGGCTTCAAATTAATGTGGATCTTTAAATCCTGCTTACCACCCTGCCGTCCAATTGACAGTTATGTCCAAAGGATAGGTCGTGACCTCTATAGGTATTCTTTCGCAGAGGCAATAGCGTAGCCCATGAGGTTTACCCGAGGCGTGATCTTTGCTGGTTGAAAACTTTACCCAATACCCCGACGGGATGACTTGTAATACAGTCATCCTTGGCAATTTTTGCCTGTCTCTTAGGAGGCTTACAATTTTGTTGTTAAGAATAGTGTGATTATTATGAATGATTCCCATGATGTGGATTCGTTTATTCTAGAGAAGCGCTAGAGTTGTGTCTTGTTTTTCTAAGATTTCTCCTCAAAGTCGACGGGGTTTGATGGATTTCTCCAAAGTGGTTCATTTAAGTATAACCCCATTCTCAGATATGTCTCCAGATATGGTTTGGGCAAAATAAAACAGGATCAATTCAAGCTATTGTGAAAACGCTGCGAAAGTATTTAGGCTTCAAATTAATGTGGATCTTTAAATCCTGCTTACCACCCTGCCGTCCAATTGCCAGTTATGTCCAAACGATAGGTCGTGACCTCTACAGGTATTCTTTCGCAGAGACAAAATCGTAGCACAAGAGGTTTATCCGAAGCGTGAACATTGCTGGCTTAAAACTTTAACCAATACCCTGCCGGGATGACTTGAAATACAGGCAGCCTTGGCAACATTTGCCTGTCTCTTTGGAGGCTTTCAAATTTGTTGTCAAGAATAGTGCAATTATTCTGGTTGATTTCCATGATGTTGATTTGTTTATTCTCGAGAAGTGTGTTTTGTCTCGTTTTTTTTAGATTTCTCTTGACAGTCCACAGGATTTGATGGATTTCTTCAGTGTGGTTCATTTAAGTTTTACCCTATTCTCAGATGTATCTCCTGATATGGTTTGGTCAAAATAACACAAGATTAATTGAAACTACTTTGAAAACGCTGCGAACGTATTTAGACATCAAATAAATGTGGATTGCATGCAAAAAAAACATGGTATTTGGGTAAATTCGAAGAAAAAAGCTCGAGTTCCTGTTGAATTCTTTAATGATATTGACGTTTGATTGCAGACGACAATTCCGATCTCAGTTTTTGTCATGTCGAGATGCCTTCCAAAAATGTAATGAAGGCATTTGTCAGATTTCTTAGTCTTTTTCTCAGGAGAAACATCTGATACGAATGAGACTGCTACAAGTTTCCATGCTAATCTCACTGGTTTCTAGGATAAGCAACTGGGATTTTACAGAGATCTCGCATGTGATTTTCTATGTCAGGGGAAGCTTGATTGTAGAAAAGGTGGAACAGTTGGGTTGGGACATGTGAGTTGTCATGTCCAACCACCGGTAGAGGTTGACTGAGTCAATCCAAGCCTATGCCATGTTCTGAGAGGTTGAGGGTTATGGCCCAACCCCTTTTATAAAGGATATTCCTAATTTTCTCTCCCAGATAATTTTCCTCGAGCAAGACACATTTACCCATGTATCACTAGCTTTTTATTAGAAAGTGAAACAATGAGTGATCATTTTGAGTTTATCTTTCCCCTGTTGATTAGGCACATCACCAAGCAAAGCAGTGCGTGAATCGCCTCTGCACGGCACCTGTTGAGATTGCTTACCAACCTGCCGTCCAATGGCCAGTTATGGTAAAATGATAGGTCGTGACATCTACAGATATTCTTTCGCAGAGGCAATATCGTAGCCCATGAGGTTTATCCGAGGCGTGATCTTTGCTGGTTGAAAACTTTACCCAATACCCCGCCGGGATGACTTGTAATACAGTCATCCTTGGCAATTTTTGCCTGTCTCTTAGGAGGCTGACAATTTTGTTGTTAAGAATAGTGTGATTATTATGAATGATTCCCATGATGTTGATTCGTTTATTCTAGAGAAGCGCTAGAGTTGTGTCTTGTTTTTCTAAGATTTCTCCTCAAAGTCGACGGGGTTTGATGGATTTCTCCAAAGTGGTTCATTTAAGTATAACCCCATTCTCACATATGTCTCCAGATATGGTTTGGGCAAAATAAAACAGGATCAACTCAAGCTATTATGAAAACGCTGCGAAAGTATTTAGGCTTCAAATTAATGTGGATCTTTAAATCCTGCTTACCACCCTGCCGTCCAATTGCCAGTTATGTCCAAACGATAGGTTGTGACCTCTACAGATATTCTTTCGCAGAGGCAATATGGTAGCAAATGAGATTTATCCAAGGCGTGATCATTGCTGGTTTAAAACTTTTACCAATACCCTGCCGGGATGATTTGAAATACAGGCAGCCTTGGAAATATTTGCGTGTCTCTTTGGAGGCTTTCAAATTTGTTGTTAAGAATATTACGATTATTCTGGTTGATTTCCATGATGTTGATTTGTTTATTCTCGAGAAGTGTGTTTCGTCTCGTTTTTTTAGATTTCTCTTCACAGTCCACAGGATTTGATGGATTTCTTCAGTGTGGTTCATTTAAGTTTTACACTATTCTCAGATGTATATCCTGATATGGTTTGGTCAAAATAACACAGGATTACTTTAAACTATAAAAACGCTGAGAACGTATTTAGACATCAAATAAATGTGGATTGCATGCAAAAAAAACATGGTATTTGGGTAAATTTGAAGAAAAAAAATCGAGTTCCTGTTGAATTCTTTAATGATATTGTCGTTCGATTGCATACTTGACAAATCGGATTTCAGTTTTTGTCATGTCGAGATGCCTCCCAAAAATGTGATGAAGGCATTTGTCAGATTTCTTAGTCTTTTTCTCAGGAGAAACATCTGAGACGAATGAGACTGCTACAAGTTTCCATGCTAATCTAACTGGTTTCTAGGATAAGCAACTGGGATTTTACAGAGATCTCGCCTGTGATTTTCTATGTCAGGGGAAGCTTGATTGTAGAAAAGGTGGAACAGTTGGGTTGGGACATGCGAGTTGTCATGTCCAACCACCGGTAGAGGTTGACTGAGTCAATCCAAGCCTATGCCATGTTCTGAGAGGTTGAGGGTTATGGCCCAACCCCTTTTATAAAGGATATTCCTAATTTTCTCTCCCAGATAATTTTCCTCGAGCAAGACACATTTGCCCATGTATCACTAGCTTTTTATTAGAAAGTGAAACAATGAGTGATCATTTTGAGCTTATCTTTCCCCTGTTGATTAGGCACATCACCAAGCAAAGCAGTGCGTGAATCGCCTCTGCACGACACCTGTTAAGATTGCTTACCAACCTGCCGTCCAATGGCCAGTTATGGTAAAATGATAGGTCGTGACGTCTACAGATATTCTTTCGCAGAGGCAATATCGTAGCTCATGAGGTTTATCCGAGGCGTGATCTTTGCTGGTTGAAAACTTTACCCAATACCCCGCCGGGATGACTTGTAATACAGTCATCCTTGGCAATTTTTGCCTGTCTCTTAGGAGGCTTACAATTTTGTTGTTAAGAATAGTGTGATTATTATGAATGATTCCCATGATGTTGATTCGTTTATTCTAGAGAAGCGCCGACGGGGTTTGATGGATTTCTCCAAAGTGGTTCATTTAAGTATAACCCCATTCTCAGATATGTCTCCAGATATGGTTTGGGCAAAATAAAACAGGATCAATTCAAGCTATTGTGAAAACGCTGCGAAAGTATTTAGGCTTCAAATTAATGTGGATCTTTAAATCCTGCTTACCACCCTGCCGTCCAATTGACAGTTATGTCCAAAGGATAGGTCGTTACCTCTATAGGTATTCTTTCGCAGAGGCAATAGCGTAGCCCATGAGGTTTACCCGAGGCGTGATCTTTGCTGGTTGAAAACTTTACCCAATACCCCGACGGGATGACTTGTAATACAGTCATCCTTGGCAATTTTTGCCTGTCTCTTAGGAGGCTTACAATTTTGTTGTTAAGAATAGTGTGATTATTATGAATGATTCCCATGATGTGGATTCGTTTATTCTAGAGAAGCGCTAGAGTTGTGTCTTGTTTTTCTAAGATTTCTCCTCAAAGTCGACCGGGTTTGATGGATTTCTCCAAAGTGGTTAATTTAAGTATAACCCCTTTCTCAGATGTGTCTCCAGATATGGTTTGGGCAAAATAAAACAGGATCAATTCAAGCTATTGCGAAAACGCTGCGAAAGTATTTAGGCTTCAAATTATTGTGGATCTTTAAATCCTGCTTACCACCCTGCCGTCCAATTGCCAGTTATGTCCAAACGATAGGTCGTGACGTCTACAGATATTCTTTCGCGGAGGCAATATCGTAGCCCATGAGGTTTATCCGAGGCGTGATCTTTGCTGTTTGAAAACTTTACCCAATACCCCACCGGGATGACTTGTAATACAGTCATCCTTGGCAATTTTTGCCTGTCTCTTAGGAGGCTTACACTTTTGTTGCTAAGAATATTGCGATTATTCTGGTTGATTTCCATGATGTTGATTTGTTTATTCTCGAGAAGTGTGTTTCGGCTCGTTTTTTTTAGATTTCTCTGCACAGTCCACAGGATTTGATGGATTTCTTCAGTGTGGTTCATTTAAGTTTTACCCTATTCTCAGATGTATCTCCTGATATGGTTTGGTCAAAATAACACAGGATTACTTTACACTACTTTAAAAACGCTGAGAACGTATTTAGACATCAAATAAATGTGGATTGCATGCAAAAAAAACATGGTATTTGGGTAAATTTGAAGAAAAAAGCTCGAGTTCCTGTTGAATTCTTTAATGATATTGTCGTTCGATTGCATACTTGACAAATCGGATTTCAGTTTTTGTCATGTCGAGATGCCTCCCAAAAATGTGATGAAGGCATTTGTCAGATTTCTTAGTCTTTTTCTCAGGAGAAACATCTGAGACGAATGAGACTGCTACAAGTTTCCATGCTAATCTAACTGGTTTCTAGGATAAGCAACTGGGATTTTACAGAGATCTCGCCTGTGATTTTCTATGTCAGGGGAAGCTTGATTGTAGAAAAGGTGGAACAGTTGGGTTGGGACATGCGAGTTGTCATGTCCAACCACCGGTAGAGGTTGACTGAGTCAATCCAAGCCTATGCCATGTTCTGAGAGGTTGAGGGTTATGGCCCAACCCCTTTTATAAAGGATATTCCTAATTTTCTCTCCCAGATAATTTTCCTCGAGCAAGACACATTTACCCATGTATCACTAGCTTTTTATTAGAAAGTGAAACAATGAGTGATCATTTTGAGCTTATCTTTCCCCTGTTGATTAGGCACATCACCAAGCAAAGCAGTGCGTGAATCGCCTCTGCACGACACCTGTTAAGATTGCTTACCAACCTGCCGTCCAATGGCCAGTTATGGTAAAATGATAGGTCGTGACGTCTACAGATATTCTTTCGCAGAGGCAATATCGTAGCTCATGAGGTTTATCCGAGGCGTGATCTTTGCTGGTTGAAAACTTTACCCAATACCCCGCCGGGATGACTTGTAATACAGTCATCCTTGGCAATTTTTGCCTGTCTCTTAGGAGGCTGACAATTTTGTTGTTAAGAATAGTGTGATTATTATGAATGATTCCCATGATGTTGATTCGTTTATTCTAGAGAAGCGCCGACGGGGTTTGATGGATTTCTCCAAAGTGGTTCATTTAAGTATAACCCCATTCTCAGATATGTCTCCAGATATGGTTTGGGCAAAATAAAACAGGATCAATTCAAGCTATTGTGAAAACGCTGCGAAAGTATTTAGGCTTCAAATTAATGTGGATCTTTAAATCCTGCTTACCACCCTGCCGTCCAATTGACAGTTATGTCCAAAGGATAGGTCGTTACCTCTATAGGTATTCTTTCGCAGAGGCCATAGCGTAGCCCATGAGGTTTACCCGAGGCGTGATCTTTGCTGGTTGAAAACTTTACCCAATACCCCGACGGCAATTTTTGCCTGTCTCTTAGGAGGCTTACAATTTTGTTGTTAAGAATAGTGTGATTATTATGAATGATTCCCATGATGTGGATTCGTTTATTCTAGAGAAGCGCTAGAGTTGTGTCTTGTTTTTCTAAGATTTCTCCTCAAAGTCGACCGGGTTTGATGGATTTCTCCAAAGTGGTTAATTTAAGTATAACCCCTTTCTCAGATGTGTCTCCAGATATGGTTTGGGCAAAATAAAACAGGATCAATTCAAGCTATTGCGAAAACGCTGCGAAAGTATTTAGGCTTCAAATTATTGTGGATCTTTAAATCCTGCTTACCACCCTGCCGTCCAATTGCCAGTTATGTCCAAACGATAGGTCGTGACGTCTACAGATATTCTTTCGCGGAGGCAATATCGTAGCCCATGAGGTTTATCCGAGGCGTGATCTTTGCTGTTTGAAAACTTTACCCAATACCCCACCGGGATGACTTGTAATACAGTCATCCTTGGCAATTTTTGCCTGTCTCTTAGGAGGCTTACACTTTTGTTGCTAAGAATATTGCGATTATTCTGGTTGATTTCCATGATGTTGATTTGTTTATTCTCGAGAAGTGTGTTTCGGCTCGTTTTTTTTAGATTTCTCTGCACAGTCCACAGGATTTGATGGATTTCTTCAGTGTGGTTCATTTAAGTTTTACCCTATTCTCAGATGTATCTCCTGATATGGTTTGGTCAAAATAACACAGGATTACTTTACACTACTTTAAAAACGCTGAGAACGTATTTAGACATCAAATAAATGTGGATTGCATGCAAAAAAAACATGGTATTTGGGTAAATTTGAAGAAAAAAGCTCGAGTTCCTGTTGAATTCTTTAATGATATTGTCGTTCGATTGCATACTTGACAAATCGGATTTCAGTTTTTGTCATGTCGAGATGCCTCCCAAAAATGTGATGAAGGCATTTGTCAGATTTCTTAGTCTTTTTCTCAGGAGAAACATCTGAGACGAATGAGACTGCTACAAGTTTCCATGCTAATCTAACTGGTTTCTAGGATAAGCAACTGGGATTTTACAGAGATCTCGCCTGTGATTTTCTATGTCAGGGGAAGCTTGATTGTAGAAAAGGTGGAACAGTTGGGTTGGGACATGCGAGTTGTCATGTCCAACCACCGGTAGAGGTTGACTGAGTCAATCCAAGCCTATGCCATGTTCTGAGAGGTTGAGGGTTATGGCCCAACCCCTTTTATAAAGGATATTCCTAATTTTCTCTCCCAGATAATTTTCCTCGAGCAAGACACATTTACCCATGTATCACTAGCTTTTTATTAGAAAGTGAAACAATGAGTGATCATTTTGAGCTTATCTTTCCCCTGTTGATTAGGCACATCACCAAGCAAAGCAGTGCGTGAATCGCCTCTGCACGACACCTGTTAAGATTGCTTACCAACCTGCCGTCCAATGGCCAGTTATGGTAAAATGATAGGTCGTGACGTCTACAGATATTCTTTCGCAGAGGCAATATCGTAGCTCATGAGGTTTATCCGAGGCGTGATCTTTGCTGGTTGAAAACTTTACCCAATACCCCGCCGGGATGACTTGTAATACAGTCATCCTTGGCAATTTTTGCCTGTCTCTTAGGAGGCTGACAATTTTGTTGTTAAGAATAGTGTGATTATTATGAATGATTCCCATGATGTTGATTCGTTTATTCTAGAGAAGCGCTAGAGTTGTGTCTTGTTTTTCTAAGATTTCTCCTCAAAGTCGACGGGGTTTGATGGATTTCTGCAAAGTGGTTCATTTAAGTATAACCCCATTCTCAGATATGTCTCCAGATATGGTTTGGGCAAAATAAAACAGGATCAATTCAAGCTGTGAAAACGCTGCGAAAGTATTTAGGCTTCAAATTAATGTGGATCTTTAAATCCTGCTTACCACCCTGCCGTCCAATTGCCAGTTATGTCCAAAGGATAGGTCGTGACCTCTACAGGTATTCTTTCGCAGAGGCAAAATCGTAGCACAAGAGGTTTATCCGAAGCGTGATCATTGCTGGCTTAAAACTTTAACCAATACCCTGCCGGGATGATTTGAAATACAGGCAGCCTTGGCAACATTTGCCTGTCTCTTTGGAGGCTTTCAAATTTGTTGTCAAGAATAGTGCGATTATTCTGGTTGATTTCCATGATGTTGATTTGTTTATTCTCGAGAAGTGTGTTTTGTCTCGTTTTTTTAGATTTCTCTTGACAGTCCACAGGATTTGATGGATTTCTTCAGTGTGGTTCATTTAAGTTTTACCCTATTCTCAGATGTATCTCCTGATATGGTTTGGTCAAAATAACACAAGATTAATTCAAACTACTTGAAAACGCTGCGAACGTATTTAGACATCAAATAAATGTGGATTGCATGCAAAAAAAACATGGTATTTGGGTAAATTCGAAGAAAAAAGCTCGAGTTCCTGTTGAATTCTTTAATGATATTGACGTTTGATTGCAGACTGACAATTCCGATCTCAGTTTTTGTCATGTCGAGATGCCTTCCAAAAATGTAATGAAGGCATTTGTCAGATTTCTTAGTCTTTTTCTCAGGAGAAACATCTGATACGAATGAGACTGCTACAAGTTTCCATGCTAATCTCACTGGTTTCTAGGATAAGCAACTGGGATTTTACAGAGATCTCGCATGTGATTTTCTATGTCAGGGGAAGCTTGATTGTAGAAAAGGTGGAACAGTTGGGTTGGGACATGTGAGTTGTCATGTCCAACCACCGGTAGAGGTTGACTGAGTCAATCCAAGCCTATGGCATGTTCTGAGAGGTTGAGGGTTATGGCCCAACCCCTTTTATAAAGGATATTCCTAATTTTCTCTCCCAGATAATTTTCCTCGAGCAAGACACATTTGCCCATGTATCACTAGCTTTTTATTAGAAAGTGAAACAATGAGTGATCATTTTGAGCTTATCTTTCCCCTGTTGATTAGGCACATCACCAAGCAAAGCAGTGCGTGAATCGCCTCTGCACGACACCTGTTAAGATTGCTTACCAACCTGCCGTCCAATGGCCAGTTATGGTAAAATGATAGGTCGTGACGTCTACAGATATTCTTTCGCAGAGGCAATATCGTAGCTCATGAGGTTTATCCGAGGCGTGATCTTTGCTGGTTGAAAACTTTACCCAATACCCCGCCGGGATGACTTGTAATACAGTCATCCTTGGCAATTTTTGCCTGTCTCTTAGGAGGCTGACAATTTTGTTGTTAAGAATAGTGTGATTATTATGAATGATTCCCATGATGTTGATTCGTTTATTCTAGAGAAGCGCCGACGGGGTTTGATGGATTTCTCCAAAGTGGTTCATTTAAGTATAACCCCATTCTCAGATATGTCTCCAGATATGGTTTGGGCAAAATAAAACAGGATCAATTCAAGCTATTGTGAAAACGCTGCGAAAGTATTTAGGCTTCAAATTAATGTGGATCTTTAAATCCTGCTTACCACCCTGCCGTCCAATTGACAGTTATGTCCAAAGGATAGGTCGTTACCTCTATAGGTATTCTTTCGCAGAGGCCATAGCGTAGCCCATGAGGTTTACCCGAGGCGTGATCTTTGCTGGTTGAAAACTTTACCCAATACCCCGACGGCAATTTTTGCCTGTCTCTTAGGAGGCTTACAATTTTGTTGTTAAGAATAGTGTGATTATTATGAATGATTCCCATGATGTGGATTCGTTTATTCTAGAGAAGCGCTAGAGTTGTGTCTTGTTTTTCTAAGATTTCTCCTCAAAGTCGACCGGGTTTGATGGATTTCTCCAAAGTGGTTAATTTAAGTATAACCCCTTTCTCAGATGTGTCTCCAGATATGGTTTGGGCAAAATAAAACAGGATCAATTCAAGCTATTGCGAAAACGCTGCGAAAGTATTTAGGCTTCAAATTATTGTGGATCTTTAAATCCTGCTTACCACCCTGCCGTCCAATTGCCAGTTATGTCCAAACGATAGGTCGTGACGTCTACAGATATTCTTTCGCGGAGGCAATATCGTAGCCCATGAGGTTTATCCGAGGCGTGATCTTTGCTGTTTGAAAACTTTACCCAATACCCCACCGGGATGACTTGTAATACAGTCATCCTTGGCAATTTTTGCCTGTCTCTTAGGAGGCTTACACTTTTGTTGCTAAGAATATTGCGATTATTCTGGTTGATTTCCATGATGTTGATTTGTTTATTCTCGAGAAGTGTGTTTCGGCTCGTTTTTTTTAGATTTCTCTGCACAGTCCACAGGATTTGATGGATTTCTTCAGTGTGGTTCATTTAAGTTTTACCCTATTCTCAGATGTATCTCCTGATATGGTTTGGTCAAAATAACACAGGATTACTTTACACTACTTTAAAAACGCTGAGAACGTATTTAGACATCAAATAAATGTGGATTGCATGCAAAAAAAACATGGTATTTGGGTAAATTTGAAGAAAAAAGCTCGAGTTCCTGTTGAATTCTTTAATGATATTGTCGTTCGATTGCATACTTGACAAATCGGATTTCAGTTTTTGTCATGTCGAGATGCCTCCCAAAAATGTGATGAAGGCATTTGTCAGATTTCTTAGTCTTTTTCTCAGGAGAAACATCTGAGACGAATGAGACTGCTACAAGTTTCCATGCTAATCTAACTGGTTTCTAGGATAAGCAACTGGGATTTTACAGAGATCTCGCCTGTGATTTTCTATGTCAGGGGAAGCTTGATTGTAGAAAAGGTGGAACAGTTGGGTTGGGACATGCGAGTTGTCATGTCCAACCACAGGTAGAGGTTGACTGAGTCAATCCAAGCCTATGCCATGTTCTGAGAGGTTGAGGGTTATGGCCCAACCCCTTTTATAAAGGATATTCCTAATTTTCTCTCCCAGATAATTTTCCTCGAGCAAGACACATTTACCCATGTATCACTAGCTTTTTATTAGAAAGTGAAACAATGAGTGATCATTTTGAGCTTATCTTTCCCCTGTTGATTAGGCACATCACCAAGCAAAGCAGTGCGTGAATCGCCTCTGCACGACACCTGTTAAGATTGCTTACCAACCTGCCGTCCAATGGCCAGTTATGGTAAAATGATAGGTCGTGACGTCTACAGATATTCTTTCGCAGAGGCAATATCGTAGCTCATGAGGTTTATCCGAGGCGTGATCTTTGCTGGTTGAAAACTTTACCCAATACCCCGCCGGGATGACTTGTAATACAGTCATCCTTGGCAATTTTTGCCTGTCTCTTAGGAGGCTGACAATTTTGTTGTTAAGAATAGTGTGATTATTATGAATGATTCCCATGATGTTGATTCGTTTATTCTAGAGAAGCGCTAGAGTTTTGTCTTGTTTTTCTAAGATTTCTCCTCAAAGTCGACGGGGTTTGATGGATTTCTGCAAAGTGGTTCATTTAAGTATAACCCCATTCTCAGATATGTCTCCAGATATGGTTTGGGCAAAATAAAACAGGATCAATTCAAGCTATTGTGAAAACGCTGCGAAAGTATTTAGGCTTCAAATTAATGTGGATCTTTAAATCCTGCTTACCACCCTGCCGTCCAATTGCCAGTTATGTCCAAAGGATAGGTCGTGACCTCTACAGGTATTCTTTCGCAGAGGCAAAATCGTAGCACAAGAGGTTTATCCGAAGCGTGATCATTGCTGGCTTAAAACTTTAACCAATACCCTGCCGGGATGATTTGAAATACAGGCAGCCTTGGCAACATTTGCCTGTCTCTTTGGAGGCTTTCAAATTTGTTGTCAAGAATAGTGCGATTATTCTGGTTGATTTCCATGATGTTGATTTGTTTATTCTCGAGAAGTGTGTTTTGTCTCGTTTTTTTTAGATTTCTCTTGACAGTCCACAGGATTTGATGGATTTCTTCAGTGTGGTTCATTTAAGTTTTACCCTATTCTCAGATGTATCTCCTGATATGGTTTGGTCAAAATAACACAAGATTAATTCAAACTACTTTGAAAACGCTGCGAACGTATTTAGACATCAAATAAATGTGGATTGCATGCAAAAAAAACATGGTATTTGGGTAAATTCGAAGAAAAAAGCTCGAGTTCCTGTTGAATTCTTTAATGATATTGACGTTTGATTGCAGACGACAATTCCGATCTCAGTTTTTGTCATGTCGAGATGCCTTCCAAAAATGTAATGAAGGCATTTGTCAGATTTCTTAGTCTTTTTCTCAGGAGAAACATCTGATACGAATGAGACTGCTACAAGTTTCCATGCTAATCTCACTGGTTTCTAGGATAAGCAACTGGGATTTTACAGAGATCTCGCATGTGATTTTCTATGTCAGGGGAAGCTTGATTGTAGAAAAGGTGGAACAGTTGGGTTGGGACATGTGAGTTGTCATGTCCAACCACCGGTAGAGGTTGACTGAGTCAATCCAAGCCTATGGCATGTTCTGAGAGGTTGAGGGTTATGGCCCAACCCCTTTTATAAAGGATATTCCTAATTTTCTCTCCCAGATAATTTTCCTTGAGCAAGACACATTTACCCATGTATCACTAGCTTTTTATTAGAAAGTGAAACAATGAGTGATCATTTTGAGCTTATCTTTCCCCTGTTGATTAGGCACATCACCAAGCAAAGCAGTGCGTGAATCGCCTCTGCACGACACCTGTTAAGATTGCTTACCAACCTGCCGTCCAATGGCCAGTTATGGTAAAATGATAGGTCGTGACGTCTACAGATATTCTTTCGCAGAGGCAATATCGTAGCTCATGAGGTTTATCCGAGGCGTGATCTTTGCTGGTTGAAAACTTTACCCAATACCCCGCCGGGATGACTGGTAATACAGTCATCCTTGGCAATTTTTGCCTGTCTCTTAGGAGGCTTACAATTTTGTTGTTAAGAATAGTGTGATTATTATGAATGATTCCCATGATGTTGATTCGTTTATTCTAGAGAAGCGCTAGAGTTGTGTCTTGTTTTTCTAAGATTTCTCCTCAAAGTCGACCGGGTTTGATGGATTTCTCCAAAGTGGTTCATTTAAGTATAACCCCTTTCTCAGATGTGTCTCCAGATATGGTTTGGGCAAAATAAAACAGGATCAATTCAAGCTATTGTGAAAACGCTGCGAAAGTATTTAGGCTTCAAATTATTGTGGATCTTTAAATCCTGCTTACCACCCTGCCGTCCAATTGCCAGTTATGTCCAAAGGATAGGTCGTGACGTCTACAGATATTCTTTCGCAGAGGCAATATCGTAGCCCATGAGGTTTATCCGAGGCGTGATCTTTACTGTTTGAAAACTTTACCCAATACCCCACCGGGATGACTTGTAATACAGTCATCCTTGGCAATTTTTGCCTGTCTCTTAAGAGGCTTACACTTTTGTTGCTAAGAATATTGCGATTATTCTGGTTGATTTCCATGATGTTGATTTGTTTATTCTCGAGAAGTGTGTTTCGTCTCGTTTTTTTTAGATTTCTCTGCTCAGTCCACAGGATTTGATGGATTTCTTCAGTGTGGTTCATTTAAGTTTTACCCTATTCTCAGATGTATCTCCTGATATGGTTTGGTCAAAATAACACAGGATTACTTTACACTACTTTAAAAACGCTGAGAACGTATTTAGACATCAAATAAATGTGGATTGCATGCAAAAAAAACATGGTATTTGGGTAAATTTGAAGAAAAAAGCTCGAGTTCCTGTTGAATTCTTTAATGATATTGTCGTTCGATTGCATACTTGACAAATCGGATTTCAGTTTTTGTCATGTCGAGATGCCTCCCAAAAATGTGATGAAGGCATTTGTCAGATTTCTTAGTCTTTTTCTCAGGAGAAACATCTGAGACGAATGAGACTGCTACAAGTTTCCATGCTAATCTCCCTGGTTTCTAGGATAAGCAACTGGGATTTTACAGAGATCTCGCCTGTGATTTTCTATGTCAGGGGAAGCTTGATTGTAGAAAAGGTGGAACAGTTGGGTTTGGACATGTGAGTTGTCATGTCCAACCACCGGTAGAGGTTGACTGAGTCAATCCAAGCCTATGCCATGTTGTGAGAGGTTGAGGGTTATGGCCCAACCCCTTTTATAAAGGATATTCCTAATTTTCTCTCCCAGATAATTTTCCTCGAGCAAGACACATTTACCCATGTATCACTAGCTTTTTATTAGAAAGTGAAACAATGAGTGATCATTTTGAGCTTATCTTTCCCCTGTTGATTAGGCACATCACCAAGCAAAGCAGTGCGTGAATCGCCTCTGCACGACACCTGTTAAGATTGCTTACCAACCTGCCGTCCAATGGCCAGTTATGGTAAAATGATAGGTCGTGACATCTACAGATATTCTTTCGCAGAGGCAATATCGTAGCCCATGAGGTTTATCCGAGGCGTGATCTTTGCTGGTTGAAAACTTTACCCAATACCCCGCCGGGATGACTTTTAATACATTCATCCTTGGCAATTTTTGCCTGTCTCTTAGGAGGCTTACAATTTTGCTGTTAAGAATAGTGTGATTATTATGAATGATTCCCATGATGTTGATTCGTTTATTCTAGAGAAGCGCTAGAGTTGTGTCTTGTTTTTCTAAAATTTCTCCTCAAAGTCGACGGGGTTTGATGGATTTCTCCAAAGTGGTTCATTTAAGTATAACCCCATTCTCAGATATGTCTCCAGATATTGTTTGGGCAAAATAAAACAGGATCAATTCAAGCTTTTGTGAAAACGCTGCGAAAGTATTTAGGCTTCAAATTAGTGTGGATCTTTAAATCCTGCTTACCACCCTGCCGTCCAATTGCCAGTTATGTCCAAACGATAGGTCGGGACGTCTACAGATATTCTTTCGCAGAGGCAATATCGTAGCCCATGAGGTTTATCCGAGGCGTGATCTTTGCTGTTTGAAAACTTTACCCAATACCCCACCGGGATGACTTGAAATACAGTCATCCTTGGCAATTTTTGCCTGTCTCTTAGGAGGCTTACAATTTTGTTGCTAAGAATATTGCGATTATTCTGGTTGATTTCCATGATGTTGATTTGTTTATTCTCGAGAAGTGTGTTTCGTCTCGTTTTTTTTATATTTCTCTTCACAGTCCACAGGATTTGATGGATTTCTTCAGTGTGGTTCATTTAACCAATGGCCAGTTATGGTAAAATGATAGGTCGTGACGTCTACAGATATTCTTTCACAGAGGCAATCTCGTAGCACAAGAGGTTTATCCGAGGCGTGATCATTGCTGGTTTAAAACTTTAACCAATACACTGCCGGCAGTGCAGCCTTGGCAATATTTGCCTGTCTCTTAGGAGGCTTACAATTTTGTTGTTAAGAATAATGTGATTATTACGATTAATCCAATGACGTTGATTTGTTTATTCTAGAGAAGCATTAGACTTGTGTCTTGTTTTTCTAAGATTTCTCCCCACAGATGGACTTTTCAAATGTGGTTCATCTATCAGAGGCGTGATCATTGCTGGTTGAAAACTTTACCATGACATCCTTCAAAGTGTCACGGAAGGGCTCGCTGTCCACTACTCACCATCTGATCACTGGGGTCCCTCAGGGATCAGTACTTAGACCGCTGCTTATTTCCATCTACATGACATCCTTGGGACCCATCATACAGTCTCATGGCTTCTCGTATCACTGTTATGCTGATCACACCCAGATCTACATCTTGTTTCGACGTGACGATATCACTGTAGGAGCTTGCATTACAGCTTGCCTCGAGGACATCTCAGCTTGGATGAAAGTGCATCACCTCCAGCTGAATCCTGCCAAGACTGAACTACTTGTGTTTCCAGTGCACCCTACGGTGCAACATGATCTCAACATCCATCTTGGCAATACCACAATCACTCCTTCCAAAACAGCCAGCCCCGATAGCAATTTTTTGCGGCCCAAATCTGGCCCACACCTTACTCCCCATACTTAACTCATCTGGCCCACATACTGCGTGGATTGATGGCACTTGTGCGGTCCGTTCCTGTTTGCCAGATTTGGGCAACAGTCATGCCAAAGCTGTGCCACATGTCAAACATCAAAACAAATAAAGCAGAACTGAACCAAATATAAACAACAGTTCATTTCAATTCTGGCCCAGATTTAACTCAAAACCAACACATTTCTGTGCTCCTGTTTGACAGAATTTGTATTATGTTTCATTAATATTATAGTGATGATTGTGGTATTAGTGATGAACGTCTGCTGTATTAAATAAAAAAATATTTACCCAGAGAAATACAACAACTACAACCTGAAATACAACCCAGCTAAGAAAAGTTTGTTATAAGAACGTTCCTTGGAGTTTTTTTAACATTTTAAAATATTCAAAATGTCAGTTTTTTATGTTTTGAGATAATTGCAAGCTGACAAAACTCACCATCATGGTAATCAGTGTTTCCTTGAGTTGGTCTGATGACCCTTGACGTTTACTATCATTCATGTATGTACTTTTAAAGTACATTTGCATCAGATATTGAATGATGTTCTGATCACTTGTGTTGGTTGGTGGTCAGTGGTCAGTTGGTGGTCAGTGAGATATCAACCATGTTTACATTGGAATAGATTGCTGCGCTGCTGATGTTAGAAGTGCATTAAAACATCTGGGAATTTGATTACATTTTTCAGTCTAGAAAGATTTGTTTATAAACAATGTTTTCTTCAGAATTAAGACACAGACATGAAGAATCAGTTTATGAATCTCAACATTGGTAAGAATAAACAAAAGAAAACTTCATGCTGTGGTGCATGCTGGGTAACATCATAGCACAAAACTAATTTATAATTCCCACCATCCATTGTGGTTGATCAGTTTATCTGAGTTAGTTGGTTGTTCTCACCATTGCTGAGATTCATACATTGATTCTTGATGGCTGTGTGATTCCAAAATACTGTTTGATAAAAATACATACATTTTTCACAAATCTTTTTAGATATCTAAACAAAGTCAAATTTCGTGATCTTACACTGTGCTTTCAGGATCTACAGCATAGCACTCTATCTAAATGAGAGTACTGAATCAATTTATAACATCACAGTGTTTTCACCAATACCATTTGGTTAGGTTAACATTTTCTCTGCCATGACAAGTAAACTTTATAAACACTAACTTTCAACAGATCAAACAAAGTATAGTTCAGGGGTCAAGGGTCCAACTCAAGGATTCACTGATCACCATGATGGTAACATTGTTAAAACGTTAAAATATTTTTTTATTTATTCAAACATGTGAAAAACCTCCAAGGAATGTTCTTAAACACATTTTTGTTAGCTGGATTGTATGTCAGGTTGTAGTTTTTATGTTTCTCTGGGTAAATATTTTTTTTGTAGTTTTTGTTGAACTTTTCTGCAGTGATGCAGTTTGTTATCAGCAGATGTTTATCACTGATGGCTCAATCATCACTACAATAATAATGAAACTCAATACAAATTCTGTCAAACAGGAGCACAGAAAGGTGTTGGTTTTGGGATAAATCTGGGCAAGAATTGAAATTAACTGTTGTTTATATTTGGGTCAGCTCTGCTTTATTTGTTTTGATGTTTGACATGTGGCATAGTTTTGGCATGCCTGTGGCCCAAATCTGGCAAACAGGAGCGGACCGCACAAGTGCCATCATTCCACGCGGTATGTGGGCCAGATGAGTAAGATGTGGGGAGTAAGGTGTGGGCCAAATTTGGGCCGCAAAAATTTGCTATCTGGGAGAGCATATCAAAAGTCCCAGACAGCAGTCTCGAAAGGGCCCACAATGTCAATCGCCAGTTTTTCCCACGGTGCAGAAGGAAAAGGAACAGGCTGGAGTGGAACAGCAGAGGCTTTCGCAGTTTTATCCAGAGAAAGACAGAACTGACACGCAGCTATTTTCTCCATCACAAATGTGTCCATGTTTAGCCACCAATACATGTGTAACGCCCCCTACCCCCTCGTATGGTGTGATTTACCCAAACTTTGCTTTAGGGCGGGCGACGGGTTCAACTATTTTGTCTCTCGACTGAACAGATATATAATACAACTATCCTACTCTGATGCAACTACCTTATACTTAGAAAATGGAAATGAGAGAACAGGGGTAAGTAATGTTTCAAAATAATTTAATTAAAGAATAAAGGAACTATAAAACCAGTAATAAAATGTTAAATAAAAGATTTGGTTCTTGTCAAGAAATTAGTTCAGCAAAACATTACTATGAATTCACAGTATAAAGAATAGTAAACAGTGAAAATACCTGTATGAATATACAGGTTACAACAGCACAACAATACTGAGTGAACTGCCTGGTATACGCTTGTACAATCTTGAAGCACTGAAATAGTACACTTTACATGCACTAAAATTAACAGCCGGTTTTACACATGTTAACAAACTGTATTACCTTCAAACGGAAAAAGCAAATGATAACACTTACACAATAAAGCAAGTGGGCCCACTCACACACTCAATCGTACTCACACAACCCCCGATACAGGCCCGTGTCGTTGCTGGAGTGCGTAGAGGCCTGTGGAACTTAAATTGGCCGCTTCGCTCAAGTGAGCAGATAAAACGTAGAAACACAGTACCTAGGCTCTTTAATCCAAAGCACCAGTATAAATCGACTGCTAGGATCCTCCCGAAAAACACAGATCATCCCTCGTAGCCGGAGGAACACCCAACGCTTCCGGTGGCTGGGTGCGCTATCTGGTTATTTCCGTAGCTCTCTCCCTCGTAGATTGAAACTCGCACGGCGGTTTTAAAATAACTCGTTGTACTCTCTCCAGCTCTCACAGAGAAACGATACACGAGAGAACACCAACGCTTACAAAAAGGTGCGATGTTATTCTACACGTCACGGAAAATTAAAACTCTTCCCACAGATCGGCGCGTGTCCAAAACACACCAACGCGACTCGATACTAATTGTTAACCCATGTCTTGAGCTAACTTTAGCTGCAAAGTAAATTACAACGTACTCAAATTTAAACTGAAATAAAATCGCGTTTTGCTTACAAACTCGCAAGTTATTCACCTACGAACGACTTCTCAGCTTCTCCTGTCTCCTTGCTTTCTTTTTCTTTTGTCTTCCTCCTCCACGTAACCAATAGCATTATCCACACACACCTTGGAGGCGGGTTTAAACTACGAAGCATCCAATAACATTAAACACAGCAAACTATATTGCACACACACGTGTTTTACATGTGTTATTCAACCAAACCTTACGTAGAAAGACGTAAAGGACATTGTGCGTATGAACGTAATCGTTTTAAATTACCTTATCTCGGAATTAGAGACAAGAAACACAAAATGCTTATACATATAATAAACAAACCAAAAAAACTGAAAAATAACTGATTTAACCCCATTCCTCCTAGTTCTATTGTTCAATACGGGTTACACATGTCACGCAGGCGTTGCTTTGTTCTCGCAATTCCCTGATGACACTCATGTGCAATACGGAACAATGACTCACGCAGTTTCCCAGGCACTACCAATCGAGATCCTCTTAATACAAAGTCAGCTTGCACACTGAACTCATGCCTGAGCTTGTAGTATGGACGAAGATCAGGATCCAAAGCAGCAAAAGATGGAGGCCATCTCCTCAAAATTTGTGAGCGCAGTACAGAAAGTACAGGACACTGAGCTGAGGCAGTAGCAAACTCATCCTGAGAAAAGGCAATTGGACCAGTGGACAATAAAGCAACAAACTCGAGTTCTGTATCCGACTCAGCATCCAAAGTCAGAGGCAAGGGCAAGCGAGATAAACAATCTGCAGTGTAGTTTTCAGATCCAGCACGGTACACAACTATGTAGTCGAAATAGAGCAACCGAGCAGCCCACCGAGCTATGCGCATACCAGCTCTATCAGTCCCTTTGTGGTCAGCAGTGTTGTTAAGTCTAAAATCATTAGATCATCTAAATCAACAACATGCATGCTAGACCCTATACCTAAAAAACTACTGAAAGAAATGCTCCCAGAAATTATAGATCCTCTTCTTAGTATTATTAACTCATCTCTGACATTAGGACATGTGCCTAAAGCATTTAAGGTGGCTGTTATAAGGCCTCTTTTAAAAAAAGCCAAACTCGACCCTAAAGAACTAGGGAATTACAGGCCTATATCGAATTTACCATTTATATCTAAAGTTCTGGAAAAAGTAGTTTCAACTCAATTATGCTCCTTCCTCCAAAGGAATGACATTAAAGATGAATTCCAGTCTGGATTTCGAGCATGTCACAGTACAGAGACTGCTTTGATCAGAGTTACAAATGATCTGCTTTTAGCGTCTGACTGTGGCTGTATTTCGTTATTGGTGCTGCTAGACCTCAGTGCTGCATTTGACACCATTGACCACAGCATACTTCTACATAGACTCGAAAATTACGTTGGCATTAACGGAATAGCATTCCGTCTTATTTATCTGACCGTTTTCAATTTGTAGCATGAGGTGTCCCGCAAATCACAAGTCCAGTACGGTGTACCACAGGGCTCAGTTTTGGGGCCTCTGCTCTTCGCATTATACATGCTACCTCTAGGAGATATAATAAAGCGACACGGAATTAGCTTTCACTGTTATGCTGATGATACTCAACTTTATATTTCCTCGAAGCCTCATGAAACCCAGCAGTTTCATCGAATAAAGGATTGCATAGTTGACTTAAAAATGTGGATGAGTAACAATTTTTTACTACTAAACTCGGTCAAAACAGAAGTGTTACTTACTGGACCGAAAACCGCTATACGTAACAACCAAGAATACCACTTAACGATTGATGGATGCTCCATAAAATCCTCATCATCAGCTAAGAATCTTGGCGTTGTATTCGATAGTACTCTGTCATTTGAAAGCCATGTCGCCAACACCTGTAAAATTGCATTTTTCCATCTTAAGAATATATCTAAACTACGTCATATGCTGTCACTGTCAGATGCAGAGAAATTAATTCATGCATTCATGACATCAAGACTAGATTATTGTAATGCACTTCTAGGTGGATGCCCTGCAGGCCTATTACAAAAACTGCAACTTGTTCAAAACGCGGCAGCTCGAGTTCTTACACGTACAAAAAAGTATGAGCATATAACCCCGGTTCTGTCAACCTTGCACTGGTTACCTATAAAGCATCGCATTAACTTTAAGATCTTGCTTATTACCTATAAACCCCTACATGGTCTAGCGCGGCAGTATTTGAATGAACTTCTATTGTATTACAGACCTCAACGTACATTACGCTCTCAGGCGTCCTGTCAGTTGGTAATACCTAGAATTTCAAAATCAAGTGCAGGTGGTAGATCCTTTTCTTATCTAGCGCCTAAACTTTGGAATATTCTTCCCTGCACGGTCCGGGAGGCAGACACACTCTGTCAGTTTAAATCTAGACTAAAGACTCATCTTTTTAATCTTGCATACAATACTCCTCCATAATATTAATCCTCAGAGGATTTAGGCTGCATTATTTAGATCAACCGGAACCAGAAACACATCCAACAACAAATTATTTACTTGTTGCATCAAAGAGTGCAGAACAGTACTCTACTCTCAGCCAGTCTTGTCTCTTTGTTCCAAGGTTACCGCAGGATGCAGTTCATGCCCAGACCCGATGGCAGAGCTGAGAATGGGAAGCGGTGACCTGACAAGAGCTAAGAGGATAGAGCTGGATAAAGGACGCCACAACTTTGATTTTCCTACAACATTTCCAATGTTATTAGATTGTGAATGATAATCTTAAATCTATCATTTACCTTATTAAGTTTATTTTTTATTTTTATTTAGCCTTGTTGTGCAAGCACTGTTGAGCTTGTGCAGAGGCAGCAGCTTTTGCCAGAGGGGAACTGGAATACCCTGGTTGGGCCTGGGTTCTCCTGAGGTTTTTTTTCTCGATGGGAGTTTTGGGTTCCTCACCACCGTTTGCATATTGTTTTGCACTATCTGCCTGGCTGGGGGGGCTGCTTTAGAATTCAGAAATTAGACATAATTAATATTGCATATAAGAATTTATAGTCCGTTTAATATTTGACCTGTGGTTCTTTCTCCTTTATCGCCAATGTGTGCTTTCACTGTGTGTGTGTGCGTCTATGTCAATGTGTGTGTGTGTATGTATGTTTGCATATTGTGTGTGTGGAGCATTTGTATGTCTGTCTTTGTTGTTTTCACCTTTGTCTTGTTTTTACAGGTATATGCCTTTAGTTTTTTTACTTGTATTCAATGTGTCTCATGTACAGCTGCTTTGTAACAATGAAAATTGTAAAAAGCGCTATATAAATAAAGTTGAGTTGAGTTGAGTTAAGGCCTGATGGTCAGTCCGCAAAGTAAAAATCTGCGGCCCCACAAGTATATTCTTTTTTTTTCCACTGCCCAGATGCACGCCAGAGCCTGCTTTTCCACAGTGGAGTCTTGCTTAATCTTGCTTGAAGACCTGGGCCCGGTTTTTCAAAAGGTTTAATTCGGATAAAATTGATCCGGATTTAGTAATCCTTTTTTTGTGATCCGTGATCACGTAATCCAGTTTACTTTTGGAGCCAGTTTTTTAAAGCAACATCGGATTGGATCAATCTGATCCGGGAAAGGATCACCAAATCTGGATAACCAGTGCTGGATAACCAGTGCTCAAACATGATAGGAAATCACAATGTAGAACTATAGATATCTAAAGAGCAACAAGTAGAATAGCCAGTGTGGAGTCAATATAAGTTTATTTTTATTTGAAATGAAAACACACACATTTAAAAAAACTAAAAACAAGAAAAACCCCATCTTATCCTCTTGCAGCAGTCCGCTCATCTGAGACCTACAACACAAACACAGTACATTGAGGATATTTATAACAAGTATCAAGTATAGATATATTGAATTAATAAAAAGACTTAATGTCAAATACTCCACAATAATTTCAGACTTCCTCATCTGATGTGGAGAGACCAGCTTGTCTGAGCGTAGCCTTTAGGAGGTCGGATCTCAAGTCTGGCCTTGTATAATGCCCAATACTATTGAAGCAATCGACTGCACACATGTGCATATACAAGCACCTTGTGAGGATGAATGGGAGTTTATAAACAGAAAGGGGAGGCACAGCATCAATGTACAACTTGTGTGTGATGCTGACCTCATCATCAACTGCGGTGTCAAGTGGCCTGGGTCTGTCCATGATGCACACATCCTGAGGGAGAGCGCTCTACATAGAGACCCCCAACCGACCGGATGGCATAGTATTAGGAGACAGTGCCTACCCACTTCTACCATGGCTGATGACTCCTTTTCTAACAGCAAATACATCGGCGCAGGCACGCTTCAAAACTGCTCATTGCAGAGCAAGATGTGCAATTGAGCGTTTAAATGGAGTTCTTAAGAGGCTCTTTGCATGCCTTAACTACCTGAGAGCGGAACCACAGAAAGCATGCAACATAACCCTTGCCTTTATTGTCCTGCAAAACATCGCTACTAAGCGCAATCGCCCTCTCTGTGCTGACAATGATGCACCTGAGCCCCTTGGAGAACCTAACCAACCTCCTGCATTCTGCCAGAACGAGCAAACAGGACGTGCAACAAGGGACGCAATAGCTAGACACTATTTCTGATTTGGATTTGTTTTGGACATCAAAAATCAGTGATTGCCATTCTTTGCATTTTTTTGGTTATTCTGTAATCATTGCATGGATCACTAATAAATATTCTAAAAACAAAAAATGTTTTCGATTGTGATGAATATATATATCAATTAGTGACAGAATAAATATTGTTAAAAACAATAAAATCTTGTCTCTTGTTGTTGGGAAAATTTGCACAGCTTTGAGTGCTGGTGAGTTATTTATTAGTCGTATGTGTCCCTAGATTACGTCTCTGTTTTGAAAGATTAGATCGAAGCAGCAGAAATCTAAACTGTCGAAACATTGTTTCCCACAATGCATAGACGCATGAGGCTTCCTTTTGTTGAGTGTCACCACTGTTGAGTTTCATGAGCTGATTCTTGATGTCTGAATTGTTCAGGTGATATTTGTACTATTGTAATAGTAAAAAATATGTTCCTTAGCAAAAAATGTCACCTCACTGAGTCATACAATAACAGAACACATCTACATTTGACTATAAAGTCCTCTATTGCAATTACCACCTGAAAGAGAAACAATCCATTTTACCTTTTGTCAAGGTGTTTTGAATGTGCTTCAGAAACACACTATTACAACTAACAACAAACTTTCCATAATGAATTAAGGGTTTATTTCTAAATAAATTATTTATTTCTGTTTATTTCAACACTATGATGGTGACTTCTTATTATTTCTGGTTTATTTCACTGATTGTTGTTGTTATTTGATCATTAATGAGATAATGAAGTGACAGTTGATGCCTTAACTCAACCCAATTTAACTCATTAACTTGTTCATGTGTTATTTAGAGAGACATCCAAAACATTCAGGGAGGGAATGCACGTGGACTGGAGTGGTCTATGGAACACACCTTTTGCTAGCTGGGTATCTAAAAATATTTTCCAGCGGAATTCAATGGAAGAATATTGACTAGTCAAAACAGCTTTGAAGATATCTCGAATGTGTATTATGGCAAGGCGAAATAACTGACTTGTCATAATCACGTAGTAGGAAAGTTTAACCCGTTTCATCCAGATTTCATGTTTGTGGCTAGATGGCGCATGTGAGTAAATGGATAATTAGAGCCGCTGTGCCATTTTAAGACTTGGTGATTAAGACATTGTTGCTCATACACCACACTGGCAGCAATTATCCCAATCTGTGTGCTTCCATGAAGAAATTTGAGTTATATTACTGATTATCACATCCGTGTAGCCATGCTGACACTTGTAATTGAGGATGACAATTTTGTTTGTTGTTAAGATGCTAACAAGCTAACATGCTAAAATGACTTGTGCTACTCTGACATTGTTTGTATCTATTTGGAAAAATATTTCACTGGTATACAAATATCTCTTACTCTTGTTAATATGATTTATTATCTTATTCTGATTTATAAATAGATTGTCACATTATGGTGAATTGCTTGTTCTTTATTTTTTGTCTGTAATTGAAAATATGTTACCATCCCTGATAGCACTCACACATCTGGCTTACGTCTATTTGACGTCTGCATTTACATCTTACAGACATCTACAATACATAGTTTGCTGCTCATCTGCAATACGTCTTGGAGACGTCTGCTGTCAGACGTTATATAGACATCTTGAAGACGTCTGTAAGATGTTTAAGATTTAGAATGGATATAAATCTGCTCTTTCTAAGATGTTTAGCAGATGTTTTTACGCAGCAAATCTCATGATCTTTAGCAGACGTATTACAGACATTCAAACGTCTCCGAGACGTATTGCAGATGAGCAAACTACGTATTGCAGATGTCTGTAAGCTGTAAATGCAGATGTCAAATAGACGTAAGCCAGATGGATTGTGCTATCTGGGATGTAAAGAAAGACTGTTGTGTTCGCTGAATTGACACTAATTGTATGCCATTTCATTTGTTGTAGACCACACACAAAAACACACATACCCACATCCACAAAGCGGATGATGTGAACAATATACTTAACTACATAATAAACATTTGTTTGTGGATACAACTCTCCGAGCCCTTCCTCTCTAACTGGAGTCCCCAGTGTTCAAAGACTATCATAGCATCCCTGAGGCCTAGCCTCAAACAACATTGTAGGTATACTAATTCCAATTATGACGAGTCAAAATTACAGAAGAGGTATCTGGAATTGGAATTTTGACTAGTCAACACTAAATTATGACTAGTACTCCAAGGGGTATTTACTGTCAAAACAGCTTGCCATAGTCCCTAGCACAGCTGCCACAAATACACCTAGATGACGTACACAATCTTGCAGACAAATGATATACTGCTTTGCGAAAAGGCGGAAGTTAAGTTACGTCATTGTGAAAAGGGCATATTAGGTGGACCGTAAATTGCGGTCGTTTTTACTTCCGTATTCTGACACATTTCAGAGTGAAAAGGAAATTCAAAGGAGAAAATCTGTCGGTGTGGCTTGCGTTTTTCACTGTGAATTGATTGGATGTGTAAAAACAGCTGTTGCATAGATTTAGAAATTAAACTAGCAAAGACTGACAGTTGACGAGGAGGAGTTAATGCCCCAGGCCAGCCGTCTAGTTTACGAATTTTTGATATGGATAGTCATTTCAGGGCGGAAGTGAATTTTCAGATTATAAGGGTATATGAATTTTAAAAAGAGAATGACCCACATCGATAAGCTATATACTGTACAAGCTATTAAAACGCTGCAATATTTCATTAAAACGTCAGAATTATATTTTTTTATTTCCCTGGGACTTCAAGGGTTAAAATAGTAATAATATACAAAATATTATTTTGTATTTCAAATACATATTTTAAATACATGTATTTCAAATTTATGCCCATCCCTTGCAGATTTTAGCTTCAACCTTAATTAAACACACCTGAACCTTCTTATCAAGGTCTCACAGGACTAGGCCAGGGATGGGCAACTGTCATACAAAGATTAACTTACTTGTTCATAGCAGTGACTTCATTTCACTCATCATTTTCACACAATAATAACACAACACACTCAAAAGCTATTTAGGAAACTTCAAAGTGAAAAGGGAGGGGAAGAGTTTAGCTTCCTGACTGCCCGGTGGATGAAGCTCTCCTTCAGTCTGCTGCAGGGGCGCTGCCAGGAATTTTGGACCGCAACCATTAAAAATGTGCTGAAGGCCATCTTTTACAGTCTCAATGTATTTTTATTGTAAAATTTGACAAAATGAAAAATTCTCTTAACAAAATGATTATTAATTATTATTATTTTTATAATTTTTAATGAAAGGTTAAAAAAATGAACAAACTTAAATATATTAACTTTTCAATCAAATAAATGAACATCATGTTCTCATAACAATGAAAACAGTAGATTTTTTTACTTAGCTGCACATATATTAATATGAATATCTTGGTAAATGTTTCCCTGCACGGATTAAATGGTGATTAAATGGAGGCTAACACTAGTCTGTAGCTATATATCTTATTTCACTATGGACATTAAGCCAACAGGTTAATACCACTCACAGACTATAGGCTACCCACCTTTCTTGGTTACAAACAGGGGCGGAGCCAGCCGATTTTGCCGGGGCTTCAGCCCCGGATGTTTTGAGTGTAGCCCCGATTCCCGAACGAGAAAAAAAAAAAAAAAATCCCTTTTTTTTTTTTTTTTTTGAGCCTATGTAAACCCGCGAAATCATAAGTTGTCCTATTTGCGCTTTGGCTTTGCACGTACTGCATAGTGCATACAGCCTGTAAAAATAGACCTTAAAAATAATCTAGCCTAGAGTATAGGCTACATTTCTTTGCTGTCGTTTCTTCCTGTTGAATATGCAGCAGGTAGGGGAGGAGCTAGCAGCAAAGTCAAGTGTCTGAGAGAGTGTTGTTAATAACGACAGACAGCGGGCAGGAAAAATGAAGCAAACGAGACTTTGGGGATTTTTTGGAAAGAAGTCAGTGGGTAAGAATTCATTTTTTTTAATCCTTTAAATCTAAAGATCATCATCTGGATGTCTTCTTTCACTGTATGTCTATTTGTTTAACTAGCTATTAGGGTACTAGCATCACTTGTATGTTACTAGCATCTCATAGAAGTTAGTAGGGGTGTGTGCCAAAAAATCGATTCACAGAAGAATCTAGATTCTCATTTGCAACGATTCAGAATCGATCTGAAATGTCCAATAATCGATTTAATAAATTAATTAGGGCTGGGCAAATTAACGCGTTAACGCGGGCGATTCATTTTTTCAGCTTAACGCATTAAAAATATTTAACGCAAATAACGCAGCGTCCGTTTTTATATCCATTTTGCTTAGCGTTACATGATCATCACGCTTATTCATGTAAATACTTCCAAGCGTGACAAGACACAAGAGAACGCGCTGTATGCCAATGTCCTGTGTGTGTGTGTGTGTGCGTCTTATGTCAGCTAATCAAGGGACACACACACACACACACACACACACACTCCACGCACAGACAGACTCGCGTCAGTTTCCTGCTCACAGTTGCTCACCTGCTCGAGTTCTCTTTTGCTCTTGAACAAACAATAACATAGAGGATTTTGAGTATTCTCATATCAGGAGTCATAATTAGTTAAATAACGTCTTAAATGAACTTAAAGAGTTGTGAGGAAATGAGATGCGCGGGACATCGCGTGAGATGCGCGGCTGTTCTTAAAGTGACAGGAGCACTGATGATGCCTGTCATTAATGTTCATCACAGAACAACGGGAACAGAGAAAATTGAAGCTTTAATGATGATTCATCTATATTTAATTACTAATAATACTAATCATTACTACTAATGAGTAGCAATTGAGAACCAGACTGTTTTTGATAAAAGGCACTTTCCTGAGAATTGAACTTAATAAATGTGAAAAAGACACTTTAATGTCTTCGTTTGTCATTCTGTATAGCAAAGCAGATGAGAGTAGATCATGATCAGAAACCCGATTAGAAATCATTATGGATAAAATCGAATCGTTTTGAATCGAAAATCTTTTTGAATCGAAAATCGATTATGAATCGAATCGTGGCCTCAAGAATCGGAATCGAATTGAATCGTGAGATGGTAAAAGATTCCCACCCCTAGAAGTTAGTGATACTAGCAAGTGATAGAAGATTGCTCAATCCATGCTCAATCAAATATAAAATAATGTGATCATCATCAATTATTAAACAGTGTGTAAATCAAAAGTAAAAAATAAAATAAAACGCTTAATATTACCAGATGAAATGAAGGGTAAGTTAACCCACAAATAGCCTAGAAAACTACTGTCTGTGAAGGTTTGGACTTTGGACTCGATCTACTCCATCTGTGTTTTTATTATTATTCTGAATCCGTTCTGAATCTGATCAAGGTGTAGTCTTCAACTTTTTTTTGTTTAAAATGTTGCCTTTCTTTATGAAACTTACCAACAATCAAGTGTTGATAAAAAATGCAACATTAAGCTAATGACATGTTTTTAAAATTAAGGTACAGTTAAAGTTTTTTTTTTTTTTATAAAAAAAAATATCTACATTTAAACACAATAGTATACTGTGCAAGTGCAAACATAATACAACAATAGTGAACTATAAGTAAAGGCAAAACTTGCAAGTATACTTGCAGTATACACTACTAAACTAATAGTTTACTGAGAGTACACTTCAGTGTGTACTTTCATAAACAAAAAATACTACTTGTATTAAAATAGTAAACTACTACTTAAGAGTTAACTTGTAGTACAGATGCATTAAAAATGAGACACCTACCTAGCCTAGTTTACTACTCTTACACTTATAACTTAAACATATACTTTTATAAAAGTGGGCCAATTTAGTCCCAAGCTGTATTGAAATAGTACACATTGATATTGGTATACTTAAATATACTTCAACATTACTTAAGTATACTTCTTCATAAAATTAACTTGAAGTATACTTCTTTTTCATAAGGGTAGCTTACGAAAAAGTTTTATCCCTAGTTTTATCCCACTTTACTGAATACTTTCCTTGTTTATCAGATGTTGTTTTCTCTAAGGATATAACCAATAAGCGTTAACATAAAATGTATGTGTGACTTATGTGTTATTAGTTTGTAGTAAATATACACTTATACACATGGTTTTGTAGAGGGTAGCAAAGATGAGCTGCAGACTGAGGAGGAGCCAGCAGCAGCAGCAGCTGCAGCAGCAGCTGTGCCAGGATCAGACATGGAAACTGGTTAGTGGTAACAATAAATCAATTTTACTTTGGAGAAAGTTAAAAGTGAAACATTGATATACAGTTCGATGCCATGGTGTGTCAATGAACTTTGACTGAAGTCATTCATGTATTGCTTTAACTTAGTTGTTGTTTGAAGCTGAAGTTGTTTGAAACTGATTGGCAATTAGTTATGTGTTGTATCTGTTCTTTTGCATCACAGATGATTCAGGGAGGAGAGAGGCTGAGTTAGTTGAGGTCGCTAGTACTGTAGTGGAAGATTTAGGGACTGTAGAAACAGGCCCAGCCAGAGCAAAACTAAAAGAATACCCTCTCACAACCTTTGGACTACAGAGAAGGTCCTTCCAGCAAAAATGGTTTGAGACATTTGACTGGTTAGAGTACTCTGCTAGCCGAAATGCAGCCTTCTGCTTTGCATGCAGGCTCTTTGGGAAACAAGTGTCTAGAGTTAACAAAGATGTGATAACCAGCTCTGTTGGATTTTCTAACTGGAAACGAGCCTTGGACAGCTTTAGAGAGCACGATAGTAGCTCAGGACACAAAGCTTCAATGCTTGCATGGAAGACTTACAAAGCCAGTTTATCACATGGCAGTGTAGTTGAGCGAATGCATGTGGCCAATGTTGACCAGATAATTGAAAGAAGAGAATACCTTCGTCGTATCACTGCTGTCGTTAGCTTTTTGGGAAAGCAAGGCCTCACATTCCGTGGCCATGATGAGAAAGAGTCCTCTGACAATCAGGGAAATTTCTTAGAAATGATGAAATTTCTAGAGGAATTCGACCCCTTTCTCCAAAGCTACACACCTCCCGCCCATTCCACATATCTCTCTTCAGGCTCACAGAATGAGATGATTCAATGTTGTGCAGAGGAAGTTACTGCATCCATCATTAAAGAGATGAAGCATTCAAAAATGTATGCAGTGATGGCTGATGAGGCTCGAGATGGTCATGTGGAACAGCTTGCTGTGTGTGTTCGTTATGTGGGATATGAGAACACTGTCAAAGAAAGTTTTCTGGAACTTACAAGTCTGAAGTCTTTCGATGCACATTCCATTACAGAGGCCATTGAAGAAGTTCTCAAATCAAAAGGCCTGGAAGACCTGCAATGTGTTGCTCAGGCTTACGATGGGGCCTCCGTCATGAGCGGTGCTGTTCGGGGTGTTCAGGCTCAATTCCGTGTGAAGCATCCAGAAGCAGTGTATGTGCACTGCTATGCCCATGAACTGAATTTGGTGCTTTGTCACACTTGCAGGGCTGTGCCAGAAGCCATTGATTTCTTCGACACACTGGAGAGTGTGTACTGTTTCTTCAGTGTGTCTTTAGTTAATCATCAGTCTTTCTCTGACATGCAAAAAGCCTTGGGCTTAGAGAAGAGTGAGCTTGTTCAGCTCTCGAAGACACGGTGGGCATGCCAGCTCAAATCAGTCACTGCCGTGATTGCAAATCTGCCAGCATTGTTGAAGTCCCTCACAGAATTGACCAGTACCACCACAGCAATTGGACTGCTTTCCAAACTTTCAAGACTTTCAAATGTCTATATGCTTGTGATGTTCAAAGCTTTGCTGTCCACTACAGAGGGACTTCACAAGTACCTTCAAAAAGAGGATGTAGACTTAGCACAAGCTACATGGTATAAAGATGCGGTCCTTGAAACACTTAGGTCCATGCGGACAGAGGAAATGGCAGAGAAATTCTATAATCAGGCCAAAGAAATTCTTGAGGCCAACCATCTGTCAGAGACCCCAGCTCCAGGAGGTTCTCAAAAACGCAAGCAGAAGCGATTAGATGACTATGTGGTAGAGTCCACCACTGGCACAAGGGCTTATGTGAGCACTTTGGATAAGATAAGAAATCACATATTTTACCCATGCCTTGACAGAATGGTGAGTGAGCTGGAGGGGAGATTTTGTGGTGTTGGTGCAGAGCTAATGAAAGGCATCAAAGCTTGCCATCCAGCAGCAAATGACTTCCTGTGTGAAGAATCATTAGAGCTGATTGCCAAACATTATAACATGAAGGTCAGTAAAGAAGAGGTTGCAGTGGCTAGACAGTTCCTGATCAAAAGAAGAGATGAAGGTGTCATTTCAGATATGGCAAGTGTATACAAGCTCCTTGACCCTGACATGTTCCCAAGCCTGAGATCAGTCTTTCAAGCAGCACTAACGATTCCTGTCAGCAGCTGCAGTTGCGAAAGATCATTCAGTGCTCTGCGTCGCCTACACACATGGTTGAGAAGAACCATGGGTCAGCAGAGGCTCAATTACCTGGCAGTGATGTCTATTGAGAGGGGACTTGTGTGTGTCACAGACCATAACAGTGTCATGAACCGATTTGCAATGCTCAAACCAAGAAAATACCCTTTAATGATACCCAGCAAAGCAAGTGAAAAAGCAAGTGATGAGAGAAAGACTACAGCAAGTGATGAGAAAGACTAGCAAGTGGATGAGAGACTACAGAAGGTGATGAGAGACTACAGCAAGTGATGAGAAAGACTAGCAAGTGGATGAGAGACTACAGAAGGTGATGAGAGACTACAGCAAGTGATGAGAAAGACTAGCAAGTGGATGAGAGACTACAGCAAGTGATGAGAAAGACTAGCAAGTGGATGAGAGACTACAGCAAGTGATGAGAAAGACTAGCAAGTGGATGAGAGACTACAGCAGGTGATGAGAAAGACTAGCAAGTGGATGAGAGACTACAGCAGGTGATGAAAGACTACAGCAGGTGATGAGAGACTACAGCAGGTGATGAGAAAGACTAGCAAGTGATGAAAGACTACAGCAGGTGATGAGAAAGACTAGCAAGTGGATGAGAGACTACAGCAGGTGATGAAAGACTACAGCAGGTGATGAGAAAGACTACAGCAGGTGATGAGAGAGAAATATAACTAATATAGAAGGACATACCAGATAGACAGCAAGAGGTGAATAGTGTATGTTGTATGTTGACTCTGTGTATATGTATTGAGCATAATGTTAAAGATGTATAATGTTATCATGCTCAGTTGAGCAATGGTTATGCTCTTCATATCCAAAAAAAAGGTTGTGCTCAGTTGAGCACTGAGAGGATGTTAGCCTGCCTTGAAGATAATGTTAAAGATGTATTTTGACTGAAAGTAAAGTGTTACTGACTGTAATAAAAAAAAAAAAACCTCTTCGAGTGATCCCTGTATTTGCATTAAATGTTCTGGGCTAAGCCCCGGATGTCCTTCAATGCTGGAAACGCCCCTGGTTACAAAGTGGGTTTCAGTTTGACACCCTTTCCTTTGTCTTTCCTCTCTCTAAACACCAGCAGGAACCAGGTGCAAGTTCTGAGCTAATGCTATTGCCAGTTCTTAGTTGGTTCCTCCAGCGAGCCCTTTAAAGAGTACCTAGCATATGTTTTTTTAGGCCCTACTTTGGTTTATGGAGTGTCCAACAACAAGTCTATGTACATACAATGTGTTTAAACTAGTGGTGGGCATAGATTCATTTTTTTAATCAAGATTAAAATGGCTGATTTGAATTCTGCCGAAGGCATTCAGAATATGTGTGCTACCCAAATAATGACTAAAAGTAATTCTTTGAGAACGGGTTTCTCAAGGCAGGTGACGCATTAGACCAGGGGCTCATCTCCTGTTTCCAAAATGCATCACAAACTGCTTGAGAAAACTGTTCTACTATGATAATTTGTGATGAAAATTAAATTATGTTTAATAAGATGTACTTGTGTTTACTTCCGCATTAGCTAAGGGATGCTTTGCGTTTAGGTGGTACTTGAGACGGGAAGAGCTCCTACAGTACATTTACATTTAGTCATTTAGCAGACGCTTTTATCCAAAGCCACTTACAAAGAGTTAGGGAGCAACAAGCTATATGTCATACAGGAGCCATAATATATTAGGTGCCAATACAAAGTTACTGGTTTCAACTAAAGCTAGACCACAACCTGTTGAGAGAAAAAAAAACTGTATGTAAACCAATTCCACATTGAACAAGGTGCAAACAACCTTAGACTTGTCGGGTTTCCATTGGGAAGCTTCTTAAAAATAAATTTTCCCTGAAGCAAACCCGGCGGCTTCATAGCTGCATCCATGTTAGAACGTCACGTTTGATGTGGTCATTTCACATTAACGTTATGTTGTGTTCAGACCAAACGCGAATGGCGCATCAAGCCCGAGTGATTTACATGTTTAGTCAATGCAAAGAAGCGATCGACCTACTTGCTGAAGCCCTGGTTACGAGATGATGAGGCGGCGCGAATGACTCGAATCACGCGAGTTGAAAAATCTCGTTCTCGCCCCCTGCAGTGCAATTAAGCTATGTATACATCCGCGCTAAAATATCAGGGTGAAAGTCATCATAGCTTGCGTAGTATATAACCAGCTCCCAACCCAACTTTGAGAATAGAGTAACGGCGACATTTTTAATCGCGCGATAAGAGTCTCACGTTAACGCAGCACGTTAACGCCGATAACGGCCCACCACTAGTTTAAACACTATAATGTTGTAATAATAGGCAGTTATTCGTACCTTACTTCTTGACTCACTCTCAAATGATTCGTTCCACGATTCATCCGTCTAGGCCACGCCTACCCGCTAAACTTGTGTCGTGTGATTGGTCAGATGGTGTAGTCTATTGTTATTGGTCGAACGGTTGGATGTCATGTAAATTATATGTGTAGCTAGAGATGGCGTCGATTTTACCGTACCAATATGAGCCCGAGTCTGATGAGAAGCATCAGAAGACGCTAATCCACAACAAACTCCACCACGACTGGAGCAGGATGTTTGTCAGTGGCAAGTGACAACCCAGCTAGCAAAAGGTGTGTTCCATAGACCACTCCAGTCCACGTGCATTCTCACCCTGAATGTTTTGGATGTCTCTCTAAAATACCAATTGAACAGGTTAATGAGTTAAATCGGGTTGAGTTAAGGCATCAACTGTCATTTCATTATCTCATTAATGATCAAATAACAGCAACAATCAGTGAAATAAACCAGAAATAATAAGAAGTCACCATAATAGTTTTTAGTGTTTCCTCTAGTCTCTCACCCTTGATTCATTATGGAAAGATTGTTGACAGTTGTAATAGTTTGTTTCTAAAGTGCATTCGTAACATCTTGATAAAATATGAGGCGCCGTTTAGGGTGTAAATCAAACTGCGCTCAGGAATACATATATATGCATTGCTCGCATATACATGTATACTTTTGAATGTTCAAGCAAACACATATGAAAACCATGTGCGCACTAATGTGAAATCCATACCAATACATCTTATGTTAATAATGAATGCATATACACTTTTTCGCGCATACATATAAACTCTGCGTACATACACATCTATGAAACACTCGCTCATACATACAAACTCTGAGTACACAAATATCTATTAAAACACTGGCACATACAAACAAACTCTGCGTGCATACACATCTATAAATCACTCGCTAATACATATAAACTCTGCGTACATACACATCTATAAAACACTCGCACATCCTGCATTTTGCTCATCAATGAAATAAAATATAATTTTTTTCTTAAAATACTGTAAATACGTTAATAATACTATTATTTCGTCTTAACTGTGCCCTGTCATGGTACATAGAGCATTTCAGAAAGTCGACGTTATTTTTATTTTGCTCTTATTCTTTCACATTTTTAATCAATTTTATTGCTGTTTTATTGTTTCTTAAAATCTGAAATTTTTGTGATCTTAAATAATTTGCATTTTAAAGATACGTTTTATTCTTTCTGTCAATCATTTTATGTAAAGCACTTTGAATTGCACTTGTGCATGAAATGTGCTATATAAATAAACTTGCCTTGCCTTGCCTTACTCATTTCCAGGTTTGAGCAAAATCCAGTCACTGTCTACTTTTACACGATATGCATGAAAATGTGAGTCAAAGGACAACGGAAGCAAGATTTTACTGCAAAGTACCCACACAGTATTTATTTTAAGAATGTATTTGATCCGCCCCAAAACATGTTTTCAACATGTAAAAGATCTATTACAAACACATCTTTAACAGCATACTTGATGTTATTTGCAGTCCTTTGAGAGACATGCTGAATTTCTTTGCCCTCAAATTCTACACCTATAAAGTTGCAATTTTCTCTAAAAGCAGTCTGAAGATCTGTGGAAAGAGAAAAAAATGGTGTGCAGATGCTTTTGGCTGGCACCCTATAAAAATCACCCAAAATATTATCCGGTGAAAATTTCCAGCACTGTTTAAACTGATGACGAATGCTCAGTGTGAATGTAATGTTTACAAAATTTCGGCAATTATTTGTCAATTTTTTTAAATATTGGTGCTTGACTTCAAATCTCATGCACCAATGAGAACGAAGCGGACCATACATCAACAATAATCTTGGATAATGTATGAGGTAATGACATTTAGGTGTTAAAACATTACCAAATATATCTGTCATTTCAGAAAGAAATGCATGTACAATAAATTCTAGATAGTTCTTCTTTCATCAATTTATCAGCCATTACAACATCTGCAATCGCTCTGCACAATAAAAACACATGCCAGTATTTACTGCCAGAAGGAATACGATGGCCCATCAGAAATGGCAACAATCTAAAAAGACACCATTTTTGGGAAGCAGTTCCTACCAGTGTTGGACGAAGTACACAAACCATGTACTTGAGTAAAAGTAGAGATATCCAAGGAAAAATATTACTCAAGTAAAAGTAGAAGTGCTGGCTTTAAACTTTCACTTGAGTAAAAGTACAAAAGTATTTGCTTTCAAATGTACTCAAGTATCCAAGTACTATTATTTTGATTAAATAAAATAATAAAATAAAATAATAAAATATATTTTATGTGCTTTTCTTTTAGCATGTCATAAGAAATACAGAGTATATGGGTCAATGACAAATAAGATTTTCAAGAAGAAAAAAAATATATTTTAAGCAAAACAGTTTGAAAATACATTTTTATGTCCAAAAAAATGTATTGTGTTGATTTATATTGGTTTTACAGCATTTTAGGGAGCATAAATTCATTATTAAACAAGATTTCTGATTTTACCATCCAGAAAATGTCAGGTGGTGCGACCATATATTAATTTAAAATAATATACATTTAATGTACTTAGCACTACTGAGACTTGTAAATATGAATCATTGTAGTGTCTAAAATGCATGTCACAAGGTAAATTCCCTTTCTATTTCTTTATTTATTGACCTTTTATTCCAAATCATATAAATGGCTGCTTTTCTGTGCGTTCAAACACCCATTTTTCCATAAGGACTTTTTATGTTTTGTTTTTAACTGTAAAAATGATTTGTATATGTTATATAAAGGTTGACATTTATATTTCTTACTTCATTTTGCAATTGCAGTGGGAATTGATGCATTTAAATGTAAATTTGCTGGTTGCACCACCTGACCATGACCGGTCCCACCACCTGACATTGTGATCAATAATGATTGATATTCACAAAATAAAAAGAAAGATATGTCAATGAATTTTATTCAGGTTTCAATTGGCTTTTTTATTTGAATCCTCTGACCAATTTATACTCTCTCAATAATATAATTAAATTTAATTAACAAGAAAGTGCAAAACAATACTGCATGTTATGATAACATTTGATAATCGTTTCTTTAAAAATATAAATTTGAAACCTCAAGGAACACATTTAATAAATGAGAACATCTTTTATATGAATCAGTAAATTAGTGCAAATATTGGGCCCAGAAACATTAAGGGCAGAATTCAATCTACTGTTCAATAGATTCAGTAGTAACAGTAAGTCAAGATAAAGAACAACTCTTTTCAAATATAATTCTAAATCATGCTTTCAGAAAGCACATGCAATGTACAACATAACTATCTCTATAAAAGATACATGGTTTCAGACCTCATCTATTTTTATTAAATGAAAATATATGGGACATACATGTGAAACTCAAAAAATTTGAGTATCGTGCAAAAGTTCATTTATTTTAGTAATTCAAGTTAAAAAGTGAAACTAATATATTACATAGACTCATTACATGCAAAGTGAGATATTTCAAGCTATGAAAACCTTTTCACAATATTCTAATTTTGAATTTGGGGTTTTCTTAAGCTGTAACCCATAATTATCAAAATTATAACAAAGGCTTGAAATATCTTGCTTTGCATGTAATGAGTCTATATAATATATTAGTTTCACCTTTTAAATTGAATTACTGAAATAAATTAACTATTGCATGATATTACATTTTTTTGAGTTTCACCTGTACTATATCATTTGTAAAATAAATTATTTTAGTTTAAATATTTAATAGAATGGGTAATGGTTTGTTAATCATTTGAATTCATTACTAATAACAGTGCTCTTCTGTAATGCTGTATGACACTGCTATCAAGTATGTATTATTAACATGTAATAACTGTAATTACCACAAAAAATATAACAGAACACCATATTAACTTAAGTTGTAATGTATCTAGATATACATAATGAACACAATTCCTTGCCTTCTATTGGCCCTTGAAACTGGATCACCTTTTAAATGAGCTCTATGTCGTGCTGTTTTCTCCTTGCTTGATAATGGCATCTACAAAAACAAATACAAATAGATTAATTTAAAGATGCAATTGTTTTAGCATCAATGTTGATTATACAGTCCTATATTCTTGAAGAATAGGACTTTAAGATGGACAATGTGCTCTTTAAGTTGTCACTCAAACCATAATAAAATAAACAAATATATATATATATGTAGATTGCACCTTTAAACAACTTAAAAGCTTTATATATTTATTAAAATGTATTTAATATTTTCAAAAACATGAATTAACATGATTTTTTTTAGTTGGTTTAACTGTAACTCTGGTCGCGACACCTGACATATTGGTCGCACCACCTGACGTTTCAAACTCAATTCAAAACTAAGAGGCATTAACTTAGACGCCTATACAAATGTTTGACCATGTGCTCAAGGTTATACATACATTTTTTAAATCAAATACACATTTTATAATAACAGCACATTTTCAAAGTTTTCCAGGGGTCATACCACCTGACATGATAAGTTGAATCAACCTCATCATTACTCAAAAATGTCAAATTATCTAAAATTTATGGGAGGGTGACTAACCTTGTTACTGCTTCAAAGGGTTCCTCTGGAGTCTTCTGTGTGATGTCATACGCTGTCACATGGTTTTCTTAAAGGACCATTGCATAAAATTGCATGTTTATGTCGGTCACTCTCCATGACATTAGTAGAAGTACATTTTTCGGACAAAAGTTTTTTAAGTAATAGATTAGTTTTGAAATAGGACCGATACACTATTTTCCCTCATTTATAAGGAATTTAACATAAAATCATGCCAAAATATTTGATTAAGAATTTTATTGAGAGAATTAACATTTATTTCTCAGTTTTGTTCTCTGTTTGCATGTTCGGACGGTCGCACCACCTGACATTTTTGGTCTTTCAAACGCCAAAACTCAAAAAATCTATTGAATTTCATTAAAATGAAAAGGGTTTCCTATAAAGGACATATTGTAGATCCATTTGATACATGACATGTATTTATTCAAATTCTTTTTAGGAAAATAATGAACTTGGACACAAAAAATACACGTCATGTCATTGACCCATATACAGAGTATATTATTTTCAGCATAGGCTTAGTTAGATCAGTCTTTGGAAGCTTTTGAAAATAACAATACCTGCTAATAAGCTATAGCACTCCACTCCACCAGTCAACTGTTTTAGCATCATACATGCACAGATGCAAAATTTTCTTATAATATAATCATTGTGTTCCCAACTTGTAATAATTACTTTAATTTAATTAGTTTCCTTCTTTAAATGAATACATGATGTTAGCTATACAAGCATGATTTGTATTATCTTAAAACTGTACATTTAGATAACTTAGACGGTCACCTCTGATAACAGATCACTCAAAATATTTATGTAGACAAATTCAAGCTGCTTTGAAACTATATGTATTGTGAAAAACGCTAATACAAATAAATATGAATTGAATCGGTGCAGCCTAGTCAAAATATAATTAATTTAAATTCCAACATAAAATGTTAATTTCGATTGATTCCCATTTCACAATATCAGAGCACTCAGCTTGAAAAGTTTCGAATTCAAATAAAAAATAAGGTGAAACAGCTAAGTTTACTTAGCTGACGACGTGTGCAACCGATGTGTTGAATCGTATGTTCGCGCTAAGTAGATAATGTTACCAAGGCGACAACAGGGGCAAAACAAAACAAATTCAAAATAAAGCGCGCGATGTACTGTGATTGGTGGCTCGTTTTACCAGTTAAGTTTTTACTGACTTATAAATAAAAAGGAACGACTGATTTTGAAAATGTAGCAGGGTAAAAAGTAAGATATTTGACTTTGAAATGTAGTGGAGTTAAAGTAAAAGTCTCCCAAAATTGAAATACTTGAGTAAAGTACAGATACACAAAAAAACTACTTAAGTACAGTAACGAATTACATTTACTTCGTTACTGTCCACCACTGGTTCCTACTATCCCTGAAGCTTGTAAAAGTCGTTTAGATAACAGCACAGGCTTGTTGGCCTTGTCGTTTTGACCTAAACTGAATTTTTGAAGCTCTTCGTTCAGTTCATTTATAGTAATATGCTTTTGTCTATGAGCTTCACAAATAACAAGCTTCATTGTCAGTGGAAAAACTCCCTCTAACATACCAAGCAAAGACTTGGTCACATCAAAATAACCTAGTGCATCAAATGAACTAATGCCACATACACCATAAAAAAGAAAAATCTTCCTTGTTAAGATGGACACACTGAAGATGGTAATCATGAACTTCTGTTGTTCACAAAACAAAAATGTCTTCCTGGAACTTCAGATTTATTTCTGAATGGGATGCCATACCGTAACTACAAATCCGTCCTGTGTGAAAACACATGCGGAATCCTCCAATCAAATGAGCTGACAGGTTGTCAGCAGAAAAGGTTGCTATAGCGGCATAAACTTTGTGTTCTGATCCACACACATTTAGAGAGAAGCCCTCAGTCGAGAGTTGTTTTAAATCCTCAATCATTGGTTTTAAAATTACATCCGTACCAAATTGTTTCAAATGTGAGTAACGAACCAACATAGCCAAATGAATATGCTTTAGTTGAGATCGATATTTTCCACCTAAATTCACAACAGTCTAGTAAAATGCGCACAACTTATACTTAGTTCTCTTGGAGCCTAAAGGGTTACATATTTCAAATTCATCTTCATATAAATGAACCCTTAAAGCATCTGGATGCTCTCTGAAAAACAAATGTTCTTTAAAATAAAGAACATCTTTATAGTCCATTAGAAACTGTTTATCTCTGACCTTGTTATTTTCAAATAATATTTGACTCCAGACATCTTCATGAGAACAGTATTTTTTTAAAACTTCAGAGATAGGAACATAGGAAAAGGGCTCCTATTTTTTGCCCTGAAGAGCCTCTCAGTGTGTAGTGTACTAGTTCTATATAATCCATCTTGGTCTTACAGTGTTCTTTAATCATATGTGGAAACCGAACAGCCTCATATGCTTTATCAAAGAAATCAGATGAGTGCAAAACCTGCTGAAGTTCAGGGCACTGGGAGATATTAAAACCTCTTTTTTCAAGATGGTAAGAAATAAATGAATCATAGTTTTCTTTGAAAAAGCAAAAGAGAAATTTGACATCATCAGTAATGTCTTGTTGGACCGACAAGTGTAAAAGGTTTTTCTCTCTGCATTTAAGAATGAATCTAAACAAATTATCTTTAAAATCTTCAAAAAAATTATCAAAATGTGGCTCAACTACTTGTGGATCAGAAGTACTCGGATCTGTCTCAGAATTTTGCTGATCCAAATCTAAACTGTTTTGCTGTATGTGGACTCTTCACTGAGACATGGCATTGTTGAGTCATTTTTGTTGCATCTGTGCTTCCTGTACATGTGTTTTCTAAAGGAATGGAATCTGAAAAAAGTTGATTGGCAATCATCTAAACCACGGGTAATACAAAAATGTGGTTGATGTTCATGAACAACTCCAACATGCTGGATTAACTTTGTAAGGGTGAACGTTCTTCGAGTGCACTTTGGGCACTGATAGAGTTGAGGCATTATAATCTAATACAGAAGATTAATCTTTCGGAGTAAAGTTACTGGCAGGGGCTTTTCTCCCTCTTCCACGATACTGACAATGCGCCTCTGAAGGAAAGTCAGTGTGTTTTTAAAGTGCACTGGATATGCAATATTGAAGGCAAAATACATACTGAAGGCTGTTATAAAGGCTTCATCAATGCTGGTGCACTGACACACGGCTATTCCATCGACTTTAACCACACTGAAACCTCTTCCTGTCAGCAGGCAAACACGGGACACAGAGGTCAGTGCTATGACAAGGGATTTTATTGAGATACAAGATAGAATCAGGTTAAAGCACACACAGTGGAGACGAGGAGCTTGAGCTTAGAGAGTCTATGAATCTTATCTGGTTTCAGAGTAGAATGTTAATCCACTGGAGCAGACTGGGAACAAGAGAGCCAGGAGTTGAAGGCACACACAAATGTAGAGTAGAATCCAAAATCCCAGAAGAATCCTCAGGAGAGTAATGCTGTAGGGTAATTTCTCATGGAAGGTTTGAGACCAGACAGTGAGTGAACCAGGGAAGTGTAACTTTATAGTGTGGGGTTGATGATTGGTGTCAGGTGAGTGATCAGTACTCAGCTGAGTGAGATCTGTTGATTGCAGTGGGTGAAACTGGTGGTGTCTGTGTTGACTCTCTGACATTACCTCCCCCTCCTCCAGGGGCGGCTCCTGACGCCCGCAGACGGGGGCGGCCTCGGCCTCTGGGTGCAGGAAGATCTGGATGAGCTCTGTGAAAATCCGTCAGTAGAGCAGGGTCAAGGATGTCATCTTGCTGAACCCAGGATCTTTCTTCGGGTCCATATCCTTCCCAGTCTATCAGGTACTCGAGTCGGCCACCCCTTCGCCTGGAATCTAGGATTGCCTCCACCCGGTATACTAGGGTTTCTTCAATTGCTTCTGGAGGCAGAGTTATGGGTAGTTCCTCAGGTTCTCGGGGGGAGTTGGAGCCGGTAGGTGACGTCATTGATCTGCTTCTCAATTGGGAAAGGACCTATGTAGCGGGGACTCAGCTTACGGCAGGATTGGCGGAGACGCAGATCCCGAGTAGAAAGCCAAACTCGATCCCCTGGACGATAGAACGGGGTAGGAGATCGTCGGGCATCAGCAAATTGCTTGTTTCCGTACAGCATGCTGCAGGTGGATATGGGCCGAGTCCCACACCCTCTCACTCGCTCGAAACCAGTGGTCAATGGAGGAATTTGAAGAAGGCCTTCCACACACGTGAGGTGAACTGTGGTCCACGGTCAGAGACGATTTCCTCTGGGATCCCAAAGTTGCGGAATACATTGTGGAAAAGGGCTTCTGCGGTTTCTAGAGCGGTAGGTAGACCCCGCAGGGGAATGAGTCTGCAGGACTTGGAGAAACGGTCCACTGCTACGAGTATGCAGGTGAAACCATCTGATTTGGGTAAATCTGTGACGAAGTCAACCCCGACATGGGACCAGGGTCTACGTGGAATAGGAAGGGGTACCAGTTTTCCAGCAGGTAGTTGAAGTGGCGTGCGGGAGATGGCGCAAACTGAGCATCCTTCTACAAATTGTGAGACATCCCGGACCATATTAGGCCACCAGTAACGAGCCTGGAGGAGCGAGAGGGTACGCTGGTTGCCTGGGTGTCCTGAGCCCGGGGAAGAGTGCGTTGAGCCCAGAAGGTCCTTGCGTAGGTTGGTTGGAATGTAGACTTTACCCTCTGGTCCCCCTGGTGGAGCAGGTTCAGCAACTGTGGCGGTCCGTATTTGGTCATCCAGATCCCATTGGATAGGGCTGACAAGTATGGCTGGAGGAAGGATGGGTTCTGGTGTGGGGAATTCCTCTGGAGCATGAATTCTGGAAAGAGAATCTGCTTTTACGTTTTTATGTCCGGGCCTGTAGGTGATTGTGAAGTGGAAACGGGTGAAGAAGAGAGACCAGCGGGCTTGACGTGGGTTCAGTCTCTTTGCGGTGCGGAGGTATTCCAGGTTCTTATGGTCAGTGATGACAGAGAAAGGGTGATTAGCTCCCTCCAGCCAATGCCTCCACTCTTCCAGTGCTAACTTTATTGCTAGCAGCTCCTGGTTGCCGATGTCATAATTCTGCTCCGCCGGGGACAACTTCTTGGAGAAGAAGGCACAAGGATGGAGTTGAAGAGGATCTCCGTGACGTTGAGATAACACCGCTCCCACGCCGGTAGTGGAGGCGTCCACTTCCACCACAAAGGGGAGATCTGGGTTAGGATGGGTGAGCACAGGAGCAGTGATGAAGGCTCTCTTTAACTCTTCGAAAGCAGCTCGAGCTTCGGGGTTCCAGGATAGTGACTTCGGTTTACGGCGGAGTAGGGAGGTGAGAGGAGAGGACATGAAACTGAAGCTCTTAATGAACCTTCGATAGAAATTTGAAAATCCCAGGAAACGTTGAAGTTCCTTTACTGTTTGAGGAAGTGGCCAGTTCTGGATGGCTAGGATCTTTCCCTGGTCCATATTAATGCCCTCCGCGCTGACGATGTACCCGAGGAACTGGACTGTGGGGCGATGGAACTCGCACTTCTCAAGTTTCAGATACAGCTGATGTTTCCTGAGCTGTTGGAGAACCTTTATGACATGGTGGCGATGTTCAGCTAAGTCCCGGGAGTAAATGAGGATATCATCTATGTAGACGATCACGAAGTTATGGAGATACTCTCGGAATATTTCGTTCATGAAACCCTGGAAGACAGCTGGAGCATTGGACAGTCCGTAAGGCATCACCAGGTATTCGTAGTGTCCCGAAGGGGTAATGAACGCAGTTTTCCATTCGTCCCCCTCCCGGATTCGAACGAGGTTGTAGGCACTCCGCAGATCCAGCTTGGTGAAGATACGAGCACCACGGAGTTCCTCAAGGGCAGCAGGGACTAAAGGAAGAGGATAGGGTAGCTTGACAGTTTGGCTGTTGAGGGTCCGGTAATCGATACAGGGCCGCAAACCACCGTCCTTTTTACCCACGAAGAAGAAGCTTGAGGCCGCGGGTGAGGTAGAAGATCGAATGAAGTTCTGGCTTAGAGTCTCCTCGATGTAATCCTCCATAGCCTTACGCTCCGGGATGGACAGAGGATACACACGTCCTTTAGGCGGTGTAGCCCCAGGCAGCAGATCAATGGCACAATCCCATGACCGATGAGGTGGTAGGAGGGTTGCTGCCTGTTTGCTGAAAACATCCTTGAACTCCATATAATCAGATGGAATGTGGAGATCTGATGGTGGATCAGGGCTCTCAACACGCGTGGAATTTACTTGGACGGGGAAGTGATGAACCGGAGGTTTGGGTACCGAGGAAATACACTGTTGAAAACAGGCTGGGCTCCATCGCAGAATCTCGCTGGACTCCCATCCGACTTCCGGAGAGTGTTGAGCGAGCCATGGGCGTCCCAGGATGACATCTACGGTGGATCCCTCCAACACCAGGAAGGAGATCTGTTCCTGGTGCAAACATCCGATACGTAGGGTGATAGGTGGTGATTGATATTTGACTCTGCCTCGTCCCAGCGGCTTTCCCTGGATGGTTTCTACCTTTAATTCTGCATGAGGTAGAAACCGTAACTCAAGTCTTTTTAGTAGCGACGGGGAGATGAAGTTGCCTGATGAGCCCGAGTCGAGGAGTGCCCGTCCCGCAACGATCGAATGGGAAGTGATTAATTGGATTTCTAAAAGGGTTAACTTAGAAATGGCAGGAGATCCGGGAATGGTACTCACTATAAGACGTGGCGGGCGAATTGGGCATGCTTTGATCTGGTGTCCAGAGGCCCCGCAATACAGGCATCGACCTTGGGTCATACGAAGTGCTCGTTCCTGGGGAGATAGTCTGTGAGTATCAACCTGCATGGGTTCAGGTACTGAAGGATAGGCCTCTGGTGAGAGCGGTGAACGAGGTGATGCGTCCAGTTGGCATGCGGTGAGTAACTGGGCGATCTTCACAGTTTTCTGCATGAAGTTCTCTAGTCCCAAGCTATTGTCGTAGATGACTACCTTCTTACGGAGTTGGGAATTCAATCCTTGGCGATAAGCTGTCATCAGTGCTGCCTCATTCCATCCGCTAGCAGCCGCTAGCGTGCGGAAATGTAGAGTGTAGTCACTCGCCGAAGAATTTCCTTGACGTAGGCGGAAGAGCTGATCGGAGACAACCAGGTCCCCGGTACTGAGACCAAATACCTCCTGGAAGTGAGACGAGAAGATGGAAAAAGAGTTAGTCAGAGGTGATTGTGAGCTCCAAAGGGTTTGAGCCCAGAGCAACGCTCTTCCAGAGAGGAGGGAAATGAGAAATGCCACTTTAGCTCGTTCGGTGGTAAATTTTTGAGAATGCATCTCAATGTATAGGGAAACTTGAAGCAGAAAACCGCTACATCCTGCCGCTTCACCAAAATAGCTGGGAGGAAGGCTCATGGGACTGGCTGAGGCAGATTGTTGAGGATCCGGAGATAAAGCTGCACGAAGGGCGCTGACCAAACCCCTCGTAAGGAATATCCGTCGGTGAAGCAGCGTGCTCCATCTCCAGATGTTTTTAAAGGTCTGGTCTTCTGTCAGCAGGCAAACACGGGACACAGAGGTCAGTGCTATGACAAGGGATTTTATTGAGATACAAGATAGAATCAGGTTAAAGCACACACAGTGGAGACGAGGAGCTTGAGCTTAGAGAGTCTATGAATCTTATCTGGTTTCAGAGTAGAATGTTAATCCACTGGAGCAGACTGGGAACAAGAGAGCCAGGAGTTGAAGGCACACACAAATGTAGCGTAGAATCCAAAATCCCAGCAGAATCCTCAGGAGAGTAATGCTGTAGGGTAATTTCTCATGGAAGGTTTGAGACCAGACAGTGAGTGAACCAGGGAAGTGTAACTTTATAGTGTGGGGTTGATGATTGGTGTCAGGTGAGTGATCAGTACTCAGGTGAGTGAGATCTGTTGATTGCAGTGGGTGAAACTGGTGGTGTCTGTGTTGACTCTCTGACACTTCCACTGATTGCCATTATCCAGTCATTGTCCATCAGCTGTATGGTTGGATAGGGTGTAGCAGGGTCTCCCTACATTAAAACAAAACCATACAAACATTTTACCCAAAAAAATACTACAGAAGTTATTTAAAGTTAATAAGAAAGATAAACATTATAAAATTAATTTCATGTTCTTTTAAGGAAATATGAACTTTTAACAGATTTTAACAGTTAATCATACCCATATTCTATTTTTAGGTTTCACATATAACAATACTGGCATTTAAGACAACTGCATTTTATGCTTGTGCTCTATATTTTTCATAGTTTAAAACTAAAAAATACAAATAAAGCTGAAAAGTCATGAATCAACATTTTTCTGTGCATGCATTAACTTAAAATCAACCAGCCATCACTGTGGGAAAATCCATTCAGACAAACCTACCTCTCCTACAGTGATAAAGTGTTCAATCGTTTCTCTGAAGATAGATGGCAGAAAGATAAGTCCAGCTCTCAAGTCAATTCCTGAAACGTAGAAAAAATTCTGTTTTTACAATCACATTCTTAAGCAGGGGCGTTTCCTCCGAGGAGGCAAGGGAGACAGTGCCTCCCCTCCCCCTCGAAAAAAATTGAATAAGAATATTATTAAAAGTTCATAAATAAAATAGGTGAGCGGATAAAACGTATTTAGTTAAATATGAGATCAATTGGCGTGTACAATAGTGTGAAACAGCGACACCGCTTGAAAGAAGATCAAATATGGATTTGATTTTTCTCGCCTCCTCTAAGCTCATTGATTTTCAATATACCCCCTAAAGCGTGCCGTGAGTTTGAGTGGGAGTAATTGAAAAGAATGGAGAAAAGTCACGTGAGAGGAGGGAATGCCTCCAATGGACTATGATCTCACCCCACCTTCCTGCTCGTCGTCATCATACATTTTAAACTGCTGGCGCTAAATAGATTGAACGTTAATTCAATTGTTTTCTTAGTTTTATTAATCGGTGTGTCTTAGGACCTTTAGGATTCGTTTCGGAGATGGCGGAGGAAGAGGAGTTATCGATTGTTGACAGAATATTACGTGGTTTTTCATTCGACACCTTGTCTTTTGAGGAAAAAAAAGCAATCAAATCTGGCGGAAGACCGCAGCCCAATGTCAATATTAATAGACAAGGGAGAATATTTTCCGTCAATTGGTACTCAAGAGTGGACTGGCTCACCGGGAGTAAAGAGAAAACCCGTTTGTTCTGTTGGCCTTGCCTTCTTTTCTCAAGTACCCGAAATGGCACATGGACAAAATATAGATTTGAAGACGTGAAAAACTTGGAACGGGCAGTTCAGCGACATTCCAAATCAAAGGACCATGTAAGTGCCCAAGTTAAACTTAATCTTTTGGGAAGAGTTCGCATAGAACATGTCTTAGATGAGGGAGCTAGACTTCAAGTTGAAAAGCATAACCAGACTGTGAGGAAAAATCGAGCAGTGCTCGAGCGCTTAATTGACACTACAACCCTTCTTGCCCGTCAAGAACTAGCATTCCGCGGTCGCTATGAAAATGCTAGCTCGGACAACAAGGGTAACTACAGAGAATTTCTTGAATGTCAGGCTAAACACGATGAGTTGCTGGCGACGCATTTACAGACAAGCACCGTGTTTTCTGGAACGTCAAATCGTATCCAGAATGATCTAATTCACTGTATCGCGTCTGTCGTTTCCCAAGCTGTCAAAACTGAAATTGATGCAGCTCCATTCTTTGCATGGCAAGTAGACGAAACAACCGATATTAGCAATCAAGCTCAACTGTCAATTTCTGTGCGATATGTTGACGGAAATGCAGCAATTCAAGAGAGATTTATTGGATTTTTTAACGTGTCCGGTGGACGTGATGCACAATCTGTGTATGAAGTTGTTGCCACGGCGATGGCACCGTTTAGGTTTGAGGAGAAATTGGTTGCGCAAACATATGATGGGGCAGCCGTGATGGCCTCTGCATTGAAAGGTCTACAAGCAAAAGTGAAAGCGGTGGTTCCTTCTGCTATGTTTGTGCATTGTTATGCACACAGGTTAAATCTCGTTCTTAGCCAGGGAGCAAAAAGCGTACCAAGTGCACGAGTGTTTTTTGCAAATTTAGGAGGATTCGCGACGTTCTTTTCTCACTCTTCAAAGAGAACGGCTCTGCTGGAAGAGGTTGGCTGCTCTCGGTTGCCGAAAAGTGCTCCAACTAGATGGAATTTTAATTCACGGGCAGTGTCCACAGTTGCTGAAAATCGCGAGAAGTTGCTTAATGCATTCAGGCGAATTGTTGATGCACCTGCCATGGATGATGACACTGTGCGAGGAGCTCTGGGCTTCATTGGATATTTGGAAAACTTTGAGTTCATGTTTTTTCTTTCAACATTCAAAGCAATTTTTTCTCTGACTGATGTGGTTTTCGACATTGTACAAAACAAGGCAATGGATATTGCATTTTGTAGAAAGAAAATCGACAATCTTCTTTCCACATTGGTGACTCTGGGTTCTGAAGACCACTTTACACAGGTGTATGACAGAGCTGCTCATCTACCTGATGTTCATGCTCCAAAGAGGTCTCGGGCCATGATGAAAGAGGGAGTGGATGTTAAAGAGCACTATCGACTGCTTTACATGTCTATAATTGACAACCAGACAAAGCAGATCAAACAGAGATTTGCTGATTTGGACAACTTAAAGTTTCTCCAGTTGTTGAACAATGCAATGTTTGAGCAGATGCGCAATGTATTTCCAGTTGAGGCATTACACTCTCTAATCACCTCCTATGGTCAACATTTTGATACAGACCGGCTCAAATCAGAGTTACAAGTTTTTTATTCTGACAGAGACCTGCATGGAGAAAATGACAAGTTGTGTGACCTCCTCAGAGCATTTAAGTCTAATGATTTGGAAAAGGCTATGCCAGAACTTCATAAACGAATGTGTCTTGGTGCTACAATTGGAGCGACATCTGCGGGAGTGGAAAGAAGTTTTTCATGCCTGAAACGGACCAAGAACTACATGCGCAGTGCAACAGGTCAGGAACATCTATCTGAATTGCTTCCATTGCTTACCCCACCTGTGTGTCACATCCGGTTCCTGATTGCATCGCTGCCGGCGGCTAGTTTGTATCCTCTGACACTTGCTTCACCTCACATTTGTTCCTGGTCTTAATATTAGTGTATTTTACTATAGTTACCTATCACTGTCGTTGCCGAATTATTTATAAACTTATTTTCTAAATCTATATTAATTGAAGCGTAACGCCGCTAGCATATTAGCGTGTTAGCTTGCCTTCTGTTTACACGGGAATATCATCTCCCCCTATTTTTCCTGTGTGCTAACTGTTTCTCTTTTAAGCGTATATACTAAGACTCATGAAGCAACCTTGGTAAGTTAGGATTGCACTTCATACCCGGTGAGTCATGGCTTCTATTCCTATTGCTGTTATTTGCACCTCATGCCATATGTTTAGTTTAGCCTTCTCTGTCAGCGGCGAGGGTTTTACATGTGATAAATGCAGGGAAGTAGTTAGGCTGACGGAGAAGATCTTAGAATTAGAGTCTCGCATCCAATCTTTATTTGAGGATAGTAAGAGTGTTAGGACCGTAGAAAACATTTTGGATGCGAGCAATGTTAGCGCACACAGCTCGGTTCCGGTTGAAAATCCCATGCAGCTGGGAAACTTTGTGACGGTGAGACGGCATAGTCGCAGGACAAAACATCACTCAACCATTCCGATTAAAGTCTCGAACAGGTTTGCCCCGCTCAGTGACGCACCGACTGAGCAACCTGCTGAAAGTGCCCTAGTGATCGGTGATTCTATTGTCCGGAACGTTAACATAGAGGCACCAGCCACCATAGTCACATGTTTACCGGGAGCCAGAGCGCCTGACATCAAGTCAAATTTAAATGTGCTGGCTAAGGCTAATCGTAAATTCAGTAAGATTGTTATTCATGTCGGCACAAATGATGTTAGACTCCGTCAATCGGAGATCACTAAAGATAATATTAAAGAGGTGTGTGAGCTCGCAAAAACGATGTCAGACACTGTAATATTCTCTGGCCCCCTCACTGCTTACCGTGGTGATGAGATTTATAGCAGATTATCATCACTCAATGGCTGGTTGTCTGAGTGGTGCCTGCAGAATAATATAGATTTTATAAATAACTGGAAGAGTTTTGAGGGCAGACCTGACCTGTTGAAACGAGATGGTCTCCATCCCTCCTGGGATGGGGTTTCCCTCCTCTCTAGAAATTTGACACACAGTCTTAATAATGTTAAAGTCTGACTACCTAGGGCCCAGGTCAGGAAGGAGACAGAATGGCTTAACCAACTGTCTGCTTGCCGTCTCGCGTTACAGAATACACAAAATATGCAACATGTAATAATCCCTTCTTACAAACAACATAAAATAGAGACTGTGTCTGTCCCCCGGATTAGCAAACATAAGATATTGCGTAAACCTCTTGAAAGTAATTTAATAAACGTTAAACAAATTAAACATGAACAAAATACAGATAATCAACTGCTACGACTCGGATTGCTTAATATTAGATCTCTCTCAAATAAAGCACTTTTTGTCAACGATATGATAACCGATCATAAAATAGACATGCTTTGTTTGACAGAAACATGGCTAAAGCCAGATGATTATATTACTCTAAATGAATCCGTTCCTCCAGATTATTACTATAAACACGAGCCTCGTCTAAATGGTAGAGGGGGAGGTGTCGCTGCACTTTACAATAATTATTTTATCATCTCTCAGAAGTCTAATTTTAAATACAATTCTTTTGAAGTCATGGTACTTCACGTATCGACACCTAATACTAAGGACAAAACATTTTTAAAATTTATTCTAGCTATTGTATATAGGCCTCCAGGGCACCACACAGATTTTATTAAAGATTTTGGTGGGTTCTTATCAGAACTAGTACTGGCCGCAGATAGAGTCCTTGTCGTCGGTGACTTTAATATCCATGTAGACAATGATACAGATGCCTTGGGCATGGCTTTCAAAGACACTCTTAACTCCATGGGCGTTAGTCAACATGTGTCTGGACCCACTCACCTTCGTAATCATACTTTAGATTTAATACTTTCTTACGGTATAAATGTGGACGATGTTAAAATCGTTCAACAGAGTGAAGACATTTCGGATCATTGTCTGATATTATGTTTGCTTCAATGGCCTACGGCTGCAAATCAAACCCCTTGTTACAAATATGGTAAAACGATTACTTCAACTACCAAAGATGCGTTCCTCGATAATCTGCCTGAATTGTCTAAAATATCTAGCATGAGTAAAAACGTTGACGATTTTGACAATACTATTGAAAATTTTAACTCTACCTTCTCGGAAATATTAGACATAGTTGCTCCTCTGCGTTTAAAGAAAATTAAAAATAGCAGCCCAACACCGTGGTATAATGAACACACTCAGACTCTAAAGAAAGCGTCCCGGAAAATGGAGCGCAACTTTAAGAAAACTAATTTAGAGGTATTTCGTATAGCATGGAAGGATAGTACTCAAAAATACAGGAATGCCATAAAAACGTCTAGATCCGCCTACTTTTCAACACTAATAGAGGAAAACCATCACAACCCTAGGTTTTTGTTTAACACCGTGGCTAAATTAACAAAAAATAAGTTGTCAGCGACGTCAGATTCTGATTATCAGCATAACAGTGATGAATTTATGAACTACTTCACTAGTAAAATCCAAGATATAAGAGAAAAAATTATAACAATGCAACCTGTAGTGAAACCCGCTGAACAAACTAACTACAGCACCCCTAAGGAGAAATTGCAATTATTCTCTACCGTAGATCACGATAAACTGTCTAAAATCATTAGATCATCTAAATCAACAACATGCATGTTAGACCCTATACCTACAAAACTACTGAAAGAAATGCTCCCAGAAATTATAGATCCTCTTCTTAGTATTATTAACTCATCTCTGACATTAGGACATGTGCCTAAAGCATTTAAGGTGGCTGTTATAAGGCCTCTTTTAAAAAAAGCCAAACTCGACCCTAAAGAACTAGGGAATTACAGGCCTATATCGAATTTACCTTTTATATCTAAAGTACTGGAAAAAGTAGTTTCAACTCAATTATGCTCCTTCCTCCAAAGGAATGACATTAATGATGAATTCCAGTCTGGATTTCGAGCATGTCACAGTACAGAGACTGCTTTGATCAGAGTTACAAATGATCTGCTTTTAGCGTCTGACCGTGGCTGTATTTCGTCATTGGTGCTGCTAGACCTCAGTGCTGCATTTGACACCATTGACCACAGCATACTCCTACATAGACTCGAAAATTACGTCGGCATTAACGGAATAGCATTGAAATGGTTTAAGTCTTATTTATCTGACCGTTTTCAATTTGTAGCAATAAACAATGAGGTGTCCCGCAAATCACAAGTCCAGTACGGTGTACCACAGGGCTCAGTTTTGGGACCTCTGCTCTTCGCATTATACATGCTACCTCTAGGAGATATAATAAAGCGACATGGAATTAGCTTTCACTGTTATGCTGATGATACTCAACTTTATATTTCCTCGAAGCCTCATGAAACCCAGCAGTTTCTTCGAATAAAGGATTGCATAGTTGACTTAAAAATGTGGATGAGTAACAATTTTTTACTACTTAACTCGGACAAAACAGAAGTGTTACTTACTGGACCTAAAACCGCTATACGTAACAACCAAGAATACTGCTTAACGATTGACGGATGCTCCATAAAATCCTCGTCATCAGCTAAGAATCTTGGCGTTGTATTCGATAGTACTCTGTCATTTGAAAGCCATGTCGCCAACACCTGTAAAGTTGCATTTTTCCATCTTAAGAATATATCTAAACTACGTCATATGCTGTCACTGTCAGATGCAGAGAAATTAATTCATGCATTCATGACATCAAGACTAGATTATTGTAATGCACTTCTAGGTGGATGCCCTGCAGGCCTATTACAAAAACTGCAACTTGTTCAAAACGCGGCAGCTCGAGTTCTTACACGTACAAAAAAGTATGAGCATATAACCCCGGTTCTGTCAACCTTGCACTGGTTACCTGTAAAGCATCGCATTAACTTTAAGATCTTGCTTATTACCTATAAAGCCCTACATGGTCTAGCGCCGCAGTATTTGAATGAACTTCTATTGTATTACAGACCTCCACGTACATTGCGCTCTCAGGCGTCCTGTCAGTTGGTAATACCTAGAATTTCAAAATCAAGTGCAGGTGGTAGATCCTTTTCTTATCTAGCGCCTAAACTTTGGAATATTCTTCCCTGCACGGTCCGGGAGGCAGACACACTCTGTCAGTTTAAATCTAGACTAAAGACTCATCTTTTTAATCTTGCATACACTACATCTCCATAATATTAATCCTCAGAGGATTTAGGCTGCATTATTTAGATCAACCGGAACCAGGAACACATCCAACAACAAATGATGTACTTGTTGCATCAAAGAGTGCAGAACAGTACTCTACTCTCAGCCAGTCTTGTCTCTTTGTTCCAAGGTTACCGCAGGATGCAGTTCATGCCCAAACCTGATGGCAGAGCTGAGAATGGGAAGCGGTGACCTGACAAGAGCTAAGAGGATAGAGCTGGATAAAGGACGCAACAACTTTGATTTTCCTACAACATTTCAAATGCTATTAGATTGTTAATGATAATCTTAAATCTAACATTTTTTATTTTAATTAGCCTTGTTGTGCAAGCACTGTTGAGCTTGTTCAGAGGCAGCAGCTTTTGCCAGAGGGGAACTGGAATCCCCTGGTTGGGCCTGGGTTCTCCTGAGGGTTTTTTTCTCGATGGGAGTTTTGGTTTCCTCACCACCGTTTGCATATTGTTTTGCACTATCTGCCTGGCCGGGGGGGCTGCTTTAGAATTCAGAAATTAGATATAATCACTATTACATATAATAATTTATAGTCCGTTTAATATTTGACCTGTGGTTCTCTCTCCTTTATCTCAAATGTGTGCTTTCACTGTGTGCGTGTGCGTCTATGTCAATGTGCTTGTGTATGTATGTTTGCATATTGTGTGTGTGGAGCATTTGTATGTCTGTCTTTGTTGTTTTCACCTTTTTTCCTTGTTTTACAGGTATATGCCTTCAGTTGTTTTACTTGTATTCAATGTGTCTCATGTACAGCTGCTTTGTAACAATGAAAATTGTAAAAAGCGCTATATAAATAAAGATGAGTTGAGTTGAGTTGAATTGGCACTGTTGTCTATTGAAAAATCCCTTGTGAAAGCATTGGAAGGAAGAGGCTCATGGTGGTATGAACAGGTTACAGAGAAGTTAAATTCCATGAAGGAAAGAAGAGTGGACTTCACTTTTAAGGTTAGAAGTCTAAAATACTATAAATGTCTTTCACAAATATTACAATGTGTCTTTTTAGTTAAATTAAGAGTTTCATATTTCAGTTGCACAAACTACAATTTTTGTGACTCATAGGTTACATAAGAAATTGCACAATAGAAAATGGATTAGATTTGGATTGCATTCACTTCCACTAAAAATATTATTAGCATTCATTTATGCAAGCATTAATTGTAAATTATTTTTGTCATTTGTAATATATTAATAAATATGACAATTTAAGATTTTTAGGTGAACTGTTCAATGATTGATCTGTTCCCTTTCACAGTGAAGAAGTAGGCTAAGAGCAGGCAGAAAAGGCAGTGAAGTGAGTTCAGGGTTTCAGGATTAGGAAATGTTCTTTTACTGGCATTAATAGAAATTGTAAAATAATTGGTAAGTGAATTTGAAAAGGTCAAATCATTTTAAATTTAAAGACTGTTCCATGTTTCAAATTGAAATGCATTGCAATTTCCCACTCTTAAAGTTCTGTATGTTTTGTCTTGTCCTCCAGCCTCCATCTTTGTTCAGATGTGTTCAAAAACTTTTGCTTGTGATCAGACTTGCTCAGGATAACAGCAGGGCTAAAGTAAGTCACATCTATTTGATTTGACCTCTTAAATGCTTTGAGTATTTCTGGGACTGCTAATAATTAAATTGATGGTATTGGTGTAATTCTTATATAGGAAATCCCAAGAGTTCCAGAGAAAGATGAAGGTGGTGTTGATGTACCTTTCGCCATAGCAGAGAAAATAAAAAACTGCAAAAATCAGACGTACATACTGTACTGAAATTGTAATAATTAAAGTGGAATTTTTCACACATAAACACTGAAATGACCCTGGTTTTCTGACAAACGCACGTGTTAAAAGTGCAGAGATGAATAAAAATTACATGGGTAGAAATCTGCCTCCTCATTTTTTAAGTCCACCGCACACCACTGTTCTTAAGGGTGCAATGTGATAATTACAACAATAAAAAACTACAAATGTATTATCAGGTTCGCTACTAATGTGACTGTTGCTACCAGGTAGATCTTCAGCCAGGGCATCCTGTCTTGTGTCAGTGTAATGTTTTGTTAGGTGAGATTGTCCCTTGGCAAGTTTCAGCACATTTGGCAGAACAGCGGTGAAGCAATCTCTAAAGTGAGCACAGAAGCTGATTGTCGAAGGATGAATTTGGACAACCTCATTAAACAACTATAGAAAACACATTAACCTATCAAATATTTGTACTTCATTAAATATTTTGAGATGTACAATGTAACCTTTTTTTGTATATACTGCATATATACAAAATGTTTCATTAATGTTTTCATATCACACTTTGACAAGTAGAGTGCTCCCTACAACATTAAGGTGTTTTCACAATACTTACTCCAGAAGGCATTCTTAAGTATGAGTATTTTTTTAGTACATCGTCCACAGGCATCACTTCCGTGACTTCACGACGTCTCCATGAGAATGTTCGGGCCATGAGGTCTTTGACAGACGATATATCTGGATGGGTCTTGCTACACTCACTTTGTAGCACCTTCACGTGGGCCACAACAGACATTAAATCCTCCCCGACACAAATATCCTCTGGCAAAACAACAGAGATAATGCTTAGATGGTGACAAATAATGAAAGAGCCAGGTATACGCTAAAAGGCTACATACTGATTGCACAACAATGCAATGTGCTTTAAAGAAAGAAAATAGAAACGAACTACATTTCTCTTTAAGTGAACTGTTTTACTTACATAGTGTATTCAGCCATAATTTCATAAAGGACACGAATTATTTTATGGCGTATTTTTGGCACTTTCTGACATGATTCTTTAGCATCAAATCTCCTCTGCACATCTTTTGGGAAGGTTGGAATAACAATCACAACAGGTAGTCTCTTGTGAGCTGGTTCACCACTGCAATACATGATTACATCAGTGTTATGGGCTATTGAACAGGAGACAGCCACAATATAATGTGTATATAATTTTCGGGTATGTTGACTTCTGATAATTTTTTCAATTCCTAACCCTAATTCCTAAGGCTTAATACTTACTATTAATTGTGTAAATAATTTATTAGTGATATAAAATGGTTAAAGTAAAACAATGCTTTGTGTGCAGAATTATTAGGCACCATTTATTTTACAGGTATAAGGAGTCAAAAAATACAATTACACCAAACTGTAGACCTAAAAATAATAAATGCCCATTATAATAATCATGCAACTATCCATGCACAGTTTATTCAAAAACATTTGATAAGATAATACTACGTATCAATACACAATGTTACAATACATATTTCAATAAAAACTAAACACCGACTATACCATTAAAATGAGCAGATAAGACTATTATAAAACGTTAATATTGACTCATGTTGTTAACATATTAGGGTCTCTTAAACGCTCATACAGCACTTACCTTGTGTCAGTCGAAGGAGTAGGTTGAAGCTCTGCCGTGGAGTTGGCGACTTCAACTGGTACTGGCTCTAATACGACAATGGTCTCGGCCTCCTTGTACAGGCGCACAAACTGTTGAAATTTTATTTGCTTTTTGAAAGAACCATCAAAAAGGTATCCAACCATGGCTTCAATGAGTCCACAATCCACTGTTTCTCCATCTACGTCATTTTCTAGGAAACACATGCACAATTACAACGCAGTTCTAAGACAACTTTGTAAACACACGCACACATGCTCGGAAAAGACGAACGGTTGAATTTAAAAAATGGCGGATTTTAGTTTAACTAACATCGTCTACATGGGACATATTCGGCCATGAAAAAAAAGAAAACGCTGGCGTGTAGTGCATGTTAGCTAATGTTAATCCATTAAATACAGGGCAGGTGTCTATCCACTGGGATCTAAAGTTTTAATCTAAAGCCACCACATAAACCGGTTAAGACAACAACCGACATACGTTAATTTCTAAGCAATTTCACTATAAAGAGAATATGTTAAATGTAACTTAGAAGTTGCAATACAGAGAGCAAATCAACATAAAATACTGTATCGACTAACGTTACAAAAAAGCCCATTTAAAAAACATTTATTAAGATATAATGTACATAAGATAAGCAGTGCCCGATTTAAGCGGATTTACCTCAGCATTCTGCGCGGGGAAAAATGGGTTGCTCTGCCTAATTTGCAGGGGCTTAGAAATGAACGCCAAAGCATAAAATACAAAAACAATGCTTAACCGTGTATGAAACCAAATAATTACAAAGTAGATGCACATTTTATATTTGAAATACTAATAGCTGCTTCGCGTAAATTATGATCCAACCATTGGAGTTGATGCTAAAAATGCGTAATGGCTAAAAGTAACGTTAACATGAACGAGAACGAAAACAAAAAAATCAAGATATGGTTACTTACCCCTGAATTTTCTTGACTCTTCATCAGTGACTTGTATTCCTGCTTCAATTATTTTTTTAATTAAATCTTCCGTGGATAAACTTGACAACGGACAATCAACAACCAACATGTTTCGTTTAAGGTGATTGTCAGGACCGATTGTCTGGACTTAAGACCGACACCTCATGGTCATTTGTGATAACTGATGTGCTGCATTATTTATCTGAACTTATAAGGTACAATCATGTACCTTTTGCGGAGAGATATTAATTTGTACCTTTAGAATTAAACAAGGGTCCACAAATATAACCTTAAGGACTATTCCCTGTACCTTTACCCCTGTACAGGGTACTTTTGTAGCAAATGTACCTTTTGCTACAAAAACAGTGCTCCTATTTTTCTGTGTGCACGCATCACGAACGAGCAACAGTGTTTGGGGGAGGAGAAATAAGCATCAGTCTCAGCAAAACGTAGGCGGGGACTATGTATAGTGACGTAGATACGCGGGTGTACTAGTCCACGTCTCGTTTGTGGGATTCAGAGTCGACTCCCATTTTTACAAGCGAATAACTTTGATATTTATTCACCTTCGGACTTACAACTTGGCAGACAGCTTACTTTCAAACACAGCAACATAACAGACTGCATGAAATGTGATTTTCATGATCTCATGCTAACGACTCTTTAAGAACCGCTTGCTTTTCCACAGGCCAGAGAGCCAATGCAGAGCCCGGTGTTACATCACCGAATATGTCTAATTTTTCCTAGCAACGCTAGCATGAAAGTGCCAAACACAAACATACCGGCACAGTGGCATGAACAATGGCGAACGTTGCGTTGCTATTGATGCTAGCTTTGCGAACTTACATTGGCATCCAAACACGGCGAATCCAATGTGTTGGAGCAGCTCGCCGTATCTTAGATGCAGATTTCAAGCGATTTGTGCTAGGGCAGGACCAAATCATTTTATGCAGAAAGTGTGGTCTGTCAATATGGATGTTTACTTTTTGGTCAATGGGTTTTTTTTACTTTTACTGCCAAAAACAAAGAGATCATTAATTTTATTATTATATAAATATATATACTGAATGATGATGGTTTAATCATTTTATATTAGATTTTACCTATTTTGGGGGCCCCTGTCAGTCATGGCCCTTTTTCCTTAACTTTTCCCGCCTATACTGCGCTCGTGATCTGCTGTTCCTGGCCTGGAGACTCCGCAGCCTGAAGAAGCTGTGTGTCGGGTGTATGGGATCACCTGCAATGCAGAGAGCTTTGTTTGTGTGACGGGTTCCATAAATGTCCTGGAGGGGGGGGCGAGACACCAGTGATCTTCCCAGCTGCTCTCACTATGAGACTATGAGGCGCCATACCACACAGTGATGCAACCAGTCAGAAGGCTCTCGATTGTGCCTCTGTAGAAGGTGCACATGATTGGGGCTGGGGCTCTGTCTCTTCTCAGTTTGGGGAGGAAGTAGAGACGCTGCTGTGCTTGTTAGTCCAGGAGAGATCCTCAGTGATGTGCACCCTCAGGAACTTGGTGCTGCTCACTCTCTCCACAGTCACACCATTGACGGTCAGAGGAGCATGCTGAGTGTGTACTCTCCTGAAGTCAACAACAATCTCCTTTGTCTTCTCCACATTCAGAGAGAAATTGTTTTCAGTGCACCACCTGGACGGGTGGCTCACCTCGCTCCTGTTATTTGTCTCATCTCTATTGCTAATGAGAAGTATTTTGTATTTGAAATACATCCCCATCCCTGGCTACACTGTAAATGAAACACTAACAAGTGTTTTTTTACTGATAAATGCATAAAATAAAACCTATTTGAGAAATTGACTCTCAAAATGCTGTTTTAAGCAAAGCGTCCTGAGAAATATAAGTCCTCTGCCCAATTATTGCTATTTTATGTTAACACTACTCAGATTCAGTTATAGAACTGTTGCAGGTGGCGGATGGGGGAGCATATTTGAAGGGGTCAAATGACACGGCTAAAACGATTATTATAGTTTGTTTTAGATCTAATGCAATGTGTATAAACAATTGTTTTAAAAACGCTGTATTTTCCACATACCATGCAGGTTCATTAGGTTCCAAAGCAATTGTACATACAGGTACGCCCACCTTTTGTCAAAGTCATACCATGAACTGACGTAGATGTGTGGGGGTGTGGATACACGAGGCATTTCAGGCAGGTCTGGGTTAGCATTCGCTCTAGGTAGAATGCAGCTGTTGTTCACACACTTTACTTTTTGCTATTTTTCATGTCTAATACAAGCATGGAAAAACACGTATTTACGCCAGATGACTCCTTTCAATATAACATTTCAAGGGAAGAGACTCTTGGTGTAAGTCATATTAACTAATAACTGGTGATATGCTTTAGTTATTTTGTTTATCCTATTCATCTGTAAATGCGAGGCACAGGTAGGTAGGCTGTTCATCACCACACCAGGACAAATGCTCCTGGAGGGAAGGCTTCACTTCTGTGGCTCTCTGTCTGATGTGCTATACAGCTGTGCTGCATGTGCGAGAGAAAGGCATCTGAACCCTCAACATTTCCCGACCTGACCTGATATTTTCTATGTGTTTGACAGGGAAAGCAGTGTGCAAAGAAACACCCACGCGCGCACACACATATTTGTTAATTTATAAAAAAAGGGCACTTTCTCTTAAGAAAAATGGCCAGGGCTCAGCATCCAAGGCTTACTATCTGGGTACTATCAAAATCACATTACAAACAAAACTGAATTGAAAATGCAAAACAGAAACAGTTTGTTTGGTGGTGTAAATATGAGAAATTAACTGTACAACATTTTGACTAACCAATAGAAAACATTCAGAGTTCATTTTTGGGTCTTACATTAGAATTCATAGCAGATGCATGCAACTTAACAGCCTACTTAATACAGAAGAACAGTTGCAAGACAAGAACAACAAACGGTCACACTAGATGTAGGGCTATTTGTTAGAATGCTAAATTAGGCATACAGATGTACTCCGATTAGCAGAAATATAACATTATTTAGAAAGCTGATTTAAAATATATCTCTTTATTTGCAACAGTTCTTCTATGACCGCTGTTGACCACAACAATCACAATGCGTTCATAAATATACCGAGTTTTGTTAGCGTTTAGATATGCAAAATGATTTTCTTGGTGCATTATATCATTTCTCGGGGTCTCGAAGATGAAAGGAGTGTGAAATAAGATCAGGACCCTCACTAGGCACTTGATGTCGAGCGGATGTGTGCGCGAGTGAGCGAGAGAGAGAGAGAGAGAGAGAGAGAGAGAGAGAGCGCGCGCGCGAGAGCGAGCGAGAGAAAGAGCTCAAATCAGTCGTCTCTTCCTCGTTCACCTTTAAAACACACCACTGCAGTGCTGGGGTGTTGCAGCCTCGCTGTCGCGCGCATCAGAATGACTAGATGCACCATTGCACCTGTTCTCGAGATTGCAAATCACAGGAAGTTGCTGTGCAAAACCGACACGTACGTCGAGCTTCCGATGTAGCATAAATTACGTCGATTTGATTAGAATTACGCTGGGGGGAAAACACAGCGGAAGAGACCAGACAGCTGTCATACATCGCTTTGTTCTTGGTGAGTTTTATTCGAGACCGCTGGTTTTAGATAACTTAAATGAAATGTCACTGATACATTTGGTATGCAGTCAGTGTAAGTAGACTTGTCTTTTTATTCAGTAAATGAGATGCACTCGTGTGCTTCTTTGTTCGTTCCTCGCCTTGTTCCGGTTGACATTGCTGCAATGGCATGTAATGCTTCATATTGTCTTCAATTGTAATGCTTTTGATGTAATATTTGTTTGAATGTTGTATAACTCAACGTCGCGTTCACCGTAAAGACGATTTATGAAAATAATAGCAAGAGATTTGTATTAGAATCAGTAGGTCTGCTAAAATAACGTTACTGGCAGATTATTAATGGCATCCACAAAGCTCTGTCAGTGCACACCCATATTGCCCTCTGTTAAGCTGCATTTGGGTACAATTTAGTGCATTGGTGCACAATAGAAAAATGGTAATGCAGTGCAAAAATGTGGTAGGGACGTTTAACACCTAATAAGCTATGTTAAGTTTTTTTCCTGTATCCTTCCCTCATGCAATCTAGACACTTTGCAATATAATACACGTTCAAAACCCTAATACACAAAGGTTTAAAATGAAGCTAAATGTTACGGATAATTCCGATTATGTTTTATATTTATTTTAAGTGCAGTTGCGCTTATTATCCTACCAGTCACATTGACTTCAAATTGACATAAAAAAACATGTCAAAATGCAAATCAAACTGATGCCAAAAATTTGACATCCACAAGCTGATGTCCTTTTGACCACCAAAACAATAACATAAATAGAATATCCCCTTAAGACACTACATTGCATAAAGCTAAGTTGAAATATTATATGTGAGGTCAAAGAGATGTTGGTTATGAAAAATTAAATCCTCAAAAGGTGTAGATTAAATTAAATGATTAGTGTCAAAATAAAAATTATGGTAAGAAGCTTCTTTTTATTCTGGTCATGTCAACGTTATGGTTCACAAATGTGAGTTATGTTAAATACAATAAGATAACTTTTTACTGGCAAACTTGGACATTGACATATATCACACAAACCTCATCAATGGTGACAATCATCAATAAGATAACCTGATTAACCACAATTCATGCCGGGATGCAAGATTGAGTTTTAAACTATGATTTTACACAGCATTCATTGCATGGAGATGCAATCTTTTGTTGACTGTCACTATTGTTGAGTTTCATACACTGAGTTTACATGCATAAAATATTTATATAACAGATATCCATCAAAAATCATCTTAAAAAGAAACCTTTTTTAAGGTGTTTACATGCAAAGTACTTTACCGGCTATGCAGAAAACCCGAGTTTAACATGGAAATTTGAGACTTGCCGGGTTTCTCCCGTGGAGTGATGTCATCGTCAATAGTATGTTTAGTAATTGAAAAGTGGCAAAACAGTCCGAAGCTATATTTTTATATATGTTCTGATGTCCAAAGTATCTGCATATGCAACAATAGTTCTTCATTTTGACATTTCTACATCAATTGCACGATTTGAGAGGGGACTTTTATGCGTTATTTTACTATTATTTCCGTTTGGGACTATTGCGCTGTCAGACATGCGCACGTAATTAAAACTGAGTGAAAACCAGTAAAGACAATTACATGCAGCGCAAGATTGGAATAATGTGCAAAAAACTACCTCTGCCAAGCGGGTTTTGCTTACGTTTTTTTTCCCGTTTATGAGCTTTCTCTGATGAAAGAACAAGTTAGGTCATGTTAACCTGTATAACGTTTTTATCAGCTTTGTGCATGTTAATGCCCTAACTGATTCTTCATGTCTTATCGATTCAGTTTGTTGACTGTTTTTGAGTATATTCTGAGATTATGACAGTCATAACAATGTTTTAAAATCACACTTTAGTATCACACAGTATTCTCATATCACTAACACAACACTCTTAAAATGATTTACGTAATTTCAAAGTGATCATACAGTATCACAAGAAATGAAGCAAAAAACACTTGATAAATATGGCTTGCATTGCCTCAAAGTGCCTCCATGTTGTGTGTCCACGACTTCATGTACTACATAATCATGTTGGAAAGGTCACGCCTGAGGTAAGCAGAAGTTCCGACCCAGTGTTTATAAGTGTACCTTTCCAGCATGATTGCGTTATACGGTAGCCGTGGACGTGCATCGCGGAGGCAGCACAAGCCGCTTATTTATGTTTAAAAAGTTTTACATTTTTGAGTTTTGTTAGAAAATAACTAATTATTTTGCTAAACTGTAATGAAACTGAAATTTGGACTTTAACCAACAGCCCAACATTGAAGTCCCTTATATGGCTAAGAACCCAGGAAAGTTATCCTCATGAGCCTTAATTTGTTTTCGACTGAAGAAATAAACACATGGATATGTGGGTGAGTGAATTATCATGCAATTTTAATGTAAAGTGAACTAAAATGACTTCTAATTTGAGGACATTCTACAATACACCTACAATATAATTTCCAATAGATACATAGGCTGTTTATCTATACATTATAATTTTTGACTAGTTATATATCCGTTGGCTTGCATTAGACATAATTTTTCAGAAATGATTATCTACAGCAATAAGAGTAACAAAAGACATAAATAAAAATGTTTCTAAAAATAAATTATATAATTAATTAAATTTAAATTCTCACATCTTACTGGTTTTAGGTCTTATTTACTTACCAGTTATAAAATAAATTATAGGGATATATATTGTCTAATCAAAGTTAATAAGCCTATTTAACTTAACCTGTTAATCCATCTCCCCACTTTCAAACCAAACTATTGAAATGACATGCTCACACTTAGACGTTTTGCAGTTCTTTGACCTACAGACACAATTGTGGCAGCTTCTGAAAAAAGACACTTCCCGCAGAGCAGGTGAAAACCATTGAATCAATGTTAAAAACTGTTGATTTACTCAATGTTAGTTAAATTGAACCCATATCACTTTTGCATCAGCAATTAATGTCGACATTCTCGTTACAATTAAACGAACCATCATTATTGTTATCAGTATTTCCATTAAGCTTTTCCATTCCTCTTTAAAGGGTGAAAAAAGTGTTTCAATTAAAACTCTTATGCATAAATAATGTAAAAGTTGTTTTAAAGTCGAGTTTGTTTTTTGTGGTGTTAGGTGTAGTAAAGATGATACATTTTTTTGTTGATTGTCGCCATTTTTGAGTTTCACACTGATTCTTGATGACTAATTAAATCAGCAGCTACATTTTTCTTTTTAGTATTTTCTTGTGTGTTTGTAGGGCGATTTAGTTCCATTGCTTTAATGTCACACTGCTAGATTACACAATATTCACCCATTAATAATACAACACACTCATGAGCAATTATTTAGACAACCAGACAATGATTACAATCACCATCACCTGATCCTACTGAATCTTTATTTTCTTTGTTTCCACAAATTAATTGTAGTACATTTACGACAGACAATCAAAAAATGTATGTTTAAATACTAGAGTCAAGAGCCCAACTGAAGCAAACACTGATCACATTAAAAGTGGTTTGTCGAAATGTCAAAAATGTTTTAACATTAACTGCAGGTGCAAAAGTGATATTGATTCCATGCCAATAACATTGACAAATCAAACATTTCTTTTTACATTGAAAGAATAGTTTTCACCTGCTCTCTCGTAATCAGGGTTGTTCCCCAGTTACATTAAAACCGGAGGGTTTTATCCAGATTTATCTACACACTCCGAGCCGGCCCTGCCTGTAGTGTAGCGTTGAGACCAAATGCGAATTGCGCGTTAAGCGCGAGTGATTTACATGTTAAGTCAATGCAAAGACGCGATAGACCTACTTGCGGCGCGATTGGCACGAATGAGACGGCGCGAATTGAGCGTTCGAGTTAACCAATCAGGAGCTTGCTCTAGTAGTGAGGTGATTATGATGTTGCCAGCGGAGGCAGAGATCCCAAACAACAATGGAGGACAAAATAATCGTTGCTATATGTGGATACCTGGAGCTGTATGATACAACTAACTTTTATCGAAACCGAAATAAAAAGGATCTCGCTTGGATGTAAGTGAGTGAGGCGGTCGGACAATCGGATCGGCATCCCGAGGCGGAGGCAGAAAGAGATTAATTAGCGTAGCTGCTGTTCATTAACTATGCATTAGTGAAAGCTTGGCTGTAAAGATGTGTCTTTAGTCTAGATTTAAATTGGGAGAGTGTGTCTGACCCTCGAATAGTATCGGGAAGCCTATTCCAGAGTTTAGGTGCTTCGTATGAGAAAGCTCTACCCCCTTTGGATGATTAAGTTATTCTAGGTGTTATCAAAAGTCCTGATTTTACCGTGATTTGAGACCGAGTCTGACGAGGAAGCATCAGAAGACGCTAATCCACAACAAACTCCACCACGACTGGAGCAGGATGTTTGTCAGTGACAACTCTTATCATAAAAATCCCATTGTGACAACATGCATGTTGTGCTTTTTTCTTTGCTAATTTTTTTCTTAAAATACTGTTAATACGTTAGTAATATTATTATTTCTTGTTAACTGTGCGTTCTCATGGTACATAGAGCATTTCAGAAAGTCGACGTTATGAAAAATGATTGTAGTTTCACCCAAATATATCTATATAGGTGCACGTGCGGCGAATGTGTCCAAGTACAAAGTTAATAACAAGATAAACAAACTGTAACACCCCAGAAATAACGGTACATACTAATGTTAGCGATACATTCATTAGCTAAACACAGACATAAGGTACGAAAATGTTTCTTGAGGTTAAGATAAAAATCAAAAGTCACACTTACAGGTTAGGATTCGGTGGAGCTAACAGGTCCAAAAAGAGTTAGTACTCCCACTCTTTCAAGGATAGTCGTTTCACTTACCCAGTGAACAGTGAACGCGGCAACATTATTAAACCAATTGTCATTGAAATGAAGCACACAGTACAACCCTTGGGTTATACTCCTTTAGTATCGTTTAAAAATTGAATCGTAACCATTTTTCCCTCAGACCTTCTTCCTTTGGTAGCAAAACGTAGGCGGGGACTATGTCTAGTTATGTAGATACGCGTGTGAACTATTCCACGTCTCGTTTGTGTGATTCAGAGTCGACATTTTTATAAGCAAATAACTTTGTTATTTATTCACCTTCGGACTTACAACTTGGCAGAGAGCTTACTTTCAAACCTGGCAACATTACAGACTGGATTAAATGTAATTTTCATGATCTGATACTCTTTAAAATACTTGAGTAAAAATAAAAAAGTATGCAATGAAAAAACTTCTCAAGTAGCTACTCATTTATCTTGCTGCCAAACAATATGATGCATTTGCAGTTTTGGTTTGATAGATATAGACTCATATCCACTTCATTAATGCTCTTTGTGTTCTATGTGCTCTTAAGTTTCTCCACTACGAGGAGTGAGTGACCCACCGCTTCAGAAGATTCAGAACATCCTGCGAACTGAAAAAATAATTTGGACTGATTCGAGAACCGATTTAGACGTTTTTTCCATTGTTCAATTAATGTTTTCAAAGAATCGACCAAAAAGATTCAATCATTCATTAGTGCCGCAGTAAATATTGAGGACAACCTTAAAAATAAACTTAAAATGGGGGAACTTAATCCAGTTTAACGAAGTAAAAGTACAGATCTATTAGAAATATACTCAAGTAAGAGTAAAAGTTACACACTTTTAATTTTACTTTAAAAGTCCATATTTTTCAAAAACTTAACTCTGTTACTACCCACCTCTGCAATTGTAAGTACACATTGATGTAGTTTTAGTCCACTTTATTGAGCATTCCTATTTGATGCAACTTTACACACTTCCTGTCTCTATTATTACTTATTAATCCACTATGCCTGAAATATTGTAGGTTTAATGTTTTCATGTAGCCTACGACAAATAACTGCATATTCTAGTGAACATAAGATATAAATAAATATATTTAATTTTTTATCTTTTACACAGCATTGTATATACCAATGACGTCAATGTGTGTGATAAAACCAACATTTTCCTATAACCGAAATTTTTCACAATGCATAAACAAAATCAACACTTCAAAAGCTTCTTAATTCTATTGCCATAACGGTTTGATTCTTGTCACTTAAAGCAAATGATTGCATCCAAAATTTTTCAAATGTTTTATTTCTTCATCAAAAAAAAGTACTTTTTTAAAACCACTATCGCAAGTATTTTAAGTGATATTAATAGTCAGGAGACCAACCAAAGCAAACACTGATTACAATTATGGTGATTTGAGGGAATATCAAGAGTTTTCAACATTAAATGCTATTAGCATTGACAAATCAACTAATTTTAACATTGTTTCAATGGTTTTCATCCACTCTCTAGGTTAACCTTTAAAGGGGACATTTCATTTAAAACAGACTTTATCCGTGTTAAAATGCTAAAATCTGGTCTCTTATGCATCTGTCAACTCAGAAAAGGTGAAAAAAGACAAATCATTTAATTTATTTTATGTGAGCCTATCTCTGCAAGCCTTCGAGAAAACGAGCGCTTCAGAAATCGCACTCTTACTGACGTAAGTAGCCGTTCTTATTATAATATTTCCGCCCCTTGTTCTGAACATGTCCACCCATCACGCCGCCGCCATTGTTGTTTTCACATGTGTGAAGTTCCAACACCATGGCAAAAGTAGCAAAGCTTACGAACTGTTGTGTTGTTGGCTGCACAGAACAATGTTCCCAGCCTTACGGAAGACAAGAGAGGGATGAATTTATTTAGCTTTCAATGGAAATCATCCACACGGAGCGAGGCAAAGCTACAAATAAAGACATTGTAAGTGTAGGTGTTTTTTAAGGAAGACCCCAGGGACCTGCGGCAACTTAAAGTAGATAAAATGTCACTGTGACACGTTTGTCTGTTCACTATTAGAAAGCAATGTCTGTGGCTTGTAAACATGCGGCGGAATTGTCCTGTGTAACATACATTTGTATGGTTTGTAAACGCACAACGCGGTTCTCTCGCCCTAATGCGGTCGTGACCGGACGGGCTTCGCGAATGGCCCCGGGGGAAACCGATGTGCTTATTGGAAACAATGTGTTTGGTGTTCAAATATGAGACCTTGTTTCTCGTTCGCTTTATGTGACCATACTTTATTGCTTTGTCGCTTGAAGCACAGGCTCACTGCACAGTTTCTGCTGATAAGGGGTCGGAGACTAGCAGCTCTCTTGCATTTAAAGAGACACACACCAAAGCAGCGCGTTTTTCCTCACATGCAAAAGTGGGCATGTGGCGCATGGTATATTAAAAGATCGGTGGTGTTTTTTAGCTAAAACTTCACAAACACACTCTGGGGACACAAAAGACTTATTTAACATCTAGTGAAACCATTCGAACAACCTCTCCTTTAAATGTTTGACTTAGCTTAGCTTTAAAAAGCAGATGATTTAAAGTTACATATACAACTTTACAATTTACAACATAACAAAACTTGTTTAATTTAAATATATTTAAAATATGTGTATGTATAAAAAGAATAACATCAAAAGAAAATATAAATAAAAGTGCTGATGTAAACAAGTATATTTGTTGTGTTTAATGCAGTGCATGTAACATTTGAGTCCAGAGATTCAGAGTGCAGTAATTGTTGTGTCAAAGTGCAAAATAGTGTTTAAGTAATGTAAATAATGTTGAGTAAAATGCAAGTAAAAAAGCTTTTTAATACATTTTTGAAAAATATGTGTTATTCTTTAATGATAATGATCTAATGGACATGTTATAATTTTTTACCTTTTTGTCTTTGTCTTCAGGAATTCAGAGGAAGGTGCAGCTCTAAAGGCTTGGAGCTTGTGGCCAGCACTAAACACAGAGCCATGATGAAGTTTACCTGACTAAATGAACCAGACCAGGTTTCCATTGGAACGTCAGTCAATCCAGAGGCCTTTATCATTACTAATAGAACTCAATATGGCTAAGAAGATAGTCAGATCCTGTCTTGAGTCTGTTTGCCTATTTTTTTATTCAAAAGGTTTCATTTAGTCAATCTGAATATTTGGTTGGATGAGTAATCCTCTGATAGAGCATGATTCTCTTCGTGGCTAAAACAGAAACATTTTTGTTGGTCACTTGAGTTCCCCAAAATCTCTAGAGTAGTGTTTTTAAAGAAGTAATGTAATCTGGTTGAGAGACATAAGCAAAAAAAGACACAAAAGGAAACTTCCACCTCAAAACATTGGAACATCATGCAGTCAGACGATCTTTTCATACGTAAGTTTCGTAGGCAGAGCCCACGTCCGCACCTAGCTGCCGTAAATTTTGACTCCAAGCAAGACTGTGGTGTTGGTGTGCGTACACGAGGCATGACAGAATGGCCACCCAGGAAAGAAAAAGAGGATATGGACGAAGAGAGTATGATACTTAACACTGCTGCACTGAATATGAAAACAGTTGGTCGTGGACATATAATGCAGCGCAGCAACAGTGATGTCACCCTTGGGGATTTAGATTCTACAGATTCAACTGGTAGAAAGATCCGAGCAGGGGGTGACAAAATTTGCTCAGTGGGGCAGGGGGAGTACCTCCACAGAGAATACGGTAGCCTCTCCTCATTAGAAAGACAGACAAAGTCTACTAATCTTGGTGCAAGTGAGCAGGGAGCTCTCAGTCCCAATGCTTTGCGCTTCAAGGATCCATTTGTTCTGCTGGGACTTCAAGAGCCAGATGGCTTCTTTCAAGCTAACTCAGCTCCTGCAGTAGACAGTTCCAAACCAGCCAAGCCCCCCAAACCAGAGGTGCTTGGTAAGACGGCCAAATCGTCCCCTCTGCAGGCCTGTCAGGTTTCTCAGGATTACTTCACAGGTGGTGCTTGGGTGCGCAACTTTGCACACTATGATGTGCAAAGCGTCCTGTTTGACCCCACTGAGGCTGCCACCAACCGTGACAGCATTGGTCGCAAAAAGAACATCACATCTGGTGCCTCAGCTGCCTCTCAGCTCCGTCCACTCACACAATCCACACCTTCCTCACTGTCGCAGGGTGGAGGCAGCAGTGTGGGGAGTGGGGTTAGCTCAGAGGATGTTGAGCAGTCTTTGCTGGATGAAGGTGATGGCAATGATAATGATCTCCTGCTCAGCTGTCCACACTTCCGGAATGAAATGGGTGGAGAGGAGAGTGTAGGACTAGGCCTTACAGGGGCTGGCAGAGGCAGATGGAGAAGTCTTCAGAGTCCCAATGATGCCGTTTCTGTGTTAGAGGAGCCCAGGGAAAGCCACATCCAACAGCAGGGTAAAAGCAACTACTTCATAGAGCATATGGACCTGGGGGCTCGTTACTATCACAAGTACTTTTACATGAAAGGTGAGTGTCTGTATGTGTGGTGTCCACACAGCCTCCAACAATATTCTGTTATAGTGTTATAACATAGTGTTTGCAATGGACTGCAGTCTGACAGTACTCCACACAGAGACTGAGGCGCTTAACGATTTATTGCTTAAAATATATAAAAGATTTTGAAATGTATATGGAACTTAACCTGCTAGGGCACAGGTGTCAAACTCAGCTCCTGGAGGGCCGCAGCTATGCACAGTGTAGCTCTAACCCTAATCAAACACACTTGATTAAGCTAATCAACATCTTCAGGACTACTAGAAACTTCCAAGCAGGTGTGGTTTATAGCTGGTTGGAATTGTGCAGAGCTGCCGCCCTCAAGGAACTGAGTTTGAGACCCCTGCTCTAGGGTCTGAGGAGGTTTTGGGGGCCGGGAGAAATTTTGTCATGCCCTGATATTTGTGCTTTCTATGTTGGTTATAAGCACAATAATGGCTAAAGTCTCATTATATTAAATTCAGCAAACCATTCTCCCCACTCATTTACATAAAACAATGCATATTAATTTAACTTTTTGTTGTGGTAAGGCATATTTACATATATATATGTACGTACGTACGTGCGTGCATGCGTACGGATCTTCCTGCATAATCTTCCTTCGGATTTGGATATTAGTAATGCGGTGTTAAAGTTTATTTTTAAAGACGTTCCAGCTCATGTGGGAGAAAAGATGTAGCGTTTGTTTGTTTCATATGTAGCGTTTGTTTGTTTCATTTCTCTGAGAATTCCTTCGTGAACATGCCACAAGTGACACTGAATTTGCGGAGCGTTTAAAATTAAGAAGCAGTACTGTGGCTTCAATATTGTATTCGATATGAATGGCGCAGCAATCTTATGTAATTAAAACATTTTTGTACTATGCGTCACTATTGCTTTGTTTTAGATCGCTTCATGTGCCCTGAGAACTACTCGCACGAGATTAGTATTACCTAGGGACCTCTAGTCACTTGCATTAAGTGCAGAGGTTGTCTATGATTTTAAGCCCGTGCGAATCGCCATGTCTGTGATTTTGGTTGGCTCATGTATAATTTTTCAAGGTTTTATCCACCGTTTGGGAATAATGGTGGCAGTTTTTAAGTGTTTTGTTATTATTCGGGTGCTGGATGATATCCATAAATTACCGGGAGCCTCCCGTTTGTATATTTATCATGAAAACTCTTGTAACATTTGAGACCCGCAGTCGCTGTGATCTGTTGTCCGGTTCGGGATCACTGGTCTCAAATGCTGACAGTTATGGTCATATATCATTAAATGCAATACAAGTATAGGCTATACAAACTAAACGTAAAGCCTTGCCATCACATCCTTGAAATAAGTCAGTAAATTTGAGTAAAATCATCCCGTGCGAATGCGTCACATGGAATACTGATATGGGGAGGTCATCTATAAATCACAGGAGGTCTCCAGATACTAATACTAATGCAGTGTGAAAACAGTGAATGGTGCTAATGTGTAACCTAACGTTACGTCTCGAACCAAATTCACAGAAGGCTCCAACTACGCAAACTGCTTTCCAATCAAAGCGTTGGGCGTTTACTTCCAAGTGTCTACAATGTGGCACATTAAATCCGAGCGTTTGCAGAGCTGGCCTCAAAACCTGGGATAAAATAGTCTATTACTTTTTGATTTTGATGTTTTTGGATGTAAAAATCACGCAAACGTCATAAGTAGACCTCATATAACATTATAAAACAAAAAACAAGCACAAGTCATCAGACGTTTTACATTTAATCAACCACCATTATTGTGATCAGTATCTCTTGATAATTAATTTCCAGTGTTGTCAAACATGTTATTAAAAGGATACTTGTGTATCAAGAGAGGGGCCATTCATGAATGCTGCAAGGGCAATGGCTAGCATGTACACTACACTGAAATTTACAGACACTTTTTTGACACACTTTGACATCAATACAAATCTCAACAAAGGTGATTATTAACTAAATACTTCAGGTAAAAGGTTAAAGTGCAATGCATGCTGGGAATCATGAATGAGTTTTGTACTATGATGTTACCCAGCATGCTTTTCAGCAGGAAGCTTTTTTATGCTGATTTTATTGCTGAGATTCATACTGAGATTCTTGATGTCTTGGCTGCACAAACCCAATATATCATCATTTAGTATTCGGTAGCTGATCCAATTACAGTTGAGTTTTTATAGCTATAAAAAACACATCTCAACACAGTAGCCGGCTTTCGACTGTTGAGCCAGAGATTTCTTCTAGCCTGGCCGAGTAAGTAGCATCGGGCTTCTAGCTGTGAGGCCAAAATCAAGTCGCATCTCCACTGTCAGGCTAGTAGCATGGCAGCACTGCTCTAAAACCCCGCCCTAAACAATGCCTTTCTGGAACAAACGTCACGCCATCCCACCTACTCAAGCGGGAAGAAGGAAGTTTAGTCAGACAGGAGAGAAGCTGGATCGCAATCGTGTCATTACAAAACAAACATGACGGAGAAAACATGCGGCTGGTTGTTTATTTCTTTTAATGTCCGCTTGGTGAAGACGAGGAAGCAATTTAAGACATATATCTACGAATAAATCATTTGAAATAAGGTTTCAGTGTACCTTTGTGGCTTACACTCACTTGTTTAAACCAAATACTGTTACATTAGAAAATATCATTATAACAATATTTTTTCTGGCTATTGAACATAAGACCATACTGAACAATAGATCATAGAGATAATGTTTGACTATTGATGATCGCAAATTTCGGGTTTAATGTCAAAATTAAAGACTATCAGAAAGCGGGTTGTTCATGGCGGGAGATTTTATATAACAATTATATAAATCTGAGCAAGATGACAAAATATATGCTTAACATCCAGGACATGAGCGCAACTTCATCCTTCAGAGAGAGCCTTTGCAGAAGACTTTTGGGAATGAAAATGAAAGCATTAGCAGCAGGTCCTCTACATTCATTTTAGTTACCTGAAACACTGCAGCACGCAAGCTTAAAATAAACATAAGCTTATCGTTATTGTCCGTGTGGATGCAAAATATAGTTAAAGTTATCATGAAAGCTATAATGTTAACGGCCCTTATCAGACAATCATTACAGAATATGTTACAATGAAGAATGAAGATTTTTATTAAATCCTTAAATCTTTAACTCTTTCCCCGTCATTGACGAGTAATCTCGACATTTAAAAATCAACTGTTCCCTGGCAAAGACGAGTTATTGCAGCAATCATTTTTTTGTACTGGTGGTGCTGTAACACACATAGAACAGAATCTCTGAACCTAGAACCTATACATGTATATTTTGTCTGTTTTTAATGATTGTTCTGAATCTAATCTTAGTGGAGTCTTTGATTGAACTGCTGAGATAACTACATTTTTTTGTCAAAGTGATGCATTTTTGACGAAACCTACCCACATCTAAGGGGTGATAAAAAAAGAAGAATAGAGTTTCTTTTGTTTAAAAGCAGAGAATGTACTGTGAGCCATCAAAGTTTAGTGAAAATGTTAAAAACCGCTGGCGCTGGCTGGCAACTTTTTTTTTAAAGGCTGCCAGGGAAAGAGAAATAACCCTGATGTTGTGTTCAGACCAAACGCGAATGGCGTGAATGAATTGCGCTATTCGCGCGTAGTTGGACGCTTGAGCATTTTAGTTTACTCGCTTCATTCGCACGTCAAATTTGCGTCATTTGCGCGATTCGCGTCATTCGCTCAATTCGCGTCATTCGCGCCACCTCATTCGCGCAATTCGCGTCATTCGCGCCGCCTCAAGCTGTGTTTATAGTCGAGCCTGGCTCCGCTTCGCGAGCCTCCGCTGACCGCGCACGCAACTCCCCAAACGGACGAGACGTTTATACTTGACGCGTTCGCCGGTATTCGGTATTCGAGGTATTCTTTCAACCGACAGGGGGCGCACAAACGAAATCGTCCTGTAAATCCGCAGGGTGTAGAAGTAAAGTAGGAATTTTACCAGAATTACGTCAGATCATTCAGAATGGCATCTTGCGAGCAGCTGCTCGACAAGGAAACATAGGAGATTTTGTGTTGTTGCTACTATAAAAAAAGGGCTAAAAAGCAGACTGCATGCCAAAAAACGCGGAGATGTAGAATATATTGCTCTTGTGAAGCAGATGCGTGTGATGGAATGGGAAATACATTTCGAACTATTGTTTGTTGATTTAATACATTTTTATATCAAACTTTTTGTTCACTCTTTCATTTCTTTGCATAATGCAGACACATGTCTACACATTGTTGGTTAGGGACTGCTAAATGTACATTGCCATAGATTAACCCATTGGATGTCTTTGTTATATAAAATGAGAAGATATAAGAACAGTACAACAGAGCAATGTTTATAAATATCGTTTTATTCTGAATACAATATAAAACAGACAAACTGATGATAATAGATGTCTGTACAGGCGTACCTGTTCAGCCAAAATCTCTTCAATGCTTTCATGTTGACTGCGGCGCGGACACAAAGCGAACCTCCGCTAACTCCGCGATGATGTCATATCTGGCGAACTAGCGACTGCGTCGACTATAACCCCAGCTTCATTCGCGCGATTCGCGCCTCAAGTAGGTCTATCGCATCTTTGCATTGACTTAACATGTAAATCACTCGCGCTTGACGCGCAATTCGCGTTTGGTCTGAACACAACATGAAGACCACTAACTGAAATGAGATGGTCTATCCTTGATTTTCCTATTTTGCGTCACCTGCTGCTTCTGTAACCTGGTGACAGCAGAGGGACATGGCAGAGATGTTTCTGAGCCAGAAAATTATTTTATTTTAGAGAATATTACATGTTTATATAGATTTAAACAGCCCAACAGTATATTCAATTAACCAGCCGTAGAAATGTAAAACACAATAATGAACCAATAATATTAATGAACAACATCATATATCATACAAATCAATGACAGCATTTTGACTCTTGACTCTAAAATTTTAAATCACAGATTTTTGGGGTTTCTGTAAATGTTTGCTTTTGACGAAAATTTGCTATGGTCTTGCAAATGAGAGTGCAAATGGTGTTTGTTGAAACGGATATCATCTTGTAGCTTCATTCACTGATCTCATCTGGGATGTGTGCTGTGCTGCTTATCCTTAAAGAACATTATAGTAGTAAAGAAATTTAATTGCGCTTGTGAACACATGATACAACAAACACTTAAAATACAGTAACTGAGAGCTGCAGAAACACAACTACAATTGACTATCACTCAACACCTGAGGTGATGCAATGATCACAGTGATTTCACACCATTCTCATACTATGACAGTGTGAGAAATATGTGAGCTCAATGTGAATTTATTTTATTTAGTTGCCATTATGGTGATCATTTTTTGCTTTAGCTGGACTCTTCACCCTTATAATGTGCCTTATTTTTTTGCCTGCTGTCATTGTTGCCTTATGAATCGCAATTGTTAAACCAAAGAAAGAGAAATCTGATCTGAGAAAACTGGCTAATTGATGATAGTGGTTCATTGATCACATGATGTATTTGTTGTCTGTTCACCACTTCACAGTTTAAGGTTGAAAAGTGTTGGGGCACATGAGATGTTTGGAAGGATTTCTTAATCCATAATATGCTATACAATTTTTAAGAGATAATTGAGAAACACATAGACATCAAGAATCAGCAGATTAAACTCAACAACGGTGACAGTCAATGAACGAAAGCATTGTGTTGTAGATCATGTTGGGTAACATCTTGACTCCCAGCATGCATTGCATCATGAAGCGTCTAAGTTGATTCTTACCATTATTGAGATACCATTAATCCTTTCTTTTTAATGTGATTAATAGTTTTATTGTAGATGGCGTATAGGGCAGACAATCTTGGCGCAAATTCAGAAATATGAGAGAATACACTGTTGCTATTACATAGTTAAAACTACAGAACACCCATAAATCAATATGGGAAACGGACAACACAATGAAATGTTGTTATGAGAAGTAGCCTAAAAAATGTTTGTTTAGTTTTGAAATTATGGAGGGCCCCTAACCTAAATGTGTTGCAGTTTGCCAGGTATGCACACTTGTTCTTTTTAGTAACAGAAATGAGGAAGTGGCAAGTGTATAGTCATTGTTCACTAAATTTTGTTCCTCTTTTTTCACTCTAGACCATCAAAATTTCTTTGGCGTGGATGAGCGTTTGGGGCCAGTGGCTGTGAGTTTTCGCAGGGAAGAAAAAGAGGGATCCAGTGGGTCCCAGTACAACTACAGAATAATTTTCAGGACCACAGAAGTAAATGCCTTTCCTACACACAAAGTGCTGTTTTCAAACCTTTTCATATTTTCACATAATATAAATTAAAAATATTTTAAATTATAATGTTTACTTATCAATTATAGTACTGTGCAAAAGCCTTAGGCACGGTAGGAAACGATCTCCATGTAAAGTACCGCCTATTGTCAGATGCCTACTGGATACAAAAATCTTACTGGATTAATCAAAATAATGGCAAATGGAATGTTTGGAAATGTAAACTAATATTTTCTACTGACACACTACTGTAAATGATGTACTGACATTCGTAATGACTCATCTCTGCCTGTTAAAGTGTCTGTGACATGAATACACACATAATGTGCTGAAAAAGATTGTTTGATAAGCTGTATGTAAAAGAGAAACTGCGGTTATCCAGCAGCAGGTCTTGCAGCAGCTGCTGTCAGTCATAAAAGTGGGAGGTTACACTGAAGAAAAAGTCTCTTAAAGGGGAAACACACGAATAAGACTTTCAACTGAGAGGATCAAAATTAGCCTTGGCAAAAAGTATAACTTACATTTGTGTTTTTGGGGGTAAAAACTAGTGATTTTATAATTACATCACATGGAATTAAATACAATTTCATTTAAAGTCATGTCCTGACCCCTTTAAGGTGTATGGTGATTTTGTCTGACCATGTTGTGGTTATAAATCAAGACTGAAAACAGAAACAGGAAATATGTACATGAGAGTAGATTAATTGGGAAATGAGCTCTATTAAGATACAAAATGTTCAGAGAGTAGAAACAAAAGTGAACTGCAAACCCAAGTCGTCACAAATATGTTAATTAGCATGAGATGTTATCCAGCGCCACAGAATCTTGTGAGAAACACAGATGAAGCTGTCTTGCACTGTAAAAATACTATAGTGAGTGCAAACAAATGGTATGTGAGAGTGGAGTACAATTTCTAGGGAACGTTGAATTCGTTTTTGTATTATGAGCATGACACCACAGCACACAATTTTAAATGCAGCAAAGTTGCATTTGATATAAACTGTAATCCTCTATTTAAGATATATTGATCGCAAATTTGAAGCCGTCAGTCAGTCACCAAGCTGTAGCGCTGACAAGATAACACAGAAGTGCATCATTTACATAACTTTTAGTATGACTGATAGTATGCAACCACTGAATCAATATTAAAAATAGTTGATTTGTCATTGTTAATGGCACCAAATCAATGTCACTTTTGTACCCGTAATTAATGTTAACATATCAACCTGTATTTTAACATTAAGTTTTCATTGTCTTTTGTAACAGTGTTCTAAATGACACATTTTCATAAGTATTCCGGGACATTGAAGCAGTTGAATGGCTATCAAACATCTTAAAAAAAGTCAAATGCTGAATCAATTAGACATCAATAACCTGGGTGTGACACTCAACAAATGAAAGCTTCATGTTGCAATGCATGCTGTGTAAAATCATAGAAAAAAAATCTTATAAAGACATAACATGCATTGCATTTGATCTTATTATCTGAATAAGTTTGATGAATATCACCATTGTTGAGGTGAAACAGAACATTCAAATCATTCAAAGACCAACTTCAACAATTAGTGTTGTTTCTCATCTTTTCTACAGCTCGACTCTAATCACAAAAACGAACTTAACACTAAAACATATCTTAATTTATTAGGACTGCCCCCTTACTATTCATTATTCAATTAGAAAAATTGTAATTAGTCGATTGTTGCAGCTTATCATTTGAAAAGTGTATAGGCACCACGTAAGACGCTTTACATAGCCATCCGCTATAACACTACCATTAACTTGGATAAAAGCATGCTATTATAAGCATATTTAAATCTTTATTTTTCCAAGGGTGGTGGAGTAACATGGTGGCTAAAAAATGAAGAATGCAATCCTATGTTTGCCAAATCTGCGTGGAGCATGTGCTCCATCCCTTCTATTTCTCCAACATCAGTGTGCTTCCTCCTAAAGGCAGCCGCAGCGGCTTCATTGTGTGCGGGACACAAAGCTCAATTTACCCAACAATGCAGACAGACTTTCCAGTCCACAATTTGATGTCACAGTGATGTCACCATAAGTTTCAGAATAGTCATGATGAGGTCAAATGTAACCGCACATTTACATTTAGTCATTTAGCAGACGCTTTTATCCAAAGCGATTTACAAGCAATTGGGTCAAACATTAGGACAACTGAATGCATTGAAAGTGAAAGTGACCGATTCGGTATGGTGACCCATACCCGAAATGTGACCTCTGCATTTAACCCATCGAGTGACTAGTGAGCACACACACAGCAAGTGATGAACACACTTACACCCGGAGCAGTGGGCAGCTATCACTGCAGCGCCCGGGGAGCATGTAGGGGTTAGGTGCCTTGCTCAAGGGCACCGCAATCGTTACCCGCCGGCCATGAGGGTCGAACCAGCAACCTTCTGGTCACGAGTCCGACTCTCTAACCATTAGGCCACGATTGCCCCGGAGCACTAAAAACATGTCTCGCAAAGCCTACTACAGTGTTTAGCTAAGCATCATCTCACTGTGTGCTCAAACTGTGATCTTACTATTGTACTGTGATACTAGAAGTGTAGATGTGGCTGGTTTGTCATTTGAAGTCATGATTATGTTGATCAGTGTTCTGTGCTCCAGGCTGCTACTTAATGGTAGCATTTTACAAACAGGTTTTCGAGACAATACAAGCATTTCTTTCAAGTACTTGCGGAAGTGCGTCCTGCAAATTTGGAATTTCTTCTAGTTGTCATCTCATATGGAAAGACGAGTACCTGCCACCAGTGCAGGCACAAGGTGTGCTATGATCGAGCAGTTAACTGTTGTGTAGTGATTGGTCAAATACTGCAAGCGTGTGACATAAATGTAACGTCTCTTAACATATTTGGAACATCAGGTTCCAAAGCAATTGTACTGACAGGTACGCCCACCTTACTTTCGAATACAGTTGGGCAGTCATAGTCAAATCATACCACGAACTGATGTAGATTTGTGGGGTGTGGTTACACAAGGAGTTTCAGGCAGGTCTAGGTGAGCATTCGCTTTAAGATAGAATGCATCATCCGTTTTGAAAATAATTTTTTTGGAATTTTACGTGTCTTAAACATGCATGGGCAACTTATAACACACCAAAGACACAGAAAAACATATATTCGTGCCTTATAACCCCTTTAAGTTGATTTTTTTTTATTAATAAACTAATTTAATACAAAATACAGTAAAGCGAAAATTAAATGACCGAACATTACTAAAGTAAAGAATATGGTTCTGGAATATGTGGCATAGCTTTGGCTTGGCTGCCGCCCAAATCTGGAAAACAGTAGTGTGGTCCGCCCAAGTGCCATCATTCCATGCGGTATATGGCCTAGATGAGGTGATATGGGGAGTAAGATGTGGGCAATTTGCTTGTTTGGTTGCTATCTGGGGTGCGAGCTACACCGTTATGTAGTCAGGTGCACCGGATCTTTATCGTGCAAAGTTTATAAGCCCCTTTAGCCTTGAGCATTGAGTGTCACTTGATAAAAGTGAAAGGGACATTTTTTTCGAACCTGGGACAATATCAAGCAGGCTTCGCTTAGCATTTTGATACTGGTTTAAGAAGGGGGCAATTCTGACTATATTGCCATTAGAACCCCTGCCGCAAGCAGTGAGCAGTGATTTTATCCACTTCTTCCATTTCACGTCTGACAGTAGTGATCTGTTTGCTGTGTGAGCTAGCAGAATAAGCCTGCGCAGCGAAGCAGCCAATCAGAGCAAAGATCAACATTATTATTCATGACCCTTCCAAATAAGGTATTAATAGACCTTTCTATTCCAGGGACAAATTCTAGTGTTGTAAATGGACATGTACAACTGTTTCTGGAGAACATTTGCACTTAATAAACCACATAACTTTTATGTACCTTCAACATATTGTTTCAATTAATTCTTTGGAACCTTTAAGTGCATTTTTGGGAAACGCCCGTGAAACGATAAAGAAAGTTTGCAAAGTGGCTCGTAGAAAGCGCTCCGAAGTGCTAAGATCCATCGTTTCACGGGCGTGAAACAGCCCCGGTCGTCATTGACAAGTTTACACTAACATAACGTGAGTGCATTACAACGAGTCGCTGTTTGCTTGACAGATTTCTTGAGCCCGAGGACGAACGATTTGATATAGGAGACGTTTAAAACGTCGGAAATGGTTTTCTGAATAACTTTTTGTCATAAAATGTAATCTGATCTTCATCTAAGTCAATGGTGTTGACAAACATAATATTTCTTAAAATAATAACACAAACAAATTTTGATCTTTCAGCTTTATTGGACACACTATTCATCATTCAGAATGACGGTGGAAAAAATAATTGAACCCTTAGAATTAATAACTGTTTGACTCCCCCTTGGCAGCAATAACCTCAAACAGGTGCTTTCTGTAGCTGTGGATCAGACCTGCACATCGTTGAAGATTAATTTTAGCCCATTCAGAACTGCTTTAGCTCTGTCATATTCTTTGGACATCTCATGTGTATGGCCCTCTTGAAGTCAATCCATAGCATGTCTATTGGGTTGTGGTCTAGGCTCTGACTTGGCCACTCCAAAAGGCGGATTTAGTTTTTCTGAAGCCATTCTGTTGTGGTCTTGCTCCGGTGTTTTGGGTCATTGTCCTGTTGCATCACCCACCTTCTACAAAGTTTCAGCTGACGTACAGACATTATCATATTATCCTGAAGAGTTGTCAGATAGACTTGTGAATTCATCTTCCCCTCAATGATTCCAAGCTGGCCAGGCCCTGATGCTCAAAAGCAGGCCCAAATGATGTTTCCTCCACCACACTTTACAGTTGGGATGATGTTTTCATGATGATATGCCCTTTCTACGCCAGATGTAGTGCTATGTGTTTTTTCCAAATAGTTCAATATTAGTTTCATCAGTCCACAAACATTTTGCCAAAACCACTGTGGAGTGTCAATGTGCTCTTTTGCAAACTTCAGGCGAGCTGCAATGTTCTTTTAGGTAAGCAGTGGCTTCCTTCGTGGTGTCATGGGGTGGATACCCCTGTTGTTCAGTGTTTAACGTAATGTAGACTCATGAACAGAGATGTTACCAAGTTCTACTGATGCCTTCAAATCTTTGGCTGTCAATCGGGATTGTTTCTTTACCTCATTGACGAGTATTCGTTGTGCTCTTGGTTTCATTTTGACTGGGCACCCACTTCTTGGTACAGTAGCAACTAGGGATGCACCGATACCACTTTTTCCATTCCGGTCCGATTCCGATACTTGCATTCTGTGTATCGGCCGATACCGATTCTGACGTTATTTAAAGTCATGCGCATTGGACGCAGAATGATGCGCTTAATGCACCCGCTTCACTCACGAGCATCCTGGATAGTGATGATCCTGATGTCGCGGGGATCTTTGGTTCCCAAGTTCAAAACAGTTATGACACAAAGAGAAGATATATGTTATGTGTTTAAATCACAGAACATTGAATCCATCCTAAAGACAAGAGTTATTGTGTATGAATGACGCATAACATAGACCGCTTCCAGTGCTTGAATCTAATAACGTCAGATTACCGCACCAGCGGAGGTCAGAGTTTTTGAATTATGCTATATTGGTTTATTCCTCTCATAAAGCTATCTAAATACATGACATCGAATACAGTGCATGACAACGTTTATGGTAATTTCCTGATAGTTAGTCCTTTATGAAGCTTAAGAGTAACATCCACGGGTATCGCAACGGATCGGACTGAAGAGAACCCGTCAGTCCGATACCCCAGGGGTTTTCAACTGGTTCTGTGCCAGGGACCACCATTCTGACTAACAAGTAATCGGCGGCCCACTATTGTGTGTGTGTATGTACCAGGGTTGCCAGGTCCAAGAAATTACCCCTCAAAAGCCCATAACCCCTCAAAACCCGCCCAAAAGGAATGAAAACTAGCCCAATTTTTTCCCTGTGTCGAATCAAAGTTAACAACTCCCTAAAGACGTTTCTATTGCCATATTTTTTTTATCTGAATGGTTTCCTGGGTATTGTATATATTGTTTTGTTCTGTTGAACACAAAAAAAGTTTTGGGATATTTAGGAGCAAACAGTTCTGAGTCATGTTTAACTACAATTATTTTTTTTCTGCTATCGTAGTCAATGATGTCAAAGAGTTTTCAGCAGCTAACATTCTACCAAATATCTTTGTGTTCAACCAAACAAATAATTGTATACAGGTTTGGAAAAACTAGAGTAATTCATAACAGAATTTAAATTTTTGGGTGGAGTTTCCCTTCTGCTACGAATATCCCACATCTGCCACGCACGCAAATGGACGAGAAACATGTTTTATCTTCGTAAGACATTCAGAAACTTGCTTAAGAAATAAGGATGGTAATATTTATTGCATAATACATAATATATAATGTGTACAAGCACGTCAATGTTTTAGTTGTTCTAGACTGTGTGTAGCGCTGCTGAAACGTGATATTAGGCAGCCGGAAGAATCAAGTGTTGTACACTCATGAGTGATTTCTTTCATTGTGCACCGTGACATTCACCTGAAGAAACATTGATAAAAACATCATTCGGATGCTCTGTGTCTAATACCACCGCTAATTTCTTCTCTTTGGTTGAGCTGAGCTCCCGTGTTCCTCCCTGTCCTGTAGCCTGTCTGTCAGACTCGTTCTCCACACTTTTGAGAACGGGCTGGTCCTGGAGTTGCCAGGTATTCTTTCGGAGTTTGAATACAAAATAAGAAACTCATCAATTATCATTCATCCTTAGAATTTAAATAAACATTTTGGCGGCCGCAGTACATTGTGAAAGTAGCACAAAACCTTGCGACCCGCGGCTCCATAATTTTTCCCGCAACTGCATTCTCAAAATAGCCCAATTGTGCGGGAAAACCGCGACCCTGGCAACACTGGTATGTACGTATATGTACGTATATGACGTTGGGGACGCAAAACACAACGTTAGCATAGCATAAGATAGACCTGATAGGTGCAAAGCAAGCCTATCCTGTGTCAGTTTGAATCTCAACTCAAACTCAAATTATTTTAAATATTTTCATTAAAGTTAGTATTCACACCAATGCGCAAATATTCTGGAAATGTTTGGAAAAATAAATTATGGAAAAAAAGTGATTTTAATAGTGAAATTAGGTAGGCTTGAATGCATGTCACGGACCACAGGCAATACCGCCGCGGACCACCAGGGGGCCGCGGATCACCGGTTGAAAACCCTGCGATACCCGATCCAGCAAAAAAGACCCGGATCGGCCCCAATTCCGATCCAGAGTATCGGATAGGTGCATCCCTAGTAGCAACAGTCCAGCAGTGTCTCCATTAGTAGATTGTTTGCCTAGATTGTTAGTAGATTGTAGACTGGTAAATTTCTAAAGTCTTTGAAATAATTTTGTAACCCTCGCCAGCTTTATGTAAATACACAATTCTTGATTGTAGATCCTCTGAAAGCTCTTTTTGGCAAGGCATGGGTCACATAAGCGTGTTCCTCATGTGCAGAGCAAATTCCAAAAGTTTGAGGGGTTTTATCAGTCAAAGTAGCTGTAGTCCACACCTCCAAACTTATTACCTTAACGATACTCCAGGTGTGCTAAAACCTGACTCCAATTAGCTTTTTTGAAGTCATTAACTCAAGGGTTCAAATACTTTTCCATGAGATTTTTTCTCAATAAAGACATTTAAATAATAACACAATTCTTTTTTATCTTTCAACACATTTTATTTGTCAATTCCCTCGACTAAGATGAAGATCAGATCATATTTTATGACAAATTTATTCAGAAAACCATGAAGTTCCAAAAGGTTCACATACTTTTTATTGCAACTGTATCTGTTGATTCCTTCAGACAGTGCTGGCTCATTTCAAATCCTTTCACAGGAAGAACGAACGATAGTCGGATGCTTGTGTTAAAGCAGCTACAAGCTGTTTTTTCGACCTTAAAATAATCTTTCTAAAATTATTTTAGTAGTTGGACAACTCTTAACCGGATGAATTTTACTGCCGCTGTTACCTAAGCAGCCCTCTATTGGCTAACTTTGGTGTGCGGGTAAGTTCCCAAACCCGCCCATCACCTGCTTTACGGCATACTTCAAGTTTCACTCATAGCCTGGGTGAAGTTAGCCAACATCTAAAAAATTAAAAAAATATACGATCTAGTTCAACACATGTCTCCAAACAATCACCATGGCAGAGCCAGCAAATAATACAAAGAGGAAAAGAGAGCGAGTGATCGGACACAAACCCGAACACGAAACATTATCTGACAGACTTGCACTCGGTTGCAAGACAATATCCTTCTTGCTACTGGATTTGAAAGTCTTAGTTGTAAAAACATTCCCACTGTCCTTTACTTTTGAGCGTATGAGTAATTTGGAAGTGCTCAGGTTGTTTATTGGCGAACTAACATAACTGGTTAACAATTATAACAGTAAGGTAGACTAGAGATAAAGTAATGACACCGTGTCTCAACAGCTTACGTAGAATGATCGTGCCTGGTCAAATATTTAGTGTTATGGTTGTAAACGATGACTACCAAACCACAATAAATGTTTAATGGTCAAAAGTGGCTGATTCCCTATTTCATTCATGTAGACTAATGGTATCAGTATCTATAGTTACGATGATAGGCACTAGTGTTTTTCCGAAAATATAGGTACAGAAAGTTATTTGAGCTGGTTACTAAACACATTCACACTTATACGCTGTGTTTTGGGTTACTGCAAATGTGTAAATGGCTAACATTAGCAGGTTAGCTGCTATTTAGCTAGCACGCTATGCACTAATGGCTAACAACCAGCTGCTATCTCAGAATCTAGTTTGAACTATTAGTATAGCCCAGGTGTATACCCTGCGGGAGCCATAAGAGTGCTTTATTACATGTACAGTTTAGGAAGTGACACGATGTAATAGAGGTTTCTGTCTAGTCAACAAATTCACGTAAATTGCGCTTCCGCTGCCCACGTGGAAGCTTATACAGTGTTTTTATACAGGAGAAGTATTGTGCAGCAGTAGGTAACAATTGCACGTAAGTGTTATTGATTAACATTGTCTTATTGAGTTTAAAAGCAGTGTCATTGCTTTGTTTACGCCTGCCAAGTCACGTGTTGAAGTCGCGGTTGTTCGCAAGCTGGTTTTGCTTGTTTTTGCGAGAGTAGGAAGGCGTGTCCAACGCCAGGTAGGGTATTTAAGCCGTGCTCTAGGCCCATTCAGTCAGAGAAGCATTGTGCAGCAGTGGATTGGTTAATATTGTCTTATTGAGTTTAAAATGCAGTGTCGTTGCTTTGTTTACAACTGCCGGGTTACGTGTGGAAGTAGGGTTTGTTCTCAAGCTGGTTTCGCGTGTTATTGTGAGAGTTTGAAGGCTTGACCTGCTGAATTCAACTGCGTGATCAAACAGATATACAGTGGGTACGGAAAGTATTCAATCCCCTTAAATTTTTCACCCTTTATTATATTGCAGCCATTTGCTAAAATCATTTGTTCATTTTTTTTCCTCATTAATGTACACACAGCACCCCATATTGTCAGAAAAACACAGAATTGTTGACATTTTTGCAGTTTTATAGAAAAAGAAAAACTTATATATCACATGGTCCTAAGTATTAAAACCTTTGCTGTGACACTCAAATATTTAACTCAGGTGCTGTCCATTTCTTCTGATCATCCTTAAGATGGTTCTACAACATCATTTGAGTCCAGCTGGGTTTGATAATACTGATAGGACTTGATGAGGAAAGCCACACACCTGTCTAAATAAGACCTTACAGCTCAAAGTGCGTGTCAGAGCAAATGAAAATCATGAGGTAAAATGAAGTGCCTGGAGAGCTCAAAGACAGAATTGTGGCAAGGCACAGATCTGGCCAAGGTTACAAAAACACTGCTACACTGCTACACTTAAGGTTCCTAAGAGCATAGTGGCCTCCAAAATCCTTAAATGGAAGACGTTTGGGACGACCAGAACCCTTCCTAGAGCTGGCCGTCTGGCCAAACTGAGCTAGAGCCTTGGTGAGAGAGGTAGAGAAGAACCCAAAGATCACTGTGCCTGAGCTCCAGAGATGCATTCGGGAGATGGGAGAAAGTTGTAGTAAGTCAACCATCACTGCAGCCCTCCACCAGTCGGGGCTTTATGGCAGAGTGGCCTGACGGAAGCCTCTCCTCAGTGTAAGACGCATGAAATCCTGCATGGAGTTTGCTAAAAAACACCTGAAGGACTCCAAGATGGTGACAAATAATATTCTCTGGTCTGAAGAGATCAAGAAAGAACTTTTTGGTCTTAATTTTAAGTGGTATGTGTGGAGAAAACCAGGCACTGCTCCTCACCTGTCCAATAGAGTCCCAACAGTGAAGCATGGTGGTGGCAGCATCATGCTGTGGGGGTGTTTTTCAGCTGCAGCCACAGGATGACTGGTTGCAATCGAGGGAAAGATGAATGCGGCCAAGTACAGGGATATCCTGGACGAAAACCTTCTCCAGAGTGCTCGGGACATCAGACTGGGCCGAATGTTTACCTTCCAACAAGACAATTACCCTAAACACACAGCTAAAATAACGAAGGAGTGGCTTCACAACAACTCCGTGACTGTTCTTGAATGGGCCAGCCAGAGCCCTGACTTAAACCAATTGAGCATCTCTGGAGAGACCTAAAAATGGCTGTCCACCAACGTTTACCATCCAACCTGACAGAACTGGAGAGGATCTGCAAGGAGGAATGGCAGAGGATCCCCAAATCCAGGTGTGGAAAAACTTGTTGCATCTTTCCCAAAAAGACTCATGGCTGTATTAAATCAAAAGGGTACTTCTACTAAATACTGAGCAAAGGGTCTAAATACTTAGGACCATGAGATAATTCAGTTTTTCAACAATTCTGTGTTTTTCTGTCAATATGGGGTGCTGTGTGTACATTTAATGAGGAAAAAAAAAGAACTTAAATGATTTTAGCAAATGGATGCAATATAACAAAGATTGAAAAATCTAAGGGGGGCTGTATAGTTTCCGTACCCACTGTCTAAGTGTGATTAACTACCGAGTCAACCACGTGGCTGGATAATTTGACCTCGAGCGAGTTCCCACATTTGTAACTCATAAGTCTGGTAATCAACTAGATCTTATCTACACATTGCTACTGCACCCCTCATAACTCACAGGTCACCCCGCTAAACACATCAGATCATTTCCTTATCACTCTTGATCTCAACATAACTCCCCCAGGCACTACATATGCTGCCAAAATGGTCACATTCAGCCTACGGATACTCTCTACCTCCCGCTTATCCTCTGCGGTCACCGCCACGTGGGGATGGACGATATGGCCTAAAATCCATATTGCGATATACATTGCAGCCTCTTGAGATAACGATATATATTGCGATATATAAATTATAATAGAACCATTTCAGAACAGGTTACACAGACCCTTAGGAAAGCTAAACTGCTAAAAAAATTTTTTTTTAAAGAAATAAAGAAACGTATGGCGTTTTGAGAACATTTATTGTGCAAAAGCGAAACTGTAATTATGCAACAAAATGTTGCAGATGAATATCAAAGTATTTCCTTCTAAAAGGCACTATACTTAGTTTAAGTCCTTGGTTCTTAAATGTCACCCAAGTTGCAGAGAACAGAAAACTGGTGTCTTTTTAGTTAAGGAACATACACTGTACTGAAAATACTTCCAGTATTAATTAGGCAAAGAAAATTATGTTATGTAAATGCACAGATACTTTAAATAAAAACATATTTCAAACCTGCAGCCGAGGTAACGCATTTGGTTTTAAACATTTTGTTCTCCTAATGAAATTAAAACTGGTGTCTTTTTAATAAAGGAACAGACACTGTGAATTAGGGATATCCTTCCAGTATTAGGCATGGCTATTATAAATAAATAAAATTTTTGCCTGGCAATGCTGGTATTCAACGACATGTTTAGTTTTGAGGTGGTAGAACCATGGGCGTAAACGTCTTGGTTACGTCTGTAACCTCAGTTCCCTGATGGAGGGAACGAGACGTTGTGTCGAGAACGACAGATGGGGTTCGCCCTTGAGAACCTATCAACTCTGACTACAAATAGAAAAGGCCAATGAATTTTGGCGAATGAAATTTGCATGCCGGACTCCGCCCCCGGATATCCGGTATAAAAGGAAGCCGGCGTGCAGCATTCATTTACCTCTTGTTCTGAAGAGCCTGAGAGCCTCTCACAACTGCAACAGAAACGATACAGGTTTGTGGCATAAGGGACACAACGTCTCGTTCCCTCCATCAGGGAACTGAGGTTACAGACGTAACCAAGACGTTCCCTTTCTGTCGGTCTCTCGACGTTGTGTCGAGAACGACAGATGGGGTTAACTATGGAAAACGCCACAAACGCTGTATCGTGTCACAATCTCAGCGAAGCAACGTTGACAAGCCTGGGCGTGTCAGATCGAAGCTTTCGTGAGAACTGTAACCTTCCAGTGTGGTGGTCGGGGGGTTCCAGAGCTTTCAGTAAAGATGGATACAGCCCTGACCGGTAACTTTCACGGACGGGCCTTAGCTCTCTACAGGCGAGAGGCCGTCCGGATCGGTTTACACCGGGAAAGCGTACTCCTAAGCAGAGAAGCGCTGCAGAGGCCACCTCCTACCCGTGGGGAGGAATATGGTGGAGAAAGTACGGTCTCGTCCTAGGAGGAGAACGCATGGAACGTGCGGACTGGGTAGTTAACCGCGAGGTGGAGGTCCACCTGGGGAAGCTCATGGGTTACCGAGTGTGGGAACCAGTGTCATGAGGGTATGACAGACGGAACAGCCCGCGGAGGGGGTGTTACTGCGTCCGATAGCACAGGTCCGGTTAGAACTATGTGTGATAGGTCAAGATATGTCCCGGCCTAAGGGGGAAGGCTGCTCTGCTCAGCCAACCCCCAGGAGGTGCTTGCTTAGTGATGGATGGAATGCCTGTTCTTAACCACGGTGTGGGTAAGAAGGGAGGCTGGTGAGGTACCAATTCTCTTAGCCAGGGTTGGGTAAGAAGAAAAGGGGTAGATAGCACACTGACCCAACCTCAGGGAGGGTGGGATGGTGCTTTCGCAGGCATACGCCCTCCCGGATGCCAATCCTACATGTCGCCACGTAGGACGTGGGCTGACACCGGGTTTACGCGAAGGTTGTAAAACCTTGCGAAGGTGGTGGGCGTAGCCCAACCCGCAGCTCTACAGATGTCTGCCAGAGACGCGCCTCTGGCCAGTGCCCATGAGGTGGCTAGACCCCGAGTGGAGTGAGCCGTGACCGCCAATGGGCATGGCACATTCTGAGATCGGTATGCCGTCGTAACGGCATCCACGATCCAGTGCGCTAATCTCTGTTTGGAGACAGCCTTCCCCTTCTGCTGACCTCCGAAACAGACAAAGAGCTGATCAGAACTGCGGAAGTTCTGTGTGCGGTCCAAGTAGAGGCGCAGTGCGCGTACTGGACACAACACGGACCGGGTTGGGTCTTCCTCCCCGGTGGGGAGCGCCTGCAAGTTCACCACTTGGTCCCGAAAGGGAGTAGTGGGAACTTTGGGCACGTATCCGGGCCTGGGTCTCAGGCGAACGTGAGAGTTACCAGGGCCGAAATCAAGGCAGTCCGGGGACACAGAGAATGCATGGAGATCCCCTATCCTCTTGAAGGATGCGAGCGCCACAAGAAGAACCGTCTTACTCGTTAGGTGAGGAAGATCGGAAGCTTCAAGGGGCTCAAAGGGGGGCTCCGCTAGGCCCCTCAGGACCACGTTAAGGTCCCAAGAGGGTATGGAGCGGAGACGAGGCGGGTTGCGTCGTCTCGCGCCCCTTAGGAACCTAGTGACCAGGTCGTGCTGTCCTAGAGACCTTCCGGCCACTGAGTCGTGATGAGAGGCAATAGCGGCTACATACACTTTCAGTGTGGAAGGGGAGATGTTGGTCTCCAACCTCTGTTGTAGAAAGGACAGCACGGTCCCGACCTAGCATCCCTTAGGAACTTCTCCTTGGGAGAGACACCAGGATGAGAAGAGGCGCCATTTGTAGGCGTAAAGCCGCCTAGTGGATGGCGCCCTGGCCTGTAGGATGGTTTCAGCCACAGCGGGGTGTAACCTACTCAGGATGTCCTCGTCCCGTCCAGAGACCAGACATGGAGGTTCCAGAGGTCTGGCCTGGGATGCCAAAACGTGCCCATCCCCTGAGAGAGCAGGTCCTCTGTCAGGGGAATGGGCCAGGGGGGAGTTGTTGTCAAGAGCATCAGCTCCGAGAACCAAGTGCGGTTGGGCCAGTGCGGCGCAACCAGTAACACCTGTTGCTCCTCTTCCCTGACCTTGCACAGGGTCTGTGCAAGGAGGCTCACTGGGGGGAAGGCGTACTTCCGCTTGTCTCGTGGCCAGCTGTGCGCCAGGGCATCCGTGCCGAGGGGGGCCTCGGACAGGGCGTACCAAAGCGGACAATGGGTGGTGTCGCGGGAGGCAAAGAGGTCGATCTGTGCCTGTCCGAACCGCACCCAAATAAGCTGGACTGCACGAGGGTGGAGTCGCCACTCTCCACAGGGTGTGTACTGGCGAGAGAGCGCGTCGGCTGTCTCGTTCAGTACGCCTGGGATGTAGGTGGCCCGCAGGGAACGGATCACCTGCTGACTCCACAGGAGGAGGCGTCGGGCAAGTTGCGATAGCTGCCGTGAGCGCACGCCACCCTGGCGATTGATGTACGCTACGGCTGAGGTACTGTCCAGGCGAACCAGTACGTGCTGACCTTGTACTAGAGGCCGGAGCCTTCTGAGTGCAAGCAGCACAGCCCACAACTCTAGGCAATTGATGTGCCAGCGCAGCCGGGGGCCCGTCCAGCGCCCCGCTACTGCGTGCCCGTTGCACACTGCACCCCACCCCTGCAACGAGGCGTCCGTTGTCACCACGACGTGCCTCGAAGCCAGTCCGAGGGGAACTCCCGCTCGGAGAAAGGTCATGGAAGACCAAGGGGTTAGGGTGCGTCGGCAAACAGGAGTTACCACCATACGCCTGCTGCCGGTGTGCCACGCCGTCCTCGGAACTCGACTCTGTAGCCAATGTTGAAGCGGTCTCATGTGCATCAATCCGAGGGGTGTTACCGCCGCGGAAGATGCCATGTGTCCCAGGAGCCTCTGAAACTGTTTGAGGGGTACCGCCGACTGCCTGAAGTGATCCAGGCAATCCAACACTGACTGGGCGCGAGCTGCGGACAGCTGCGCCATCATGGTGACAGAGTTGAGTTCCATACCGAGAAAGAGGATAGTCTGCGCAGGGGAGAGTCTGCTCTTTTCTCGGTTGACCTGAAGCCCCAATCGATCTAGGTGCCGGAGCACCATGTCCCTCTGTGTACACAACAGATCTCGCGAGTGTGCCAAGATAAGCCAGTCGTCGAGATAGTTGAGTATACGCACCCCTCTCCCCCGGAGAGGAGAGAGGGCGGCCTCCACGATCTTCGTGAAGACTCGTGGAGACAGGGACAGACCGAAGGGGAGGACCTTGTACTGATATGCCTGACCCTCGAAAGCGAACCGCAGGAACGGTCGGTGTCGAGGAAGAATCGAGACATGAAAGTAAGCGTCCTTCAGGTCGATTGCCACGAACCAATCCTGACACCTGATAGATGTCAGGATGCGCCTCTGGGTTAGCATCTTGAAAGGCAGCTTGTGGAGGTGCCTGTTCAGTTTGCGTAAGTCCAGAATGGGGCGCAACCCTCCGTCCTTCTTTGGAACGATGAAAACCGGGCTGTAAAACCCGCTGAACATCTCGGCCTGTGGGACGGACTCGATCGCCTGTTTCGCCAGGAGGGTGGATACCTCTGCCCGAAGCACGGAGGCGTCTCTGCCTCTGAGAGAGGGGGAGAAGATGCCCCGAAACTTGGGAGGGGCCCTGGCGAACTGGATCGGGTAGCCGAGACGGACCGTCCGCATTAGCCACCGAGACAGTGTGGGCAACTTCAGCCAAGCTCCCAGGGACTGTGACAGGGGGACCAAGGGGACGGCCTGTTTCACCATTCCCACGGAGGGTGGTTCGTAGGCGGGTGGAGCCACCCATCCCTCCGGGGAACCCCAGGCATCCGGTTGGCTCCACCCGCCTACGAACCACCCACCTTTTTGCCTGCCTGGCGAGACAACGGCACGCACTGTCGGAGCGAGAGTGGTGACAGCTGTCGAATGTGTGCGGCCTCACACCTCGCCAGGGTGTGAGGTCGGGTCGCCGAGCACAATCCGGGGGAGTGTGCGATCGGCTGGAATGAACGCCCGGGGGAAACAACTCTCTTTTTTAGCAAGTGGGCGCCAGGCCCTGATAAGGGCCCGGCTTTGGAAACGAGGCAGGGATCGTCCCATACCGACGCGTCAGAGATGGTACTGTGACGGTCGGGCCAGATGTTGTCTTCCCCGGCGTCTTCTCGTCAGGGCCGCTTCCTTGAAGGTTGCTGACGAGGAGGGGGCCTTGGCTTCGGAGTCCTCTTCCGGGGTGCAGCCGAGGGGTGCACCTTGGCCGGTGTCGGGTCCGAAGAGGTCCTGGGCTGCCTGGGAGCAGGGGGTGCGCGGGAGGTCGAAGGCCGGGGCCGTCGACTCACGGCGCGGTAAGATGTGGCGAATGGCCTCCGTCTGCTCCTTCACCGTCGAGAACTGCTGCGCGAAGCTCTCGACGGTGTCGCCAAACAGCCCACCCTGCGAGATGGGTGCGTCGAGAAAGCGTACTTTGTCGGCGTCACTCATGCTCGCAAGGTTTAACCAGAGGTGTCTCTCCTGGACCACCAGAGTGGACATCGTCCGACCCAGGGCCCGCGCCGTCACCTTAGTCGCCTTTAGAGCGAGGTCAGTGGCGGCGCGGAGTTCCCGCATAATACCCGGGTCGGCCCTACCCTCGTGGAGCTCTCTCAACGCCTTCGCCTGATGGACCTGCAGGATGGCCATGGCGTGGAGAGAGGAGGCAGCCTGGCCCGCAGCACTGTAAGCCTTCGCCACAAGGGAGGCAGAGGTCTTACAGGCCTTGGACGGAAGACGAGGTCGGGTCCTCCAGGTGGCAGCCGACTGCGGGCATAAGTGCACCGCAATGGCACGCTCCACCTGGGGGACTTCGACATAGCCCCTGGCTGCCCCACCATCGAGGGAGGTGAGAGAGGCGGAGCTGGTCTGAGCGGAACGAGCCGTGAGAGGGGCGCTCCAGGTCCGACACAGCTCCTCATGCACCTCCGGGAAAAATGGAACCGGGGGTGGGCGCGGCTTGGCACCGCGATCCGACCCCAGGAACCAAGTGTCCAACCGCGAGTGTTGGGGGAGAGGCAATGGAGTACATTGCAGCCCAATACTCGCGGCAGCCCGGGTTAGCATGGCCGACATCTCGACTTCCGCTTCCTCCAGAGCTGTGCCCCCCGGGGGGGGAAGCTCGGATTCTTCAAAATCGGATGCCGGCAACTCTCCCTCCGATGCTGCGATGGACATCTCATCGGCTCTGCACTCCGTTTCCGAACGTGCAGAGGAGGATCCGGACGGTGTGCCACCGCCGGTTGGGGAGTGGTCAAAAGAGCGTGCTGGGGTGCGACCGGCCCGTGAGCATTTAGCTGGCGGGTGTACGTTCGCAGGATTCCCCAAATCACTAACGCCGCTAACCGAACCTGAGATCTGGGCCGTAGCCATAGATGTCACAGCCCGGGTAGCCGACGAGATGTTGGCTGGTTCCCGAAGGAAGACAGCCAACCGTGACCGCAACTTTTGGATGACAATCTGCCCGCAGTGCGGGCAAGATGTGTCAACGAACGCTGCTTCGGCGTGCTGGACGCCCAGACACCTAACACAGCGCTCGTGTCCATCCCCCTCCTCGATGAGGGTACCGCACCCAAGAGAACAGCGGGACATGCCGCGCTGTAGAGTAGTAAGTCCTGAAAAGGACTGTTGTAGAAACTTAAGCTCTGACACCACTGGAACCGCCGAGACACCCAGGGGAAGGTCGCTGCAGGAGGGACGATCCGCTGGAACAGGTCGTAAATCCGGCAGTGTAGGAGTAAGTAGTTGTAGTTGTAGAAACTTCCGATTTGCATTCATGAGTCGATGGCTCTGAAGAACAAAAGGTAAATGAATGCTGCACGCCGGCTTCCTTTTATACCGGATATCCGGGGGCGGAGTCCGGCATGCAAATTTCATTCGCCAAAATTCATTGGCCTTTTCTATTTGTAGTCAGAGTTGATAGGTTCTCAAGGGCGAACCCCATCTGTCGTTCTCGACACAACGTCGAGAGACCGACAGAAAGGGAATCTCATTTAACAGTAGGGGGGGACAATACTTACAAAATTTCTCAAGAGCAACTTTTGAAGGGGACACAAATAATACAGTAGTACTAACTACGACACTAAGCGACAATATGCATTAGATTTATAGGTTTATCATGCAGACTTACAGTCATATTATAACTGAATTGAACTGTCACAAACTGTAATACAAGTGGAAAAAAAAAGCTTTTTTCCATTTATATATTTTTTGTCTTTGTTGTGAAGACAGGAAACAAATATAAAAACACACTACCCATGATACTACATGTTGACAATGAGTCACTTTTTAAACACTATTAAAATAAATATGATATAACCAAATAAAAAGTCAGTAACAGTAAAAGATGCTTAATATCTGTGTTATACTCGTTATGAATCGCCCGAGTTTCATTAAAGGGAATGTTTAACTTATCCGCCACGCACATAGGCTACTGCACAAAATAGATGCTGAAAAAACGACATTCTCCAACTGAATGAAAGCTGTGCACCTCTGGTGAACGCTAAATATAGTGACAACGTCACAAAATTGCAATCGTTATGTTCGCGGCTTTGTGTGACACGGGAGCTGAATGGCGGGATCGGTGGCTAATTGTTGCGGTCGGTTAATGTTCACATCATGCCAGGTCCCCTAAAATAAAACAATGCATGGGAACGGCTTCGGCGTGTAAAATTGCAGTTTGTGACGTTCTATGTAACAAGCTATCCTTAACTAGCTAACGTTTACTAGCTAAGTAACGTTTTAATCGCTAACATAGCAGATTCATGGAAAATACATCGGTAATCAGCATTTTTTGCAACAACTAATTTATTAATGAATCAGCCTCAACTACATTAAAGAAAATCCCTTCATTTAAAGTGAGTAAAATAGCCTTCTTACTGGAGATCAAGAGCCACTGATGGACTGCCGGCTGCAGCTCGTGGCTCTAAATTTCGCGGGTAGATTCCGTAATCAACATGCATTATTGCGATAGTGCAATAGAATTAAAATCTCTATCGTAGGTCAATTTTGTATCGTTTATATCGCATATCGTTTATATTATCAACAACTTGCCTGACCCTCGTACTCTCTTTAAAACCTTCTCCGCTCCCCTTTGCCCGCCTTCCCCCTCACCTGCATCGGACTTAACAGCTGATGAATTCGCATCTTTCTTTGTAAAGACAACTACTACTATCAGTAGTCAGTTCTCTGCGCTGCCAACTCTTGATCATGCCAAAACCCCCAACATATTCTTGCTCCCCTCTTTCTCCCTCCTATCTGAAGATGATGTTTCCAAGGTCATATCTTCGAACCACCCAACGACCTGCCCGCTAGATCCCATCTCCCTCACCTCCTCCAGGCCATCTCTCCATCGGTCGTTCCCTCTCTGACCCACATTATCAACTCGTCTCTCACCACTGGTACATTTCCTGCAGTCTTCAAAGAAGCCTGTATTACGCCACTACTAAAGATACTCAGTGTTAATCCTGCACTATTAGATAACTACAGACCAGTATCCCTCCTCCCCTTCACTAGTAAAACTCTTGAGCATGTTGTATGTAACCAGCTCTCCTCCTTTCTCACGCAGAACAACTCGCTGGCAGCAACCAGTCAGGTTTCAAGAGTGGTCATCACACTGAGACATCGTTGATGACGTTGAAAAATGTCCTCTGCGGAGCCAGAGTGAAAGATTTTGCAACGTCTGTTTATGACGTCTTCTGAACGTGTGCTATTGTTGTCCAGGTGATCTCTATAATTGTATTGGACTAATATCACTATTGCACCTCCAATTAATGTTGAAATTTAATTATTCCACCATTTCTTTGCTTGTGTTTGCTTTAGTTGGGCTTCTGACTCTTATATTTCATTAATCAATTGAGATTACTTTGCCTTTCCAAATGTGACTGAACACTGTTCTAGTGGCTAAAGAAAACTAAATTACAATGAAATCATCTAGTGAAATTTTCATTGAGAAATAAATGTGCTCACTAATCATGAGTGTAAGGTGGAAATTTTGGCAGATCAATATTCTTATGCATGCTATGAGGTTAAAGCAATTATATGTTAGTGAATTCTTTTAGCAGTTTTTAAAAGATATATTTTCCAACAATTCAACAGCATGGGCAAATACAAACACACAAAGACATGATGTATTGGTCTATGGCACTCAACAATGGTGACAACCAACAGCAAAATAGTTTGTGCTGCAATGTATGATACAAATCATAGTACAAAACTCATTAATCATTCCCAGCATGCATTGCAATTGATCTAATTATCTGAAGTTTTTGTTAATTATCAACATTAATGAGGCTTGAATGATGAGTGTTGATGTCTAAGTGTGTCAAGGGAGTATTGTAGATAATTTTGATTCAATGCTTTTGCCTTTGCTAGCCACAGCACTCACATCAGTCATGTATGATCTAGTTTTAGCTAACCAAATTTCGTCATTAATATGACTTTATAAGCATTACACAAGCAAAAGTGCTGGTTTAGTTAATCTTCAACATTAACTGCGGATGAGAATTAATAATTCAACGTTATTATAGAGGCTATAATAAGGATCACCTTGACTTTATTTATAGATGTTCAGAAGACGTCATAAATAGACGTCATAAAAACTTTAAATCCGCAGGGTACGTATTTCCAACCTCTAAGTTAGTCTGGATTGGAGCCCTGGTGTTTGCTTTAGATGGGCTCTTGAGTATACAGTGTCTGCCAAAATGCCTAAATGTAAATGTAAGTGTTATAAGGTTATAACATATAATAGGTTATAAGGTCACTTCGCAACCTCCAACTGCAACATGATATAGTGATGATAACCACACATACTACATAAGATCAATGAATCAGTGTTATCAGATCATGCTTACTTCATGTGTATTTCTTTGCCATACTAATTGTGATGCAATGTATACTACTTTCGACTCAGATGTGTACACATGTTTATTGACACATGCCCATTGCAACATATTCCAAGTCTGTGTCCAAAATAGCCCGTGCTGTCCGAATTCTTAGTTGACATTATTGAGTTTACTCATTGAATCCCATGATGCATCATAATAACAAGATCTGCATTTGATCTTGGCTAGACATCTATCGTGATGCTCGCTCTGCTGAATAAATACCCACATCTCAGCAGATGGCGCCTGTACACAGAGTGTCCCAATTTGCTCACTCATTTTCACCTGCAGCTTAAAGTGGACTAGCTTAGTGGACTAATGTAGGGAATAGTGAATCAGGGTATAGTGGGCGATTTCGGACACAGGCCAAAACTTATCCGAGCTTACAGGGATAAGGTTTTCTTCTACTACCTTGAATTGATACTCCCAGGACACGGTTTCCACCTGGTGGTTTAACAAATCACTGTAAGAAATGGATTGCACATGCGCTACCTTTGTACGTGAGGTAACAAAATTCTGCCGGTGCACGTACAGTACGTGCATACTATTTGATGATGCTTTAAAAAAGTTAACATTTTACATTCCACTCTAAATTTGACTGGTAGCCACTGCAGTGTAGTCAATATGGGAGCAAAATGCTGAAAGTTACATTGGAATCAATTAGAATCCTGACCGCTGCATTTTGAATCCAGTTGCAATAGACAGTTGCTCAGTAGAAGACTGATTTTCCCATAATACATCAAGTCGCAGTAGTCTAACCGAATTGAAATATAAGCATGTATTGCTTTTTCAAATAACTGAGTATAGAGAAACGTTTTCACATTACAATAAGGTGCAATTTGTTAAGCTAAAATTAACTATCAAAATTAACAATGCTAATACAGCATTTATTATTATTAGTGTAGGGGATTCAATGAGGAACACTTTCGTTTAAACACTATTTTTCACCAAATATGTAAGAATTATCATGAACTTTGATCACAATTATAAGTAGTATATTCTCCACCACCCATTTTAAGGAAAACATATATCAACCCAAATTGGGATGAATTTAATTTATGATCAATTATACTTATCTGGATCAAATTCATGATTGGGGAAATCACTTCGCATTCCGAGCAGGTAGAAAGAATCTTCATGATCTCCGGATTATGAGCACGAACTACAAACAACGTCACATGTGAAATAAAGCAGGACTTTATTTCCTAGACTAGACGCATACTAATCTAACATACTCACACATACAGTTAAGCATTACAAGAAGGTTGACGTTGAAGCAGAGAGAAGAATAGAGCATGGATTTATGGCAGTATAGGATATTCAGAAGATCAATAGCCTGAACAAAACATCAGTTACTTCTCGTAAAGCAACTTTGTTAAAAGGATTAATGATACTCTTTCACCCATTAATAAGACTTAGTATGATACTTGCATGTCTTGCCCATCAAAAGAAAGAAAGTGCCCTGATGCAGTTTATTGAGGCTCCAGTTGATCTTGTCTGGAAGTGATCAAAGAGAACCAGTTTTATTCAGAGGATCTGTATCTGGAAAGATGCGCCAGCCTGGCACAAACTTAGTTGTCAAAGGTGACATCTTCTTCTAGTCCATACTTTAGAGATGCAAAACGCAAGAAGAGAGAGGAGAGAAAGAACGAAACCCCGCAAACCGAAAAAAAAAAAACCTGAAGAGACTCTTCCTCTTTTAAACCGTAAGGATATCGACTGACCAAATCAGGAGATGGCAACTTTGGAGGGAAAGTTAATTGTCTTTGTTTTTCAGATGGTGTTTTACATGTGGAAGCTGAATTGAAGTTCACCAATAAACTTCTATGAGTTTGATAAAACTAATATGAAAAGAGTTAACAAAACACAACAAACATTACCATCAGGGAAATCACAAATGTGCCTCATAGATACCAAACATGATCTACTTATCATCTTGGTCAAGTGAATTACTTCAAATCTAATAATTCCAGTAGTTAAACACACATTCATGGATACTTTGTATTAATGTTTAAAACGGACATAACAACAAGAACATCAATTTATGGAAAGGGGTGTTGTTGTTATATTTAAGAAATATAACTAGTTATTGTGTATCTGATTGGTCTCAGGCACTACATTAGTGTATGTTCATTTCAGCATATATTAAAACACTATTAAAATAAAATGTTGTCATAAAATGTTGCTCCGCCCGGTCCATTACCAGATTGCTTAGTGATGGATGGCATGCCTATACTTCATCCAATGGGGGAAGTATGGAGACTTAGCTCACTGTACTTACCTGAAGAGGGAAGAAGGCGCTTTCGCATCCGTACGCCCAGGGCAGAGGCCTGTCCTACACAGTAGGGTGTAGGACACTGGTTCCATTCGGAGGTTGTAAAACCTCGCGAAGGTACTTGGGCGTAGCCCAACATGTAGCTACACATGTCTGCCAAGTCCTCCTCGTCCCATCCCGGGGTCAGGCATGGAGATTCCAGAGGCCTGGCCAACCGTGCCCCTCCCCTGAGAGAAGGCTTCGTCAGGGGAATCAGCCAGAGGGGGCTGTCATCAGAACGGAGAAGTCATCAGAACTGAGTCAAGTCTGGTTGGGCCAGTAAGACGCAACAAGCAGTACCTGAAGCAGCTTTTCTCCGACTTTGCACAGGCCCTGTGCAAAGAGTAAAGGCGGGCCTAGCTCGGAGAAGGGTCAGATCTGACCAGGGTCTGGGGTGCTAATACTGAGGCATAGCATAATCCGCCTGTGTACCGCCATCCCAAGAACCTGACTCTGAGGCCCGTGCTGAAGTGGCTCTACGTGCATCAACCCAAGCGGGATTACCCGTCGAGGACGCCACGTGTCCAAGAGCCTCTGAAAGTGATCAGCTGGACCTGGGGTCCGACTGACCAGTTTCATCCAGTTCAGCACCAACTGCAGAAGCTTGTTGGTGACCATGCTGCATAAGGGCAGAGTCTTGTTCAACACCGAGATAAGAGGAGCTCCCGCTGGGGAGAGCTTGCTCTTTCCCAGTTAACCCGTAGGGCCAGAAGGTCTAGAGAACTCGAAGAGATAAACTCGACATCATATGCCGAGAAGGTTCCATAGAATAAAGAATGATGAATGACCGCCGCCATCTTCCTTTCATACCCTTATGTATGGGGCGGAGACTCGCGTGGGCGGGCCATTGGTCAATCCCCATTGGCGTTTTGGTTTTATCTCGGTGATGATAGGTTCTCAGAATCAAACCCCAGTCTGTCTTTCAACACAACGTCAAAAGACCAACTGAAGGGGAACATTGGTTAATGCACCATGAACTAACATGAAAAACTGTATTGAAATTAACTGAAAATAACAATGAACAATATCGTTTTAAAGCATTTATTAATCTTTGTTAGCCAATGGTTACTATTGAATTTAAAACTGTTATAAAATTGTTGTTGTTGAAAAGAGTTATAAAAATGGATTGTCAGCAATCAAAATTTGCTTCACTAAAAATGGGGGACAAAATATGTTCAACATTAACTGTGGGTGCTCATATTGATTCATTGCAATTAACATTGACAAATCAACTATTTTTTAATATTGATTCAATGGTTTTCACCTGCTCTCTTTGTATCAGGGTTTTACATAGACCTCTGAAAAAAGTTTTAAATTACATTTTTAAGTTATGTCTTTTGCTCTTGATGATGGTGTGTTCTTTTCCTTGCCTGTAGCTGAAGACATTGCGTGGTTCTATTCTGGAGGAATCTGTTCCCACTGCAGCACGCCACACAACACCGCGTGGCCTTTCCCCAAAGAGACTGCTTGAATTCATTTTGCCTGATCTTAACCTACATTGTCTTAGACTGGCTTCCACATCCCCTAAAGTCCGAGATACACTCCTCAAATTGGACGAGCAAGGGGTGAGCATGATTTATTTTTTAGACAGTTTCTGTATTTCTGTTGTAAAGTTTCAAATTGAAAGTTATGTACTTAAATATTTTTTAACTATGGCTAACACGAATACTTGATTTAATTAGTCTACTTGTAATTCAGAAATGTGTTCCTGCAATGCAACATCACTTGCTCCCTTGCCTACAGTTTCTGTTATTGGTAATGCCTCACTGTAAACCCAAATGCTCAAATTAAACAGATCAAATTATGTAAACTTAATTTGATAAAAAAGTTCTATGGAAATATTTAGGTTCCTATGAGAAAGGTATAATTATTATTTTAAAATGGTAAAAAAAAAATCACCACAGATTCACCACAACAGACTACGTTGGGAGAGTAAATTTCGAAATCTGATTATGTTTTGTGTTTTTCAGTAAAGTTAGGACTTGTAAGTGTTTAATGTTCATTTATGTTTGATATTTAGAAGAGATTGATTGTTTCGTCTGTAACATGCTTCATCAATAAGCAATGACTTATTTTGTTTCATGAGAAGTCGAACTAAACTAAAAACAGTAATCAAAATCTGAAAGTTATGCTTACCTAAATTAAGAGCTGCTATACCGGTTTCTATAATTGTATTTTTTTTAGTATTGCCAACTTATCCTGGTTTAATATGTCCTTGTGGTAAAAATTGCACTTAATATACTTTTTTAAAGTGTACATATAATATAAAATGTAATATTTAGCATTTATTTGTAATTGAGTTCAAAGGTATCGTTAGTTGAACTTTTGGGTGATTTACTTAGGTGGGAGCTCTGCATTTTACCCATCCATTGAGTAGTGAACACTCACACACATGTCATGAACACATGCACACCCAGATGAGTGGGCAGCTATCACTGCAGCGCCCGGGGAGCAAGTGGGGGTAACGGGCCTTGCTCAAGTGCACCTCAGTCATTACCTGCCAACCCTGGGAATCGAACCAGCAACCTTCTGGTCACAAGTCCAACTCTCGTTAGTCATTTCCAGCCATATCTACAGTAATATATGGCAAAACTATTGCCCGATAGTTACTTTGTAGGTTAAACATTGACAAAGGCTCTTAGAAAAGGTTTATAAGTCACTATTAGTGTGATCAGTGATTCCTTTAGTTGTGTTGTTCGATCTCATTTGTCAAATCAATTTCTGTTTTCTAACCAGACTCCAAATGTCTTTTGAAGATGCACAATGATTATATGCCTAAAATTATGCATAATTCATCATCAAATAAAGATCAGAATAAATACACAAAAGATTAAGCTCATAAACAAATAATTTAAAATCTCATGTTTGATAAAAGACACAAATCTTTAAAAAATGATTCATGATACATTATTATATAATAATAATCAATTTCTTTATAATGTGACTCTAGTCACCAAGCAAACATAAAGTTGCATTTTAAGTCCCATTCTGTATCATTGCATAAGTGTACATTACAAAACACTGATGCAGTTACTTCATGAGGAAAGACGAAAAAGTAATCATGCAAATGAAAGTCAAGACTCCATTTAAAGCAAACATTGATCACCGTAATATTGATTTAAAACATAATTAAGCCACTATGAACTAGAGTTGAATCTTTGTTAATTCTGGATAAGATCTTAGACAGATGACAGAAATAAAGTGAAAGTGGTGTCTGTAATAAGTAAAAATGTCAATGGTGTTTTTGTTTTTTGTTCTCTTCTGGTGCCATCTTTACAGATATAATGTGTTTGTCTGTTATTTACAGTTGATGTTAATCTTAGACTGTGTGACCTAAGTGGGTTGACCGATCCTTCTAATTATGCATCTTCAAACAGTCATCACTGTATTTTTTTGTAAAAGGCCTACAACAACTAGCTGGCAACAATGTTACCAATATATAACTGCAGGAATGGCTGGCAAAAGCTGACAGTGTAGTTGAGAAATAGCTTCTGTTGTGTTCAAAATGTAGTTAATGTGTACTGCTTTGCCAGACGGTATAGTACAGGTTAGAGTAATAGATACCAAATGGCGAAACTCTGGTGCTTTTGGGGTAAGATCCACTAGGTGGCACTTCTGTTGTGAGGACACCTTTTTGGGGTGACAATGCCAGCTGGATAGTAGCACAGACATACAGAATAGAGAAATAGGAAATTCTCAAATTAAATAATTAGTGCATTTTATGACACCTACAGTTAATATTGTATTGTCTTAAATATGTTTAATGTTATCAGTCCTGAAATCCAACCATTTTGCCTACTTTGAGCATATCAATTTCATGCAACTTTGCACGTGTATTATCTCCATTATAAATGACTATTTCACCACTAGGTCTGAAATGTATATGATATAATTTTTAATCCCCTGGAACACACATGTTGAAAAACAACAATTTAATGCAGTTCTGATACTAGACGTCTGAAGGCACTAAGCAAGCTTGTGAGGGGCCCTTGTACAAATAATTACAATTAGATATAGATGTATATATAAACTTAACATAACTGTAAACTGTAAGGAATACAAAATAACTCAATTAACATACTTAAACGACTGAAGAATGAAATAATTTCTTTAGCTTTAAAAATATCCTCTTTATTGTTCAACAGAACAACAAAATGTACACATGCAGGTTTCAAACAACTTGAGGGTGAGTAAATGCACAGCCAACATAGTCATGTGGGGTAGAGATGGGTTTGTTCTGGCTTGTCTAGCTCAGTCGGTTGTGTCCAGGGGTTACCCATACCCCACATGAAATGAACACTGCATGGTGTGCATACTACAGGATGTTAAATGAAACACTTAATATTATTGAGATAATGAAGTGATAACAAACTAAATCACTGATGGACACAGAAACAAAAAGAACTACAAGCCACAAACACCTTTGTCATTTTTATTTATTTATGTTGAGAATAAACAGGTTTTTTTTTTATGTTTTATTGAAAATAATTGTTTGGTTTGATGTCGCCGTTTTATGGTGATCAGTGTTTGTTTAAGTTGGGTAGGTTGACTCTTGACATGTTAATTCTAGTTTTTCCCTGGCTCTGTAGCAGAGTTTGTTATGGCATGAGAGTCAGTAGAAAATATAGTCTAAGGCTTTTGGTTGTTCTGTGACAAGTTTTTATGATCATCACGTTGTGGTGAAGTCCCTAAACATATGGGAAAAACGTTCTTTGACAAGTTTAAAGTAATTTCACATGACTATGCTGGCTGGGTGAGGACAGAATTTTCATTTCTGGGTGAACTATCCCCCAAAAGAGGGGCAGCCTCTTTTTGTCATGTAAACAAAACAAGAAATTGATAAGAAACTATATTTTTAATGCTCATATTACCTGCCAACTTATTAATCAATTATCATTTATGAATCAATTACTCTTCCTACACCAATTATTCTATAAAACAACGATCAAACATGTTTTCTAGAGTCCTAGTCCTTTCTAACAATATAATGTTTGCCATGATAAGATAGGAATTCACATGCAAAGTATTGAAGACACATTCTTGTAGTTTATGAATCAATTACAGTTCCCACATACTTATTTTTATAAAACACTGATCAAATATGTATTCTAGAGTCTTAGAACTTCCTAACAATATATAGTTTCTCATGATTAGATCAGAAGTCTCACAAAAATTGTAGGTGGGGGGAGTGATTGATCAGAGCTCTCCACCTTCAATACCACGGCTTAGGTGAGACCCTTGAGCAAGGCACAATTCCCCCTAACCGCTCCCCGGGTTCTTAAGCAAAGGCTGCTCACTGCTCTGGGTGTGTGTCCGTGCGCGCGTGCGTGCGTACACATGGATGGGTTAAATGCAGAAAACAAATTCTGAGTATGGAACACCATACTTGTTCTCACTTCACATCACTCACTTAAAAATATGTAAGCAAATGTGGGTGTCCTGTATACGGGACTGTGACAATTAAAAGCACATTCAAAAATGTTAGCACGCTCTTAGAACTTGTTTAAATTATATGAATGCACTGTATGGCAATGAGAACAAATGATGATGTGTGTCTTAATTTTATTTTATTTTCATTTAAATTTATTTAAACCTTGTTAATATGTGTGTCTGTGTGTGTTTTTATCTGTAAAGCTAAATTTCCAGCGTAAAATAGGGATTATGTACTGCCGAGCAGGGCAGAGTACTGAAGAGGACATGTATAACAATGAGAGTGCTGACCCGGCGTTTGATGAGTTTCTGGACCTTCTAGGCGACAGAGTGAGACTGAAAGGTTGGGAGAAGTACAGAGCTCAACTGGACACCAAGAGTGAGAAAACATCACATAAATTCTCTAACTTTAAATAATTGCAAAAATCATGACACAAATATCTAAAGGATAATCCAGTAGGTAGTCGTTCATTAAAGCATTTGTAGTTGCCTCGGCGAAGTGCATTTAAATCTTTTTAATGCTTGACTAGCCGTGGATTATCCCGCTTATACCATGGTCAGTTTATAACAAGTTAACCCACCAAATAAAGGCATGTCCAAAGACATCTTTTCTTCGGCAGAGATAATGTGGGACAGAGCCAGAATGAAAATATTTATTACATCTTTTTATGATGTCTTCTGAACTTCTGATATAGAGTTTGGACGATATCACTGGACGATATCACCTTTTCACATGTATTAATGTTGCAATTAATTAAACAATCATTATTGTGAAGAGTGTTAGTTTTAGTTGGGCTCTTGACTCTTTCACTAAAAAGTTGGATATTGAAACAACGTATTATAATGCGTTTGTGAAAAACAAACTTTATTAGAAATTTGGATCAGCTAGTGAAATTAAATGTTGACAGGATTTATTGTGAAATGAATAGTTGCACTAATCACAAAATTGCTGTAGTATGAAGTTTAAGCACATTGCGGTATATTTTAGATAATTCCTGAGGAAAATATTAGCAGATTGATGTTTTGATGTTGATGTCTGACCGTGTCATATTTAATTTTGAGTCCTATTTTATCTAATCAAATTTTCGTAGTTGCATAACAACTTTCCCTCAGCCACCTATCCCTTCTAATCTCATTCCTTATTTCCAAAGCAGTGATCTTTTTCAAACATCCTTGTCTATGCTGAAAGAGTAGTCACAGGAGAAAGGTCAAGTATAAAGAGACCAACTACAGTAAACACGGATCACATTAATGATGGTTTATAAAATAAACGTTTCTTACTTTGCAAGGAGAGCAATGTTGTGCACAGTAGATGAAAAAATAGCAGATTAAAAAAAGATTTCAAATCATAATAATGAGTTGAATAATTATGCATTTATTTTCAGCGGACTCCACTGGTACACACTCTCTGTATACTTGCTACAAGGATTACAAAATTATGTTTCATGTCTCCACCATGCTTCCATACACAACCAACAATGCACAACAGGTAGGTGGACATCATGTATTATATAATATGTTATATACATGTATAAACACACATGCGAGAAAATTTTACACTATTAAAAAAATGCTGGCAGCTGTAGTTGCAAGCAAATTTCCATAAAAAAAAGGGAAAAGCACGTAAACAGCTTTGCAGTTTGAAACTTCTGGGGAAAGACTTCAAGCTGTGAGTGAAATTATAACACTGAAACAAATTTAACTTTGGACTAACTTAAAAAATACTTAAGCTTTGACCCAATTTAATTTTGGGAATTTGCTATTGTGTTTTAGTTTCAAGTTGGTATTGTGTGATAAGTTAATGAAGATAAAGATAATTTGCGATCAGGGAACAATGATTGTAATCATTGTGCAGTTATCTTATTAAATGCAAGGGGGTGTATACCCAGCAAGCAAAAATGTGTCCCTTAAATGTTCATTAGACTTTCATTAGACCCATCCAGTCCAAGTGCATTACCACAGGAAATGTTTTGGATGTCTCCCTAAACTGGACATGAACAAGTTAATGAGTTAAATCAGGTTGAGTTAAGGAATAAATCATCACTTCATTATCTCATTAATGATGAACAGCTGCTGTTAACAAACACAATCACTATAGAAAACATAAGCAATAAGAAGTCACCATAATAGTGTTTAGTGTTTCATTTAGTTGGGCTTTACCCTTGATTTATTTTGGGAAATTGTCTGAAGCACAAATATAGCTACCAAGAAAAGAAAAAGTCATCTTAATTCTTGTTGTTGGGAAAATGTGCACAACTTTGAGAGCTGGTGTGTTATTTATTAGACGTAAGCGTCCCCAGATTATATCCCTGTATTAACAGCTTAGATGAAAGCTGCAGAAATCCAAAAGGTCTAAACTTTTTGCATTTTAAACTTCCAGACATCAAGAATCAGCTTATGAATCTCAACAATGGTGACAAGGTTAAGTTGCATCTTTTCTTGATGTAGCAAGGCATGAGGAGTTCTGTTCTATTCTGTTACCCAAAATGCATTGCAGCATGAAGCTTTCTTTTGTTGAGTGACACCACTTTTGAGTTTCATGAGCTGATTCTTGATGTCTGAATTGTTCAGCTGATATTTCTTTTTAATAGTAAAAAAATATTTTCTTTCACAAAATGTTTCACTCCTCTGAGTCAAACAATAACAAAACACACCTACAGTTTACTATCAAGTCCTCCATTGCAATTACCACCAGAATGTGCTTCAGAAACACACTATAACAACTATCAACAAACTTCATATAATGAATCAAGGGTGAGAGCCCAACTAAAGAAAACATTAAACACTATAATGTTGACTTCTTATTATTTCTGGTTTATTTTACTGATTGTGTTTGTTATTTCATCATTAATGAGATAACGAAGTGACATTTGATGCCTTAACTCAACTTAATTTAACTCATTAACTTGTCCATGTGTTATTTAGAGAGACATCCGAAACATTCAGGGTGGGAAGGCATGTGGACTGGAGTGGTCTATGGAACACACCTTTTGCTAGCTGGGTAGTGTTCTTTATGTGCAAGTATTGCACAGGTTGAGATTAAAGCTGGATTACCACTGGTTTACCTCCGATAAATATTTGCTGAATCAATTAGACATCAAGAATCAGTGTATGAAACTCAACAATGGTGAAAATCATTGAAACAGCTGTTTCATTTGTTTTCATTGAAACAAATGAAACAGTTCAGCCAATCGCAAGTGATGAAGGGAAGTCCACCTGATGGCAACTGTAGCCAAAACCTAGGATCCCTAGAGCACCAGAAGTCTCAAAGCTCTGGTTCCTGCCTGATTAGATTAGATTAGATTCAACTTTATTGTCATTACACATATACAAGAACAGTGTAACGAAATGTAGTTTAGGTCTAACCAGAAGTGCAATTAGCAAGTGCAGATATACAGTGTGAATAAATACAGAGTACAATATTAGGAAAATACTTTACAATGGGCATGTACTATGAAAATACTTTACAATGGGCATGTACTATGAAAATATGACAGTCGGTATGTACTATGGACAATATGTACAGAAGGCTATATAATGTGAACATTAATGTACAGGAGGTATTGGAACAGATAACAATATAGACTATACAATAGTGCAAGTGACTTGAGTGTGCATTAGTTACAGACATTAGCTATTAAAGTTACAGTGCAGCAGATGAGTTAATGCAGTTATTGAAGTTATGGTGCAATACATGCGTAGATGCAGATATACAGTTACAATGCAGTGGATGAGTTAGTGCAGTTATTGAAGTTACAATGCAGTAGATGCGTTAATGCGGTTATTAAGGTTACAGTGCAGTAGATGAGTTAATGCAGTTATTGAAGTTATAGTGCAATAGATGAGTAGATGCAGTTAGTTATGCGATAGATGCAGTAATGCAATAGATGAGTTACAGTGCAGTAGGTGAGTTAGTGCAGTTATGAAAGTAGTCCATTGCAAAGTCCGTGCAAATGAGCATTCAGTGTAATATTCCTGGTGTGCAAGTGAGCAGTATAGAGTGCAAATTATGCAGTGTGTGTGTAAACAGTCCGGTAGAGCAGATAACATGAAGTACTGGTGTGTACAGTTCAGTCATGCATGGCAGCCCTGTAGTGCAATGTAAATAGTGTAATAGCAGCATTGCAGTTAAAGTTATGAGGCTAGTGGAATCAGTGGGGAGCAGAGTTCAATAATGAAACAGTTCTGGGAAAAAAGCTGTTTCCTAGTCTGCTGGTTCTTGCCCGGAGGCATCTGAAGCGCCTACTGCGAGCTCGACGCTGACAGCGTTTCTTCTGGATGTCCTCAATGGAAGGGAGTGTAGTTCCTGTGATGCGCTGGGCTGTTTTCACCACCCGCTGCAGTGCCTTGCGCTCAGCAACAGAGCAGTTCCCGTACCAGACTGTGACACAGTTGGTCAGGATGCTCTCTATCGTGCAGCGATAGAAGTTCACCAGGATAGTTGAAGACAGTTGGTTCTTCTTCAGTGTCCTCAGAAAGAAGAGACGCTGGTGAGCCTTCTTGACCAGGCATGAGGTGTTGGTGGTCCAGGACAGGTCCTCCGAAATATGGGTCCCCAGGAACTTAAAACTGGAAACACGTTCAATAACCATCCCGTTAATGTGGATGGGGTCGTGTGTGCCTCCTTTCGCCTTCCTGAAGACCACGCTGATCTCCTTTGTCTTGGAGGTGTTAAGGAGCAGGCTGTTGTTTGAGCACCATGTGGCCAGGTGCCGTACCTCCTCCCTGTAAGCAGTCTCATCGTTGTTGCTGATGAGACCAATCACTGTTGTATCGTCTGCAAACTTGATGGAGTTAGTTCCATTCACAGGTCTACAGTCGAGTGTGAAAAGGGAGTAGAGAAAGGGGCTCAGTACGCAGCCCTGTGGTACACCAGTGTTGAGGGGGATGGTGGTGGAGCGGATGTGGCCTAACCTAACAAGCCGAGGCCTGTTCGTCAGGAAATTCATAATCCAGTTGCAGGTTGAATTGCTAATGCCTTGTTTTCCAAGTTTGATGATTAGCTTGGAAGGGATGACGGTATTGAATGCAGAGCTGAAGTCTACAAACAGCATGCGTGCATAAGTGTCCCTATTGTCCAGATGTGTGAGCACGGAGTGCAGCGCCATGGACACTGCATCATCTGTGCTCCTATTGCTACGGTAGGCAAATTGGTAGGGGTCCAGTGTGGATGGTAAAGAGTCTTTTAGGTGTGACAGGACCAGCCGCTCAAAGCACTTCATAACAATGGGTGTGAGTGCCACAGGGCGGTAGTCGTTCAGGCATGTCGGGCTGGAATGTTTTGGAATGGGCAGAATGGAGGTGGATTTGAAACATGCTGGGACCACTGCTTGGGCGAGGGACAGGTTGAAGATATCCGTGAAGACCCCAGCGAGCTGCTCAGCACATTGCCCTGAGTACGCGACCAGGGATCCCATGAGGGCCAGCAGCCTTGCTTGGGTTTATCCGGCTTAGTGCAGTGTAAACATCTGTGGAGTTCAGTGTGATGATTGGGTGGTCAGTAGAAGGTGTGAGCCTGGTGGCTGGTTCCTTAATGTCTCTCTCAAAGCGTGCATAAAAGTCATTAAGCTCGTTCAGAAAGGCAGCATCTGTGGCTTTGGGGGTGGAGTGGCCCTGCCACATCCGTCGAGGGTCAGAATTGGTAAAATGCTCCTCTAGCTTCAACTTGTAGCAGTGCTTGGCCTTTTTGATGCCACTCTTCAGATTTGCCCTGGAAGTACTATAGGACTGTGCATCACCTGATCTGAAGGCGGTGTTGCGTGCTTTCAACAGGAGGCGCACTTCCTTGTTCATCCATGGCTTCTGATTGGGGTATATGGAGATCTGCTTCTGAGTTGTGACACTATCAGTGGTGGTATTGATGTAGTCCAATACAGAGGAGGTGTAGCTGTCTATGTCTCTGGTCTGGCTGGACTGCTCTGCCCAGTCCAGCCAGACGCTCGTGATGATGGGGAATTCACATGGAGACAACTTCAACCACAACCTACAGTCATCCATAACCAGAATAATATTGGACAGACCAAAATATCTATTTTTTCTATTCTCACCAATTTTTCCTCTTTTCACTAACCAGCCCGGCAAATTATTTTGGATGAATCTCACAGTTTACAGTAGTTATTCTCTCTGTAGTTGCAGCAGTTCTATTTTAATATGCGAGACGATAACTGGCTATCCTGGTTCATAATCCTTGGAGACTGCTGATTTAGTTTAATCCATAAATATAAACAACTTGCGTTTAGCAACACACATGCACGTTTTTCTCCATGTTTTGGTATTGTTGCAAATTGTTCTGGTATATTGTAATTTTTGGCAATTTTACCCAGTTAGTAAGCAACCATTGAATCAATGTTAAAAATATTGATTCAATGCAATAACATTGAGAAATCAACTATCACTTTTGCACCCGCAATTAAAGTTGAAAAAACTTGGTTGGTTGGTTACTTAGGGAAAATTGACGAGAAATCTTAAATCATTTTCTTTTCACTCTTTATGTACTATCTATCCATCTATGTCACATAAATTGGTTTTCTGGGAGGGTAATGCTTTGTAAAAGTAAAAAAATGTTAACATAAGATATCTTTTTAAAAAAAAACGTATTGAAATCTTTTTAAAATTGACTTTTGCAAATAACCTTTGTTAAATTTATAGAAGTATTTGTTAATATAAATGGACCAGAGCTAAAATAGTTTTATTTTTAACTAACAACTAAAAAAAGATTTATAAATACTTAAATACATGGTTCGTGTCATGGGCTGACACGGAGGAGGATGAATGGAGAAACAAAAAGGTATAATCCAATGGGGTTTAATGATAACAGAAGTCCAAAACAAACACGGGAGCAGGAGAACAGGGAAGACAAAACCAGTAATACAATTCATTGACATAAATAATAACCGACAAAGAACAGAGGGAGACACAGGGCTTAAATACAAAAGGAAGACACTCATGGAAAACAGAAACAGGTGTGGAACTAATTAACAATGACGAAACACAAGTGAAAACGAATTAACTAATAATGAGATTGGCAACGGGAGATTAACAAAGATGAGGGACAGGTGAAAACAATGAAACAAGTGAAAACAGGCAAGGAACAAACGTGACATTACCCCCCCTCCACAAGGCGCGTCATCGCGCCAAAACAGTACCAAAGGGGGAAGGGGGGGTGGGCGTCCTGGAGGCCGGTGCAGGGAAGACCAGACCTGGTGGGATGGGAGACCTCCAGGACGATACGTCCAGCTCTGGGACTCTGGAGGGCGGCGGCCATTCTGGAGGCCTGGAGGGCGGCGGCCATTCTGGAGGCCTTGAGGGCGGCGGCCATTCTGGAGGCCTGGAGGGCGGCGGCCATTCTGGAGGCCTTGAGGGCGGCGGCCATTCTGGAGGCCTTGAGGGCGGCGGCCATTCTGGAGGCCTGGAGGGCGCCGGCCGTTCGGGAGACCTGGAAGGCGTCGGCCGTACCGGATGGCAGACGACCGGTCTAGCCTTGAGGGCTATCCCTGCCATATGGCTCCCCCCCAAAAAATATTTGGGTTTAGTCCGGGAGCTCATATGGAGGTTGTCCAGGACCGGTTGGGCAGCGGGCTCTGGCGACTGGGCAGCGGGCTCTGGCGGCTGGGCAGCGGGCTCTGCCGGCTGGGCAGCGGGCTCTGGCGGCTGGGCAGCGGGCTCTGGCGGCTGGGCAGCGGGCTCTGGCGGCTGGGCAGCGGGCTCTGGCGGCTGGGCAGCGGGCTCTGGCGGCTGGGCAGCGGGCTCTGGCGGCTGGGCAGCGGGTTCTAGGAGGCCGGACGGGACCGGCTGGAGAGGCCCTGGAAGGCCGTGCGGGAACGGCTGGAGAGGCTCTGGAAGGCCGTGCGGGAACGGCTGGAGAGGCTCTGGAAGGGCGTGCGGGAACGGCTGGAGAGGCTCTGGAAGGCCGTGCGGGAACGGCTGGAGAGGCTCTGGAAGGCCGTGCGGGAACGGCTGGAGAGGCTCTGGAAGGCCGTGCGGGAACGGCTGGAGAGGCTCTGGGAGGCCGTGCGGGAACGGCTGAAGAGGCTCTGGAAGGCCGTGCGGGAACGGCTGGAGAGGCTCTGGAAGGCCGTGCGGGAACGGCTGAAGAGGCTCTGGAAGGCCGTGCGGGAACGGCTGAAGAGGCTCTGGAAGGCCGTGCGGGAACGGTTGAAGAGGCTCTGGAAGGCCGTGCGGGAACGGCTGAAGAGGCACTGGAAGGCCGTGCGGGAATGGTTGGAGAGGCTCTGGAAGGCCGTGCGGGAACGGCTGGAGAGAGGCTCTGGTAGGCCGTGCGGGAACGGCTGAAGAGGCTCTGGAAGGCCGTGCGGGAACGGCTGGAGAGGCTCTGGAAGGCCGTGCGGGAACGGTTGGAGAGGCTCTGGAAGGCCGTGCGGGAACGGCTGGAGAGGCTCTGGAAGGCCGTGCGGGAACGGCTGGAGAGGCTCTGGGAGGCCGTGCGGGAACGGCTGGAGAGGCCCGGGAAGGCCGGACGGTACTAGCTGGAGAGGCCCGGGAAGGCCGGACGGGACCGGCTGGAGAGGCTCGGGAACGCCGGACGGGACCGGCTGGAGAGGCTCGGGAACGCCGGACGGGACCGGCTGGAGAGGCTCGGGAACGCCGGACGGGACCGGCTGGAGAGGCTCGGGAACGCCGGACGGGACCGGCTGGAGAGGCTCGGGAACGCCGGACGGGACCGGCTGGAGAGGCTCGGGAACGCCGGACGGGACCGGCTGGAGAGGCCCGGGACCGGCTGGAGAGGCTTCGGAAGACCGGACGGGACCGGCTGGAGAGGCTTCGGAAGACCGGACGGGACCGGCTGGAGAGGCTTCGGAAAGCCGGACGAGACCGGCTCCGAGAACAGGTCCCCTTTAACCTGCTCCCGTTGCTGGGTGGTGGAGGAGTGAGGCGTGGATCCGGGATGAGCCGGAACGAACCCCTGGCCTGTGACCGATACTGGGGGACCCCCGCTCAAGTCCTCATCAGTCACCCCGACGCAGAACTCGGAGCCGGTTGCTTGGAGGACTCGATTTACGAAGTCCTCCAGCCGGTACTCATCTGCATCGGGAAGCATGACGAGGACGAGCAGAATGTCGTCCAGACCGGCCAAAAAGGCCAGGTTTAGAGCTTGATCGCTCCAACTCACCCGATAGTACACGCCAACAAACTCCTCCACGTAGTTCTCCAGAGGCCTTCCGTCCTGTCTGGAGAAAAGGTACAGCAATCCATTTTTCAGGTCGGTTATTCTGTCATGGGCTGACACGGAGGAGGATGAATGGAGAAACAAAAAGGTATAATCCAATGGGGTTTAATGATAACAGAAGTCCAAAACAAACACGGGAGCAGGAGAACAGGGAAGACAAAACCAGTAATACAATTCATTGACATAAATAATAACCGACAAAGAACAGAGGGAGACACAGGGCTTAAATACAAAAGGAAGACACTCATGGAAAACAGAAACAGGTGTGGAACTAATTAACAATGACGAAACACAAGTGAAAACTAATTAACTAATAATGAGATTGGCAACGGGAGATTAACAAAGATGAGGGACAGGTGAAAACAATGAAACAAGTGAAAACAGGCAAGGAACAAACGTGACAGTTCGTTAATGTTAGTTAATACATTTGTATGATAAACAAATTTTAAATGGACTTTTTTTGTGAGACGTTTTTTTCTATGATGCATTTATTGGAGAATAATCCTGTCAATTGCAGCACTGCTGTGAACGCGCGCTGTTCTGAGCTTCATCACGTGCGCAGGACATTCCCATACAACACAGAGCGGCCTGCATAGAGTATTAAATACCTCTCGTCCTATTTAATCAGCAGATTTACAATGTCCTGACTAAAAACATTTAAAACACACATATGTAAATAGTAAGCGGCATGTGATCCATTAATATACATTTTACTTGTCATCCAGTGATTACTGGACTTTAAATGCTTGTAAGGGGCAGGATGCGCAACACTTGTATTGTGTTCAGACCAAACGCGAATTGCGCGTCAAAGCGAGTGATTTACATGTTAAGTCAATGCAAAGACGCGATAGACCTACTTGCGGCGCGAATCGCGCGAATGAGGCGGCGCGAATGGCGCGAATGATGGGATACCTGGAGCTGTACGATACATCTGACTTTTATCCAAACAGAAATAAAAAGGATCTTGCTCGGAAGAAAGTGAGTGAGGAGGTCGGACAATCTGGCAAGTTGTCAAAAACGATCTTTACACAATTTAAGCAATATATCTACACGGGACTGGAGCCGGCTGGCAGAAGCCCCGCCCATAACGCGAATTCGCGTCTGCAATGAAGTGAATTTGACGCGCGAATGAAGCGAATTTGACGCGCGAATGAAGCGATTAAACTAAAATGTTCAAGCGTCCAACTACTTGCGAATAGCGCCATTCGCGTTCGGTCTGAACACAAGACTTGGAGCAGGAGAGCTACTCCGGCTGCTACTCGCAGTAGAGTGAGTGTTGCCATCTTCAGTTCCATGTGAGCGCTTAAAAAACGCAAATATTTTCATCTGATTGACGCGACATATTTCCCTGTCCACTAGTGTTTGTTTGTGTGTGTGTGCGCGCGCGCGCGCGTGCGCACTCATTAATTGTAAACGCGCAAACGAAGACAGAAAAGACATGCCATCGTGGAAATAAGATAAATAACATATTAGATTGGCTATTTAGTTTGTTTAATAACATAACAAATTGTAATCTGGCGCTATAAAGAAAATCAAATCAAGGCAAGGCAAGGCAAGGCAAGTTTATTTATATAGCACATTTCATACACAAGTGCAATTCAAAGTGCTTTACATAAAATGATTGACAGAAAGAATAAAACGTATCTTTAAAATGCAAATTATTTAAAACAATAAAACAGCAATAAAATTGATTAAAAATGTGAGTGTATATATAAAAAGAATGAGAGCAAAATAAAAATAAATTAGAAATAGAAGTGCAGTTGATGTAAAGCAGCACAGTGCTCAGGTTGTGAATGCACAGCTAAACAAGTGTGTTTTTAATCTGGACTTAAAAGTATCTACTGTTGGTGAACGTCTGATGTCTTCTGGAAGCAGATTCCAGCTACGAGTGGCGTAATGGCTAAACGCTGACTCGCCCTGTTTTGAGTGAACCCTTGTTATCTCTAACTGACTTGATCCTGATGATCTGAGAAGTCTGATTGGTTTATATTCAATGAGCATATCTGAGATGTATTTAGGTCCTAGACCATTGAGTGATTTATAGACAATTAATAATACTTTGAAGTTGATTCTAAAAGTAACTGGCAACCAGTGTAAGGACCTGAGGATTGGAGTGATATGCTCAGATTTTTTGGTTCTGGTCAGAATCCTGGAAGCAGCGTTCTGTATGAGCTGCAGCTGTCTGATGGTCTTTTTGGGAAGACCTGTAAGGAGTCCATTACAGTAATCCACCCTGCTGGTGATGAAAGCATGAACTAGTTTCTCTAAATCTTGGCTTGAGACAAAACATCTGATCCTGGCTATGTTTCTGAGATGGTAGTACGCTGATTTGCTTATTGCTTTGACATGACTGCTGAAACTAAGATCAGACTCCAAAATGACCCCAAGATTTTTTACCTTGCTTTGTGTCTTTAGACCTCTTAAGTCAAGGTATGTGTTTACCTTGTTAGTTTCATCCTTGTTACCAAAAACAATGACTTCAGTTTTGTTTTTATTTAACTGAAGGAAGTTTTGACACATCCAGCTGTTAATTTCATCAATGCATTGGCAAAGAGAGTCAATAGGCCTGTAGTCATTGGGTGCGAGGGCTAGGTAGATCTGAGTGTCGTCTGCATAGCTGTGGTAGGCAATTTGGTACTTTTTCATTATTTGGCCAATTGGGAGCATATACAGGTTGAAGAGGAGCGGAGCTAGAATTGAGCCCTGTGGAACACCACAAGTCATGGGTGTCCAGTCAGATTTATGGTTGCCTATGTTCACATAGTAACCTCTCCCTTTAAGGTATGACCCAAACCATTTAAGTATCAATCCAGAAAGCCCTACCCAGTTTTCCAGCCTATTTAGGAGTATGGTGTGATCCACTGTGTCAAAAGCAGCACTGAGATCTAGTAAAACCAGAACTGATATTTTGCCTGAATCAGAATTCAATCGAATATCATTAATTATTTTTATGAGCACTGTCTCTGTGCTATGATGCTGACGGAAACCAGACTGATAATTGTCCAGGTAGCCATTTGAGTTCAAGAATTTGGTCAGCTGATTGAAGACAACCTTTTCAATGATCTTGCCTTTAAAAGGAAGATTTGATATTGGTCCGTAGTTAGACAGTAAGGTTTTGTCTAGATTGGCCTTTTTTAGAAGAGGTTTGACAACTGCATTTTTTAGGGACTCGGGGAAAGTTCCTGAGAGCAGTGAGGTATTAACTATTTTTAGGAGATCTGCTTCCAAACAGTTAAACACTCTTTTGAAAAAGGATGTGGGAAGTGTGTCAAGGCTGCAAGTTGACGCCTTAAGATGCTGGACCGTTTCCTCCAGGGTTTTGAGATCAATTGTCTGAAATTCAGACAAAGTAACTAATTTCTGATGTACTGAAGTCAGACTGACCTGACTGCTGCATGGAGCTTTGCTGATTTCAATTCTGATATTACTGATCTTTTGAAGGAAAAAAGTTGCAAACTCATTGCATTTGTCATCAGACAGCATTTCCCTCGGAACTTGACTAGGGGGATTTGTTAGTCTCTCTACAGTTGCAAAAAGGGTGCGAGTGTTATTTATTTTGCTGTTTATAATGTTAGAGAAAAAATTCTGTCTGGCTTTGCCTAAGTCAACATTGAAGGCATGCAGGCTGTCTTTATAGATGTTATAGTGAACTTCAAGTTTGGTTTTTCGCCACATACGCTCAGCTTTTCTGCATGTTCTTTTCATGCTTTGTACTTCTGGTGAGTTTCTCCAGGGTGCTTTATGCCTGCCAGTTATCGCTTTGACCTTTACTGGAGCAATGTCATCGATAGCATTTTTTACTTTTTCATTAAAGCTATCGAGGAGAACATCAATAGAGTCTGCAGATATACTCGGTGACAAAGACATAGCATTCATAAATAGCTCACTGGTGTTCTCATTTATGAATCTCTTTTTTATAGAGACAGGTCTATCTTCAGTGGCAGGACTAATTGATATATCAAAGAAAATACAGAAATGATCAGACAGTGCCACATCTCTAATAATAGTGGATGAAATGTTTAGACCTTTGCTAATGAGCAGATCCAGAGTGTGTCCACGATTGTGTGTGGGACCGTGCACATGCTGGATCAGATCAAAAGTGTTTAAAACATTTAAAAGTTCATTTGCATTATTGTTTTCTGTCTTGTCTACATGAATATTAAAATCTCCAGCAATAACAAAGCAGTCAAATTCTGAGGATATAGCTGATAACAGTTCTGAAAAATCATCAACAAAGACTGGGGAGTATTTGGGAGGTCTGTAAATAATTGTAAACAGAATGCGTGGTGAACCTTTTAAAGCAATACTCAAGTATTCAAACGACAGGTAGTCACCAAGTAAAACTTGCTTGCAGTCAAAGAGATTTTTAAATAGAGCAGCTATTCCTCCACCTCTCCTTACAGCTCTGCAGACATTTATAAAAGTAAAGTTTGGGGGGGCAGATTCATTGAGGATTGTAGCACTACAACTATCATCTAACCAAGTTTCATTTAGAAACATGAAGTCCAGTTTGTTACTGGTGATGAGGTCATTGACCAAAAAGGATTTGTTTTTTAGTGAACGGATGTTTAAAAGTGCTAATTGAATAGTAACTGTTTTTAGATTTTTACCCCTGTCATTCTCAGAGTGACGTCTAAAAGGTATTAGATTAGATAGCTTTGCCATACGACTGGAAAAGGCCTTAGTTTTGCGATCACTTGTCAGGACAGATATAGGGAAAACTAAAGGAACACTGGGTTCCCACTTGTTCTGTAAATATTTGAGATTGCTGGTGTTATCATAGCAGGGACCCAATTCATATCAGTTACCAGTGCTATTTGCAGTCTTGTTTAGTCCATCTCCAGCAGATGGGGGTTTGTGTGATCCCTGGCGTTGTGGCAGAGGACGGAGAGCTCTTTCAGAGGGAACAGGTTGGCCAGATTGACCCAGAGTCTTTGGTGGTTGTGGGGCCCGTCGCTTTTTAGTTGAAACCTGTGGACTCGCGACAATAGAGTGGGAGAGTTTTGTTCCAGCAAATACTAGTTCCTCCATTTTCTCTGAGAAGCTCAAAAGAGATGATGTGGTAGAGAGGGAGAAAGTGTGTAGTGAGAGGGGCTGCAAGTCTGGTGTTTCTGAAGACTGAAGTATGTTGTTTTGGCTCTCCCGGTTGTTATCCACAGAAACGTCCTTGGGTGTCGAGTCCTCGTCATCTTCTAACTGATGTGATGTCACTGGGCAGGGTACAGCCTGAGTGGTGTTATCCAAATGTCCATCCAACTTCTGAGGTGGGTCACTATGGCCAGGTGTATTTGTGCCATTTAGGAGTGGAGTAGCACACTCTACTGATGGGTGAAGAAGGGAGAAGAGGATATTGTCCTTTAGCACTCTTGAACCAAGATTGTTTGGGTGGAGGCCATCTGTTGTAAAAAGTTGTCTTTGACTCCAAAAGAGATTAAAGTTGTCAATGAAGTTCAGTCCTCTCGTGTTGCATGTTTTTTGCAGCCAAATGTTCAGACCGAGTAGCCGAGAGAACATATTCGTTCCCCGAGCTGGGAGAGGTCCACTGATGAATGACTGAACTTTTAGCTTTCCAAGCATTTCAAAGAGTTCATTAAAATCCCTTTTTAGGAGCTCTGACTGCTCTTTTCGAGTATCATTTTTCCCCACATGTATGACAATCCGATTTACAGACTTGTGTTGTTTCAGGATGTTTGACAGTTCCTTGCTTACATCAGCAATCATCGCTTGAGGGAAAAAGTATGTACGTATGGCCCTGCCACGAAGGTTTCTGATAATAGAGTCCCCCACTATCAGAGTATTTGGCTCGGGTGCTTTCTGAGCAGAGTGTCGTTGCCTGTTTGACACAGAGAGTCTGCCAACTGCAGTGTCCACCTTTGATTTTTGCCTGACCACATTTGGGGATTCTTCACCCATATTCATTAGTGCCTCAAATCTATTTTTAAGATGTATAGGGGGTGGCAGAGTACCAACAGTGTCTTGTCGAGTCTTAGCCATATCTGGGGTAGAGGAAGCTAATGCGGCAATTTGTGAAACTCTTGACAGTCTGATATTACGAGCATCTTTAGGTCTTGCGCCCTTTTTTTGCCAGCGGTTTGTGTCCTCAGCTACCTTTGTTTGCATCTGTACAGGTTTGTCTGAGCTCACTATAATCTGATGAGAAGTGCTGCGTTCACGGAACTCACCGGCTATATGCTGAGGGGGTCCACGGCGAGTATCAGCTGTGTGTTCTTGCAGGGACGGCAATATTGTGAGTAGCTTTGTTTCGAGAACTGCAATCTTTTGTAGAAGTTTGTGGCAGTGTGAGCAGCAGGTGGTTGTTGATCCAAAAGAAGGCATCTTCACACCAGTTTGAGAGTGGGCAGCGGAGTTATCCTGAAGAGTTTCAATTGTTGGCAGCAAGCTGGTAAATCAGACAGGAGGTTGAGCAACTTGCTGACTCTTGCAGTCATAACAGCTTGGAGCTGAAGAGATTTAAAAGGGTGGAGAGGATTGTGGACTTTAGGAGAAACCCCCTGCACTCCCCCCTCTCACCAGCATTAACAGCACTGTGGCAGCAGTGGAGTCATTCAGGTTCTTGGGCACCACCATCTCTCAGAACCTGCAGTGGGATAATCACATTGGCTCCATTGCTGAAGAAGCCCAGCAGTGGTTGTACTTCCTACATCAGCTGAAGAAGCTCAACCTACAACAAACTCTATTTAAACAGTTTTATTCAGCCGTTATAGAGTCTGTCCTCTGCACGTCCATCATGGTCTGGTTTGACTCAGGCACAAAGTCAGATATCAGAAGACTACAGAGGATGGTGCGGTGGGTGAAAAGATCATTGGTGTTCCCCTGTCCACCCAAAAAAAACTGTATACATCCAGGGTGAGGAAGAGGTCCAGAAGAAACATCACCATGGACCACCATGTATCACCATGGACCTCTTACATCCAAGCCATCATTTCTTCTCAACGCTGCCGTCTGGTCGGCGTTAAAGAGCACTGATGACCAAAACAACCAGATAAAAGAACAGCTTCTTCCCTCAGGCCATCTACCTCTTGAAAAGCTAATTTTTTTACCCACTGTGCAATTAATAACTTTGTGCAATAATAATTATATCCTCCAGGTACTAAATGATCTATTTTTATACAACTTTTTCTGTAAATTATATTTCATTCATTCTGCTGTATATAGCACATACCTTGTACAATATTCTATTCTTATTTTATACATGTACTTATTTACATACAAACATAGCTTTACTCTCTATATCTTTATCTTACAGTGTTGTATTGTATTTCTTACATTTTTATACCAATAGGCCCTTATTTAAGTCATCTGTGTACTGTATTCTATTGTGTTATAGTCTCTGTGTTTGCACATACAAATTCCTTGTATGTTCAAACATACTTGGCAATAAAGCTCTTTCTGATTCTGATTTCTGTATATTAACTTATCTGGGAACCAGTTTTTCTGTAAAATCTTACCATTAAACAACTCTACCAACACCATTACTACAACGCCACTTCACTTTCCTTTTGTTGTAGGTCTACAAATGTTCTTATTGACAACTAACAGAAGTTTTAACTGTTGGCGGTCGTTGTTGAGGCTCCATTATTGTGATCAGTGTTTGCTTTAGTTGGCTTCATTACTAAAGTGTCTTCTTTCCATCATGGCTTACAGTTAGGTTTCAATTTGAGCTTTTGTGCATTAATAAAGGAGAAAATGATCTTGTAGTGTACATTTTTTTTAGGTTTATGTTGAGCTGTAGTAAAGATGTAATATTATTAAAAATCAAGCTTTATTTTGTAAACAAAAACTCAATAAATAAGAAGCTAATGTTGTGTTATTATATGTCATTTTTGCTCAGTTTCACCAAGGAAATTAAGAAGACAAGTTAAAACTATTTGTATAGATATCTATCATATCATATCTTCACTTTTGGATTAAATGTGCAATGGATATTATGAGCTAGGATTGTAGAAGCAGACTGTCAAATGAACAGATAATTTCCCTTTGCTATGGGCTTTGTAAACTTATATTTCTTTTGTCTTTTTGTCTTAGTTACTGAGGAAGAGGCACATAGGAAATGATATAGTCACAATAGTCTTCCAGGAGCCAGGCGCCTTGCCGTTTACCCCAAAATCCATCCGTTCTCACTTCCAGCATGTTTTCATCATTGTCCAAGTACATGAGCCTTGCACTGACAATACCTACTACAGGTAAGAAAGTAGACAAAACATAATTTAAAACAAGCACCTAAATATTACTGAAAACATATTAAATGGGTCTTTAAATCTTATTTCCTTAGAGTTGCTGTAACCCGTTCCAAGGACATTCCTCTCTTTGGTCCCCTCTTCCCTAAACGCGCCCACTTTCCACGTTCTCCTGCCTTCCGTGACTTTATCCTTGCCAAAGCCATTAATGCAGAAAACTCAGCTGAGAAATCAGAGAAATTCCGCTCCATGGCCACACGTACACGGCAAGAGTATCTGAAAGACCTCGCACAAAACTATGTCACCACCACTCCCATTGATTCTTCCACCAAATTCCCCCTGCTGTCCCTTGGGGGAAAACGTAAAGAAAAGTTGAAGGGCACTAAAGGGGCAGAGCTTCATAGCGCAGGGGCTTTAGTGTGGGCTGTCACAGCCATTCAGGGTGAAAAGTGCAATGGACTTATCCTTCTCTGCTTGCTGGGCGTGTCAGCAGAGTCAGTGGTGCTCATTGAGCGGTCAACACGAAGGGTAGTTTTCAACTGTAGCTGTCGTGATGTGATTGGCTGGAAGGCAGTGACTGAATCAGGAGATCAGGGTGGACCTTCCCTGGACATATTCTATGAGAGGGGTGAGGTGGTAACTGTGAAAGTGCCAGATGTCCAGGTGGAGGATATTAAGGAGGTGGTCCAAAGATTGGAGGTGAGAAAAATCTGACATGGGGCAAGAAAGGCATGTTGCCAGGAGTTTTTAAAAATGTAAAACATATAAAAACAACAGCTGTTATAACACATTGAGAATTTGATTGTATATACAATTTCAAAATGTCACTTATACTGGTATATAATATCTTAGCTGGTAACAAGAGGCTGTGAGGCACGTGAAATCACCCCCTTGCGAGACGGAGTAGGCCAGCCCGGCTTCATGATGAGCGAAGAAGGCTTTGTGACAGAGCTCAAGCGGTTTGGATATGCCGAGAGTGGGGGGCTGCAGTTGGGAGCTCGTGTAGTTCGTCTCTGTGGCCAGGTCCTGATACATCTGAGCCAGGAAGAGAGAAGTAGACTCCTTCGCACTGCACAAAAGGTCCACATCACTGTCATACCTCCGGACGAGAATGGGAAACCACGCAGGTAGGGTGTTAGTTTATGCGTATTAAGGCCAAGACCTATGAAAAACACATACGTGTAAGAATACAAAAATAAATAAAGGACTAAATGACTTGCTAAACAAATACAAATTATTAATTAAATATGTTATTAATTAAATATGTTATTAATTAAATAAATTATTAATTAAATATGTTTCCTCTTTATAGATTTTTTATTTTAATTGCATTTTTATTTCATTTATTTAGAATATTTTTAAATAAGAATTTGACAACCGTTGAATCAATGTTAAGATTTGTTAATTTGTCAATGCTAGTTACATTGAATCAATATTATTCTTATAATAATTATTATTATCTATTATCTACCATCGTCTTTGGATGTTTCTTCAACAGACTCGGGCTCAAACTGGTAGGGTAAAATCCCCGCCATCTCTATCTATACACTGTATATAATATCCAACCACCAGTAAACCGTAATCCAGTTATGATGATATGCGTTACATTTGCGGCACATGATGAACGCGTTTGACTAATCACAACAGACTACACCATCTGACCAATCACATGACACTAGGCTAACGGATATGAGGGGATTAGATGGATGAATCGTGGAACGAATCATTTGAGAGTTAGTCAAGAAGTATGTTAAGAATAACTGCCCATTATTATGTTGTGTTATTAATAGTGGTTTTACACCTTGTTTGTACATAAACTTGTTGTTGGACACTCCATAAACCAAAGTAGGACCTTAAAGATCCGATGTTACTTACTCTTTAATTTTCAAGAAAATGTAAACATTACTTGAACTTGTTGCAAGTAATTAACTTTAAATAATTAACAATTAAATTATATTAATGGCTTGGTTCACTTCAATATACATTTCAACAAATCACCATTATTGTGTTTAGTGTTTGCTTTAGATATGTGTGTGTCAAGCTATGTTAAAGATGGGAAATTACAAATGGGAAGTAATGTTGAAGCTGATCTTTCATGACTGATTTAATGTTCCAGTTTACAAGTGTAGTGATACTGTAACAAAATAAATAGCTTTACTGACACACTTAGATTTCAACATGGGTGACAATCATCAAACTAATTAAAATAAACAGATCAATAGCCTCTGGGAGCCATGAATCAATTTTGTACTATAATGTTACGCAGCATGATGCTTACTTTTGCTGATTGTCGCCATTGTTGAGTTTCATAAACTGATACTTGATGTCTGAATGATTCAGCAAATAATTGATAGAAGCATGATTGCTTTAATCTCAGACCGTACAACACATGTTCAATACAACACTCAAACATAAAGACCACAAAACCAGACCAAACTTTTAAATAGATAACTGCTGTATGATTTTCATCACTGTCATCTGATCCCAAAGTATCTTATATCCCAAAGTATCTTAGTCTTCTTTGCATCAACACTGTTATAACAGGCTATAAAACCTTAACATTAAAATGCAAGAGTCTTACTAAAGCAAACACTGATCAGAATAATGGTAGTTTGTTGAAGTTTCAACATTTTTTCATCATTTATCGTGGGTGCATAAGTAATTTTGACACAGTGCCATTAACTTTGACAATTTTAAAATTGATTCAGTGCTTGTTTGCTATTGGGGTTATGAGTGTTTAGTGCTTGGTTCTGTTGGTATTTTTTAAAGGTTTTTTGTACTTTGGTATTGTGTAATTATTTTGAAATGTTGCTTTGATCAGAAGGCATTACATTGGTACCCCTTACAGAACAAAAATATATGGGAATATATTGCAAATATAATGTGATATATTACATAATATTTTTCCATATATTGGAAGCTGGTGCTAATATTTTTTAACATACAGCAATATATGCATTGACAATATGTGGCTATATATTAAACATTTAAATATATTTAGAACCAAAGACAAAAATAAATCTAATATTCATCACATGTGATCTTTTATTGAGTAAATAAATTTACATTTTTATTCATTTGGCAGACGCTTTTGTCCAAAGCGATTTACAAGTAGGGTGTAGTGAGGAGTTATGAGTGCTTTTCTCAAGGGCACTTTAGCCATTTCCTAGTGGCACTGAGAACTGAACCAGCAACCATCTGACTACGAATCCAACTCTCTAACCAATAGAAAACAACTGACCCCCTGTGATAGTATACATACATATGGACACATTCATAGAGAAAGCAGATTTCGAGTTCCCAGCATGCTTTGCTTCTGACTGCTAAACGAGGGTAAAATTGTTTTAATCTAGGTTTTATTTCATGTCTTTTTGCTAGATATTAACATAGTGGGAGATCGAGATATGATAGTGTTCAATAATGTATTATTTAGAAATTTAGAAGGGTTTGTAAATGTGTAAATTTGTGGGGTTACCGTGGTGTTGAAGAGTAGAGCCTGTGGTTAGGATAACGATTGGCTAGATATTATTAAAATTATATATTACTTTATTTAAAAAATTGAAGGACGTCCGTTATTTTGTCAGTGTAGTCATTGTCTGCTCATTAGTAATGGGAAGTCTGGCTCTTTTCTGCAAACCGGGATTGTTACACCGTTCGTTTCAATGAAAAGGTTCACCGTTCTTTTACGTCCTGATGTCACTTGCACTGGTTTAACGCGTCAAGTCTTTCATCCTGTTAGGCTGGGATGATAATACTACACAGACCCTCAGGCTCAGCTTAAAATATGTTAATCATTAATCATAACTTCCGTCTGTTAACAAATCATCATCACGATCTTGAACGTTTCTTACATATAAGTTGTGCAACTTAAGCACCCAAATACAGGCACAGTGATGTGCAGCAAACTATTATATTTTAAGTCTTAAAGACATAAAGTACATAATTAATCTTCATCAGCGTTTTACAGAAATAATATGATCCATGCATAATTCAATACGATTTAATTGTTGTTATATAAACTTAAGTTTTGTCGGATTGCTCCGTAATATTTACATGCCTGGTTGACGTGAGCTCGTAGCATTAGGCCAGCATCAGTTGTCCACACTGTTCGGTAGCCTCATGGTGAATCACACATGCTCACAAGTAAAGCGGCACTGCAGTTCGGTGTACATACAGTGATAAGACAGTAATAAAGTCTTAAACATATTTCCAATGTGTTTTATAGTATCCCACCTCAATCGAACGTCTTCAAAAGAAACGTCTCTCGGTTCAGTCTATACTGGTGATCTAAAGGCTGCTGAAACCGCTCAGTATCAGCTGCTCGTGCTCATTAGTTCCCTCTTCACCCTGTTCAGTACTTTATCTAACTGAATAAAATGGTTTATTTCGAGTCAGAGGGACTGTCAGATACGCCAGAAAATGAGTTATTCAAGTTATTTGTGATTAAGTGTTTACTGGTGACACAAAATGTTTAGAAAGTTTCAGTCCGATTCGGTGAACCGGATCGACCAGTTCAACTCAACTCAACTTTTTTTATATAGCGCTTTTTACAATTTTCATTGTTACAAAGCAGCTGTACATGAGACACATTGAATACAAGTAAAAAAACTAAAGGCATATACCTGTAAAAACAAGAAAAAGATGAAAACAACAAAGACAGACATACAAATGCTCCACACACACAATATGCAAACATACATACACACACACATTGACATAGACGCACACACACACAGTGAAAGCACACATTGGCGATAAAGGAGAAAGAACCACAGGTCAAATATTAAACGGACTATAAATTCTTATATGCAATATTAATTATGTCTAATTTCTGAATTCTAAAGCAGCCCCCCCGGCCAGGCAGATAGTGCAAAACAATATGCAAACGGTGGTGAGGAACCCAAAACTCCCATCGAGAAAAAAAACCTCAGGAGAACCCAGGCCCAACCAGGGGATTCCAGTTCACCTCTGGCAAAAGCTGCTGCCTCTGCACAAGCTCAACAGTGCTTGCACAACAAGGCTAAATAAAAATAAAAAATGATAGATTCAAGATTATCATTAACAATCTAATAACATTTGAAATGTTGTAGGAAAATCAAAGTTGTCGTAGTTCACTGAAAAGAACCGGCTCAAAAGAACGATTTGTTCGCAAACCGACCATAACTACTGTTCACTAAGTGCTTAAGTTTGAGCAGGTGTGTCAATGCTATTGTAAACTGACAAATCAACAATTTTTAACATTGATTCAATTTTTTTCACTCCTCTGTTGTAACTTTATGAATATGACTAATGTTGTTCAGCTGAAATTCAACATAGTGAAACAACATTTTTTGTCAAGTTATTCCATTCCATTTCGTCTCATGCTTTCTGTGTGGGCGTGTGTGTGTGTGTGCACAGGAGTTTCTCAGAGCTCTACCAGAAAGCCATTCAGGACGCAGAGGGCAAGTCTGGAGAGGGACAGTCAGGTGAGGCCTGGGTCCTGGATGAGAGAGGAGAGAATGGGGATGAAGGGGAAAAAGAAGACACAATAGAGAACCAAAATGAAATAACAGACAGTGAAACTGAGATTCACAAGAAGCAGCCACTTGGAGAGGAGATGGAAATTCCAGGGCCCAGGGATTCAGAATTGTTCCTCACTTCACCCAGCTTGCCTCTTTTGCGGGCAACATCCCTACAGGACAGCGTACAAAGTCAGATTCCTGAGATCATCCCCATCTCCATCACACAAAGCTGCTCACTAGAAAGACTCTCCACATACCAAGATATTCTTGAAGGGTACACAGATTTGTTTTTGCTGCTTGCTTGTGAAGCTCAAAATGTAACCATACTAATTTTAATTTCTTGTCTATGCCAGGCATGTATATGATAATGTGGGGCAGAACAGAAACAAGCACATCTATGAAAACCCCGGAGAGCTTAGGGACGCAACCCCTGACCTCATACTGGCAGTGAAACCAAAAGTCTCTCAGGAGCAGGGGGAAGAGGTAAGGAATGCTATGTGTTGCCATTAGTGCCAGTAGCACCAAACAAAATTTGATGTTAACTTTAAAAACACTGAAATTAAGCACAGATTAGTTCAAACTTGCTTGTGAAAGTTGCCAGTTTCGAATAATTAAAGGTTTAAACTTGAAAATTATGCAGGATTGATCTCCCTGACAGCAAACAAACATTGAATCAATGTTAAAAAACTAAGGATTTTTCAATGCTGATGGCACTGAATGAATGTAACTTTTGCACCTGCAATTAATGTTGATCATTTGTTTAAATTGTAACAAATGGCAAATATTGTGATCAGTGTTTCCATGTGTTAAACATTATCAGATCAATGTGTTTAATTGCATTATGTGAAATTTGTACTAGTAATTAGAAAAAAAAGTTAACAATAGTAGAGTTTAGACATAAGTTATCAACAAACATGCCTCAATGCATGCTGGGTAACATCATAGTACATTTATGCATTTGGCAGAAGCTTTAATCCGAAGCGACTTACATTGCATTATACTATACATTTGTTTCTAAGAATGTGCAATCCCTGGGATCTTACTCATGACCTTGGCGTTGCTACAAGGATGCTCTTACCACGGAGCTACAGGAAACGTACAAAACTCGTTCATGACTCCCAGCATACATTGGTTTTGATCTGTTTATCTCAATCAGTGTGTTGGTTGTCACAACGGTTGAGATCAATCGGGGCTCAAGACTGCGACCAAAATTCTTGCAAATGCGATTATTATTTATTAAAGAGTAAGATAAAGTTTCACAGGCTCGAAGTGGTGCGGTTGCGTAGAATGATTTTCTGCCACATCTACACCTTTAAGTTCACAGTGCAATAGTAAGATCACAGTTTGAGCACACATTGAGTTTGCTGTTTGGCTATATTTTGACCTCGTCAGTATTCTGAAGGCTCGTGGTGACATCACTTTGACAACATATGTGTAATAAGGTTCAATAAAAGGAAGGAAGGAGGCGGGAACCGGTGAACATGTAGACCACTTTAATCAAAATAAATAAACAATAATACGGAAGGAAAATGCCGGCAGTCACCTCAAGGTCGACTGTTGGCCACAAGAACATAAATACAAACGTAAAACATATGTCCGGGCCCAGTTTTCTCTCACCGGCAGTCCTGTCGATTTGTCCTTTTGTGCTCCCGTCCTCCTCCGTGGGAGATGCGGGACCGGTGCGCTCACAGCTGATTTCCACTATCACTCACTCAATTTTGACATCCACACACCAATGTCCTTTTGACCACCAAAAGTAACACCAATAAAATGTATAAGCTGAAGGGACTACAGTGCGTAAATCTAAGTCGACATATTGAAGGTTACCCTGAGAGCAGATAAAAACCATTGAATCAATTTAAAAAAATACATGATTTGTCAATGTTAATTGATGAAATATTGAGATTTTTCAACATTAAATTTAATCACCATTATTCTGATCCGTGGTTGCATGAATTAAGGAAACATTTTTCATCCTGGTCACTTCATTTTCCTTTTTCAATACTTACAATATTGTTTTTGATGAGAGGTTTTTTGTGTCATTAAAGAGAGGGAACATTTGAATAGGTTTAGATATAGTTGTTTGTTGTCAATAACATTCATACAGATCAATTGCCATGCATGCTGGGAATTGTGAATCAGCAGTGCTCAACATTAATGCTTGTCTGAGACAAGTGAATGTTTTGTATAGGGAAGTGAGAGAGAATTTTACTTCCCCGACCGGACAAGTAACTATAAAAAAACAGTTCTACAAAGAAAAGAAAAAAACATGAACTTCGTCTCTATATGGTTTATTTTATGAGCTTTTTACTGTTTGAGTGAACCCTTTATATTAAAATATAGGTGTTTGAAGCACAATAGTTCTAAAAAAGAAAGTCAAGTCAAAGTCTTACTGTAGTGATGATGAGTGGTATTCTTGATGTCTTTGTGTGTCTAAGTAATGCTGTTTGTTACATTTTAGTTGCATCCTTTTACACTAAAGGTTGTAGAGAAAATTCCAAATCGCCACATTTTTGAGTGTATTTTGTAATGCTACAGTGTGATGTTAAAACAGTGTTGTGAGTGTTACAATATTAGGAATTGTCAGAGGATACACTCAAAGCCTGTCAACCAACGGACTCAATTAGACATCACGAATCAGTGTATGAAACTCAACAATGTTGACAGTCAAGAAATGAAAACTTACAAATTGTGAAAACATGTGCCCAATCAGCCTTTTAAATTCATATACAAAAATACTCAGTAAAGTGCTCGCAGGAAGATCGGTTGGCTTACTCCCTCGAGTGGTGGGAGAGGACCAAAATGGTTTTATTCAGAGATTTAATAATGTCAGACGAGTGCTCAATATTTGACATAGTCAGAGATGGGCAAAAAAACATTTGACCAATAATGTTGTCTCTAAACCTTTTAATATATCTAGGATTTGCCCACTAGGAAGTCCTCTATCACCTTTATTGTTTATCCTTGCATTGGAACCATTCGCCCATAGCGGTGAGAATGCACAATGAAATTTATGGAATCCGAGAAAACTAGCTGGAACATAAAATACCATCATTTGCAGGCAATGCAATTCTGTTACTAAAAAATCTGAGTAGCTCTATTCCTACACTCCTGAATCTCATTGAAACTTTTGGAAAAATATGTGGATATAAAGTTTATCATTGAAAATCTTTCTATAATGTTTCTTAACGAATTGGAGAGGAAAAATAGCCAAGGTTATGCTTCTGTCTTGAAAGCAGCGGATCATTTTACATACCTGGGTATAAAAATTGTGCATGAGGTGAATAAGGTAGCTCAGTTAAATTTCAACCCAATTTTGGAAGCTACTACTTCCTCAATAGAACGCCGGACATCTTTACCCATCTCATTGATTGGTAGGATAAATATCCTAAAATTTAATATACTCTCTAAATTTCTTTATTTCTTCCAAAATATCCCCTTACCCCCTCCCCCATATTTGTTTACTAGAATGTAGAATTTAATATACTTACCATTTGACCGAGGAGGACTTAAATGCCAAAACATCCAGTGGTATTATTGGGCAGCTCTGCTGTTTTATTTCTCATCTGAAGTCCCCCTGCTTGGATGGATTTGGAATCCTGTTCTGTTACACCAAGATTGCCGTTGCACCTATACTTAAATTTGGCAGACCACAGATTCCTAAGAAAACACACAGACAACCCTATTGTTTTGAACATGATCAATATTTGGTTTGATTCTTGTAAATATTTGAATATATATTCCTCCTGGTCATGTTTCAGTCCTATCTGGGGTAATGTTAATTTTAAACCAGGGAAATGTGATGCAGGATTTAGGATATGGGCGGAAAAAGGGTTAAGGAAAGTGCAAGACATGTACTAGGGGTGCTCCGATCAGGATTTTTGGAGCCGATCACCGATCCTCGATCACTGAAAGGTGTATCGGCCGATACCGATGCCGATCACCGATTACAGGAGCTATTTAAACCTTTCTCAGTACAAGAAGAGAAAGTCTCATGAATATACAAATAAATATTAGTAAGTAACATATTTGGTAACCCTTTTCTTGAAGCATGTATGTATAATGCATTATAAAGAGTTATTAAAGGGTAAAATGCATTATTATTATCGATAATGTGTGTTGAAATGCATTGTATGTAGTTGTTAAGAATTATAACCAATTTAAAATGTGTAGTGTAACAATGAATTGCTTAGTGTTATAATGTATTAAATGTAATAACAATTATCTGTAAGACATTACAATGCATTAAAATGTGCATTACAATGCTTTAAAACGACTTTTATAATGCATTATACATGCTTCAAGGAAAGTGTTACCATATATTATTTTTAAACATAGCAGCCTGTGACATGAGTCCCAGATACCTTTTGTCTTCCACAATATAAAGTGGCCGTGATCAAAGCAAAAGTATTACATTATTTTATCTGATAATCTGATATTTCTTTATGCTTCTTACTGTCCTTGCAGTAGGGTTGATGCCTTTACAAATGTCTCTGTTACTGACAGCTGAGGAGAGGTTGTGCTAGACTTTTCATTTATCATTCAATGTTTCTGTTGTCGGACATAAAATAATAATCTAATTACAAGCAAATGTTTATGTTCATATGTCCAATCAGTAACAATGACAGGTGCCTGTAAATGGTGTTTTGTACTCACAAGAAAGCTGGGGTTTGGTCATATATGTGCTGCTTCTGCCGCTCACTGATCAGAGAAAACGCAGCGAGAGACATTTTTCCACTTACTGAAAGCTGTTATTTATCCAAAAAGACGCTATTTTATGAGGTAAAAATTCTGTAAAGACAGCACCACAGCGTGCATGTGTGTATGCGTGCACAGGACGTGGGGAGTGATGGATGCATATGCACCTCGAGTATCTGTTGACCACATGCGCGTTTAGCAAAACTGAGCAGGTATTTAAGAGTAAGCTAATGAATAGATAACACACGTCCCTTCGCGATAGTCTACCTCCTTCCGCTCACAATCACGTCCAGTCCATTCACGATCACGTTCTAATGACAAGTGATGATAAATAGGTGAATTACAAATCGCCTTTATTGTAGTCCGTCAAAATGACGATTGCCTTCAGATTTTTCCATCTCTGGTAGAAAAAATGAATTTTCGGTTAGGGTAATCTCTGCAGCTGAGTGGCACTCGAGCTGCTGAACTGCCCCCTCACTCTGCGCGAGGCTAACTTTGAAAACTACTCGCACTCCTTTACGTGACTAACCCTCAAATGTCTAAAGAGGTTGCTGCTGTCATAATGTTTTGGGTGCTTCCCACATCGTGGAATTCGCATAGTACACACGTTTCAGATTGATAATGCATTGTCTATTTCACACACCTTGTAGGATTGCCAGACCGGTGTAGCCATTTTCATAGCGCGTAAAATAAATGTCTCGTCAATTTTGCGTCATCTGATCGGCTTTTCTGGATCAGCCAAAGTGATTATCGGCCGATTATGATCGGCAACCGATCAATCGGAGCGCCTCTAACATCTACAATGAGCATGGAATCCGAGAAAGCAAATTTTTGCGGCCCAAATCTGGCCCGCACCTTACTCCACATACTTTGCTCATCTGGCCCACATACCGCGTGGAATGATGGCACTAGTGGGGTCCGCTCCTGTCTGCCAGATTTGGGCCACAGGCATGCCAAAGCTATCCCACATGTCAAACATCAGAACAAATAAAGCAGAGCTGAACCAAATATAAACAACAGTTCATTTCAATTCTGGCCCAGAATTATCCCAAAACCAACACCTTTCTGTACTCCAGTTTGAGAGAATTTGTATTGAGTTTCGTTATTATTATAGTGATGATTTAGCCATTAGTGATGAACATCTGCTGTTAACAAACTGCAGAAAAGTTCAACAAAAACTACAAAAGAATATTTACCCAGAGAAACATAACAACTACAACCTGAAATACAGCCTCATGCAGTAATGTATTCCCAACATGAATTTAACATGTAACTTCAACATGAAGTTAACATATTGAGAGAACATGAGTGAAACATGTAAACTCAACATAAAATGTATATATTAATTGAACGTGACTAAATCAAGTAAACCCAACAAGACACTCATCTGCACAACTCCTAAAACAGACGTCACAAAAACTCCATAAAATGCCAACACAACATAATAAACTCTAATACCCTGAGCAAGCAACCATACAATCAATGTTATAAATTGTTAATGTCATGAATCGAATAACTTTTGCATCCGTCAGTCATGTTGAAAAAAAAATGTATTAAACCATTATTATCTCCTGAGGTTTTTTTTCTCGATGGGAGTTTTGGGTTCCTCACCACCGTTTGCATATTGTTTTGCACTATCTGCCTGGCCGGGGGGGCTGCTTTAGAATTCAGAAATTAGACATAATTAATATTGCATATAAGAATTTATAGTCCGTTTAATATTTGACCTGTGGTTCTTTCTCCTTTATCGCCAATGTGTGCTTTCACTGTGTGTGTGTGCGTCTATGTCAATGTGTGTGTGTGTATGTATGTTTGCATATTGTGTGTGTGGAGCATTTGTATGTCTGTCTTTGTTGTTTTCACCTTTGTCTTGTTTTTACAGGTATATGCCTTTAGTTTTTTTACTTGTATTCAATGTGTCTCATGTACAGCTGCTTTGTAACAATGAAAATTGTAAAAAGCGCTATATAAATAAAGTTGAGTTGAGTATTGTGATCAGTATTTGCTTTTGTTGGGACCTTGATGCTTGACATTGCCGAGCTCCTCCATTTCTCTTTCAATGATTGTGAATGTGTTAAAAGAAAGCATTTGTAAAGCGTAAAGAGTGTGAGCTGTAACAACAGGACAGTTATAGCAGTTTGGCTTATTTTGATGTGTTATATAAAATGAAGCTGCCTTAGTTTTATAGTAAGTGTTTTGTGGTTAATGATTGATTATGTTAAAAAAAAAGCTGAATTTCTGGGACAAAATCAACAAAGTTTTATCGACACATTTTAACATCAACACTCATCACACAAACCTCGACAATGGTGACAATCATTAAACTTATTCTGATAAACAGATCAACTGCAATGCATCCTGGGAGTCATGACTGAGATTTGTTCTATGATGTTACCAAGCTTGCATTGCAGCATGAGGCAATTTTTTTATTGTCACCATTGATTAAATTCATTCACCGATTCTTCATGTCTGACTGATTTAGTAATATAACATGTTGGGAAAATCTTTTATTCTGCTACTTGTCAATAACACTGCTTTAATTTCTTCAAACTGTAACATTAATCTGCATTCACATAATAATAAAAGAACACACTCAAAATTGCTTTAAATAACTGCATAATTTCTTCTTTGCCACAATATAATGTGTTTAAAGACACATGGGCAGCTAAAGAAAAGTCTAAACTAAGCAAACACTGATCTCAATAATGGTGATTTGTTCTACTTCATGTTCATTTCATGGTGATATTACTTGATTAATTTATGTTCTCTCTACATGTGTATTCTACAAGCTAAATGTATAATCTTCCAATGCTCTTAATTGGAAAAAATATTAATGAGTCAAAAATTGGAAAGTGGGTTAAAGAAATGGCGTCACATATGTCAATGGAAAATATCACGTATATTGTCAAGAAAAAAAATGTTTTTAAAATTGTATGGAAACCTTTTACCTCTTAGGGTACAATACAAATGTTGGTAGCATATTACAACAAGAACGAGTTCGCGATTTCTTTAAGACTGCAAGGGAAGCTCAGCTTCCCCTATAATTGTCAAAAAATGAATGGTCAAATATATGTACTATTATGTTAACCATTTAATTGACTAAAAATGCGTTAAACACGTTCATCTCGAACGAAAACAATTTCGTTCAGAACCAGCTACTTAGGTCGGCTGACTCGATTTCCTTCTCATTCATTCCCGTAGCGTACAGTGCATTACTCTGTTGAAGCCCAGCGTCCATTGACTTCAATGGGGCTGCTTTAAACAGTTTTTTTCAGTGCTTAGAAACAAGATGGTCATTGGATAATCCTGCGATTATGTCCCGCCCACGGACGCTCAGAGTCTCTGGGATGAATGGAGGAGTGGGCAGGCCCGGACTCCGAGCGTCTGCGTGATGATTGGAGGGTCTGTCATCTCTTTTTAATCCACTTTTACGCTCGTTTTTTGGGGTCGACAGCTTATAAAAACGTATTTCTTGTTTTTTTTTAGCTTGTTTGCTATACACATTGTCACATATCAGCTTTTAGACATTTTTTTTTTTTTTTTATAAATCATAAATGACAAGGAGGCGGCAGCTTCTCGCAATGCAAAGAGACGGTTGGTGTGGGCGTGGGCGTTGTCTTCAGATTATGACGCGTATCACTCTGTGTCTCCATTTCCAACTCAGTCCCATCGAGGATTATGCATGTGTAGTCGAAAGACAAACTGCTGCAACCTTCATCGTATATTTCACACAATTTCACACCACATTCATTGTTTCAGTTTAACATAATTCCCACATTTCCTCCCGTTGAGTTAAATATATATATATATATTAGACCATGTGTTCATTAATTCATATAGTCTGAACTAGCCAGCTAGCAAACTGCACACGATGCCAGACGGTGCTAATATTGTCGACCTGATTTTGGCAAAGCCATTAGAAAGTCTTCCTTACGAGGAGAAACTTAGGTGTTGATCTGCCCTGCTGTTTAATTAGGATTAATTTTGATTGATTTAAAGACGCCTAGTTGGTACGACAGGGTTACAGAGCATTTTCTTGAAAAGGAACGTAGGGCAGAATTTACATATAAATAAATGGACAATTTTTATGATTTAGGCCGAAAATGAGCTTCCCCTCTTTAAAAGATCAGCAGCCGCCACTGGTAGTAACACAATGTATACATAGACTTGGGAAATACTCTTAACCTGATCTGGATTTCTCTCTTTATGAATTCTATGTAATTATTATGTTATTTTCCAAAAGATTTTTTGGAAAATTTTGGATTTGGATTTTGGATTTTTTTTGGGGAAAAGGATTATGGGAGGGGAAATGGGATATAACATGTTTGCTGTGTTTACATGACTATAACCTATTGTGGAATCTGGAAAATGTTATAAACGTGCTGTTAAAAAAGAAGAAAAAAACAATTTATGCTGCAATGCATGGTGGGTAACATAAAAAGTACAAAACTCTTTACATTGAAGTTGATCTGTATTAGTTTGATGATTGTCACCATTGATAAGATGAATGTTGATGTTGAAGTGGGTTTGTAACATTTTTCTGTTTGTTTTATCATTATGCTTAACAGAATCAAGTAATAATCTTGAATCCCTTTAGAGTAGTTTTACATACTTCGTATCTTCTAAGAGTATTTAGTTTGATCACATTTATAAAAGATAGATACAGCTGCACGTTTTTTTCCGAAATAATACATCGCTTGTGAATGGGAGGTGTAGGAAGAACTAAAGCACATTGTCAACAAAACACAGACATCAGTTTCACTCATCGTATGCGGTTTATGTCTGGCATCTTTTCATGCTTAACAATGCAAGGTTGTGGGTTCGATCCGAGGGGATTGCAAAAACCTAAGTATAAATGTATAGGATAATGCAATGTAAGTCGCTTTGGATAAAAGCGTCTGGCAAATGCATAAAAAAAAATATATATTGTAATACGATTCAAAGTAGGGAAGGAAGGAGTCGGGAACCGGAAGACATTCAAAACATTTAATCAAATAATAACAGAACATAAACAGCCGGCGAAACAACATAAACATAAATAGACAGCCGGCCGCCCCTCACGGACGACGGCCGGCAAATAAAACATAAATACACATACACACAAGCTCGGGCCCGGTCCTCTCTCCTCGACGGTCCGGTCGCGTGTTCCTTTTATATGCTCCCAATCTCCTACGTGATGCGAGGCCGGTGCGCGCACCACTGGCGCTAATTAACAATTACTTACCGGCCTCGAACCACGGTCTCGCCTCGCATACTCCACTACATATATATTCATCACCTAAATGCAGTGAACAAACAAACATCTGCACACGCGTACATATGCTCTCTCTCTCTCCTGCACATAATTGAAAGTCATATCTGCGCATGCTCCTGCTCTCCTTTCTGCGGCATGGGCATGCCGCCTGCTTTCCGGCAGAATTGTCCAATAAGGGACTAAGGAGAATTGTCCAATAAGGGACTAAGAAAATTTTTTACGAAACAGGTTTATATGTTCGATAAAAACTTGCCGAAACCTGAACAATGGCTGGGGGAGTGTAATCAGCACAGAAATACTACGTAAAACGCCCAATTCGTGTTTTGACAAGTTAACCATGTTAAGCATGAGAGGACAGCATGTTTAACATCGTAAAGAAGACAGAATGCATGACATATGGTTGGAGCACCCCTTTAAAGCAGTGGTTGCCATCCCGTCGATCCCGATAGACAAACACATATCGTACCTTAATAATGTTCAATTTTGCCAGCACAAATCTCTTTCTCCTCACTCAGCGGTTGTATGTTTTCAAATTCTACATGAATCTTTTCATTGCTGTATAAATAATGATTCCCTGTGTGAGTTTTAATGCAATCGTCATCATTAATTCCATTTCAGTGTGATGCGCGTCTGCTTCAGTTTTTCTAATGTCGTTGATCACGTACAAAATGACTTGCGCATGCAGTGGCGTAAACATCATCATTGTAAATTGTATCTAATTTACAATTTCATAATGACGGTAAATTTTGCGTGCCCTTCACGCTGAAAAATTACGCCAAAGAGGTACCCTGCGCATTCAAAGGTAGTGCCAAAGGGCGCTGACCGTGCGTAAATATGTGACAAGTCGGGAGTGAGGATGTGTTGTCGGGGACTTGACTGTTGCAGTGCATTACACTTAAAAACTGTTCATTCATGTCACTTGTTCATTGGTGTACACGTTTTTGTGCTTTGCTTGATGCTCAAGCAAGCGCCGCGAGCGAGGATGATGCACATATCTCATGCTGTCCGTGTATCTGGAGACACGGTTCTGTGTGCAACGGGAGATTTTGCGTTTTCCAGGAGTTTTATTTGTTAATGGCCTGTAAACAATAAACACCTTCTGCAAGCATTTCTTAATTTCTTCCAAAAAGTGTTGGGGACATGTCCCAACCGGCAATTACGCATATGCACACATGCATTTTAAGGTTGAGCTTGTCTGAAAGACAACATCAGTCTCTTCGCAAAGTTGTCATTGTGAATGATCCGCGGGTCTGTCAGTGATGGTAATCTGCACTGTGTTCAGTACTATCTCATGCAGGAGATGATGTCCCTGCAGACATCATATTTGTGTGTTAAATTAGACTAATATGCTAGCCCATTCCATATCACATTGTCAGACCTTTAGCTAATTTGTGAAACAGATAATTATGAGCAGGACATTATTAGACGGGTAAAAATAAATAGATAAATTATTGAAATATGAATGATTGGCGTTGTTGTTATTATTAGGGCCAATTTATAACATTTCCATCTATATACTGTATTTACTTGATAAAAGTAAACCAAATAAATGCATCATGAATAACAAATCTTAATACAGTAAATAGCTAATTAATTAGGGTCTTGTTAAACTAATTCTTAACCGGCTTTCAATGTCAAGCTGTCGTGTATGAATTGTGTTTTAATTGGTGTTTTTCACATAATTTTGGCACACTGAAAGTGGCAACTCTATATGTTACAGACTTTGCTTAGTTGCATCTTAAAAGTGGAATAAAGAATTTCAGGTAATGCAAATAGACCCAAAATTACAGGCTAAATAAAAGGCCTCAAGCTAGAGGTTCACTCTCAGCTGTTTTTATTTTCAACTTTTTGAGTGGAAGATCTTGCCATTCATCAATTCCGAGGTTGCGATCATCGTTTCAAAAAGGTCGCTGACCACTGATTTAAAGAAAAGTAAATTTGACAAAAAAGGAAGTTCCCCAAAAGCAACATTACAAGTCTGAGCTTCATGCTAACAATGCTACCATCATGCTAAACATGTTGGTACTTTTTAACATCATGCTAACATCATATCTGAGTCTGCTTTACAAGCATTTGATTAGATATAGTAATATAAAAAACTATTTTAGAGAAAACCATCCGAACTTCAAGAATTTGAAACAGTTTTAAACTTTCAGACCAGGATTTGTCAAGTCAATATAGTATAATACATTTAGTTTTTTAGTCATTTTTGCTTTTGCTTTCTCTAGTGTGGACCTGACCAGGAGATTGAAGAACAGCCATCAGTAAGTGATGAGACCCTTCGAACTGCCAGCATGGAAAGAGCAGAAAGAAACTCCAGAGCTCTGAGCCTCCATAACTCCATCACCAAAAGTAATTATTTTCTTTATTCTGAATTTCACTATGGAACATCATAGTTTAAAAAGTATAATTGTCTAGTTTCTTAAGGAGTGAGACTGGTCTATAATTACTGACTACTAAGGTTGTCGATTGTTCCTTTTTTTTGCAGTGTGGTTACCTTAGCCTGCCTCAATAAAGTGAGGACAGTTCACATAGTAATGGATGAGTTTATGATGTGAGTACGTTCAGGCAGTAGGGACAGAGAGACAGAGCTTGTAGGAGATGAGAAGCGATAGGGTCAAACCTCGTTCCAGCTATGGGCGGCATTAGAGCTGAAAGTTGAGAAAGCTACACATTTTCACAGATTAAAGAGATGCAATACTTAAATCTTTCAGATTGAATCACAACAATGGTAACAAAAAATGTACATTTTATGTCAGCTGCAATGCATGCTGGGTAACAATAAAAACGTCATACATGACTCCCAGCATGCATTGCAGCTAAAAAAAAATATGCAACTTTTGTCACCATTGTTGAGATTCTTAAACTGATTCTGGATTGCAGCATTTGGCTTTCTTTTGTTTACCGTTACCATTGTTGTGATTCATAGATTGATTCTTCATGTCTAATTGATTCAACATTTTTGCTCTTTTTTTATGATCTATTGAGAGTGTATTTTTATTGTAAAATATATCACTGTGCCGCTGTGTCTCTGTATCAAGGCTAGGAACTCAAAATTAAGTCTGAAATTATAAAACGCACCTACATTCAGCTTAAGAAAGTCATTACTGGATCAAATACCATAAACAAGTGGGCAAGAACATTTAACTTTGTTTTCCTTTTATTAATGTGCATTATTAACACACTGTTACAGTTAACCAAAATAAAGTCAAGCATTAACATTGATAGGATGATAACTGAAGGAAACACTCAACACTATTATGGTGATTTGGTTTTTTCATGTTTTCTTCAGTGATTGTGATTTTTAACATCAGGTGTTCATCTTTAATGATCAATCATCACTTCAGTAATCATCTTAATTATCTCCTTAACTTTAACTCTGCTTCAGTGTTACTTTTTAACTCTCTGAGTGAGAATTATATAAACACTAACAGTGTTATAACAGTAAATCGCTTTCATCTGGAACACGCCTTCTCGATTAGCAAAACAAAGTCTGAAATGACTTGAATGGGCCACGGATCAAACAGCGATCAACTAGCCCGGTACTTTTAAGTGCAAACTTCTAATGTCAAGCCGTAACGAGCGGCTAACGGCAACTTCACTTCAGTACCAACGCAACAAAAATGCTAACAACTTAGCAATCAGTCAATGAATAATTAAACAAACAAGCTCAAACTATCAGTCAAGGAGTGATTAAATAAACAAGTTCAAATAATCTTAACTAGCAACAGTCCAGTTCAATATTTCAAACAAGGTAACAGGGTAAATAGCAGACTCACGCACTACAGCAGACTTGATGACTTTTTCGCTTCTCATAAGTTACTGGAGTAAGCGGGCAGTTTAAATGCACTTACGGTCGCTGGAACACGCCTTCTCGATTAGCAAAACAAAGTCTGAAATGACTTGAATGGGCCAGGGATCAAACAGCGATCAACTAGCCCGGTGCTTTTAAGTGCAAACTTCTAATGTCAAGCCGTAACGAGCTGCTAACGGCAACTTGACTTCAGTACCAACGCAACAAAAACGCTAACAACTTAGCAATCAGTCAATGAATAATTAAACAAACAAGCTCAAACTATCAGTCAACGAGTGATTTAAATAAACAAGTTCAAATAATCTTAACTAGCAACAGGCAACAGTCAAGTTCATTATTTCAAACAAGGTAACAGGGTAAATAGCAGACTCACGCACTACAGCAGACTTGATGACTTTTTTGCTTCTTCGCTTTTCGACCAATTGCGTCAATTAACGTCTTTAAATTAAGTCAATTGAATAAGGAGCTAATACATTTTTTGACTGAAATTAATTGTTATGGAAAAAATATCATTATACTTCACACAAAAAGGAAGAATGTGTTTAAGATGTATACAATTTATTTTAAATTACTAAGGTTCCAGATCCACTGAGGCGCTTTTACATGGCTAAAACACAAGGGGTCTCATTTCTAAACGTTGAGTACACACAAAACGGCACTTTCCACGCAAAGGTTTGCGATCTATTAAAAGCAAACTTGAAGGGACAATGTGCGCACCTGTAAGTAAACTCTTACCCATGTGTAGGCACATTTTGGAGACAAGGGGCGACACAAATTGTGAGTTTGTGAACTCAAGTTAGATTGCAGAAACTCAGTGTGATGAAATGGATTATAAGCATTTATGCCTCACAAATTAATTTGTACTTAAACATTGGTCTTTTACAATTATTTTCTCAAATTTTATCTCGGGTGAAAGACACCACTAATTAATGATGGGATTTTTAATGAGGTTTTAATTATCAGTTGAAATGCTCCATATCAAACAGATGAATGCTGCAGAGACGATCTTTAGATTAATACTAATTATTCATTTTTTTTTTTTTTGCCGTTTTGTCTTTTTTTATTGGATAGACAGTGATTTTTAGAGAAGACGGTAAAAGCGAAGTGGACGAGAGAGAGGGGGTGGGGTCACGGAAAGGACCACGAGCCGGGATTAGAACTCGGGTCGCCCGGGACGCACATATGTAGGAGAACGAACCACTCGACAATTGTCTCCGACGGAGTTATTCATTTCTAAATCTCAGTGAATCTCATGTGTGGCCATTTGTGATTTTGTTACGGAGATAATGGATGCACAGTGAAAAATCTTCTGTAGTTTTTACGGAAAAATACCGGCAGCTATCGGTAGCCAGCAAAATTCCGTAAAAAATATGGGAAAAGCACATTAACACCATTGCAGTATAAAACAACAAGCTCTGTATGGACTTATTACAATTCAATCTCTTATATTAAGAGCATTACTTTACATAAACTGAAAACATTGAACTAATGCATAAGAATGAAAACATTACATTTACTTATTTTATTTCTTTGCAATTAATCATTAATGAAATAATAAAAAAGTTCCTTTTAAACAAAGCAATATGCAGCATGACATAAGTAAATCATTCTCCGAGCTTGACTTTAACACGGACTCCACTTCAGCATAATGGCAACTAGTGTTGTCACGATACTGGAATTTCTAACTTCGATACGATACCTTGAAAAATATCGATATTCGATACCATTTTCGATACCACAGAGAAAAGAACTGCCACAACATTAAGGGCGTAATTTTTGTAATATTATTTAAAGATAAATATAACAAGTCTAGAACATGACAATGAGGTATATTTTACATGAACAAAAATGTCTTGAGGTAGTGCACTTGTTCAAAAGCCTAAAGTTCAAGAAATCTAGTAATAGATATTTGTTAACAAGAATAAACAATGAATCTTAGTTAAAAGTTAATTTAAACTAAAATTTACTAATGCATGTACTAATTAAAATCCAAAGTTCTATCTGTTAATTTTTTTTTTCATTGGACCAGAGCAAACATGATCCGTTGTATTTTTATTACATACTGTAATCAAAGATTAAAATATACTGTAGCAAACGCGTTGCTCATCGTTCATAAATACATAACATTATTTGATGAAGATATTTTAATGCCGGATTCACATATCACCAATCCACACACGCAAACTTGCGTGCATCACACACGAAAACAATGCTCACTGGATCGACATGAAGACAAATTACAGAATTTTAGTAATCATTTTTTGAATTAAGTTAATTAAGCACAAGTTAATTTACATTTGACAACAGTTAAAGTATTCAAAGATTCACAGTTAAAGATTCCTCAGTCGGATTATATTAACTTTAAGAATTACGGTGAAAAAACGAGACAACACTCATATCAGCAACAATACTAGGCCATCTTGGTTAATGTTTCAGTAATGTTAAAAAAAGAACAGTTAACAACCTCTCGAAATTCTTTATATAGATCGGGTGTCTGTCTTTCAGGTGCTTTGCTATATTAGAGGTGTTAGCGCCTTTTTTAATGACTGCTCGGTAGCAACTCTTGCATATCGGCTTGTTTGTGTCCTTCCGCTTTCCATGTTCATTTGCTTCATATCCAAAATATTTCCAGATAGCACTCCTGCTGTGTTCTTTATCAACCAAAGCCGGTTGCGGAGGCGCCGCACACGCCATATTTATATTCACTTCACTTTTGCTATTTAACCAGAGCAAATGAGACGAGACACGTGACAGGCACTGCGGTCACATGTGGTGTTTGTCAACGCGCCTTTGGAGTTAAGTGAAAGTGACAGCTCGGCTAGGATCGGAGTATCGATACTTCGGGAAATTAGTAATGGTACCGTTCAGATATTTCAGTATCGATATTTATCGAAATATCGATATTTTTGACAACACTCGTGGCAACCCACAAAACGTTCAATGTCAGAAAATAAAAGAAAAATGAAATCAAAAGAAAATTTAAATAAAATAAAGATTCTGTATTTTTTTACGGAAAAATACCTGCAGCTGTAGTTGCCAGTAAACTGTCGTAATAATACGGGAACATCCTGTTTTTTCTTAAAGCAGCTGTGACATTGTTTTGATAAAACATAGTTATTGTAGCAAAGAATATCAAAAGAAAATGTGATAAGAATGTTTTGTAAGGTTTTACGCCATTTTTTTCTGATGTTGTGTAGTTTCTCATTGGGTTGTTCTTATAGAAGTCTGAATGAGCTTACATTTAACAATGTGTCATGCACTCTGACCTCTTTACGATGGTTAACTGTCTTCACATGCTTAACATGGTCAACTTGTCAAACAACAAGTTGGGCGTATTAAGTAGTACTTCTGTGCTCAATACACTCCGCCAACGATCATACAGGTTTCGGAATGTTTTTCGAACATATAAAACTGTTTTGTAACAATTTTTCTTAGTCCCTTTTTGGATAATTCTTTAAGACCCACATTTGCTGGAACACCCCATAAAAGTACTTTTTGAACATCAATAAAAACCTGCATTTGATATTTAACTTAGACATCAATAATCAGTGTATAATTCTCAACAGTGGTGACCAACAAATGAAATGCTTCATCCCACAATTGATGGTACCCAGAATGCATTGTGTTTATCTTTAGAGTTGTTTTGGTCGACAGGTGTACTTGAGTTATTTCTCTATGTCATCTTATAACGGATGATCAAGGAAAGGGTATTGGCACTTTATGGTGTGTGCCGTCAGGCTTAACAAGTGGATTGGATGCCAGGCTTATTAATATACGAATAAGCATTCATGAGGAGCTTTGCATTCACTATTTATGGGTTAAAATGGACGTGT